>CM060387.1:135262221-136489137 GCA_030545235.1 Helianthus tuberosus | reverse complement strand
AAAAAAAAAAAACATGCTATTTCATCAAAATTATCACATACGAAATTGGTACAAAAAAACAACATGCGAATTCATAAAAAATTATCACATGCGAAATTGTTATAAAAAAAACAACATGCGATTTTAAAATGCGGGAATATGATCTGACGGCTGAGATTGTAGCGTACGTAATGTACGATAAGCAATATTGTACAATACTCTTTACCTATATATATATATATATATATATATATATATACATTACATATTTTTAGTATTCAACTCGTATAATGCACGAGCTATTATGGTATTTTAGTGTTACTAATTAACATAGAACTAGGGTTAAGACCCGCCCGCGTTGCGGCGCGGATAGATCGTAAATATTGAATGGATTAGTCCAAACGTTATATGATGCATTAACCATATGAAAACACACATTTCGACGTATCCAGTTGAACTCAGTGTAACCTGTATAAGCATTGTGATTGGATCAAATGTAAAGTAAATGGAATTCATATCGAACAATCATAACGTATTATATGTGACTCAACTCATACATAGAAAACGTAACATGTATGAAGGAAAATATGCACATGTAATCCAAATGGATTAATTAGAGCTTTCGAAAAAAAGGGAGAAAAAGAAACCATAGTTTGACTCCACTCGGTTCGAAACTAACTTTACGAAACATACATAAAATAAACACGAAAACATACATATTATATTTGAACTAAATCATTTCCCAAAAAAGTTTACGTCAAAACGTAGAACAACTTGAATTTATACCAAAACGTACGTAAAAATATGCACGTAAAAATGGTTTCTTTAAACGAAAACGTATTATATTTGACCTGACTCGTCTATAAAAAAAGTTTACATCGGAATATAGAACAAATCATATTTATACATACCCGTACATAAATATGCACATAAAAAATAGTTTTTAAGTAAAGGAAGAATAGGGGTAAATCGAAAGAAAATATTAGTAAAAATTTAATAGGTTAAAAACGTTCGTAAAAGCGTGCCAAATGCTACAACGACATCGACTCTCAACATCGTAAAAATACAAATAGATAAAATGGTAAAAATTACACAGAACGAAAATGAGACTAAAATCGTTGAACCACGCACACCCGTTAAGCAGAAACGTAAAACGTAGAAAAAATAATAATTTAGTTGATCTACGACCCGCCCGTTGCGGCGAACTTTTCAAAAGGGGAAAAATGGATGCGTTGTAACGGGTCTGTCAAAAATGAAAAAATAGAGCAAAAACGTTGAACCTCACATGCACGCTACGACATGTTAACTCGCAAAATTTAGATCGAAACGTAAAACGAAAAACCTTGCGAAGATAAAAAGTATGAGGGACCAAAGTTGTAAATAGCAAAGTGTTGTGTTAAATTATAAAAGATGGAAAACTTTGAGTTAAAAGTAAAAAAATTAAAAGGGGTTAAATGTAAAAAATAAAACTTTTAGGTTGAAAGTGGAAAATTAAGTTTTTTTTTTGAAAAACTCACCAAGCACAAGTTACAAGTGCTAATGCACAAAAAAGTTACTAACTTATATATGGAATAATGGTTTTTATGATAGATTAAAGTTATTTGTATGCACTGCCATATAGTAGTTTAAAAAACATCAGTTATATTAAGTTTTTTACATACTATATAAGACACGAGTTTATTGTAAAATACCATGTAATACACGAGTTTATAAGATAGTTTTTAAATATAAACGTTTATAACTATATACGTAGCCTATGACCTGTACCTGTTGATCATTATTATAATGGATTTTAAGTTTAAATCAAAGTATTATTTATTAATTATAAATATATACTATAAATTTTAAAATAGGTGTTTTGAAAAAGCAATAAATCAAGGCCGACAAGTATGGGGTTGTCTTGTCATATCAAACTTCAATTTTTGGTTGCCTTTCTCAAATTGAAGTTCCACATAAAAAAGAAAAAAAAAACACGATGGTTAATTTTTAAAGAAATTAATGAGATATTTAATTATTAGTTAAATGAATGTGATTTTTTTTAATGTCAACGGCTACTCTGTCACACAAATAATTATAAATTATTTTTTTGTTTAGGATTGAAACTTGTGACATCTCTACAATAGATATGTCTCTATTAAGTGGGCTATAGCCGATAATGAGAGTTTTTCTAATTGTTAGTTAAGTTTGAACATCTTTTGGGGTTAATTTCTTATAATAAGGTGGAGTTCATCAGCGATTACTATTACGCGTTTGTGAACTACATTAGGTATTCGTTGATGTTCCCTATTTAATCGATTATTAGATGGGGTCTCAAAGCTTGCCAATATTTACTAGCCCATGCAATTCCGAAGATGGATCGAAGTCAGTAACAATTGTGTTTCGTGACATCAGTAAATATATGTGTGTTACATGGTATTCGATACCCTTTTCGTGACATAAATTCATCGAATATTTCTTACAAGGACGGCTCAACAATTTTGGGGGCTCAAAGCAAGTAAAAATATGAAGCCCGTAGAATCCAGAATATTTCGTTAGCGGGGAAAAAATGGGTCAAAACATGTTAGGACGAAAACTTACATTTAAATCCTAGCAAAATAAAAAGCATGCATTTGTGCAAGAAAACTACATATAATTTAGCAAAAAACATACCCATTTTAACAAAAACTTGTTTATATAAGAGGAACACCAACTGCAGGATACTCGCAAGCGGTGGCAACCAGTATAAACGCTCACACACTGTTTTCACAAAAGAAAAAAAAATCAAGACACAAACAACTCAAGAAAGATTTTTTTTTTTTTAAGGCTTTTTCAGAATTAGTTGATTCTTGTTATAACTTACAACCTGCAAAATGCAAAATATGTTTGATATATATTAACAGAAAACATTATAGACATTCATCTTCTTTTGTGCATTCATTGTTTTTCTTCAAACATGTAAATTGTTATACATTATAAACATTATTATATACAAGCTGGTATTTTGCTAGTTTCAAAGTCCTTGATAGTTAAATAATCATCACTAAGTTAATACAATTTCAAAACACTATATAAGCTAATGTACCTAAGGGCCACACGGGGTGGTCCATTATACCACCCCGATCACTCGTTAATCCATCACGGAACACCGCCGCCGCCTATACTTTAACACGTTATATTTGTAACGCGTAGAATTGTTAACGCGTTGAAAACTTGAAAAAGTTCAAACGTTGTTGTTTTTGACATGCAAACTTACTTCTATTTTATTATTAAAACAGTATATGGCCGACAATTTTTAAAGCATTCTATTTTCTAATTGGACCAATTCTTGTGATGTGAGTCTGAAAATCTTTTAAATCACATGCAAACATCATGAATTAACTTTTATCCAAATGGAATTTAAAATAAAAAATTAAAAAAATTAGTGAGTGATGGAATTGTATCACTAGTGATACCACCCCCCTTACATTTCTATCACTAGTGATAGAATATTGGGTGATGACATGGCATAATTTGATTGGATAGTGGGAGTGATAGAATTCTATCACTAAGGGGAGGAGGGGTGGTTCACTAGTGATAATTTCTATCACTCCCACTATCCAATCAAATCATGCCATGTCATCACCCAATATTCTATCACTAGTGATAGAAATGTAGGGGGGTGGTATCACTAGTGATGGAATTCTATCACTCTCAATTTTTTTTAATTTTCATTTTAAAATTAGAAATTAACAATAAAACACTAAAATATAAATTTCATTAAATGGGTTAAAATAGATTTATATAAAACATTCAAAAAAAAAAATGGAGAATTGTATACACTGTATGGACACGAAACAAGTGTTTGGCATAACAAGTATGGACACGAACCCAAAAGCCCAACATGAAGGTTCGTCAAATGTGAAAGGTTCGTCAAGTATGAAGGTTCGTCAAGCAATAAAGAAGCCAATTTCAACGCGTTATATATTCCACGCGTTACAAAAATAACGCGTTAAAGTCATGGCGGCGGCGGTGTTCCGTTTTGGTTTCACGCGTGATGGGGTGGTATAACGGACCACCCCGTGTCCCCTAAGTAACCCCCCCCCCCCCCCCCCCCCCCTCCCCTAAGGTATTGATTCACTTATGCAACTAGTGAAATCCAACAGTTGCAATTCAAAGTGTCTAAGAGTTGCAATTAACTAGTCATCTTGTATTTTTTTTCAAACATAGTAGTATTTTTTTTAATAATGTAGTTTTATCTTTTAAGTAGATTTATATTTTTGGGTTTTTACAGCATATGCTAGCCCTGTTCTATTAATTACAGAATCTTACCGTTCAAAAAAAAAAGTAGATTTATATTTAATTTTAAGTATTAATAGAAACCTTTGGATTTAATTATTAAATATGTTAGGTTAATTTTACTTGCAAAATGTTTAGAAACTAAAATAATTTAACTATGTTAAAAAAAAAAAAAAAAAAGGATGAAGGATTAGCGTAACATAAGTTGAGGGATGAGGTGTAGGTACCAGCTTGGTACCGTACCGATACCAAACCGAAAGTATTGATCCTAAAAATCGCAAAAAGTGGGTACGGTATAAATCGACCCAAAATATTGTAACGTACCGAATCAAAAGTACCGATCTCAAAAAGTGCAAAAAGTGGGTGCCGAATTGGTGGCGGTCAAGGATCAAGCGATCAACAATGGATATAACCCATAGTCTTATGTGTTTAAGTCAGTCACTTTACACAAATGGTGCTCAAAATGGATGGCGTTGTCAAATAGTCTTTTGTGTTATTATAGTTTTATTTTACTAAAATGTTCTTTCAACAGAAATCCATCATAGTTAGTAAAAATGACGAAAACATTAAACTACTGAAACCACACAACATAATTTGCTAAGAATTTGGGCTTGATACTCGATAGCTAATATAAGCAAACAAAAACTGAACTTATATCTTCACTAAAAATGTATATACAAATTGTGTAAGATATAAAATTAAAAAAAAAAGAAAACAAAAATAATAAAATTTCCTTTTAAGAAAATGATGGGTCGCCAATGAGGTGGTGGTGGAGTGGTAAAGGAGAGACTTGGTGTTCTAAGGGACTCAGGTTCGATTCTTGCCGTCCCTATTATTTTCTGCGGCACCTGGTGATGATGGGAGACTATGCGAATAGGTGGAGATCGCTAGTTCGATCCTTGAACTGAGCGGGTTTTACCTCACCGCACTGCCGTGCCTTCGGGGGAGTGTTCACAGGCTTCGGACCTAGGTGAGGGTTTACCCCGGTCCAGAGGCGAGTGTATCCCGATATGGTGAATTTCGTCAGTAGCCCATTTAGAGGATTCGTTGACCGTTCAAAAGAAAAAAAAATTATGGGTCAAAAGTAAAATAAACGGTCATTTCAAAATGCTTAAGTTAAAGATGAAAACTGAAAGCAAACAATGAAGTAGTAGTGGTGATGAAAGTTGTAAACAACGTCTAGAACTTGGGACGGATCCTAGTTGGCCGTCAGTCGTAGACATCAAATTATGATTTTTCTAAAAATAAATAAAAATTTGAACAATTATACTTTACAGGTAACTTTCTAGTTTTAATTGTAGAATTGGTTCATGAAAACCCATTTATTTGCTTAGCTTCTTGCTAACCATATGTGATAAACAACTAACAACTTTGTATATCACTGATCACACTAAGTTTATGAATGTTTCTGATAATCTTTTAGTATTTAATGTCAGTTTACAACCCTGTGGTTAGAGCCTCCTAACACTTTAGACGCCCCTAAGAAACATTTGGACATTTACATCCACGTCGTTACCATACCTGTCTTCGCTAACAGGACTCTCAGTCCCTTCACAACCAAATTACAGGCTCTGTCACAAAAGAGGCTCCTTGATTGTAATGTGATGAGGATTGGTGGATGTTTGTGAATTTGTGATTTCTAGGAGGTCAATGGTGGTGGTGGAATAAAAAAGTTGTGTATTAGGGAGAAGATATGCTGCTCACGGTCAACCTAACGGTCAACAGACGGAAGGTTGTAAAGTGTAGGAAATTGGAAACGGCATGGATGTAAATGTTCAAAGGTTTCTTAAGGGCGTTTAAAATGTCAGGATGGTCTAACCATAGGATTGTAAACTGACGTTTACTCTAAAACTTATATAAGGAAATTAAATATATAGTTCTTTTATCACATATTAGAAAAACTAAACTATGTGTAAAATAACAATTAAAATCTAATGCAGGAGATGGAAATTTGATTTTTATTTTTTATTTACAAAACTTTTAAATTTGTTGTTTTGAATAGCAAACACCCCGTAAAGATAAACATAAACATAATATAATAATAAACCAATGTACGAAACTATTTGAAAAGCATCCCTTTTTTTACGAAAACACGCTTTAAATGGATACCTAGACCATCTCCATCGCCACCTATCCACGGGCGCCACCCTAGACCCTTTCACATCGGAGCGTTGGAGGTGGCCTTACGTACAATGATAAAAACTAAAAAGTTTACACGTGATGACAAAAGAGGCGTAAGTTATGTTTTGTCGTAATTAAACATAAATAAAAATATTCAAATATCGGCGGTTCATGGTCTAGAAGTCAAATAATCAGATAAAATCGAAACATAAAGTAAAATAAAAACCGAAATGATCAAGAAGATAACTAAACAATTAGTATACAAAAAAAACTAATAACTACATTTGTTAAACAAGTTTTTAAAATTAGAACCTGTGCATTTTGGATCATAATTAAACAATTGCCCAAAATCTCTTTTGGCAAATTAACACTGGTTCTGGTTGTTTTTGATGATCTTCAAGGACAAATGACCTCACCTCCCATAGAAACTTTGGGGCAATATCTCTTATTCTTGATATAATCGATTCTTGGTCTCTGATAATAATAAACCCCTGAATAAAACAAGTTTAATAGTTGTTACATCATAAACAACTTATTTCATCGTACAGGTAAAGTCGTAATTTTAAGTCTGTGAGGAACAGCCGAGATTTGAAATACGCAAATTGGAGTGTAGTAATCTAAATATGACTCAATGGCCAATAATAATACACATTGAAAATGTGACCCACGAGACGCCTAACTTTAACTTTCGTTGCCAGCAGCAATCCCACTCTTACGGAAAAGTAACTCCGCATGCCCCTAATAAACAATTGACTGATTTTTATCCAAATCAGAATGCTGTAAATTATTTTGAAACTACGTGAATGAAAGTTAGAGGCAGACAGAGTTACTTTTCCATTAGAGTAGGATTGCCAATAAAAAAAGTGTCCTTAGACTACCTGTTATGGGGCTCCATATACCGCCCAAGAGAGAGATAGCGCCCCCATAGCGCCCCGCACACCGCGACAGGGGGCGTTATGGGGTAAAAATTTTCTCCTCCCGTTATATATATCGCGCCGCCATGCATGTTGCTTTTTTTCCCTCCACTCACACAGACATATATACATACATATATATGTATAATTTAAGGGTTTATTAATTAATTGGGTAATGATGAGGTAGGGGCGTTATGACTACGGGTTTAAATGCATAAGGCCCCATAACGCCCACACGCTGACGTGGCGCGCCACGTGTCGCATAACGCCCACAAAGGGGCGTTATGACTACGGATGGCCTTAGTCACATTGTCGGTATGTATTATTATCGGTCATCGTGTCATAATTTGGATTATTAATATGCCTTTGAAATAAGAAAGTCCAAACTACAATGAGCAGAGCAGAGCAGATAAGCATTTTTTTTTCTTCATCTAAACACGCAAGAGTGCTTATTTGCTTTCAAAACACTATTCTTCATCAAGATTAAGATCATAAAAAGATACCTCAGGCCGTATGAGGCGGTCCATTTCTAGCATAATATCTTCGACTAAGCAACCTTCTTTATTGTTTCCATAGTGAGAGAAGAGATAATACGCATGCAACAAATCATACGTGCGGGGATACGATGAAAATGGTTCGCACCTATAAATGGCACAAAAAGGTCCATATCATGTCAGGCAACGGGTCAAATAGGTTCAGGTCACAACAAGTAATGTTTTTGTTACAGTTTGTCAAAAAATTTTAAGCATTCAGGAAACATATACATTAAGGCCACCAAGTATCAATTTGGCTTTGTTTACGCGAAAAACCTTGCAAAAAAATTATAAAAGATAACAAATAATCCCCTCGCTTTAAAGCTCATGTCTACAGTTGTGAAATCACAAAAATGTCTGTAAACCTACTCAAATACTTGTCGTCAGTCCATCTAGGGTCGACTCGTTTGAGTAATTTCACGCACAGTTTTTACATTTTTCAACACCAGACGTGACAAAACTTTGGAGTCCGGGGTATTTTGTCACTTAATACTTTATATTTTTCTAACTAGGTTTTTTTTTGCCGTAAGTAGCATAACATTTGGGTGGCTTGTAACGATGTTTTACGTAAGTTGTATCATATCAATAAGAATAAAATTTTTGGAATGAAATGATTTAGCAGTGCATAACCCAAATCAACTCATTTACAAGTAAATAGGCAAAAGTTGCTTATTAAACTCACCAATCATGAAAAGCACCGATTAAACCTCGTTCATATATAGCCGACAAAGTGTCATTTGTTGTTGCAGGGACTACATTCATCACCCAAACAGGCCAAGTACTTAAAGCAACTGCAAATCCACCATAAAGGGCATTCATGTCCATAATATTTCTAATTGCCGATTCATCAACGTTCATCAACCTCCAGTATTCATGAACTTGATCTTGCCAGTAAAGGGTGTCCGATAAAAACTTCTCTTGTGTCAAACCTACAACCACAATTAAAAAAACTAAAAATTTATGCAAACGCCACATACATGAATTACAAGTGCCAATCATGACCCATTCTTTAAAGAATGGGTTGATTCGAGAATAAGTAAATTGTCCATGAGTTTACTTGGGTCACCTCAAATTGGTCAACGGGTCAATTTGGGTCTACTATTTTTTATCAACGGGTCAATAATCAATACATAAAACTTCTTAACATAGAAAAGGCTTGCATGGGATAGCACCACACATGACCATTGATTGTCTTCACCACCTATGTGTTGTCCCGACACCGACACCGACATCGCCACCGACACTCCACCATTGTCGCTACTCCACCAATGCCACCGACATGCCCACCACCACCATTGCCACCGCCTCCACCACTGTTGTCTGTCTATGGACACCTACTCGTAGCTGTCCCCATCTCCACCGTCGCCACTAGACACCATAAAATATTTAGCAGGTAAACCAAAATACTTTTTTTTTTTAAATATTCTTTTCAACCCGAATCCATTTTAGCAAGAACCCGTTTAACCTGAATTAATTTTGCTCAGAATCCGTATTGACCGAACCCATTCTTACCCAACCCGTTTTGACACGCCTGACCCACCCAGTTTGCTTGGCTTAATATGAATTAACTCCTACCCATATATTTAAAAACACACACATACATATATACACATACATAAACTCTTACCTATATTACTAAGACTTTCTGAATAAACAGAAAACCGTTGCGGTATAGGAGGGAGTTTGCGAGAACTGGCACCCAAAGTGTCAAGTGTAACACAATTTCTCAAGGGTATATTCCATGAGCGTTTATTATTATTATTATTGTTATCATCTGCAGAATAGCATATATTAATGAGATTTTGTTCTGCATTCTGCTGAAGACATGCCGCATCAGCTTCTTTAATCCATATTGCTGTTTGAACTTTCCTAGCAACAAGCTTCCAGCAAATTCTAGAAGTTATATTCATCATTTTATCCCAAATAACAGGATAATCTTTGTCGTTTCTGTAAGCTGGTGGAGCTGAATAAATAAAATACCCGTTTGACCGAAGAAGTCGGTTTATTTCTTTTAGTAAAATTCCATCTGCACGTAACAAACAAAAATAAGTTAGTAACATAAGGGGATCTTTAAACAGGATCTATACATGTGTGACTCAATAAATTTAGGGGCAATTTCATATAAATCTCTCATAATATCATATATCAAAATACTAAAGGTATCACATTTACGCTACTGTCCGACACGCGGGCGGGTGATGGCACGTCCGGCACTGGTTCGCGACCGCGTTCATCCACCCATGGTTTTAAACGCGGCAAAACGGCCAAAAAACTAGTTTTGAGGCGTGCCTCATGGGGTTTTTATTGTATATGCGCCTCAGAAGGGCTGAGGCGCTAAGAAAGGCTGCGCCTCAGGGGATTTTGATAGCTGTTTTTGATGTTTTTGACTTTTTGTTTCAATTTCAAGCATTTCATGTCTTTTTTATGTATTTTTGATGAATCTGATGATGAAATTAGTTAGTTTTATTATTTTTATAATATATATATAATTTTTATATTTATTCATTAATACCGCCTCGGCCTTACGCCTCGTTTCGCCTTGAGGCTTACGTCTAGTGAGGCGAAGGGAAAACGCCTCGAAACTGGTTTCCGTTCTTTTAAGCCTTGCACCCACCATTGTCGTCTGCCACATCCGATCATGTTTGTAAAGTTATTTCTTTGTTACGGGTACTTTGATTCTGCACCAGATTTCAGTTCATTAGATTTTTGCTCTGGTTTGTTGGTTCGTTTTCTGATCCTTTCTGATCTGATCATCATATCAGATTTCAAGGCTTCGAGCCGGGGGTCTCACTAGAATCAACCTCTCTATTCCTACGGGGTAGAGGTAAGGCTGTCTACATCTTACCCTCCTCAGACCCTACCTTAGCTTTGCTATTGGTGGGATTTACCGAGTATGATGATGTATTTCTAGGCTCTCCACACTTAGAATATTGTCGAATATCTGACATTAGATTTTTGGTCTGACATCTCAAAATTCTGGTTTGACTTCTGTTTCTGGTCAAACTTCCAGATTCGGACTTTTAACTCCATTTCAGGTCAAACTTCCAGATTTCCGACTTTAATACCGGTTAAACTTTCCAAATTCATTGTTATTCCAATCTTTGGTTTATCAAACTACTCATCATTTGCTTTTCCCTTGTTTAAATTCGAAAGATTAACATGACTGAAACCAAAGATTCATCAAGTGTTGTCAACAAAGAAACCAAAGGTGAAGCAAGTATTGCTACCAACTCTACTGATGTCTGTCCCGTAGCAACTCAATTCACCGATAACAAACTTGATGGCTCAAATTTCATTGAATGGAGCAAGGCTATTCGTATTTATTTACGAAGCATTGGAAAGGCTTCGCATCTCACATCCGTTCCTCTTACTGATGATATCAAAGATCAATGGCTGCAAAATGATGTTCTGTTATGCTTACAAATTAGGAACTCCATTTATACTTTTTTCATCTCATTGTTCAATCACTGTGAATATGTTAAAGAATTAATGGATTATTATCATTTTTTGTATTCCGGAAAAAGTAACATGTCCAGAGTATACAGTTTCTTCAAGTCTTTTCTCAGGGGGAGTAACTTGATCGATCATTAATCGTGTATGTTATGGAGTTCAAGAAAACCTATGAAAAACTGAACACTCTTTTACCTATTAGTACTGATGTGCGGGTTATGCAAACCTAATGAGAACGAATTGTTGTATTAAGCTTTTTGACTACTCTACGACCATAATTCGATCTCAGTTCTTAAATAAACCAACTATTCCTTCTCTGCAAAAGACATTTGCTCGTATTTTTTGACAAGAACCCACCATTACATCACCACCACCTTCAGGTCTTCCAACACATACTAGTGCCCCAGTCGGCCGAGGAGGGCTTAGAGGTGGCTTTCGAGGAGGATCACGAGGCGGTGGTGGCTCACGTAGTAATCATGGTGATTGAGCTCTAACTCAAAGTGATCATACTACTACCACAGAACCAGGTAAAATTGAATGTTATTATTGTCACGAGTACGGGCATACCAAGTACAACTGCAAGAGATTATTGGTCTGTCAATCCAGAGGATCTGCTCACCTTGCTGCTGCACTACTGTCTGGAATACTATCTTAGAGGAAGAACGTCCCCAGCCAATCGTTACTTCAACTGCTTCTTATGCTGAGACAAGTAAATCTACTAAATGTCTTGTATCCGCTATGTCAAAGTGGATTATTGATTCTAGAGCTTCTCAACACATGACTAGTAATCCTCAGTTCATTTCCAACTTCCAAAACCATGCACCATCACCATATGTAACTATTGCCGATGGATCTACTCCAAAGTTATGTCCTAAGTTTTCTTATCTGCCATCTTTGCAGTGTGAGTCGTGTCAGTTTGCTAAACACCATCGTGTTTATCTAAGTTCTAGAGTCAATAAGCGGGCTACGTCCCCTTTTGAATTAGTAGATGTTTTGTGTCCATGTCCTGTTTCCGTCTAAACATGGTTTTCAGTGTTTTGTTATGTTTGTTGATGACTATTCTCGTGTAACTTGGCTTTATTTTATGAAAAAACATTTTGAAGTGTTTTCTCATTTTTGCTCTTTACATGTTGAATTAAAAGCACATTTTAATGTCTCTATTAGAACCTTGCGAAGTGACAGCCCAAAAGAATATTATTCGAAATCTTTTAAATCTTATTGTTTGCAAAATGGGATAGTTCATGAGTCATCATGCATCCATACCCCAGCCCAAAATGGAGTTGTTAAGCGTAAAAACAGGCATTTTCTTGAAGTGGCAATAACACTTATGTTTTAAATGACTGTTCCAAAACCATTTTGGGCTGATGCGGTATCAAAATTTTCAAATGAACTAATTCAAAAGGGGATGTAGCTAGCTTATTGATTCTAGGACTTAGATAAACACGCTAGTGTTTAGCAATCTAACATGACTCACATTGCACAGATGGCAAATTAGAAAACTCGAGACATAACTTCTTGAGAGTTTAGAAGGATGGATGACCTAATCGACAAGTGGTACTTGAGCCGGCTAGAGAGTAAGGTGTCTGAGTTTCAAGTATATCCATCAGCAATAGTGACATAAGGTGAGGGTGCATGGTTTTGAAAATTAGAAAGGAGCTTAGGATTACCAGGCAGGTGTTCAGAAGCTCAAGAATCAATACCCCAATTTTACGTAGTAGATACGAGACATTTAGTAGATTTACCTGTCTCAGCAAAAGTAGCAGTTGGAGTAACACCTGGATGGGAAGTTCTTCCGCTTAGATAGTATTACTGATACTAGGTGCAGCAGCAAGGTTAGGAGATCCTCTGGATTGACCGGCCAATAGGTTCTTGCAGTTGTACTTGGTATGGTCGTACTCGTGACCATAATAACATTCAAAATTTTACCCGGTTCTGTGGTAGCGGTATGATCACTTTGAGTGGGAGTTCGATCACCATGATTATATTAGATAGTATCAATTAGAGTAGTATTAGCCCACGGGCCCATTAGGTTGTTAGGGTTTTGTTATGAGTGGGAGTTCGATCACCATGATTATATTAGATAGTATCAATTGAAGAATTCAGATACAATATTTAGACATCATAACAAAACCCTAACAACCTAATGGGCCCGTGGGCTAATACTACTCTAATTGATACTATCTAATAGATTACTACATGAGCCACCTCGTGATCCTCCTCGAAAGCCACCTCTAAACCCTACTCGGTTGAGTAGAGCACTGGTATTTGTTGGAAGAGCTGAATGTGATGGTGTTGTAGTGGAGGGTTCATAACTAAGAATACAAGCAAATGTCTTTTGTAGAGAAGGAATAGTTGTTTCATTTAAGAACTAGAACTGAGATCGAATGACATTAACTTTTGGTCGCAAACAAGTAAAAAGCTTAATACAGCAATCTGTTCTCATTGGGTTTGCATAACCCGCACATCGGTACTGATAGGTAAAAGAGTGTTAAATTCTTCATAGGTTTTCTGGAACTCAATAACATACACGATTAATGATTGATCAAGTTGCTCCCTCCAATGAACAGACTTACAGACGGTATATTTTTTGGAGATGTTACTTTGTCCATAATCCAGAAAATCATAATATATAATCCATTAATTCTTTAACATATTCACAGTGATTGATCAACAAGATGACAGGATTATCAATGGAGTTCCTAATTTGTAGGCATAACCGAGCATCATTTTGCAGCCATTGATCTTTGATATCATCAGTAGGAGGAACGGACATGAGATGAGAAGCCTTTCCAATGCTTCGTAAATAGATACGAATAGTCTTGCTCCATTCAACGAAATCTGAGTCATCGAGTTTGTTATCTTGTTATCGGTGGGTCGAGTTGCTACGGGAAGGACATTAGTAGAGTTGGTAGCAATACTTGATTAACCTTTGGTTTCTTTGTTAACAACACTTGATGAATCTTTGGTTTTTAGTCATGTTAACCTTTTGAATTTAAACAAGGGAAAAACAAACAAAGAGGAGTTTGATAAACCATATATTAGAATAACAAGGAACCTAAAAAGTTTGACCAGTATTACAGTCAAAGTCAGAAATCCAAAAGATTGACCAGAAGCAAGGTTACAGTCAAAAGTCAGAAACCTGGACGTTTGACTAGAAATGGAGTCAAAGTCGGAAATCTGAAAGTTTGACTAGAAATAAAAGTCAAAGTTAGAATTCAAACCAGAAATCTGAGATGTCGTACCAGAAATCTAATATCAGATATTCGAAGTGCTGAGAGCCAAGAAATCTTATATGATAATCAGATTCAGAAAGGATCAGAAAACAAACCAGAGCAGAGATATGATGTAGAAAAGAAATCCGATGCAGAATAGTTACGCCAAACCAAAATCTAGTGCAGAATCAAAGTACCGGAAACAAAGAAATAACTTTACAGACGGGATTGAAAGTGGCAGACGATGCCGGACGCGCCGTCACATGCCGGCATGTGGGGCCGTAGCGGCGGCACGTGGGCGGTATTCCGGCGATAAGATCATCTTTAGGGATGACATTTCTAGGGGTGGTGAAGATGATGGTTGTGTGGGAGGTGAGATTCAATGATGGCTCCGAAGTCGGGTTTCCAAAATGGTTTCAAATGGTTAGCACAAAGTACAACTCTCAGCATCTTTTTTTCTCAGGACTTAGAATACATGGCTCTGATACCATGTAATAAACTAAAATCACACTCGATAAAAACTTAAATGAACACCTCCAAATACTAAGGAGAATTCTTGCATTTCTAAATTAGGAGATCTATAGAAAGGGAAAATAATATTCTTAAAACGGATCTTTTGTAATCATATTTAACACATAAATAAGGAAATTATAATGGGAAAAGGGTGTTTCGATTCTCCCGGCCCGTTTCAACCCGTACAAAAGTTACTCATTTTTTTATCTTTAATTCCAACCCACCGAAACTCACCCATTTTGACACCTCTAACAAAGACCATAATATAATTGAAAAAAATACCATTTTCATGCCAATCAACACGGCATCTTGAACAATGAACCATTTCAAAAGAATTGGCGGGAAAAGGGAGTTGTTTTGTAGCTAAAGCCGATATCATAGCACCGATCCCACGTTCTAGAGCAAATTGGATTTGATTTTCATGTCCATCTTTAGGAGCGAACGACATTGTTGTTATATTTAACGGAGAAAGATACGCAGAGAAACTAGCAACACCGCAACCAACGTCAAGAACTTGATATACTCCGGCCGAACGAAGATCACCCGTCTCATTGGTTATCATATTTCCTAATCTGCACTAATAGAAAACTAAATTAACTTAAAACAAGGGTCGTGTTCGGATGGACTTGTTTAGCCCGTTTAGTTTTACAGGTCGACCCCCTGTTTAATTATAAAGGTCAACCCACTAACCTGTTTAATCCATTTTTATCAACCCACCAACCCGATTAACACGTTTACAACTAGATTATTACTTATTAACTTGCAAACCCGTTTTGACACATTTAGATAAATGGGTCGTGTTTGGGTTATACAATTTTAAGTGTGTGCAAACTAGGGTTGATTTTTTTTACAAAAACAAAAAAAAAAGTGGGTCGTGTTCGAGTTGAACAAGTGAACCCACCAACCTCACACAATTGACACCCCTAAATACACCTTAAGTCAAATTTCTTGAAAACGAGTTGTTTTTTATTATTATCAAAATAAATGTAAAATTTGACCCTTTTTGTGAGTCAAAATAAAGTGAGACTAAAGTTTGTTACCATTCTATCATTATATGCCATTAGCCTTTATATATTTCAAGAGTTAGAATCATGTATGAGACTTTAAAATCTTGAATTGCTTGTAAAAAAGTAAATAGTCAAAAGTCAACATGCTCATGCTCAATGACCAAATGATAAAGGTGTAATCAAGAAACTATGCAAACAAAAAAGAAAGCCCATATAATGTAGGGATGAGCATATGAATACCAATACCGATCCCATACCGATCCCGTACCGATCCCGTACCGATCGGTATCGGTATCCCGATCGGTATCCACATTTTGGCGATTTCGGTATCGGTACGGTACGGTATCGGTATTATACCGATACCGACCCTCAAAATACGGTATAATACCGATACCGTACCGTACCGATACCTAACCGACATGTTTCGGTATCGGTACCTAGTTTGGGTGAAAATCGGTATCGGTACGGGACGGAATACCGACATGCTCATCCCTAATATAATGTACCTCTGAATATATTCACTAGCTCCATGTTTAAAATGTGTACCACCACCAGGAAACCACCACAGTTGACCCTTTTCATGCACCCAATTTTGACCACCTTTGACTTCAGAAAGCCGCGAATGATTAACATTTCTCCGCCACACATAATCGCGGCTGGTTGGCCATGTTATCGGTATCTTGTAATCTTCCGGTGGTGGTATTAAGCAAAACAAACGTCTTTCTAGTGGTGGGCAATGTCTCTCCAAGTTTTCTCGTCTGAAATGATCCAAATTTGGGGATAATTCTTTTATATAAGATGGATTATGACAGGGAATGTGCTCGTTAAGTTCGATTGGACATATGTTCATCCCAGATTCTGGAATTATAAGCGGCGAATTACGGTAAGTAAGAGTGATTTTGTTACTAAATGTAGGAGCACCTGCGAGTGTAAGAAACTGATCAATTAAATACACAGAAGTTTCCCCGATTTTGATTCATATGGTAATGCAATGAAACTACGGTGTAGGCAATCGTGAGCTATTTGAGATAGGCTCGCTAAAAGCTTGAATTGAGTTGCGTGAGCTGAGCCTAAACATAAGCTTGTTTAAACAACGAGATCGAACCCGAGCTTCACATCGAGTTTGATTTCTCTCAAGAGCCTAAAGAAGACTAGTAATTATATAATTTTAATTAATATGTTTAATATATATTTTAAATACTTCTAATTAATAATAAAATTATGATAAACATATTTAAATAATATATGTTATTTTATATACATAAAAGTTAATTATAATATTTATAAAAACATATGTAAATTAATTTATATGTAATAAACGGGCCGAGGCTAGCTCTGAACTAAGACTAAGCTTGTTTAATAAACCAACCCGAGCTTCATTTAGCAAACTGAAGCTGGCTCGTGAGCCCTAAGGAGCCTATTATTTGTACGGTTTCATCTAATATATTAAATATAGTTTTATCTAAACAATACATACTAAAAGTACCTACACAAAATAATTAATTACAAACTAAAAGATTTTTAGAAAAATATTAAAACTAGAGTTTGTAGGACTTTACCCTCGAAAGGGAGTCCTTCCAGAAATTCTCGACGGCTAAGGGAGACCCAAAGCCGAGGAGGGGGTTTGGAAATAGTTTTCAACCAGCAATTGACGCGCCTCGGTTATTACCTCATTAGCTGCGTCATTGCCCCAAGCGCAAAGATGCTTTAAGCCTTACCCCCAACCCCTATTTTATACACCCAGATCCTGCCTCCTTTCATATCCTCCTCCGATGTGGGATCTATCACAAACTCCACTTTCTAACCCTAACACACTCTCAACACTCAAATCTTCATTCCAAACTTCACCAAGGTACTCGATGATTACAGATTACTCTATTTCACTTCTCCTTATATATATATATATATAATTTATAAAGTAGGGTGGAGATATAATAGGAAGTTTATTTGGCTAGGAAGGCTAGGAAGTGATCTTGACCATCCATTTACTTAATCAAGGGCTAAGATTAAATCAGGGAAATTGAAAGTAAAAAAAGAGGCGCGTGACTTTTTTCAGGGGCAATCTAGTCAAGTACAGCCAATAGTTTCTCTCTCCTCCAATTCCCCCCATTTTTTAAACGTTAATAACTCTTTCATACGACATTATTTTTTTATAAAAATTGCACCAAAAAAACGAGCGTTTTTTTATCTTTAAAACGAGTATACTATTGCTATATTTTGAAAAAAAAATTTAAAACCCAGTTGCGTAAAACGCAATAGAAAAAACCCCAGTATCGTAAAACGCAATGAAAAAAAAACCCTAAAAAATGACATTTTTCTAAAACGCAATGCACCAAAAACACAAAGAAATGACTTTTTTGTAAAACGCAATGGCCAGAAAACACATAAAAATGTGTTTTACCTAAAACGCAATGCACCAAAAACACAAAGAAATGACTTATTTGTAAAACGCAATGGCCAGAATACACTTAAAATGTCTGTTTTCTAAAACGCAATGGACTGAAAACACATAAAAAAGTGTTTTACCTAAAACGCAATGCACCAAAAACACAAAAGAAATGTCTTATATGTAAAACGCAATGGCCAGAAAACACTTAAAAATGACTCATTCTAAAACGCAATGGACTGAAAACACCTAAAAAATGTGTTTTACCTAAAACACAATGACTAAAAACACTTAAAAATGTGTTTTTTCTAAAACGCAATAGCCAGAAACCACATAAAACTCTCTTATTTCTAAAACGCAATGGACACATAAAACTGTCTGTCACTGTGAACTGTCTGAATTGTCTACGAATTACTGTCTTCGAAATGAGCCAATTTCTGGAAAATTAAAACTGTCTGATGCGATTCTGGAAAATGAGCTCAACCCCAGCCAGGGGCTCTGCCCCTTGGACCCCGCCAGGGGCTGCCGCCCCCGGACCCCCGCAAAGATCGTAAAACGCAATGGCCAGAATACAAAAACCCAGATCATGAAAATGAAATTAAAGAATTTATTACATGGATCGAAGCCGATTTCTTCATCAATTGACGGAATTTGAATGATAGAAACACTTATCAACGCTCGAATCGAACGAATCGAGTGATTATCTCCAAAATCACCGGAAAAAACGAGCTTTTTTTATGAAATTAAACTGGGTTTTCTTCAAAAAAAGCTGAAGAACACGTTGATCGGGTTCTGAATCATTGATTTGTGATGAAAATCGCACTATAATGTAGTGATTATTGAGATAGAAAGTGAAGAAATAGTTGAAGATGGTGGATTTTGAAAATGATGGGTTTTTGAATTTACTGGGTTTTGAAAAAGGAAGAAGAAGGAGTTTGATTGACTAAAATACCCTTTCTCTTTATTTTAAAATTTGCCACATGTCATAATCCTATGGCTTCCTATCCTTCCTAGAGAAAATTAACTTCCTATTTGATCTTTACCCTTATAAAGTATACGGACGGTCCTGTGTTTTACCAAAATTATAAATATACTTTATTAATTTATATATATATAAAAATCAATCAATTATGTAACAACTGAACCCTAGGTATACAACTCGTTACGGTACCAAATTACATCCACAGTCGTTCAAGATACTATTTTTTTTTTTTTGTTCAAAGTTAGGTTAATTGCGAGCTTGAAATAGTGGTACCTGGTGATTGAAATGATGATATCGCCGGAGAATTGCGTCCAAAAAAGGTTCCGGTGAAGAAAGATGCGGTGATTACTAGAAGAATGAAGAGTATGAATCGTCCTGACTTTGAATCGAAGGATGGTGTGGACCAGATGAATCGGCCCATTTGTTGTGGGTGTAGGTAACAGGTTATGTGTGTGAAATTGAAGGTGAAGTGAAATTAGGGTGGCGATCTGAACAAGAGTGGAGTGTGAGAAGAGCATGCAAGTCCACTTTGCATAAATGTTCGAGCGGACATGATGAATGTACACATGTCGACTCGTGTGTATTAGTTTCCAAATTTTTTTCTTTTATATTTTTAATTTTTTTTAACCGTAAATTTGGATCACATAGGTATCATCGTGCCACGAGCGGAACTATCCGATTATATCCATCTCAGGAGGAAAACAATAAATCTAGGAAACCCATTTGTGGGAATCAAACCCAGGACCTAATGGTTTCTACGCTTTATCACATCTTTAAATGTCATTAAGCTATAATGTCATGTGTTATTTTAATTTATTGTGTTTTTTAATTATCAAACCTTCTTCGCTTCTTTTTCTTTTTTTTTTTCATTAGGAACGGGCCGACTAGCAAGACGTGATAACAAAAAAATTTAACGAAGACCAAGGGACTTGATGCTTTTCACAATCTTGAACAGATTAATCGGTTTGCTAAAAAATATTGAATCATTCAAAGCCCTTCCTATGCACTAGCAAGCGATCATAAGGATTCCCTGGAGAACCTTCTGTATCACCTAGCCAAGATCGGAGGATTTGTGAACTTTAAAATATCAAATGTATCATTTTCTAGGGTTAAGTTATTCTACAAAGGCTTCTAAAAATAAAAAGTGTACAAAGACACAATAGATAGCACAATATAACACAATGTCGAGCAAAATATAACACAATGCCGAAAAATATAACACAATGTCGAGGAAAAAAGACACAATGAGTTGCAAAAAGGACACAAATATAAAAAAAAACACGATGATAATAAACAAAAATTCCAAAATCTACAACCTATAAATCCAAAAGTGAAACCTAAAATTTCACAGCGTTGAGTTCGATGAGACGCCGCCATGACCGCTTAAAAGAGGTCAATCGAAGTCTGTTTGATACCCTTTGTACGACTTATTATTTTTAAGAGCCTTTGTTTTTTATCCTAAACCTCATTTTCATACTTCTTTTACATTTTTACAATCGTTAATCTTCAATGACCACACTATTCTCCAAATTGTCTTATTTGCAAGATCCGCATCATCACATATCGTTTACAAACCCTAATTTCATCAATAAGTCAATCGAATTGACCCAAAAGTTTTGTAGGAACCGTTCGCGGAATAAAATAAAATAAACAAATATTTTATTATTATGATTACAATACAGAAATGAGAAAACAAAATACTGGTACAATTACAACTGAAATAAAATAAAATACAAGAACTTAGATGAAGAAGAAGGCTGAGGCACGTGTTCAACACGCTTCCCTTAAAACAAATTCCGAGTCTCCCAAGAGTACTCGTTTTGTTTCCCAGGGTACAACAGCCGGAGCAGTAGTACTGCCGGAGTAGACCTACAACCCGAAGGTTACCTTGAGTGCTGCAAGAAAAAGATCAGATGCAAGTAGAGAGAAAGTTTGTGTAGCTGTTGTGTTGCTGGTCATCTCTTCTGCTGGGTATGGAGCTGTATTTATACAGCTCCTAAGTCGAAACAGTCAAAACGAATTAAAGAGAGGTTTAAATTGCATTAAACGTCTTCAATGCAATTTAATACATCATTTAATTCTCAGTCAAAGCCAGTTAACTCGTCAGTTACGAAACTGGACTGAAACTGCTCTGTTATTCAATGCTGGAAGCTTTCTGCGCGCGCGCGCGCCCATGCGCGGTGCGGCTTCTTGGCTCACAGCCGTGCGCCACGCGTCCATGCGCGGTGCGGCCTCTTGGCTCACAGCCGTGCGCCGCGCGCCCATGCGCGGTGCGGCCTCTTGGCTCACAGCCGTGCGCGCATGCGCCACGTCACCATGCGGTGCGTCCTCTTGGCTCAAGTCCATGCGCGCATGCGCCACGTCACCATGCGGTGCGTCCTCTTGGCTCAAGTCCATGCGCGCGTGCGCCACGTCACCTGTGCGGCTATACGAGCGCGCCACACAGTCGCGCCGTATTGGCTCACTCTGGTGCGCCGCGCACGACACAGCAGGACCCATGCGTGCACCCGCGCGCGCATGACTGCCACGTCATGCGCCGCATCACCTACCACTTGGTCCTTGCAACCCTTGTGCTCCACCACGCGCACGTGGTCAAAAATACAAAGGCGGCTCATCGCCTAAGTGCGCCATCAAAGCGCCACATTGCGCCTCATCGCCCACGCCACGCGCGCGCGCGCGAGCGTGTGCGAGTGCGAGTTAGGGTGCTCCGCACCCTTCGCGAGGACACTAGTGTGTGCTTCCATGAAACAATAAGGATGGAGAGTTCCCACTTAAATACCCCTTTAAGTTCCATCTCTCATCCGATGTGGGACAAGGTGCTACTTTCCCTTTTGTTTCAGCATTGAATGTTCCAAACACCCAACTTTGAGCATCGATATCTCATTCATCTTAGCTCAGTTTTGGACGTGGTTTAGTTCGTTGCGAAGGTCTTCCAACATAGAACACAAACCCACAAATAAATATATAAAACCCGCTCATTTTATTATATTTATTTCTAGCCCAAAATAGGAAAAAATCATTTTCCTATGTTTGTGAAAAATGCTATTTTCACCTATTTTTCCAACAATCCCCCACATGAAAAATGCTATTTTCATCAAATTTCCAACAATCCCCCACATGTATGGAAATGGATCTTTTCCTTACACTTTTCAACGATAAGCTTCGACAGTTGAGTATTGCAAGATAGGTAGGTTTTAACCTTTGAACCTTCTTTTGTGAAGCGCACTTAGCTTACTAGCGGTGTGTAGACGCGATGTCCTTGAACATACCCCCATTTGTGTAAACGACAATACACTTCACACAATACTCTCCCTGGTTTGGCCAACTCCTCATTGTCGTGTCCTATTATGGTCCTGGAACACTAGCCTGGTTCTGCGAGAGCTCTAGGATTTGCGCACCCCACAAATCCATTTGAAGCGACCCCACTTCTCTCTAACATAGGTGATTCCCCTGAATCATTAAAAGCATCATGGTTATTTGATTTCCCGAAATCGTTAACCTTAATATGCTTAGCCTCACATCAATGTCACTGATTGGAATGGACTAGGAAGTATAAATAACTCCCTTTTTATTTAGTTTGGGGTACCCCCCCACAGTGACTCCGTTTGGTAATATGATTAAGTTGTCCTATTGAACTTAGATCTTGGGATCTCCAGTCAACTAAGTTAGGTTTCCCTCATATTCCCATTTACCACGGGCTTTAGTCCCATTCCTCTTGATGACGTTTCTACTAACTCTCTGCTTAAGCCTTTTGTAAACGGGTCCGCAATGTTATCCGTTGATCTCACATAATCAATTGTGATAACACCCGTTGAGAGTAGTTGTCGTATCGTGTTATGTCTACGTCGCATATGCCTTGATCTGCCATTGTACATCAAGCTTTGAGCTCTACCAATCGCTGATTGGCTATCACAATGTACACATATGGCTGGCAAAGGCTTTGGCCATCTTGGAATATCTTCCACGAATTGACGTAGCCATTCCGCCTCCTCGCCTGACTTATCCAAGGCGATAAATTCAGATTCCATTGTGGATCTCGCTATGACCGTTTGCTTAGAAGACTTCCAAGCAATAGCAGCTCCTCCAAGTGTAAACACATAACCACTTGTTGATTTGGAATCTTTATTATCCGATATCCAGTTTGCATCAGTGTATCCTTCGATCACTGCTGGTTGTCGGGTATAATGCAGTCCATAATCTCTTGTGTATCTTATGTATTTAAGCACCCTCGTGATAGCTTTCCAATGATCCGCGCACGGATTGCTGGTGTATCTACTTAGCCTACTCACCGCGTAAGCCAAGTCGGGTCTAGTACATGTCATTAGATACATTAGACTGCCAATAATTCTTGAATACTCTAACTGAGCAACTCCCTCTCCTTTATTCTTCTTGAGATGTTGAGAGGTATCAACTGGAGTTCGAGCTACACTCGTATCTCCCGAGTTGAATTTTTCAAGAATCTTATCCACATAGTGAGATTGACTTAAGACAAGACCATCTTGGGTTCTTATGATATTTACTCCAAGAATCACATCCGCTAAACCCATGTCTTTCATATCAAATCTCGCTTTCAACATGTTTTTAGTAGCCTTGATAATTTTATCATTACTCCCAATGATAAGCATATCGTCTACGTAAAGACATAAGATTACATAACCTTCATTTGTGTCTTTGAAATAAACACATTTGTCGCACTCATTTATTTTGAAACCATTGTCAAGCATGACATGATCAAACTTTTGGTGCCATTGTTTTGGTGCTTGCTTCAAGCCATACAAAGACTTGACGAGTTTACACACTTTACCCTCTTGACCTGGGGCGGAGAAACCTTCAGGTTGCTCCATGTAAATCTCTTCTTCTAAATCGCCATTTAGAAATGCGGTTTTAACATCCATTTGGTGAACTTCCAAATTTCTTAAAGCCGCTATAGCAAGAACCAATCTAATCGAGGTTATGCGCGTCACAGGCGAGTAGGTATCAAAGTAATCTAGACCTTCCTTTTGTCTAAATCCTTTAATCACCAACCTAGCCTTGTATTTATCAATACTTCCATCAGTTTTCATCTTCCTTTTGAATATCCAACGATATCCAAGTGGTTTGCAACCAGGTGGAAGATCTACTAACTCCCAAGTATGATTTTGCAATATAGAATCAATCTCGTTCTTTATTGCTTCTTTCCATTGAGGTCCTTCCGAAGAAGAAATCGCTTCGCGATATGTATTGGGCTCGCCCTCAACCATATAGCTAACGAAGTCAGGACCGAAGGATTTTTCAACCCTTGGCCTTTTGCTTCGCCTACGATCACCCTCGTCAACCTCAGGTTGATCGTGTGTTTCATCTATCCGCGTAGATGAACTTGGACCCGCTTCATCTAACCATGTAGATGAACTTGGACCCGGTTCATCAAGTGCTGTTGATGAAGTTGTATGTGTTTGTCTTCTCAAAGGAAACACATTTTCAAAATACGAAACAACGTTAGGATTCACCTCCATGATAGTGTCTTTGTGTACATCAGGGTTCTTGGACTCATGTACAAGAAAGCGATGTGCACTACTTTGATGTGCATACCCAATGAATATGCAATCAACAGTTTTGGGTCCTATCCTAAGAGCCTTAGGAGGTGGCACAGTCACCTTTGCTAGGCACCCCCACACTTTCAAGTATTTGTAGGAAGGTTTTTTCCTTTTCCATAACTCATATGGAGTTTCGTCTCTCTTTTTGAGTGGTATCTTATTCAAAAGATAGTTAGCCGAGAGAATGGCTTCCCCCCACATGTCATGGCTCACCCCAGAACTTATCAACATGGCGTTCATCATTTCTTTCAATGTGCGGTTCTTTCGTTCCGCCACGCCATTTGATTGTGGAGAGTAAGGAGGTGTACACTCATGTACTATGCCACTTTTTGCGCATAACTCGGCAAAAGGTGCAACATATTCGCCTCCTCGATCGCTTCGCAAAGCTTTTATCTTCTTTTGAAGTTGATTCTCAACTTCATTTTTATACAAGATAAATTTAGTTATTGCTTCATCTTTACTTTTTAGTAAATACACATAGCAATATTTAGTACTATCGTCAATAAACGTGATAAAGTACTTATTTCCACCTCTTGTGGGTACCGCTTTTAAATCACAAATATCGGTGTGAATTAAATCAAGGGGTTCGGTTATTCGTTCAACCGATTTGGATGATGTTCTTGTAAGTTTGGATTCTACACAAGTTTCGCATTTATAGTGTGAATCAATATGGAATGTTGGTATACAATTTAAATTGATTAAACGTCGTATTGAATTAAAATTAACGTGACCTAATCTACCATGCCATTTATTTGAATCAGAAAACTCAAGCATATAAGTAGAAGTAGTAGCAATTTTATTCATCTTTTTGACAGCCATTACATTCAATTTAAACATGCCGTTTTGGGCGTAGCCCTTACCAACATACGTTCCTCGTTTAGTAAGTACAAATTGATCGCTCTCAAATACTAAACGAAATCCAAACTTGTTAAGCAACCATCCCGAGACTAGGTTCTTCCGCAAGTCCGGGACATACAACACGTTGCTTAGAGTGAGCTCCTTTCCTGAGGTCCACTTCAAGATCACCGTTCCTTCACCCATGATGTCAGCGGTGGCTGCATTGCCCATATACAGCTTCTCATCTCCTTCAAGCGCCTTGAAGGTGGTAAAGAGGGTTTTGTCTGCACAAACATGACGGGTCGCTCCCGTATCAACCCACCAACCTTTTGGAGTATTGGTCACCGTATTGACCTCATCCATCATTGCACTTTTGTCGGAAATCATTGCCACCAAAGGCATTCCGTCTTCATCCACCATGTGCGCACGCTCACGCTTTGGTTTCTTGCATTGGTTAGCCCGATGCCCCGGCTCGTCACAGTTGTAACAAGTCCCTTGGAACGTTGGAGGTTTCTTTTTCACAACCCCTTTCTTCGGTCCAAGTTTGCTAGCCTTTGCTTTCCCTTTGTCCTTTTTCCCCTTACCCTTTGCGCCTTTAGAGGATTGCCCATGCTCAACCACGTTTGCACTAGCACTAGGCTGCACAAGGCTGTTTTTTAGGGCGATCCTATTCTCCTCTTCTATACGAAGACGAAGAACAAGGTCCTCCACCGACATTTCCTTCCGCTTGTGTTTAAGATAATTCTTAAAATCCAACCAAGCAGGAGGTAATTTCTCAATCATGGCTGCCACTTGAAATGTCTCGCTAAGTACCATTCCCTCGGCATGGATGTCATTTAGTATAATTTGCAACTCTTGGACTTGGTTCATAACCGGCTTGTTATCAACCATTTTGAAATCCAAGAAACGGGCGACAACAAATTTCTTTGTTCCCGCATCCTCCGTTTTGTACTTTTTCTCCAAGGACTCCCATAACTCTTTGGAAGTCTTGATATTATAGTACACATTATACAGGGCATCCGAGAGACCGTTGAGTACATAGCCTCGACATATGAAATCCGAATGCTTCCACGCATCTACCGCGCTCAGAGCCTGAGCGTCGGTCTCCCCTTCCGGAGGTTGGGGAGCGGTTTCCGTCAAGAACCTCGCAAGGTTCATGGTGGTCAAGTAGAAGAACATCTTCTGTTGCCACCGCTTGAAGTGTAGACCCGAGAACTTCTCAGGTCTTTCAGCATGATTTGCCACTGTGGACGCTCCCACAGTGTTGGCAGGGGTTCCAACGACAACATTCGTATTGTTGTTGTTTGAGGTCGACATTCTGAAAAAATTAAAATTAAAATTTTTAGTCCAAAAATTCTGATTTACGCATAAACCAGAAGGAAACTACTAAATTTTAATTTTACCACAATTTACTGTTTCGGCTTCTAAGTCCAACTTTGAAGACCAAAACAGAAAATTTATAATTTTTAGAACTTACTAATTGGCTTCTAAGTCCAACTTTGAAGACCAAATCAGAAAGTTTAGCAATTTTTAGGACAAAAAACTGAAAGTAACCAGAATGGTTTTCAACCAAAGTCGCTCCTTTGAAGGTGAAAACCAAAAAAAAAAAAATCTGTTTTTAAAACACAAACTGAGTGAAAACAAAACTGGTTTGAATCACTAACAGAATGGTTTTGATTTTACGAACGGTTTTAAAAATTTGTTTTAAGATTGTAGGAACCGTTCGCGGAATAAAATAAAATAAACAAATATTTTATTATTATGATTACAATACAGAAATGAGAAAACAAAATACTGGTACAATTACAACTGAAATAAAATAAAATACAAGAACTTAGATGAAGAAGAAGGCTGAGGCACGTGTTCAACACGCTTCCCTTAAAACAAATTCCGAGTCTCCCAAGAGTACTCGTTTTGTTTCCCAGGGTACAACAGCCGGAGCAGTAGTACTGCCGGAGTAGACCTACAACCCGAAGGTTACCTTGAGTGCTGCAAGAAAAAGATCAGATGCAAGTAGAGAGAAAGTTTGTGTAGCTGTTGTGTTGCTGGTCATCTCTTCTGCTGGGTATGGAGCTGTATTTATACAGCTCCTAAGTCGAAACAGTCAAAACGAATTAAAGAGAGGTTTAAATTGCATTAAACGTCTTCAATGCAATTTAATACATCATTTAATTCTCAGTCAAAGCCAGTTAACTCGTCAGTTACGAAGCTGGACTGAAACTGCTCTGTTATTCAATGCTGGAAGCTTTCTGCGCGCGCGCGCGCCCATGCGCGGTGCGGCCTCTTGGCTCACAGCCGTGCGCGCATGCGCCACGTCACCATGCGGTGCGTCCTCTTGGCTCAAGTCCATGCGCGCATGCGCCACGTCACCATGCGGTGCGTCCTCTTGGCTCAAGTCCATGCGCGCGTGCGCCACGTCACCTGTGCGGCTATACGAGCGCGCCACACAGTCGCGCCGTATTGGCTCACTCTGGTGCGCCGCGCACGACACAGCAGGACCCATGCGTGCACCCGCGCGCGCATGACTGCCACGTCATGCGCCGCATCACCTACCACTTGGTCCTTGCAACCCTTGTGCTCCACCACGCGCACGTGGTCAAAAATACAAAGGCGGCTCTCAAGCGGCTCGCGGCGATGCGAAGTGCGCCACATTGCCCACGCGCGCGCGCGAGCGTGTGCGAGTGCAAGTTAGGGTGCTCCGCACCCTTCGCGAGGACACTAGTGTGTGCTTCCATGAAACAATAAGGATGGAGAGTTCCCACTTAAATACCCCTTTAAGTTCCATCTCTCATCCGATGTGGGACAAGGTGCTACTTTCCCTTTTGTTTCAGCATTGAATGTTCCAAACACCCAACTTTGAGCATCGATATCTCATTCATCTTAGCTCGGTTTTGGACGTGGTTTAGTTCGTTGCGAAGGTCTTCCAACATAGAACACAAACCCACAAATAAATATATAAAACCCGCTCATTTTATTATATTTATTTCTAGCCCAAAATAGGAAAAAATCATTTTCCTATGTTTGTGAAAAATGCTATTTTCACCTATTTTTCCAACAAGTTTCTGATTTTTGAAAGTGTCTATACTTAGAGAAAAATGAGTGATGTGGTTAATCAGTTGTCTTATTTTCAAGATATTACACATGCAAAAAACATTGATTTGTGCACAACGATCTGTTTAGCTCATGGTTAGGACCTTGAACTAGCCATCTCAAGTTTCACTTCTGCATCAAATTCCATAAACAATAATATTTTTTCCATGAGTAGAGAACAATTGTCAGCTCCTTTAGTTTTGACTACGACTGTCACTTTAGGGTGATCGTTTCATTCAATGTTGACATTGCTAAGAAACTTATGCTAATTTCTTATTTCCAAGAGCACATAAGTTCAAATTTCCATATAAATCCGGGATTCCAACTCGGGTTGGATATTACAAGCCAACCAACTCAACTCATATTCTTATGGGCTCAAACTCGCTCTTTGAATGATAGAACTACTTGTCCACACACGGTATGCTTTTAAGGTTTCTTTAAGGGTTACTTGTTTAGACATGTTATATATATATTTTTTTAAATTATTTCATAAATATTGTATTAAACAATAAACAAAATAATTTCTAAATACTTTTATGGTATTCGTTTGCCCACACCCTACAATCCTACATACACTCACAATATGTTGTTTAAAACACTTTCCTGACAACTTGGTTCAGTGGTAAGAGACATGCTCTCTTTGGTGGAGACGTAGGTTCGATTCTCACTCAGACCATTTTCGACCGACATCTGGGTGAAGGGACTAATCCGGGCTTTAATCCCAGGTACGAACCTGACGGGGGCGAGGGTTTACGGATTCCATCTGGTTCCCACACATAGGATGTACGGTCTCACGACGGTCAAAAAGTCGACCTTAGACATAGCCCCGAATAAGGTGGGTTTACACGTGAGATTCTTTGCCGTTAAAAAAAAGAATAGCTAAATGCTTAATAATCATCACAATTATACTCATATGTTACTAACCTCGCACATTATTTTTTTTGGCCAACCAAACAGAGATTTTAGGAAAAATTACAAGTTTTGTCCTTTATCTTTATACCACTTTTCAGGCGGTGTCCTTTTTAATGAATGTTGACAGGCGGTGTCCTTTACTAGGTATTTTGTTGCAAGTTTAGTCCTTTACACCCAACCCAGTTAAAAAACCCTGTTAATTGTTGGGTGTAAAGGCCTAAACTTGCAACAAAATACCTAGGTAAAGGACTAAACTTGCAACAAAATACCTAGTAAAGGACACCACCTGTCAACAATTAACAGGATTTTTTAACTAGGTTGGGTGTAAAGGACTAAACTTGCAACAAAATACCTAGTAAAGGACACCGCCTTTCAACATTCGTTAAAAAGGACACCGCCTGAAAAGTGGTATAAAGATAAAGGACAAAACTTGTAATTTTTCCGAGATTTTATTCTACACAACCTTAGCAAGCTGCTAAGAGGAACACCAATACAGTAAAACAAGAACAAACAATTACATTACATCCAAACTGTTCAACAATCCGAGTTCGGTATGACGGCCTTTGATCTATTCTTCGCCCACCAATACGCAATCTCCTTTGTCTCCTCTCCCACCATGGCTGACGACGAGTTTTTTCTCCTGAAGACCTTCTAATTTCTCTGAAGCCAAACCTTCCAAAGAGTCGACAAGGCGATATCATAAACCAATTCCTTCTTCTCATCCAAGCCCAGTCGCAAAAAAATAAGCGATCATTTGTTTCACAGAAGTGAACTCGTAGGGGGTCGGAATGTTAACTTTAGGCACAGCAATTCTTCTCCTCCTGAAGAGAGACTGTTGCGCCTCCGACTCCGCTGACCCGCTCGTTAAATCGAGTCTAATCTGCCTAACCGAAAACGGATAAACAGCTAGATAACATACCTTTGTGTTCATACTCATACATTAGTCATTTACAGGAGTCAAAAGAAATAAACAAAAAAGAATGTTGACATATGCATATCCAACCCATTAGATAAGGCATACAAATAAATAGTAGTTCATGAAATAGATCAATGATTATCAACATTTATATATGTTTTAAAAATAAGTAAATAGTCAAAAAGGTCAAATTATAGGCATTTTGTAGAGGTGATGATAAAACTCACAAGACACATTTACATACAAATGAGTTGATTTAGGTTATATTTTTTCTTTAAAAATCAGACGGTTCAAATAACAAAACAGCTAAAAACATGTCAAATAGGTCGAAATCCCAAATTATTTTTATTCCTGTAATAGATGATTACGACATAAAATAATTTTAGTTATCATATTTGACACACTAATTATTTATTTAAAAAAAAAAAAAACTAAACATTTTTTTGACACGAAGTGTTTCGTATCAACCCAACTTCGACCCGTAAAAAGAATCATGTTTGGACCCGTTACCCACTCACCCAATATCCGGCCCAATTTGTTGAATCACGCACACAACATTCAATCATATAGAATGATCATATGAATACATACAAGACTATACCTCAAAATTTGCAGTCAAACATCTAGTAAACTTGAAAAGTCAACATCTTGGAGTGTAAGTGCACCAAGATACATCTGACTAACATGATCTGAACATAAAGGTACACACTTTTTATCAAAAACATCAGGAATAACACCCATACCAGAAACCCATGATTTCTCACAATCCAAGTTCAAATCTTTTTGCAACAACCGAATTCGATACACGATCGTATCAAACCTTTGACAAAAATGAGCACCACATCGATACAAACTTTCATCGGTAGCCAATCTAGTCAACAACATGGTCAAAGCCCCATCCACAGGCTTCGGGTCCACAAGATTCTTATCACCCATCATTTTAATCTCTCGTTCGCTAGGAAAATACAACTCTTCGCTCCCGTCAACGTCGAAATCCCTCAAATCTTTAGTGTAATGTTTTATCGCTTCGCGTTTGGTTGACTCGTGTTTTTCGGCTAGAGTCAATATACAAGAGAATCTCATGTGATAGTTTACAACGGTTTTCACGATCTTGAAATTATGACAACAACAAAAGTAATCAAGCCATCGTTTTCCGACACCAGCGTGCCATTTGATGATATCGGCATCTTCAAGAACCATGAGTGCACCGATCGGTCTAGGCCGGCCCATGTCGTTGGTAAACCTAGCTAACCGAACCGCCTGTCTGACAAGCCGGTCGGGTGCATCGACTTTTATACAAAGTTTGGTCAAATCTTTGACCGTTCTTTCCGCGTATTTCTTTTCTTCTTCGTCTTCTAGCTTTCTTTTTCTTTCCACCACCTCTTTTCTAGCTTTCATTGGATTCAAATACTTGTCGACGTTTTCTTGAAACTTGTCGTAAGATTCTACAAGATCTAACGGAAGTTGATCTCTAATTCGTTTCAATGATAAAAAATCACCACCCGAAAGTTTACGATACAACGTTGCACGTTCCTCTATCGACCCCATAAACTCATCAACCGTTTCACGACCCCAAGTTTCAAAAATCTCCTTAACTTCTTTCTCTATTCGAAAATCGAACTTGAACCCGTTACTCGTTTTCAACTTCTTATAAACATGATCGAAAATTTTCATCGCTAGCTTCTTCCTATTCGTCTCCCTTCGATTCTTAAGCTCTTGAAGCCTAACTTCCTTTTGTCGTAAATACTTTTTCCTAGCCCTAATCGCCTTCTCTGACATCGGCGAACGCAAAACCGACGGTGTAACCGCCCGAACATCCATACCCAAAAACCTAATCTCCTCTGAAACCGCACTATGAACCGCAGTAACCCCCTTATTCACCTCCAACGCCAAATTCTTATCAAGGAACTGCACGACAAGATTCTTTAACTTCACCGTTAAACCCTTCGACCCAGACGTAATCACAAGTATCTCATCTAAATACCTAACCGCATATATCTTCAAAGGCTTGTAAACCACATTACCACCATCACCATCATTTCCGTTCTCTAACCTAGCTTTTCGACTCTCCTCATTAACCAACAACCGCAACTCTTGCAACTTTTGATCAAACACATTCAAGTAAACATTAATCAAAATCGCACACAACCCGCATTCGTTCGGAAACCCCCTTCCTAAATAACACCCCCCAAACTCAATTAGGATTATTTTCAAATCAAACAATCTCCTAATTACATCAATTAACATATCATCACTAACTTTCTCCTTAATAACCAAACATAACTTATTCACATTCTCTACACCAAATTCCTTATTCCTAAATGAAACATTAAACCACCAAGTCGGGTTTTCGACGTTTTTAAGGTACCGAATCGCGGTCGCTCGACCCATACCAACCCGACCACCATAGCTAAAAGTGGCAAACCGATCATCATACACAACTTCTAACACAATCCTAATAGACTCAATTAACACCTTAAGATTCAAATTGGGGACATTTAGGGAACTGGGTGTACCTTTGTTTGTCAATTTGATGACGCAAGATTCGATCTTGAACGTGTTGTTGATGAGGTCATCGGACATTTGGGAAATATTGAAGAAATTGGTGGAGATTGAGTTAATGGTTGGTTGGTTTTCATGGGTGAGGTTGTGGGCGGCGGTGAGGAGGACGGATGGTGAAGCGACGACGTTTTGGAGGAGGTTGGAGAACTTGCCGTTGTTGTAGTAGGAGAGGATTAGGGTTTTGAGTTGGGGTTTTGTGAGGGGGTGTGGTGGAGATACGGTGGTGGGTGGTGGAGATATGGTGGTGGGTTGGGTGGAGAGGAGGCGGGATGGACGGAGTGGGGCGGTGGTTCGCCGGAAAGTTAAGAGCATTTGAAGTGTTAAGTTATAGTTGTGGTAATTTGAGCTCCCAATTGGATTTAAGGGTTTTGGCAAGAGGGTGAGTGATGTTAAAAGAGCATTACCATAACCAATAGAGCGTTTTCTCTATATCTATAGTCTATAATTTAAAACCAAAAAATATATTTTTCTTAAATTAAGTTTGCTTTTCAGAAACTTTCTACATCTAATTATTTATTTATTTATTTCTCTACCATATTACAATAAAAATATAAAGACGTTTGGATATAAGCCTCTTAATGTTTACTTTAGTATATATAAAACTTTCTCTAGTAAAACATTCACATTGAAACCTCTATGTTAGTAAATTCTATATAACGTAAACAATAAAGACAATTTTTTTCCTCTACGTTATATAGAATTTACTAACATAGAGGTTTCAATGTAAATGCTCTAATAGAGAAAGTTTTATAGATATTAAAGTAAACCTCTATATTTAGGCTCATATCCATGTCTCTATATTTTTATTGTGAGTGTGTAGGAAAGAGAAATAAATAATAAAATAAGTGATTGTGAGTATAATAGAGAAATAAATAAAGAGTTGAATGTGAGAGGTTTTGGAGAAAAAAAAGTTTTTGATTAAATTATACAGATAGAGATAGAGGTGTAACACCCCAAAAATGGGTTTGATAATTTAAACCCGGTTAATATAAAGGAACGGGTAAAATACCGTTTGGGGTAAAAGTGAAACCGTAAATAAAGGTTGACTAGGAATAATTAACCGAGTGGTGACATGTATATAAGTAACAAGATAATGGGTGTTAGTCTCTTTATTACTTAAAACGAAGTTTGAGGGAGCAAAACCATTAAAAAGGAAACATGATTTATTAAATAAAGGAAAACACACACACACACGTGTGTGTGTGAGACGATCAGGAAGAAGAAGAACAAGGGTTCAAACCCTTGTTCTTGATAAATCTTCAAATTGAAGGGTGGAATGAAGTCTAAATTCACAACCGAACATGAATTAACGATCACCTTCACAAGGGGATCATAAGGTATGTCTTAAAACTTAGATTTGATGATCTTGTTTGAAGTGGGTTATGATCAATCCATGAAATTGTATGAAATTAAGCATGTAGATGTGTTAAAAACACCAAATAGAACTTGTGTTATGAATAATTTCAAGTAATTGGGTGATTTAGAATGAAACCCATTGCATGAGTGTGAAGATGATGATCATGATGAACTTGTAGATGTTATAGTGTGATCTTGTGATGTATAAGGTGTTATATGATAGACTGAGATAGATAAACTTGATGTGGAATTTATGATTATGAGATTTTGCTTGAATGTGATGGTTCATAAGATGAAATAGGGAAGAACATGCTTAAAGCACTTGTACATTATGCTTAGAAAGTGATATGCGCACCAAGTGTTTGATGAAATGCCCAGGAGAAAATGATAAGTGAGATTGTATGCTAATAATGAATAAATGTATGTAGAATGTGTTGATGATGTATTAGATAATAGATTTGTATAAGGAATGTGTTTTGAATGGATTACAAGTGGGAAATTAGTTTGATAAGATGATATGGCGAGAAACCTTCATTAAAAGGTATGTATGCTAATCATGTTACGATGAATGTGATGACATGTGCGGATAGGAGTCATGTCAACATGGACACAAGCATGGAAGGACAACGAGGCCAAGGATAAACACGGAAGCTATGCTTGAACTCGGACGCACGAGGTAAGTGAACTCTGAACTTACCCTTTTGTTTGGTAATGTATTTATGATATATGGTAATTATTGAATGTAATGTAAGAAGATATGAATCGATGTTATTACCAAGTTAAGTTTTAGTGGGAATGGGTTGGAAGTGGTTAAGAAAGGGATTCGATTAAGTTTGGTTAAGAAAAGGGAACTTACATAATGAATTATGCATAAAGATGAGTTATGTGTATTTGAGGACATGTTCATATGAAGGGAAGCTAATGACACTAACCGTTTTTCTATTGAGAATTAATGTGAAGTATAGGCATGTTAACAATGGAAGTGAAGGTTGACTCCGCAATCCGATGCGAGTGATCGAATGGATGGATGAAGGGGCTAGTATAAGAGAAAGCATGATATGTGGACGCTTTATTATGCATGTGTTAAGATTTTTGTATTATGTCACCGGTTGCTAATGATGAGATTGAATGTGGTGACTGCAGGTTGTACAGGGTTATGGATGTTTCATCAAGAAGTGTACGCGGTTGAAGATCGAGTCAAGGCATGGATTGTACGAGGGTGTGTATGTGGTCACTTAATTCGATATATGTATGTTAGTTTTTGATTAATTTATAAAAAGGGATTAATGTATTTAAGTGAAAGAAAGAATATCATGAAAGAAATTTTAGGTATGTATTTTCCGCTGCGAATCTTAGGTTAAAACGTGTTAGGGCGTTACAAGAGGTATGCACTAATTTCGTGAAAAGTGAAAGTAAATGCTCTAATAGAGAAAGTTTTATAGATATTAAAGTAAACCTCTATCTCTACTCCCCGCTTGCGGTATGCGCATATAATGTATATATGTGTGGGCGCTCGGGGGCAAAAGTGAAAGTGCACTAATTTTAACGTTATTTTACTAATTTCGTGAAAATAATGTTAAAAGAGGGGGATGGTTAGTCATGCATCGTGTGGTGGCGTTGATAGCCGAAAGACAAGGGAGTACATGCACTAATTTGCCGAGTGTTATGTGCCTTATGTCCAAGGCTTGATACAAAACTGCCATCGAGCCGGGGGTCTCACTAGAAGCAGCCTCTCTATTCCTATGGGGTAGAGGTAAGGCTGTCTACATCTTACCCTCCTCAGACCCTATCTTAGCTTTGCTATTGGTGGGATTTACTAAGTATGATGATGATGATGATGAGATAGAGATAGAGGCTCCAATGTGAATGCTCTTATAGAGATTCCAATGTAATGATGTTTTTGTTGTTTTCTCTATTTCTTTCTCTATATTATATAGAATGCACTAATATAGAGGCTCCAATTAGAGTGCTCTAACTATTTAAGTAAAGGGAATTGGTCTCTAATAATCTCTAGTAGATGTCATTGGCCATTGCCGGTCTTACTTTTTTTATTCCCAATGGCAATCACACCTTTCAACTATTTTTCTTCCACTGGTCCTCAGTTCCGAATTACAAACTGATGTTTTAGGACTATTGATCAGTTTCGAATTACAAACTGATGTTTTAGGTTTGTAAAACTTACCTCGAAACGGTACTCAAAACGACGAAAATTGTGCTTCAATTCGAGTGTTTAAACTTCCAGTTAACAAAAATCAAGTCGTTTGGAGTGTGACAACCCTCATAATTCCATGTATCCGTACAATTTATTAATGATAATTAAAGTGCTTGATGACTGTGCTGAATCATTTAACTGCTTTCTGATTTATGTGTTATACTTACATGTGCTTGTTAACATACTAGTAGTATACAGAAAGTTACTAAATAGTCCTGTGTGTTTTCATAAGTGTTGAGAATTAAAAGTGTTACAAAAATATATACATAGGACACGTTACGGATTAATTAAGCACTTTAACGGAACAACACCCAACCGAACAACCGGACTTTACCCGGAACACTAAAATAATGCTAGAAGCATTGTTCTTATTTTTCTGAATTAGTTATGATCCCCGAATATCATAACACACACTACATAAATATCTAGTAACTAATACCTAACTAGAATACTTGGATTGTAAACATAAGCTAACTAAATTAGTTGAAACCCAACTAGACCAACCCCCCCCCCCCCCAAACCGGTTAGGAGACAAGAAGGACTTCCTTTGATTTCTTTCATTATTTAATTGAATCTTGTTGCTAGTATGGGAACATATTACACACAAGGTATTAACATGTTGAGGAGTATAAGTAATAACCTTAGGTTCATCATCCTCTCACTTCTCAACACCCATTTCAACCAAACTCCCTTCTCCCTTCTTCTCTCTTGTTCGGCCGACCCCCTTCACCCGCACACCACCCATCTTCATTTCAAGTTCAAGCTTTTCAAGAGCATCCATAGGTGTAAGAAGGTGAACAACGAAGCTCGGTGTGTTCGGAAGCTCAAGGACCTCTCTCATCTTCTTTTATCCACCACTTTTCCACACTTGAACTCCCCTAGCCTTGAGCTAGTGGTAAGAACTTAGATCCTTGCATTTTACATGTTGTTTTAGTGGTTAATAGATGTATTATGAAGAAAACATATGAACACCATAAGATCTTACACTTAAAACTTGAACATAAGCTTAAACAAGATGATACATGAAGAAATGATGTTAGAATGATGTTGTTTGGTGTATGATGATTATGTGCTGATATGAAGGACTTATAATCTGCTGTAAGTATCGTTGTTTATTGCTAAACATGTTAACGAAATCAATCGAGCGCGCTTTAGAATGTTAAAAACTGAAAACAGAAGGCTGTTTGGTGATTACAGCCAACTTCAGTTGGCTGTAACAGGACCTTAATAAAACGAAAAATGTATTTTCTGAAGTCTAGATTTATGTATTATGAAATACGGTTCTAATGGCACTGGAATCATAATTTCTGGACTTCGTTTTCTATTTTTAAAGGGTCGATTTGTAACAACAGCTAAAGCTGAGTTTTTACAGCAGTAAATGGGTGTTATATTTTTAGTCATAACTTGAAACCTGAGTAGAACTAGGTCATGAAACTTGTACTGTAAATGACCACTGATGTATTTGTAATCCTCCCACTGGAATTTCGTAAATAGGACTTACAATGAATTTTAAATAAATTATTCCGTGGACTGCAATCAGAAAAAGATAAATCTGAGTGCAGTCCGGAAAATTATTTTTTATAAAATATTGGTGATGAATTGGATCCCGAGATTTTACACAATAATATTTGGATCGTTTAAGACATTCTGTAAAAATTTGGGAATTTTTGGAATAAGTTAAATATTTTATTAAAATGTCCGAAAACAGCCCGGTTTTGAATATTAAAGCTGAAACGACATAAGTAGTAATTTGCGTGTCTAAATGTCGAGTATGTTATCTGAGGATGATCTAACATGTTATATGTCAATAAAAGTAATATGTGCAATATCGTATGCTTGTTCTTGAGTAGCTATAGGTGGAATGTTTATATGAGCGTGAACTATAAAAGTGAATACATGTTATGTAGTAGATACGTGTAGGAACTTTGTGCTCTATTTGAAACCACTAAATGACTAACTGGTAATCATATTAGGACGTGATTGACCAACCTTGACTGTTAGCTATATTTGAGAATCTAATCGAGCAAACCAAGGTGAGTTCACACACTTTCTAAGGCATGGGATTCCCGGTGGTTTGGGAATGGGTTAAAGAATTAAAACGGAATCTACATATCCTACCTAGGTAGGATATGTACGGCCATCCTCTTTGGGTAGGATGCCAATATTAATCCTGCGTATTCTCTTTGGGGAGAATACGTACGTTCGTCCTCCTTGGGTAGGACAACACCCTTAAAACTTACTAGACAAAACTCTATCATTAAGTCCCTCATTTTATATCGACTTAATCGCCGAGGCCGATGGCGAGCGGGTCATTAGTTAATAGCGCTATTAGGTTTAACAAACCTCACACCGTGTCGTCCGAACGGGCGTGTACTAATGGACTATGGCAAACTGTCAGTGATGATAGACACTGATGTAGGGCACAACTATTGTTCGTCAGTTGTCGATATGCATGGTCTAGTGGTTTACATGGGGAAGCCCCCACTGATTATGGATATGGTTTGGGTAATAAAGAAGGAACTGGTTAAACATACTTTCAACTATGGGGTAACCCCCACAGCAAATAAGCCAACGAAAGTCAAACCATGTTTTTCAGAAACAACTTAAAACTAATCAACCAACCGTGAACTCACTCAACTTTGTTGTTGACTCGTTGTTACATGCCTTACAGGTCGCTAGATGCTTATGGAGCTTGCACGAGGAGGAGGTTGTTGTGGGATGCGGACTGTTATGTCCCATGCTTATTAATTAAACGTTATAAACTTATGGAACTTATGTTTTGGGTCTTAAAACTTATGAACTATGAACTTATGTTTTGAACTTACGTTTTATGCTTCCGCTGTTAACTTAAAACTGGTTACTGTCTTATGGTCACCAATTGTATTGTGGTTGGTTTTACTTACTTTATGTCGTTGTTCAATATGATTGGTGGCTCGATCCCGGTCACGTCACGCCTCCAAGCGGTGATACTCCGCATGGTGGAATTTGGGGGTGTGACAGATTGGCATCAGAGCCATTGGTTATAGTGAACTTGGTTTTAAAAAGGGAAAAGCTTTTTGACAAAACCAGACTATAACCTGTACAGTGATCAACGATCCACAACGACGCTTCGCTCCACGTGCAAGACTCGACACAATAGGTGGTATGATTTATGTTATATTGTCGGTTAGATAGCTCACACTGTGCATTAATTAACGTGATAATTACTATTTGAACCTTGTGTGCTTACTCTCTACCATCGTCCCACACTTACGCACTTTCGCGACACTTTTCTCACTTACGTTACTTCATTGTGAAGATCATGAACGGACGCGGAGGACGTATCAACCTAACTCAAGCCCAGTTGACGGCTTTGATCAATGAACGAGTTGCTGAGGCACTCGCAGCTGTCCCTGCAGGAGGTATAACCTGCCATATCACCCCATCTTAGGACGTTTAGATCCTACCTTCGCAAACCAACCCTCGTGCTTAACCTTGTCTTTTATTCTCGCGCAACAGGTCAACATGCTCAGCCTCCTGTGTGCACGTTCAAAACCTTCATGGATTGCCGACCTACTACTTTCAGTGGCACTGAAGGAGCCGTAGGCCTTCTTCACTGGTTCGAGAAGCTGGAATCTGTTTTTGAGATGTGTGAATGCCCTGAAGATCGTAGGGTGAAATATGCCACTGGAACACTCGAAGGTGCTGCGTTAACCTGGTGGAAAGCACAGGTTCAACTACTAGGGCTGGCGGTTGCTAATGCCACCCCCTGGAACGGTTTCAAAGAACTGATCAAAGAATAATACTGTAGTCGCGACGGCATCCACAAGCTAGAGGTGGAATTTTTCAATCTGAAGATGACGGGGTCTGAGATTGAGGCGTATACGAAAAGGTCAAACGAGCTGGCCATCTTGTGCCCTACTATGGTAGACCCTCCCATCAAACGTATTGAGCTGTACCTCAAGGGTCTTGTACCAGAGATTCAGAGTCACGTGACTTCAGCTAACCTGGGTACCATTCAGCAAATCATTAAGTTGGCCCATCTCTCACCGATCAAGCAGTTGAACAGAACAGACTGCCCAAGCGTATTAGTGCTACTACTACTGACGCTCCCAATGATAACAAGCGAAAATGGGATGGGAATTCCAGTAAGGGTTCTACTTCAGTTCAGGCTCAGCAGCGAAAGACTGATGACTACCAGAGTCCTGGTCAGTAATCTTCTGGTAGTCAAGGACAGGGTGGATACCGAGGGAACCACCCCAAGTGCAACCGGTGCAACAACCATCACAGCGGGCAGTGCAACAAGGGTCTTTGTCTGAGGTGTAACAAGTTTGGTTATGAAGCAAAGGATTGCAGGAGCACACGACCAGCAAATCAGAATCGCCAACAACAACAACAAGCTCCATGGAACCACCACCAGCAGCAACAACAGGGCAATAAAGGTTGCTTTCAATGTGGCGCTGAAGGCCAATTTAAGAGGAACTGTCCTCAGCTGAACCAGAATTAGAACCACAACAACCAAGGAAACGAGAACCACAATGGGAACAACAATGGAGGCAACAACGGGGGTAACAATAACGGCAATGGTGCCAAGGGACGAGTCTTCGTGCTGGGTCAGGGTGATGCAAGGAACGATCCCAATGTTGTGATGGGTAAGTTTCTTCTGGATGACTTCTTTGTTACTGTTTTATTTGATTCGGGTGCCGATACTAGTTATGTGTCCTTAAAAGTTAGTCAAATGCTTAAGCGTACTCCAACACTTTTGAACACCAAGCACATCGTAGAGTTAGCGAATGGTAAAAGTTTAGAGGCTACACATGTAGTTAAGGGTTGCGAGCTTGTCCTTGCCGATCAGATCTTTTCTATCGACCTCATTCCTATCGTTCTGGGTAGTTTTGACGTCGTCATTGGGATGGATTGGTTATCTCAACACCAAGCGGAGATTATTTGCAAGGAGAAAATCGTCCGTATCCCTCGTTCTGGTAAAGAACCCCTCGTGATTCGTGGCGATAAGAGTGGTGCTGTCGTAGGCATTATCTCTTTCCTTAAGGCCCAGAAGTGTTTGCGAAAGGGCCACACTGCCATTCTAGCACTCGTTACTGACACATCAATGGAAGAGAAGAGAATTGAAGAAATTCCTATTGTACGTGACTTTCCCGAGGTATTTCCTGAGGAATTGCCTGGCCTTCCGCCTCATCGTCAAGTCGAGTTTCAAATCGAGCTCGCTCCTGGAGCAGCGCCCATAGCTCGAGCACCTTATCGTCTAGCTCCAACAGAACTAGAAGAACTGCCCACGCAATTACAAGAACTCCTGGAAAAGGGTTTTATACGTCCTAGTTCTTTGCCCTGGGGAGCTCCAGTATTGTTTGTGAAAAAGAAAGACGGTACTTTCAGAATGTGTATTGACTATCGCGAACTTAACAAGGTGACCGTGAAGAATCGTTATCCTCTTCCACGTATTGACGACTTGTTCGACCAGCTGCAAGGATCGAGCTTTTACTCTAAGATTGATTTGAGATCGGGATACCATCAGCTGAGAGTCCGAGAGGAGGACGTCTCCAAAACAGCATTCAGAACTCGTTACGGCCATTACGAGTTTCTAGTTATGGCTTTCGGATTAACGAATGCACCTGTGGTCTTCATGGATCTCATGAACCGAGTATGCAAACCTTACCTGGATAAGTTCGTTATTGTTTTCATCGACGACACCCTGATCTATTCTAAAAGTCAGGAGGAACACGAGCAGCATCTATGACTTATGCTGGAACTTCTTCGAGCAGAACAACTGTATGCCAAGTTTTCAAAATGTGACTTCTGGCTTCGCGAAGTCCACTTTCTAGGCCATGTGGTAAACAAGGATGGGATTCATGTTGATCCATCCAAGGTTGACTCGATCAAGAACTGGCCTGCACCCCGTACACCAACAGAAATCCGCCAATTCTTGGGATTGGCAGGATATTACAGAAGGTTTATAAAGGATTTCTCAAAGATCGCGCAACCTCTCACTTCACTGACTCAGAAGGGTGTCACCTATCGTTGGGGTGATGCACAAGAATCTGCTTTTCAGCACTTGAAGGATAGACTTTGTAGCGCACCTATTCTCTCATTGCCTGAAGGCACAGATGATTTTGTGGTTTATTGCGACGCTTCCATCCAAGGACTTGGCTGCATGTTGATGCAAGGTGACAAGGTCATTGCCTACGCATCGCGCCAACTTAAGGTTCACAAAAGAAACTACACAACGCACGACTTGGAATTGGGAGCAGTTGTTTTCGCGCTTAAGATATGGAGACATTACCTGTACGGTACCAAGTGCACCATTTACACCGATCACAGGAGTCTCGAGCATATCTTCAAGCAAAAGGAATTGAACATGCGACAACATCGATGGGTCGAGCTCTTGAACGATTATGAATGCGTGATCAAATACCATCCGGGCAAGGCCAATGTTGTGGCCGACGCCCTTAGTCGAAAGGATACCATACCTAAGCGTGTACGCGCGTTACAGCTTACTATTCACTCTAGCCTTCCCGCTCAAATACGAGATGCTCAGGTTGAAGCGTTGAAAGCAGAAAACGTCAGGGCCGAATCCTTACGAGGATCGAGGCAGCGGCTAGAACAAAAGGAAGACGGTGCCTACTATGTAACCGGGCGCATCTGGGTTCCACTTTACGGAAACTTACGTGAGCTTGTGATGGATGAAGCACACAAGTCTCGTTATTCGGTACATCCTGGTTCGGATAAGATGTACCACGACCTCAAGACTACGTATTGGTAGCCTGGTATGAAAGTCAACATAGCAACCTACATCAGTAAATATTTAACTTGTGCGAGAGTCAAGACTGAATATCAGAAACCATCAGGCCTACTTCAACAACCAGAGATACCTAAATGGAAATGGTAGCAAATTTCCATGGATTTCGTTACTGGCCTGCCTAGATCTCAACGCGGAAATGATACAATTTGGGTGATCGTGGATCGACTAACCAAGTCTGCACATTTTCTAGCTATCAAGGAAACGGATAAGTTTTCTACCCTAGCAGACATCTATCTAAAGGAAGTAGTATCAAGGCACGGAGTGCCAACCTCCATCATTTCTGATCGTGACGCGCGTTTTACTTCTGAACTGTGGTAAGCAATGCACAAGTCTTTCGGCTCACGTTTAGATATGAGCACCGCTTATCATCCACAGACGGATGGGCAGTCCGAACGCACCATCCAAACCCTTGAAGACATGCTTCGGGCATGTGTAATCGACTTTGGTAATGGCTGGGAGAAACACCTCCCGTTAGTGGAGTTTTTGTATAACAACAGTTACCACACCAGCATCCAGGCCGCTCCGTTCGAGGCATTGTACGGACGGAAGTGCCGATCGCTTCTTTGTTGGGCAGAGGTTGGCGACAGCGAAATCACAGGCCCATAACTTGTAGTAGATACAACCGAGAGAAATGCTCAGATACGGCAACGAATGGCGGCAGCTCGTGACCGTCAGAAAAGCTATGCTGATAAGAGAAGAAAACCACTCGAGTTCCAGGTTGGGGATCGGGTGCTACTCAAAGTCTCACCTTGGAAAGGTGTAGTCCGTTTTGGCAAACGAGGCAAACTCAATCCGCGTTATGTCGGACCGTTCGAAATCATCGAGAAAATTGGCAAAGTCGCCTACAGGTTGAATCTACCAGAAGAACTCAACGGAGTTCACAATGTTTTCCATGTGTCGAATCTAAAGAAGTGTCTGTCAGATGAGACCCTCATAGTTCCTCTCAAGGAGCTCACTATCGACGACCAGCTGCGATTCGTCGAGGAACCAGTAGAGATTACTGATCGAGATGTTAAGATTCTCAAGCGTACCAGAATACCTCTTGTTCGAGTCCGTTGGGATTCCCGTCGTGGCCCAGAGTATACCTGGGAACGAGAAGACCAAATGAAACTCAAGTATCCCAAGCTGTTTAAGAAAAATGCAACCACTACTGAGGTTGAAGCTACTGCAGAATTTCGGGACGAAATTCCAAACCAAAGGGGGGATGATGTGACACCCCAGGAAAACCAGGAAACCAACGCAACTTAACTAGCTTCCTCAGTAACCACGAATAAATTTCGGGACGAAATTTTCTTAACAAGGGGAGAATGTGACAACCCTCATAATTCCATGTATCCGTACAATTTATTAATGATAATTAAAGTGCTTGATGACTGTGCTGAATCATTTAACTGCTTTCTGATTTCTGCGTTATACTTACATGTGCTTGTTAACATACTAGTAGTATACAGAAAGTTACTAAATAGTCCTGTGTGTTTTCATAAGTGTTGAGAATTAAAAGTGTTACAAAAATATATACATAGGACACGTTACGGATTAATTAAGCACTTTAACGGAACAACACCCAACCGAACAACCGGACTTTACCCGGAACACTAAAATAATGCTAGAAGCATTGTTCTTATTTTTCTGAATTAGTTATGATCCCCGAATATCATAACACACACTACATAAATATCTAGTAACTAATACCTAACTAGAATACTTGGATTGTAAACATAAGCTAACTAAATTAGTTGAAACCCAACTAGACCAACCCCCCCCCCCCCAAACCGGTTAGGAGACAAGAAGGACTTCCTTTGATTTCTTTCATTATTTAATTGAATCTTGTTGCTAGTATGGGAACATATTACACACAAGGTATTAACATGTTGAGGAGTATAAGTAATAACCTTAGGTTCATCATCCTCTCACTTCTCAACACCCATTTCAACCAAACTCCCTTCTCCCTTCTTCTCTCTTGTTCGGCCGACCCCCTTCACCCACACACCACCCATCTTCATTTCAAGTTCAAGCTTTTCAAGAGCATCCATAGGTGTAAGAAGGTGAACAACGAAGCTCGGTGTGTTCGGAAGCTCAAGGACCTCTCTCATCTTCTTTTATCCACCACTTTTCCACACTTGAACTCCCCTAGCCTTGAGCTAGTGGTAAGAACTTAGATCCTTGCATTTTACATGTTGTTTTAGTGGTTAATAGATGTATTATGAAGAAAACATATGAACACCATAAGATCTTACACTTAAAACTTGAACATAAGCTTAAACAAGATGATACATGAAGAAATGATGTTAGAATGATGTTGTTTGGTGTATGATGATTATGTGCTGATATGAAGGACTTATAATCTGCTGTAAGTATCGTTGTTTATTGCTAAACATGTTAACGAAATCAATCGAGCGCGCTTTAGAATGTTAAAAACTGAAAACAGAAGGCTGTTTGGTGATTACAGCCAACTTCAGTTGGCTGTAACAGGACCTTAATAAAACGAAAAATGTATTTTCTGAAGTCTAGATTTATGTATTATGAAATACGGTTCTAATGGCACTGGAATCATAATTTCTGGACTTCGTTTTCTATTTTTAAAGGGTCGATTTGTAACAACAGCTAAAGCTGAGTTTTTACAGCAGTAAATGGGTGTTATATTTTTAGTCATAACTTGAAACCTGAGTAGAACTAGGTCATGAAACTTGTACTGTAAATGACCACTGATGTATTTGTAATCCTCCCACTGGAATTTCGTAAATAGGACTTACGATGAATTTTAAATAAATTATTCCGTGGACTGCAATCAGAAAAAGATAAATCTGAGTGCAGTCCGGAAAATTATTTTTTATAAAATATTGGTGATGAATTGGATCCCGAGAATCTAACCGAGCAAACCAAGGTGAGTTCACACACTTTCTAAGGAATGGGATTCCCGGTGGTTTGGGAATGGGTTAAAGAATTAAAATGGAATCTACATATCCTACCTAGGTAGGATATGTACGGCCATCCTCCTTGGGTAGGATGCCAATATTAATCTTGCGTATTCTCTTTGGGGAGAATACGTACGTTCGTCCTCCTTGGGTAGGACAACACCCTTAAAACTTACTAGACAAAACTCTATCATTAAGTCCCTCATTTTATATCGACTTAATCGCCGAGGCCGATGGCGAGCGGGTCATTAGTTAATAGCGCTATTAGGTTTAACAAACCTCTCACCGTGTCGTCCGAACGGGCGTGTACTAATGGACTATGGAAAACTGTCAGTGATGATAGACACTGATGTAGGGCACAACTATTGTTCGTCAGTTGTCGATATGCATGGTCTAGTGGTTTACATGGGGAAGCCCCCACTGATTATGGATATGGTTTGGGTAATAAAGAAGGAACTGGTTAAACATACTTTCAACTATGGGGTAACCCCCACGGCAAATAAGCCAACGAAAGTCAAACCACGTTTTTCAGAAACAACTTAAAACTAATCAACCAACCGTGAACTCACTCAACTTTGTTGTTGACTCGTTGTTACATGCCTTACAGGTCGCTAGATGCTTATGGAGCTTGCACGAGGAGGAGGTTGTTGTGGGATGCGGACTGTTATGTCCCATGCTTATTAATTAAACGTTATAAACTTATGGAACTTATGTTTTGGGTCTTAAAACTTATGAACTATGAACTTATGTTTTGAACTTACGTTTTATGCTTCCGCTGTTAACTTAAAACTGGTTACTGTCTTATGGTCACCAATTGTATTGTGGTTGGTTTTACTTACTTTATGTCGTTGTTCAATATGATTGGTGGCTCGATCCTGGTCACGTCACGCATCCAAGCGGTGATACTCCGCATGGTGGAATTTGGGGGTGTGACATGGAGCACCGTTTCAAGGTACGTTTTACATCAATAGACTCGTATCCTCTTTTTGATTAAAAGTCCTAAAACATCAGTTTGTAATTCGAAAAAAAATTTAACTCCGTTAAGTTTTTTTAACTGAGGACCGATGGAGGAAAAATATTTGGAAGGTGCGACAGCCCGTGAAAATAAAAAAAGTGGACTGCCAATGGTCAATGACGTCTAATAAGGATTATTAGAGGCCAACATTCCTCTAACTAAAGGTTGATTAGGGGTCATGGCTAGGGTTGGTAATTTCTCACACGGCTTGTTAACATAAACATGACAATCGTATACAAGCCAGCTCAATCCAGGAAAAAACTAGTGTAGGCCACTATCCTTATATCAAGTTGGCTAATTTGGAGAATTTAGAACATAGTGATATTCTCTAGTGCTCAAGTATCGATAATGTGGGTTTTTATAGATTAAAAATAGGTTGAACACTAGACTAGTGGGTTTGGGCGTTGGTTTGGGGGCGTTTTGGCTCCTAAACGCCAGCTGCTTCACCCGGGTTGGTGTTGGGCATAGCGTTGCCCATTTGGTGTGGGCATTGAGCCTGGCGGGGGGCGGGGTGACATGGCTGGCTTTGGGTGGCTGGATGAAATTTTAAATAGTTTAAACAACAAAAAAGAAAATAAAAAAAATCCACATGGCTGGCGTGTCCAGATGGTCATTATCAATGGAAGGTAGTTCCTTTTCGATTAAAGCAAGCACCAAGCATATTTCAAAGGCATATGCAAAATGCTTTAAGAGGTTTAGAAAATTACTGTACCGTCTATGTCGACGATATTATAGTTTTCTCAAACTCAGAAGATAAACATTATTTTCATGTTTTATCAGTTTTAAAAACAATTGAAAAATATGGAATCATTTTATCAAAAATTAATGGAAAATAACAATCTATTTAAAAAGTTTATCTTTGTTAAAGGAGAATATTATGTAAATATCAAGAAGTTCTTCCTTAGGGAAGAACAGTTATGAATAAATATCAGTTTCCTTTTCATCCATTTGTTTCATCTTTAAAGATTTTGCAAAACATGGAGCCCTGGAGCCATAAAAGTACCGTTTAGGCAGGAGGCCGCGTAGGGAAGAATTGGTTGGGTTGGTCACTTGAAAAATCAATTTAAAGATTTACTTAGTAGGATAAGGAGGAAAGGTATGTTCTATTCTAACAGTTAAATTACTTCAAGATATTTATGTTAATATCTCCTTTAGCATTTTAATAAACAACTGTTTTTATAAACATACACAAACAAAATCGATTAACCATTATCGAAATCAAATGACTTTTTCAATAAAAAATGTTAGTCAAAAAATGACTACTAAAAATGAATTGTTAATTCAATTTCCTAAACATGATTCCGCATATTGATGAATTCTCAAATTCATCGTTTGTTTTGTTGCTTTAGTCAACATATGAAGACATCTTTAATCATGATGTTTGTTCTTTATCTTTAATCATGATGTTAGTCAAGAAATTGGATTTCCAAATCCAAAACATCGACAATTTTAGTCATCAACAACTTTAGTTTTGTCATTACATCCTTGTCATTTGGCATCTATGCCTTTGTCAATAATCTACCGACATGTCTTTTGTCATTCAATGATTCCATGAGTTTTTGTCATGTTATCATCAAAATATTATTTGTCTAGTAACCCAAAATTTACTAGAACCATTCCGCAAGTGATGTTTTGGATTTGGAAATGGTTCTAGTAAATTTTTTCTTTACTAGACAAATAATAATCATGACAAAACTCATGAAATCATTGATCGACAAAATGTCTTGATTAATATTGAATAAACTAATCATCATTTTGGAGAAATGAATTTAGTTCATTCATTGTTTCTTGAATTCAAAGAATTCATCAATTGTTTCTTGAATTCAAAGAATTCATCAATTGAGTTGTCAATTTTTTGTTGACTACTAAAGTAATGATCATCTATTGAAATGATCAAGTATCGTTCATTGAAATTATTCAATTCATCAATTGAAAATTGATTGAATATAAAATTCATTTTTGTTGTCATAATTTGACTAAAGTTTTTGCATGAAAAGATAATTTAATTTCGATAATAATTAATCGATTCTGTTTGTGTATGTTTGTAAAAACAGTTGCTCCATCCTTTCTAAAGCTTCTTTTTCATGTAGTGGTAAAGGAGTTCCACTATAGCTAGTAATTATGCAGTTAGTGCTGCAATAATTTACTTTGTTAAAGCTTCATGCTTTAATTTTCTGTAGGTTTTCTAGGATTTGTAAAAATCCTTTAGTCCTGATATGTAACCATTTTTCATAGTCTTCATAGTCTTCTTTTATCACCCTTGAAGGATTGACCGTTCTTGCTTTGGCTATGCCAATTTCTAAGTGATGGTAACTTGGAAAGGTTTTTCCTTGGTACCAGTCAGGGAGTGTAGAACTACACTTGATGAAGATGTTAGCATCTCTTGCAGCAGCAATTTTCTTTCGAAAATTCTTGATGGCTTTCTTCATTCCTTCAGATAAATTACTTATTTCAAGTAAATTAGGAGAAGGGTAGATGAACTTTGCTAATCCAGCAGAAAATGCTAGAGAAACTAGTTCTGGGCTTGCACATGGACAAAAGATAATAAGACTTTTAGTAGCCCTGTCTTCTGTGTAATATGTTCGAACTCGAAATCGTCTTGGTTTATGGCTCTATCCTTTGACCAGATTGTTCTGAATTCGTCTAAAGAAATAATATCTTTTCTTCTTTCTCTTCAATTTTTGTTGGTTTTGAGAAAGTGTTGTTTCTGAATTCAATGACCCTTTCTTTTTTCTTGGGCTTCAAAGGTTCAGAGAAAATGGTTACCTTTAAAGGTATTTCTTTTTTCCCGCAGGTTGCTGAATATCGGGTGGCTTCTTGTTGGGCTTGTAGTAACGACCCAAATTTTTTGAATGGATAGTCAGTTTTATCAACGTGATTTTTGACTATACCCCAATCTTCATATATTCCTCTGTGGTCACCATCGAAAATAACATAAAATCTAGTATTTTTAGGATTTTCTGGTATTTGTGTGACTTGGGAGTAACTTGGTCTGAGAGAGACCTTTTCAGTTTTTGGCAAACTGTCAGCCATCAACGGATTTGATGTGCCTTTACCAGAGTCGTTTGCTTCTGGGCTAGATGAAGATTTTAGTTCTTCATTTACTCTATCTTTGCTTTTTTCCAAAGCAACAGGAGTGAACGGGCTTGATTTTTCTTTACCCTTCGCCGTTTGAGAGGGAATAGATTCAGATTGTTTCCTTGCGGATTCCTACTCTGAATTAGCAGTTGTTTCTAGACTTTCGTCATAGAGAGCTATCTGATCTCGAATAGCTTTTAATTCTATCAAAATTATTTTTTCTTTTAGGCGTAAAGCCTTTATATTTTCTATTTTTTCAAAAAATATGCCTTTCTTTTTGTGAGAGTGATTGGTGATGCCTTTAGTTTGAAGGGTATGTGGTCCTTATATAGGCATGAAAAGCATTTATATTTAGAAAATTTATTTGAAATACGTATTTGTTTACGTATTTTGAAAATCTCGTGTCAAGCAATCAGCTAGCACGTTTTTGGCCCCCTCAAGATGCTCAATATCGAAAGAATATCTTGAAAACGACATCTGTCATCTGACAAGATGGTTTTGTTTATTGTCTCCTTCCATTGATAATGATTATTTGGACATGTGAATGCGGTTAGTAACTGAGATTCTTCATCTAACAGTACCTGCTAAAAACATTTTTGTAATCGAAACTAGAAAAATAGGTTTTTTCCTCTCAAAAGAGTTAATAGCTCCTGCATTTAAACAAGGAAGATTATGGCTTTCGCCTTTAGTAACTTTAGTAAGTGCATTAGTTGCTTTATAATTTACAACCATGCGTTTTTTGATTCTTTCCCCCCAAGTAAAAGAGTGGATATAATTCATTCTGGGTCTTCTGTTGAAGAGTCAGAGGATGACAAGTTGTTTCTTATTTCTAATGCATAAACTTGTGTATAGCCATCAAAAATATTTTCAGAAGGAAAATATCCCTCAATTTCGGCTTCTAAGATAAATTTTATCTTTTCCGGAAATTTTTGTCGGTTGAGACATTCGTTGGCATAATAATTGCTTTTTTAGTTCTAAGCTCAATAATTTTTTGCTTAGAAGCAAAAATGTTTTTCTTAATAATCGTTATACTAAAAGATTTTGTTTTATGACTCAACATAAAATTTTCTTTAATTTCATTTATTCTAATAAGCCAAATTTGTATATCAGCCTCTTCATAGGTGATTTGTTGATCAAGATATTGTAAATAATCTAAAATTGGTTTTGAAGACATTATTCTCCAATAACTCCTTTTAAAATTCTACCATACCCATCTATTCTTTCTGACAAAGAACGAATTAATTGTTCAGTATTACTTGATTCTCTTATTTGTAAAGAGTTTCCAGCACAACTGTGTCTAGGTTTTGATACTAAAACTTGTTTATTTCGTGCAATATCAATTGCTCAATTTTCTTGTAATTGTGATGGCTCAACGAAAAGTCTAGAAACAACTTTAGTTTTGTCATTACATCTTTGTCATTTGGCATCTATGCCTTTGTCAATAATCTACCGACATGTCTTTTGTCATTCAATGATTCCATGAGTTTTTGTCATGTTATCTTCATAAATTCCTCTATGGTCACCATAAAAAATAACATAAAATCTGGAATTTTTTGGATTTTCTGGCATTTGTGTGACTTGGGAGTAACTTGGTCTGAGAGAGACCTTTTCAGTTTTTGGCAAACTGTCAGCCATCAACGGATTTGATGTGCCTTTACCAGAGCCGTTTGCTTCTGGGCTAGATGAAGATTTTAGTTCTTCATTTATTCTATTTTTGCTTTTTTTCCAAAGCAACAGGAGTGAAACGGTACTTTTATGACTCCAGGGCTCCAGGTTTTGCAAAATCTTTAAAGATGAAACAAATGGATGAAAAGGAAACTAATATTTATTCATAACTGTTCTTCCCTAAGGAAGAACTTCTTGATATTTACATAATATTCTCCTTTAGCAAGGAGATTACTCACTAACACACATACTAGTTACAAAGGAAAAGTTGGAAAAGGAAAATGATACGAGAGAAGGGGATAATTGGGAGAAAGAGGAGATTCATAAAACACATGATTTTGCATTAGCTTATTCAAATATAACTAATCCAAATTTAAATTATTTACAATATCTTGATCAACAAATCACCTATGAAGAGGATGATATACAAATTTGGTTTATTAGAATAAACAAATTAAAGAAAATTTTATGTTAAGTCATAAAACAAAATCTCTTAATATAAAGATTATTAAGAAAAACATTTTTGCTTCTAAGCAAAAAATTATTGAGCTTAGAACTAAAAAAACAATTATATCTATAACATGACTACTCTTTTAAAATTAGAGGAACTTATTAAAGATTTAATTAGAAAGTTGGATAGTCTATCTACCAAAGAAAATCTTGAGGTGACTGCTGCAAAAATCATCAAAGATGTTTCAGACAAAATTGATGAAAAAATGGATTAAAAAACTTTTATGCCCGAAAGGCAAAAAGAAAAAGTTGATGATGAAAAAAGCTTTCAAAAGTATTCATTTCCAAACTTCAACGTTGGAAATCCATCTCTAGGAAGTTCTAAAAGTCCGAATGCATTATCATGGCTTTTTGGATCAACTTCAAATGACCAATAAAGGTCAAATGGAAAACTTTTTTAGAGATATAAATCTAGAGATCTCTAGACTTTATTTCTATCTAGAAAGAAATAATCAAAGAATTTATGAATTACATTCAGATTGGAGCATTCATCCTTATGATAAACTTTTTGAATAAACTGATTTAAAAAGAAAAAATTCTTTTATGGAGAAAGATATTCAAAGACTAAAAGATAAAAAGATTATTTTATCTTGCGGGTAAAAATGAATTATGACCACTCTTGTAATTGGGAGAAAGAGGAGATTCATAAAACACATGATTTTGAATTAGCTTATTCAAATATAACTAATCCAAATTCAATTTATATCAAAGGAAAAATCTTTTTCAAAGGATATAAAACAATCGCCATACATTGTTATGTAGACACAGGGGCAAGTCTTTGTTTAGCAAGCAAACACATAATTCCTAATGACCTATGGGAAAACACACCCAAAGATATTAAGGTAATAGTTGCTAACAAGGAAGTCATTAAGTTAAATAAGGTTTGTAGGAATCTTATCATCTATTTTTTTGGAGAACCATTTACCATTCCTACTATCTACCAACAAGATTCAGGTATGGATTTACTTTTTGGAAATAATTTCTGTCAACTTTATGGACCTTTCACTCAATGGTTAGACAGAGTATCTTTTCATCTTAATCAAGAAATGATTTTGATTAAAAAGGTCACAAAGGCTTTTCAAATTGGAAAACCAGATTTTCTTGAATCTATGAAAAAAGATTCAAAGATAAAACAAATTCCTGGAACTAATATAGCTCAAGGGGTTATAAAAGCAGAAAGGGTATTTGTAATTGAAATACAAAAGTTTCAAAAAATTGAAGAACTACTTGAAAAGGTTTGTTCAGAAAACCCTATTGATCCTGAAAAATCCAAAAAATGGATGAAAACATCAATAGAACTCATTGATCCTAAAACTGTTATCAGGGTAAAACCTATGAAGTACAGTCCTCAGGACATAGAAGAATTTAATAAACAAATTAAAGAATTACTTGATTTAAAATTAATTATTCCAAGTAAATCACCTCACATGTCTCCAGCATTTTTAGTTGAAAATGAAGCTGAAAAAAGAAGAGGGAAAAAACGCATGGTTGTGAATTATAAAGCAATTAATGCAGCTACTAAAGGCGACAGTCATAATCTTCCTTGTATGCAGGAGCTACTAACTCTCTTAAGAGGAAAAAACTATTTTTCCAGTTTCGATTGCAAAAATGGTTTTTGGCAAGTACTGTTAGATGAAAAATCTCAGTTACTAACTGCATTCACGTGTCCAGATGGTCATTATCAATGGAAGGTAGTTCCTTTTGGATTAAAGCAAGCACCAAGCATATTTCAAAGGCATATGCAAAATGCTTTAAGAGGTTTAGAAAATTACAGTACCGTCTATGTCGACGATATTATAGTTTTCTCATCCTCAGAAGATAAACATTATTTTCATGTTTTATCAGTTTTAAAAACAATTGAAAAATATGGAATCATTTTATCAAAAAAGAAAGCCAATCTTTTTAAAACAAAGATAAACTTTTTGGGTCTTGAAATAGATCAAGGGACTCATTGTCCACAAAAACATATCTTGGAAAATTTACACAAATTCCCAGATACTTTAGAAGATAAAAAACATCTTCAAAGATTTTTAGGCATTTTAACCTATGCTGAAGGATACATTCCTAAACTCGCAGAACTTCGGAAACCTTTACAGGTAAAATTAAATTTAAAAGCTCTTCATGCCTATATAAGGAGCACATACCCCTTCAAAACAAGGGCATCACATTTCATTCTCACAAAACAAAAATTTATTTTTTGAAAAAATGGAGAATTTAAAGGCTTTACGCCTAAAAGAAAAAAAATCTTTTGATAGAATTAAAAGCTATTCGAGATTAGATAGCCCTCTATGACGAAAGTCTAGAAACAACTGCTAATTCAGAGCAGGAATCCGCAAGGAAACAATCTGAATCTATTCCCTCTCAAACGGCGAAGGGTAAAGAAAAAACAAGTCCGTTCACTCCTGTTGTTTTGGAAAAAAGCAAAAATACATTAAATGAAGAACTAAAATCTTCATCTAGCCCAGAAGCAAACAGCTCTGGTAAAGGCACATCAAATCCGTTGATGGCTGACAGTTTGCCAAAAACTGAAAAGGTCTCTCTCAGACCAAGTTACTCCCAAGTCACACAAATACCAGAAAATCCAAAAAATTCCAGATTTTATGATATTTTTGATGGTGACCATAGAGGAATTTATGAAGATTGGGCTATAGTCAAAAATCACGTTGATAAAACTGACTATCCATTCAAAAAATTTGGGTCGTTACTACAAGCCCAACAAGAAGCCACCCGGTATTCAGCAACCTGCGGGAAAAAGGAAATACCTTTAAAGGTAAAAATTATTCCTGAACCATTGAGGTCCAAGAAAAAAGAAAGAGTCATTGAATTCAGAAACAACACTTTCTCAAAACCAACAATAAATGAAGAGAAAGAAGAAAAAGATATTATTTCTTTAGACGAATTCAGAACAATTTGGTCAAAGGCTAGAGCCATAAACCAAGACGATTTCGAGTTCGAACATATTTACACAGAAGACAGGGCTACTAAAATTCTTATTATCTTTTGTCCAAGTGCAAACCCAGAACTAGTTTCTCTAGCATTTTCTGCTGGATTAGCAAAGTTCATCTACCCTTCTCCTAATTTACTTGAAATAAGTAATTTATCTGAAGGAATGAAGAAAGCCATCAAGAATTTTCGAAAGAAAATTGTTGCTGCAAGAGATGCTAACATCTTCATCAAGTGTAGTTCTACACTCCCTGACTGGTATCAAGGAAAAACCTTTCCAAGTTACCATCATTTAGAAATTGGCATAGCCAAAACAAGAACGGTCAATCCTTCAAGAGTGATAAAAGAAGACTATGAAAAATGGTTACATATCAGGACTAAAGGATTTTTAAAAATCCTAGAAAACCTACAAAAAACTAAAGCAGGAAGCTTTAACAAAGTTAATTATTGCAGCACTAACTACATAATTACTAGCTATAGTGGAACTCCTTTACCACTACACGAAAAAGAAGCTTTAGAAAGGATGGAGCAACGCATCATCTTTAATAAAGTAGAAGCAGGCCCCGCCACTAAAGAACAACTTTGTCAAAAGTTGCAACGCACCTATGAAAACCATCAGTGCGAATACTGCAAAGCATCTTCTTCAGAAGAAAACAAAAACCCTACTGAAAAGGACAGCTACTTTTCAGATGAAGACACTCGAGAACTGGACCCAACACATGGGTATGTCGATTAAAAACGTCATCCATGACGATTAATTAAGGGCTAGAATGGTCTTTTGTAAAATTCACTTCTGCTATATAAAGAAGATGAATTCTTTAGTTTTAGACATCATCTGCTATCCACAATCCCCATCCCCTTCTCTCTAGTTTTTCCTTTTCTTACATTTTTTCTTTGTAACAAGCATGTGTGCTAGTGAGTAATCTCCTTGCTAAAGGAGAATATTATGTAAATATCAAGAAGTTTCTTCCTTAGGGAAGAACAGTTATGAATAAAATTATCAATTTCTTTTTATCCACTAGTTCATCTTTAAATATTTTTTGCAAAACCTGGAGCCTTGGAGCCATAAAAAGTACCGTTTAGGCAGGAGGCCGCGTAGGGAAGAATTGGTTGGGTTGGTCACTTGAAAAAATCAATTTAAAGATCTACTTAGCAGGATATGGAGGAAATGTATGTTCTATTCTAACTGTTAAATTACTTCAAGATATTTATGTTAATATCTCCTTAAGCATTTTAACAAACAACTGTTTTTACAAACATACACAAACAGAATCGATTAATTATTATCGAAATTAAATGATATTTTCATGCAAAAACTTTAGTCAAATTATGACAGCAAAAATGAATTTTATATTCAATCAATTTTCAATTGATGAATTGAATAATTTCAATGAACGATACTTGATCATTTCAATAGATGATCATTACTTTAGTAGTCAACAAAAAATTGACAACTCAATTGATGAATTCAAGAAACAATTGATGAATTCTTTGAATTCAAGAAACAATGAATGAACTAAATTCATTTCTCCAAAATGATGATTAGTTTCTTCAATATTAATCAAGACATTTTGTCGATCAATGATTTCATGAGTTTTGTCATGATTATTATTTGTCTAGTAAAGAAAAAATTTACTAGAACCATTTCCAAATCCAAAACATCGACAATTTTAGTCTTCAACAACTTTAGTTTTGTCATTACATCTTTGTCATTTGGCATCTATGCCTTTGTCAATAATCTACCGACATGTCTTTTGTCATTCAATGATTCCATGAGTTTTTGTCATGTTATCATCAAATTATTGTTTGTCTAGTAACCAAAAATTTACTAGAACCATTCCGCCCAGCGACCACTCTTTTACTTGGGAAGTCATTAAGGTAATAGTTGCTAACAAGGAAGTCATTAAGTTAAATAAAACAAAGATCTGTTCTTTATTTTCAGAAAAATATCTTTCTTTTAAGATTTTATCTTCAGAAAACTTCTGTTCACATTCTTTATCATCTAAAGTAATGAGATTAGCAAGTTCTATTAGATGCCAAATGACAAAGATGTAATGAGAAAACTAAAGTTGTTGAAGACTAAAATTGTCGATGTTTTGGATTTGGAAATGGTTCTAGTAAATTTTTTCTTTACTAGACAAATAATAATCATGACAAAACTCATGAAATCATTGATCGACAAAATGTCTTGATTAATATTGAAGAAACTAATCATCATTTTGGAGAAATGAATTTAGTTCATTCATTGTTTCTTGAATTCAAAGAATTCATCAATTGTTTCTTGAATTCAAAGAATTCATCAATTGAGTTGTCAATTTTTTGTTGACTACTAAAGTAATGATCATATAGAGCCTTGTTGATCATTAATTCGGACTTTCGGCCATAAAAGTTTTTGAATCCATTTTTAATTTGATTTAATCATGATGTTTGTTCTTTATCTTTAATCATGATGTTTTATCATGATGTTAGTCAAGAAAATGGATTTCCAAATCCAACCTAGACACAGTTATGCTGGAAACTCTTTACAAATAAGAGAATCAAGTAATACTGAACAATTAATTCGTTCTTTGTCAGAAAGAATAGATGGGTATGGCATACACAAACAAATAATTAAAAAATAAGATATTACTAAAATATTATTTGTCTAGTAACCCAAAATTTACTAGAACCATTCCGCAAGTGGTATCAGAGCCTTGTTGCTCTTTTTAAAAAAATAAGATATTAGTTTTCAAAAATTAATGGAAAATAACAATCTATTTAAAAACGATTCAGATGAGTCTGAAGAAATAACTGAAGTAATAAACTTTAGTGAAAACGAAAAAGGTTTTGTATCAGATTACATGATTAATTCTGATCAACTAACAAAAATTAGCAAGCTTAAATTCAAGCTTGACACAAAACAAGTTTTTAATCAACCAAAAACTTTACAAAGTTTAGTTTCTAGAGCTTTTTCTAGAAAAAATAAAATATTTTATTGTTTTAACACTGAAGAACTTTCAGTTGACATAAAAAATGGCACTCGTTGATAATAGAATTATCAATAGGCAAGATGCTCTTCTGGGAGCAATCCAAAGAAATTTAGCATATGGTAAATTTATGTTTACTGTCTATCCTAAATTTGCTTTACATCGAGATTCTAAGGATTTCGACAAAACTCAAAGTTTTATACATCAGTGTGAAAGAACTGATCTTATGGAACTAGGTAATAAAGTATTTACGATTAATTATTTAGTCTCATATGCTTTAACAAATAGCACTCATTCAATTGAGTAGAAAAAAAAGAGAGTATAGCAATCGAGGATATATTCTCGGATATTGGAATTGTTGAAGGCAGTAAATTCACTAAGCCATCACAATTACAAGAAAATTGGGCAATTGATATTGCACGAAATAAACAAGTTTTAGTATCAAAACCTAGACACAATTATGCTGGAAACTCTTTACAAATAAGAGAATCAAGTAATACTAAACAATTAATTCGTTCTTTGTCAGCAAGAATAGATGGGTATGGTATAATTTTAAAAGGAGTTATTGGAGAATAATGTTTTCAAAACCAATTTTAGATTATTTACAATATCTTGATCAACAAATCACCTATGAAGATGATGATATACAAATTGGGTTTATTAGAATAAATGAAATTAAAGAAAATTTTATGTTGAGTCATAAAACAAAATCTCTTAGTATAAAGATTATTAAGAAAAACATTTTTGCTTCTAGGCAAAAAATTATTGAGCTTAGAACTAAAAAAGCAATTATATCTATAACATGACTACTCTTTTGAAATTAGAGGAACTTGTCAAAGATTTAATTAGAAAGTTGGATAGTCTAACTACCAATGAAAATCTTAAGGTGACTGCTGCAAAAATCATCAAAGATGTTTCAGACAAAATTGATGAAAAAATGGAGTCAAAAACTTTTATGCCCGAAAGGTAAAAAGAAAAAATTAATGATGAAAAAAGCTTTTAAAAGTATTCATTTCCAAACTTCAACGTTGGAAATCCATCTCTAGGAAGTTCTAAAAGTCCGAATGCATTATCATGGCCTTTTGGATCAACTTCAAATGACCAATAAAGGTCAAATGGAAAACTTTTTTAGAAATATAAATCTAGAGATCTCTAGACTTTATTTCTATATAGAAAGAAATAATCAAAGAATTTATGAATTACATTCGGATTGGAGCATTCATCCTTATGATAAACTTTTTGAATTAACTTATTTAAAAAGAAAAAACTCTTTTATGGAAAAAGATATTCAAAAACTAAAAGATAAAAAGATTATTTTATCTTGTGGATAAAATGAGTTCCATCATTAAAAAATTGGAACAAATTTTAGATGAACAATTGGATACCCTTCCAATTGAACAGATAATAGAACTTGCTAATCTCATTACTTTAGATGATAAAGAATGTGAACAAAAGTTTTCTGAAGATAAAATCTTAAACGAAAGATATTTTTCTGAAAATAAAGAACAGATCTTTGTTTTAAAAAATGAAGAACCAAGGACCTTTCCTTTAAAGAAAGAAGAACCTGAAACTGAAGAAAGTTTTATTCAGATATGGAAATGTCTCCGAGACAGAGAACTTACAATGCCTCTACTAGTAGAAGTAACAGGCGTAGAAAAAAGGATACAGAATTTTCCATGCCGTATCATAAAGGTATACCTGATTCTAATAGTAATGACAATGGTAGTGCAACTACTATTAATACTATTAAAATTGATTGTATTTTCAACCTCGACAAAAGAAAAGAGATAATTGATAAATGGAACACTGAGATCAGTCTAATCATTCAGACTAATTCAGAAGAGTTCTCTCATGGTAACCTGCGGGAAAAAAGAAATACCAACAAGAAGCCACCCGATATTCAGCAACCTGCAGGAAAAAAGAAATACCTTTAAAGGTAACCATTTTCTCTGAACCTTTGAAGCCCAAGAAAAAAGAAAGGGTCATTGAATTCAGAAACAACACTTTCTCAAAACCAACAAAAATTGAATTGAAAGAAGAAAAAGATATTATTTCTTTAGACGAATTCAGAACAATCTGGTCAAAGGCTAGAGCCATAAACCAAGACGATTTCGAGTTCGAACATATTACACAGAAGACAGGGCTACTAAAAGTCTTATTATCTTTTGTCCAGGTGCAAGCCCAGAACTAGTTTCTCTAGCATTTTTTGCTGGATTAACAAAGTTTATCTACCCTTCTCCTAATTTACTTGAAATAAGTAATTTATCTGAAGGAATGAAGAAAGCCATCAAGAATTTTCGAAAGAAAATTGCTGCTGCAAGAGATGCTAACATCTTCATCAAGTGTAGTTCTACACTCCCTGACTGGTCCCAAGGAAAAACCTTTCCAAGTTACCATCACTTAGAAATTGGCATAGCCAAAGCAAGAACGGTCAATCCTTCATGGGTGATAAAAGAAGACTATGAAAAATGGTTACATATCAGGACTAAAGGATTTTTACAAATCCTAGAAAACCTACAGAAAATTAAAGCAGGAAGCTTTAACAAAGTAAATTTTTGCAGCACTAACTGCATAATTACTAGCTATAGTGGAACTCATTTACCACTACATGAAAAAGAAGCTTTAGAAAGGATGGAGCAACGCATCATCTTCAATAAAGTAGAAGCAGGCCCCGCCACTAAAGAACAACTTTGTCAAAAGTTGCAACGCACATTTGAGAACCATCAGTGCGAATACTGCAAAGCATCTTCTTCAGAAGAAAACAAAAACTCCACTGAAAAAGACAGCTATTTTTCAGATTAAGACACTCGAGAACTGGACCCAACGCATGGGTACATCGATTGAAAAAACGTCATCCATGACGATTGATTAAGGGCTATAATGGTCTTTTGTAAAATTCACTTCTATTATATAAAGAAGTTGAATTCCTTTAGTTTAGGCATTCGAATTCAAAATTCAATCCCCATCCCCTTCTCTCATTTCATTTTCCTTTTCCAACTTTTTCTTTGTAACTAGTATGTGTGTTAGTGAGTAATCTCCTTGCTAAAGGAGAATATTATGTATATATCAAGAAGTTCTTCCTTAGGGAAGAACTGTTATGAATAAATATCAGTTTCCTTTTCATCCATTTGTTTCATCTTTAAAGATTTTGCAAAACCTGGAGCCCTGGAGCCATAAAAGTACCGTTTAGGCAGGAGGCCGCGTAGGGAAGAACTGGTTGGGTTGGTCACTTGAAAAATCAATTTAAAGATTTACTTAGCAAGATAAGGAGGAAATGTATGTTCTATTCTAACTGTTAAATTACTTCAAGATATTTATGTTAATATCTCCTTAAGCATTTTAATAAACAACTGTTTTTATAAACATACACAAACAAAATCAATTAACCATTATCGAAATCAAATGATTTTTTCAATAAAAAATGTTAGTAAAAAAATGACTACTAAAAATGAATTGTTAATTCAATTTCCTAAACATGATTCCGCATATTGATGAATTCTCAAATTCATCGTTTGTTTTGTTGCTTTAGTCAACATATGAAGACATCTTTAATCATGATGTTTGTTCTTTATCTTTAATCATGATGTTAGTCAAGAAATTGGATTTCCAAATCCAAAATATCGACAATTTTAGTCATCAACAACTTTAGTTTTGTCATTACATCCTTGTCATTTGGCATCTATGCTTTTGTCAATAACCTACTACATGTCTTTTGTCATTCAATGATTCCATGAGTTTTTGTCATGTTATCATCAAAATATTATTTGTCTAGTAACCCAAAATTTACTAGAACCATTCCGCAAGTGGTATCAGAGCCTTGTTGCTCTTTTTAAAAAAATAAGATATTAGTAAAATATTATTATTTGTCTAGTAACCCAAAATTCTACTAAAAAGTGATTTTGATTATTTCTTTCTATATAGAAATATCCATATATCAAGTTGGCTAATTTGGAGAATTTAGAACATAGTGATACTCCCAGTGTAGGCCACTATCCTTATATCAAGTTGGCTAATTTGGAGAATTTAGAACATAGTGATATTCTCTAGTGCTCAAGTATCGATAATGTGGGTTTTTATAGATTAAAAATAGGTTGAACATTAGACTAGTGGGTGTGGGCGTTGGTTTGGGGGCGTTTTGGCTCCTAAACCCCAGCTGCTTCACCCGGGTTGGTGTTGGGCATAGCGTTGCCCATTTGGTGTGGGCATTGAGCCTGGCGGGGGGCGGGGTGACATGGCTGGCTGGATGAAATTTTAAATAGTTTAAACAACAAAAAAGAAAATAAAAAAAATCCACATGGCTCGCCACGCCAAGCTAAGCCACGCCACACCCCTAGTTTTTGAGTATTATAATCATCTTACATTAATTGCACTTTTATTTATCATCATCATCATCATCATCATTAATTGTTTTTATTAATTAGTACATATATGTCCTTGTGGATCCCACCCTCGCCATGTGTCAAGCAATGCCTCCAATCCAAACCCCTCTACACCCCGTAGTCTTAAAGATTTGTAGCAAGAGAGATGGGTCTCCTTTTGTTTTTGAAGTCTTACAATAGCTTTATCTGTTTCTGTTGAGCCTTGTTCTAGCTCCTGGCCTGGCTTGGCTTGGGTTTTTGTACTTTTTGTCTACTTAATAAAAGCTATCTTAAAAAGGGTTTGGGTTTGACTTAAACAAGTTCATGTCACACAAAGGTCGATGTGTTTACACCACAGTTAAAATTGTGGCTAATCAGGTTAAAAGTTGCTTAACTTGTTTATGACATTCAACTCTTTTCTCTACTACTACGCTACTGATTTCGTTGTGGGCTTGTGTGGACTAGGTTCAGCTAATGGGCTGCTTTTGAGTTAAATATGGACTCACAAAGTACTCGAGCCCATCTCGTTAATTCAACAACATTCTCTTTTCTGTTTCCAAAACAAAAGACTATGATTTCTTTTGTTTCTATTTAATTAATTCTTTGAATTTGAATGCTCATGATTTGCAACTTGGACTTATATTTTGATTTAGCTCTAGAATTAATTTCATCCACTCTTCTTCAACATCCACCATATTTGATCTTCAAATTCTTGAAGTTCATATCCACCATTGTACGCAAATAAAATAAGCCATGTTTTGCATACCCCCCCCCCCCCCCCCCCCCCCCCCTTTTTACGACCATCGAATTGTTTATTGAATTGTGACACATATGATTCATATACATATTCATGCATCATATTCTGATTGAGTTAATTGTAAGAAGGATTGGCATGCATTACGCACTCATCTTATTTCTAACTTAGTGTAGTTAAGGATAAGATGATTGGTGGGATAGTGTATAAACATTACCCGGTGTTAGGTCAGATAATCAATATATCTTATATCTAACTTTATGAATATTTTTGTCAAGTTAAAATTTTGAAAACAAACCTAAATCACCAGAAATGATTTCTTGTTTTCTATCTTTAGAAATTAATTACCTAAATAAATAAGTTTTAACATGACATAACAATAATCATAATAACTCTAAACACAAAAACTCATCTTACTGATGAATAAAAGATCCATAGAATAACTAAATAAATATAGATACTTGGCTAGTGGCACAGTATCACGGTGGCTTTCAAAACAAAAAGGGGGAATTTAATAGTGAACATTCTAGAGAAAAATTATCATGACCTAAAGAAGTGGCGGATTTACCTTAAAAATTCAGATATATCCCAATTTTTATTTTTATTTTTTTGGATCAGGGGTATCTTTGTATATAAAAAAAAAATTTACACTACGTAGACGGAGTTAAGGGTTATTTTTACACTACGGAGATGGAGTTGAGAGGTAGCCTGTGCTACCGTTGCTTACTACCTCCGCCCATGACCTAAACTGGTTTGCACCTAAAATGAGTATCACTCCACTTGGTTCCACATTTATAGCAGAATTCATATTTGCATATGCAAGTTACATAGTTACAACCCTCAACTTTATCCACATAGCAAAATTTATATTTGCATATGCAAGTTACATGGTTACAACCCTCAACTTTTTCCACAAAGAAGTTGCAATTTGGACATCTCTTCCACTTTTTCTTATTGGCAAGTGCCACAACCATCTCATCATTTTTTGCTCCTTTAAGTTTCCCAAACTCCTAGCAACTCTGAATGCCAAGGGACAAAACAAGCTGCACAAAAACAATCGTCGGCATAATGGGCATTTGGTTTTCGTAAGGCTATTTCTCGTGTCGTTTATTATTAGAACAGAACATGTAGAATTAGGGCAGTAGAGCTTGTGGGATTTAGGAATTGTGGACTCGCATAGGAATTCATCCCATCGGACAAAAGTCTCTCTAGGAATGATTAGTCTCAAGATGTCGTAATCCAATGTGGAAGCACAGTGGATTTCAAGACACGCGATGGTTTTGTGTTTTTCTTCCATCTTTGTTGTTGCATGTTTGGTGGTGCAGTTGTAACAAAAGTAATGATAACAGGTTGGGTTTGTGAACATTTGCAAGCAGTTTTGCTTCTCCAAGCAGATTTTACACTCCAACATCATCTCCTCATTGCTTCTTCGAAAAGAACCGAAACACCTTGCACAAATAAACAACTAAATGAATTTGTGCCCTTCTAGCTAATCTGATTTTTCCAAATCTAAATGAAAAAAAGTCCAGCATTCAATTGAGAAATGAGTTTGAGTTTTTGAACAAATTAGACCAATCTCTTGAAAATCTAACAAGCGATAAATATTCCTAATATTTTAGAAAAAAATCTTTTGGTATATGTGGTTGGAGATTTTAACATGGCTTCTAGTCAACTAGCGGATCATGTATGTTTCTTACAAGTGGCTACCTTGTAAGAAAGGTACATGATCCGCATCATCTAGAAAGTCAAAATCATGTTAAAAACTCCAAACCACCTAAACCAAAAAAGCTTTTATGTTTTAGTTTTGAAAGTTAAAAATCTAAAATATTATCTATAAAAAATTGGTATTTTTCAATAAAGAAAACCTTGCATAGCATAGGGGCGCGTTGCGCTTTGGCTTTTGATCAAAATGCAACGCGCTTTTTTCTAACCATGCAGGCTCATCAACAACAACATAAACCAACCTCGTTTTTTATCTTGCCTTGTGGTTTTTTTAAGGCTGGAGATATTTGGACACCCATCGCGCCTATTTTCACACCTTTTGTGCCCTAGACGCCTCGTATAGGTCTATACGAGGCGTCTAAACACTGAATTCAATGGGGTCTGAGAGAGTGTCAGGCACAAAGTTTAAGGATTCTAGACGCCTCGTACAGAGCTATACGAGGCGTCTAGACTTGGGAATTTTTTTTTGGCTGAAATGAGGGGTGTTTTGGAGGGTTTTGGTATGGTTTTTTGGATAGTTTTTGAAGATGTGTTTTTTGGTTGAAAATTTTTTTGTTTTTAAAAAATGTTATGTTTTTTTTTTACACTATAAAAAAGTTTTTGATTTTTAAAAATGAACTATTTTAAAAATCGGCTCTTTAAATATATTATATCGATTAAATATTATAATGTTTTTTACATTTTACTTTTTTAAATATTATTCTTCCGATTAAAATTTTATCTCGTTCAAATATTGTTTTCGTATTATATTCAGGGGATATATTGTTTCCGTATTATATTCAAAACATATTTTGTTTCCGTATTATCTCAATTTAAGACAACAATCATTAAGTAACCGAATAATTGAAAACAAACATAAATATGACATAGATAAGATAACTTTGTACATCCATAACAAAAATATATAAGATAAGTTTGTACATCCATAATAAAAATAAAAACAACAACAGGTCTATGCATCCGAATCCGAATCCGAATCTGGCTGCTGCGGCTGCTGCTGCTGATGTGGTGCTCGAGGTGGTGGGAGCGGTATCGCGGGTAACCCCTCTCTCTCGCGTCTATCCTGCAGCTCCCGAACCACCCAACCTATCAAATCGCTGAGCCTGTCAAGCTCTGCTCGTACCTCCGGATGTAGCGGCGCAGGTCCTGGGGCATGACCTGGAATAGCGTGACGTGGAAACTGAGGCGCCCCGGCAGGTGGCGGTGGCTGTGGCATCGCTGCACCGTCTACATCCTGCGGAGGCTCCTCCACGGGCACTACATCAGCAGGAGGATGAACGGGCTCGAAATGCTCTGGTAGGGCCTCCTCTGTCCATATGCCCCCGTTGCGGTTTTTAAACCGCGGGCCAACTGGGAACCTCCTGATTACCCTCATCCCTCACAGCGACTGCATGCCCATCCGCGTCGGCATGACTGGCGGCGTCCGTAGATGTGGGTCCTCGTGCAGTACGAGGCCAAATGAACGGGCAATGACGGTCACGTACGCCCCGCCATACAAAAATCCGCGCTCCTGTCGGTGATGGGCGGAGGCGTAGTACTGGGCTAGACCGTGTGCTAGCGCGCACGGCCTCCTATACAACAAACAATAAAGGAAAAAAAGATCTGTGGTCGTACACCACTCACGGCTGTAGCCGCGCGCTGAAATCGAAGTAGCGAGCAAATGGTGCAGATACCTGCAGATAGTGTTAGCGAAATACAGAAACAGAGATTAATAAACAATGCACATAATCACAATAATTGCCGTAATAAACGTACGTACCTGTACAGTGGGTCCCTAACAAACGACACCCTCCCCTTCGACTTGTCGTGCTCCCAAGTATTTGGCCCTGCAATCACCTGCCAAAACCCTAGAAGAATGGCTTTGTCAACCACCACTTGCCCCGCTGTGTAAATCTCAGTCTCGATCTCCCCCTGCATGTATAAACCAGAACGCACCGCAAAGTCTGCTAGCGTCATCGTACGCAAAACGCCAGCGAGCCTGAAAGAAATCTCAGGCGGAGGGGGAGCATCTGGGTACGGAAGCGCCACTGGGACCCCAGGAGGGTGAAATGTGAATGACGAAAGGAACTCGACCAGCAGCTCCCTGTAGGTCGGCGTGTGCGCCAAATCAAAAAGACGATGCCACGGCGAATCGAGAGGTATAAACCGACGCACTCTATCCGTCTCAGCAAGCTCCCCCATCGCATCCCAGTCGATCGATGCATGCGATCCAATGTACATCCTCCTGAGCTTCTGGCAATGGCGGGCGGCATCGGTGCCGTCGGGAAACTCTAGGTACGGACAACCCTGAAGCGTATCCAGAGCCGGCCGCCGCCTCCGTCGTGGACCCTCCTGAACCGGCTGAATCGGCAGTGGCTCACCAAGATCTATCTGAATGTCGTCGCCCTCCATAATCAATCTGCAGGTAAATAACGTATACGTATAAAAACAATAATAAATAAATCAGAATAATAATAATAATTAACAATAATAATTAATAAATATTATTAATTAAAAAAAATAATAATTAATAAATAATAATAATTAATAAATAATAATAATTAATAAATAATAATAATAACTAATAATAATAATAATAAATAATAATAATAATAATAATAAACAATAATAATAATAATAATAATAATAATAATAATAATAATAATAATAAATAATAGTAATAATAAATAATAATAATAATAATACTAATAATAAACAATAATAATAATAATAATAATAATAATAAATAAAAATAATAATAGTAATAATAAATAATAATAATAATAATAATAATAATAATAACATTAACAATAATAATAACAACATTAATAATAACAATAATAATAAAACTAATAATAATAATTAATTAAAAAAAAAAAAAAACACAGAGCCTCGTATAGCCCTCGTATAGGGCTATACTCGGCGTCCTGTTCTTCCACATTCATCTTCAACCTCAAAACTCAAACCCCCAAACCCCACAAAAATCAAATTTCAGGGCAAACCTACGGTCTAAAGGCAAAAACGTGGCAAAAATACTAAACTACGGGGCGAAATACGTACCGGTGATGCTTCAAATCTTCGAAAATCCGGCCGAGATCCGTATCCGAGGCGTATAGAGGTGTATTCTCCGTATGTGTGTTTGTTTTTTGTTTGGGGGTATAAGCAGCCTCGTCTAGTTCCCCCCTGTGATATACGAGGCCTAGACGCCTCGTATAGCTCAATACGAGGCGTCTTGGTTTTTTATTAAATGACCATTTAGCCCCTGGTATGCCCCCAGTATAGGCATTATTCAGGGGCAAAATGGTAATTAACCATTCCAAAAAGATATTTCTGGAATGGTTAATTACCATTTTGCCCCTGAATAAAGCCTATACTGAGGGCTTTACAGGGGCAAAATGGTAATTTAATAAACTTTTTTTAATAATTTAAAAACAAAAAATCTCAAAAAGTTGCCGCCTCAAAAGACGACACGTATAGCTCTATACGCGGCGTCTGGGCTTTCAAAATTACCTTTAAGCCCCTGTTAATGGTCTAGATTGGGGGCTTTACAGGGGCAAAATGGTAATTAACATAAAATATTTTCAAAATTCAAAATTTAAAAAAAGAATTGTTGCAGACACTGTAGACGTCTCGTATAGATCTATACGAGGCGTCCTAATTCAAAAAATTCAAATTTTGATTTTCAAATTTTCAAAATTCAAAATTTCAAAAACCCGCTCAAATAGACGTCTCGTATAGATCTATACGAGGCGTCTGTGGTTTAGGAAATGACCTTTTAGCCCCTGAAATAAGCCTAGATTGGGGGCATAACAGGGGCTAAATGGTCTTTTGGGCATACCTATACGACGCGTATAGCTCTATACGCGTCGTATATTTTTAATTTTTTTAAAAAATGATATTAAACTGTTTTAATTATTGAAAAATGATACAAATTATAAAAAAAATTATAGAAATTGTAGAAAATTATAGGAATTAATAAAAAAAATACATTCAAATTACAAAAATCATTCTTCCGTATCACTATCGATGTAATTAAGACTGGGGTTTGATCTTGGCGGAGGATTCATTATCGATGTATACCATTCTAGACGTGGCAAGTACATATCTTCCCATTGTTTCGTATGGGGTGTTCGGTTGGTCAACCATAGCCCGTGTGCTGGTGGCATTGGATAATCCCCTTCCAGCTTAACATGTATGAAGTGGTTCTCGTTTACATGTGTAAGCGTTATGAACAATGGTTGTTGATTAGCCGGAGGACTTAGTATCGGGAAGAAAGTGGAACTCGCACCCATGGTTGTCGTTAACAGGTGCACCCCGATACCGTACGTTTGTGCAATAAGAAGTCCTGCATAGGGGAAGTCCATCCAGTGATCCCCCCCACAACCGGACACTGAATCCCAAATTAGGCCCTGACGATGCGTGTAAAAATAACCTTTATCCCATGCTTCAAATATTGGGAACCAGATCGATTTGTTCTTATCCATTTCTTGAACAAGGTGCCTTCGAATGAGCCCCCATGAACTCTGTTCCATACCTAAGCCCACAGCCACAGACCGAAACCCACAATGACCGTCCGGCATCACATCTCGTATGCACGAGACGTACGGATGGAACACTAGCGGAATGTCATCCTGAAACTGTTCGATGATTCCCACGTACTCGTCCCCAATGATTAACGGAAAACCGTGAGCATCTCGTGTCTCTTTCTTCTTAGAACTCTTTGAACGGCTTAGGCTCGCTTTGGGTTTTTGGGACCTTATAACCGACTGTTGAGAGGCCTGTGACGGAACGTACGAGCTGTGACGAGGTTTGTCGTACTTACTTTGTCGGGAACCTTCAAAGCACGTGTTTGCATCACCGAATGAGCTTCTCCTCAATTCTTCATCTATACGAGAGGCCTCGTCCAACCTTTGTTGTACCTGCTTTGTTGTTGGTCGGCCACGAGTATTTTGTTGGACAACCGGTGGTTTCTTGGTAGATTTCTTTGGAGTCAACACCACTTTAATCTTTGAAATCAGGCTTTTTTGCTGAGCTGGGGGGTGCGACTCTAATTGTTGTCTAACAATATTTAGCTCTTCGACCACGTCCACGTCATCGTCTATCAATTTACAACTTTGGAAGTTAAGTCTCCGCCAGAAGACGTCCACGTCTTCGAGTTGAATCGGACGCTCTGCACGGTTAAAAACAACATTGTTTAAGTCACATGATTAACGGAAATATATCACACAAGTGTTGTACGTTTAACAATTATTACCTTCAAGCATGTACTTTTGTATCCTGCAAGCACAGGGCAACCCACAGCTGTGCCACATTTGGCAACCACATGATGAATGAAAGCGCTCCAAGACATCTAGCTTCCTAATTGCCTCTCCCCTCAACAAATCAAGGGCTGTATGAGATACTTTACCAAGTAGGTGTTGAAACAACGGGTGTTTGTGGTGGGTCATTGTTTTTTCGATGCTTTCTCGAAAAGTCTTCCTTATTTCACCGAACTGTGTCTCAACTATATCATGGACACAATCAACTATACGGTCGAGCGAGCTCCTATCTTCAACGTATCTCTTTAAGTTGGCGTGTTGGCTCTCAACTCTGTTTGTGGTACGATTACCAAAGTTGCGCCTCTTATCAGTCCACGCAAAGACGAACATCTCCTTATAGTCTTTTAGCCAGTTATCGTACACGTATTTGAAGACTCCTAAAACGTAAAAATAATTTAATAAAATTTGCATATGTGAGTCGTATGTTATTATAAAAACTTACTAGAACGTTTGCACTCCACAAGTCGTTTTCGCATGTTGCGCAAGTGGTACTCGTAGATGAGTATGGATGGAGACTCAATCAATGTCCCCCAGAATGACAAAAATTTCTTCCAGTCTTCGTCTGTGAAGGCACCCTTGCAGTTCTTCATAACATTCTGTTGTATGTGCCACCTGCAAAGAAGCCTGGAGGCGTTTGGAAATACTTTAGCACACGCGCCCATAAGGGCTAGGTCTCTATCGGTTAAAATCACACGTGGCTCCATGCATTCATCCAACATTGACTTGACCCTCTGAAGCACCCACACAAAGTTATCACCCCGTTCTTTACTAACAACGACATGCGCGATAATAAACGATTTGTTGGTAGGCGTCATACCAACAATCTGGATAAAGGGCATATTGTATATGTTTGTCTTGTATGTCGCATCGATCAGCATGACGTGGGGGAATGCACGCCACATGTCTCTCGAGTACCGATGAAGAAAGAAGATATCTGTTACGATCTCTGTTCCGGGTTCCTCCCGTGTCTCGTAAATAAAGTCGTTGTTTATCAGCTTGTTTTCTAGTGACTGCATGGGAGTCAATCCTTGTCTTTGTTCGGCTCTAATCTTCGCCACAATGTTTTGAACGTCTTTCAGAACATGAAACCTGTCGGGGTCCTGCTTCCTTATCGTTTGAAATATTTTGCGCGACTCCATGTTTTGAGCTGTCAGCTGCTCGATCAGTTTCATTTCGCTTGGAGTAAACCTTCGCACAAACGCGTGGGCCGACAGGTCCTCACAAAGTTCGTGGTTATGTTCAATTTTTCCGTCTTTAATCTCCCAGGTTTCATACGGGTGGTTTCGCACAGCCAGCAGGTAAAACGGGCAACCGGTTTTTTTGCTTCCGGCTTTTCTAAGTGTTGCTGTAGTCTGGTGCTCACCAGCACGATCACATTCAAGCCATACCCTCCGGATTATTCCACCGGTTTTCTTTGATCGACGGGTGACAATAACGAAACCATCCGCGTTTGCTATTTCTTGAATCCGATTCTTTAGTTCATCTAAAGAGTTGAAAACCTGTAATATCGACAATAATAATAAATAATTTTAATAAATAAATAATAATAATAATAATAATATTAATAATAATACTAATAATAATACTAATAATAATATTTAAATAATTAAATAATACAAAAATAGTAATTAATACCTGCTTTTTTAAGTACGGACTGTCCTGGATGGGAGGTGTCTCACCACCATATCTACCATATCCACCATAACCACCGTCTCCTCCGTATCCACTGTATCCACCATCTCCTCTGTAACCACCGTCTCCTCCGTATCCACCGTCTCCTCCGTATCCACCGTCTCCTCCGTATCCACCGTCTCCTCCGTATCCACCGTCTCCTCCGTATTCACACCCGTATCTATAATCCGGATACCCTTGTTGCGTCAGATAACTTGGTTGACAAGCATGGTATGAGTCATCTACAGGGGGTGTTTCATCAACAGGGGGATGATTGTTCAAATCTAGAAACGGTTTGTTTTGTTCTCCTTGTATACTAGACACAACCTCCTCTTGCTCATTAGAATCGGGAACGCAAGACTCCTCCAAAATAAAGAACCGTATCATCATTAGAAAATAATAAACTAAAACAAAAACTAATTAAAACATTTAAGTACCTGTACTGTTATCGGATCGCTTTCGGGCACCCAGTTCTCGCTATAATACTGCCCGAAGACATAGTTGCCGTCCCAGTATGATGACATTTCAACACTTCGGGATGATAATAACACAAATTAAATGTCGTCCCAGAATGAAAGAAGAAGAAGAAGAAGCAGAATGAAAGAAGAACAAGCAAATGTTTTAAGTCTTTGGTTCGATGCTAGGGACAAACCATACACTGTATGTTGCACTTTTTCATAAGCCATCGACGCCTCGTATAGCTCTAGACCCCTCGTATATCTTTTTGTCACCTGTAGAAGACGCCTCGTATAGGTCTATACGAGGCGTCTTATTGCCTCGTATCCATCCCTCGTACAGACCTATACTCCCCGTCTGATGTGACTGATTTGACATTGTGCTTTGTTGCAGAGATGGTCGGAAAAGTAACCCTATACGCCTCGTATAGGTCTATACGAGGCGTCCTGAAGGGTGTCAAAATAGGCATAAAGGTGTGTAAATATGTAGACCCTTTTTTAATCTTGTGTTGTGGTGTGGCTGCCTTCTTCTTTTTGGAGGAATTTAAGTAGAAAAAATAAGCGAACTCGAGTAAGGATATTGGAGCGGCAACACTATCACGGCCGCGATTTGAAGAGTGAAGTTTAAGTTGACGAGGCTAGAAAACATGTCGAGCCAGACCACGATATGGTGTATTGGACGGGTGAAGTATGAACTAAGGAGGCCGGAAAACATATTGACTGAAAGATTATGCAGTTGAGGTGAAAGTACGTCTGACTGATGGTGATAAACTGATAATTAAACGATTACATTGATAATATCTAACAGTGAATTTTTTATTTTAATTATCAATGATTTCAAGAATTACCTAAAACGGAAGCGATTGCTTGTTTTCAATTTGAGTTAATTGCCAAAATCGTCCCTGAGGTTTGGGCATTGCCATTTTCGTCCAAAATGACACTTTTGTACCAAATTGCCCCCAACGTTTGTAACTTTTTGCCATTTTCATCCAAACCACTAACTTAGCTTATTTTTTCTGGAGTTAAATGCTTGGTTGGTCCCTGTGGTTTTCAAAAATTGCAGACTTGGTCCCAGTGGTTTACTAATTACACGCGTGGTCCCTGTGGTTTTCAAAAATGCACTCGGTTGGTCCCCAGCCCTAACATCAGTTAAATTTCTCAGTTAAGTCCATGTTAAATGACCAAAATACCCTTGCCTTTTAGCTATAAAAGGGTAGTGAACCCTGTTTGAACACTAACAACATCTTTACAAGTTTGAACACCAACATCTACACCGGTTTGACCACCAACAACATCTACACCACTTTGACCACCAGCAACATTTTCACCACTTTGACCACCGACAACACCACCATTGTCATCACCACCACCCTTTACAAAATTTCGGCCCAACTTATTCTTCTGTCTCCCAAAAGAGAAAGAAGGAAGACTCAAACCCAAAAGAAATTTCGGCCCGACTTATCAACAAGATGTACCAATTTTGGCTTCTGTTTTACTTGGGTTGTCGATTTTGTTGTTGTCGAAGAAGAAGAAGTAGTGAGAAATAAGAGAAAGAACTCAAGGAAGATAAATAAGAGAAACAAAAAGACGAAACAAGATCAGTCTATAGTTTCAGAAAGTAAGAACCTAATCCAAGGTTGAATATCTTCACCCTTGATTTAATCTTTTGTTTTCTGTTTCTTGATCCCTAATTATTTGTTGAAACGTGTCACAAACTCGGTGCTTGAGGAATCTGCTGATTATGCGTGTGATACTACCGGCACAGATACATCCGATTCTGATTATGCTTGTTTTTATACGATATGTTGACTGCACAGTAGCGTTATATGGCATATTTTTTTATGACAGGCCTTATTTCAATGTAGCATGCTCCGCCACCACCTCCACTCCGCCACCACCTCCACCTCCGACACCCCTGCTCCGACACCATCATCGCCATCATCATCATCGATGGCAAAACCCCCAAACAAAACCCCCAAATCGATCGGAAACAAACCCCCCCAAATCGATCACATATGTTATCATTATCATCGACACCACCTCCACCTCCGAAACCCCCACCTCCGCCGACACCCATCGACCTCCACCTCCGAAACCCTAAATCGATGGCATCATCATCATCATCGATCTGTGGTGTAGTGGTGACGGTGGTGGCTGTGGTGCAGTGGTGACGGTGGTGGCGTTGGTGAAGTGGTGGCGGTGGTGACGGTGGTGAAGTGGTGGCGGTGGTGACGGTGGTGAAGTGGTGGCGGTGGTGAAGTGGTGGTCGCTGGAGAAGCGGAGGTGGTGACGGTGGTGGTGATGATGGCGGTGGTGAAGTGGTGGCGGTGGTGATGAGACAGGGTTTGGGGTTCAAGGTCTGATGAATGAGACAGGGTTCACTACCCTTTTATAGCTAAAAGGCAAGGGTATTTTGGTCATTTAACATGGACTTAACTGAGAAATTTAACTGATGTTAGGGCTGGGGACCAACCGAGTGCATTTTTGAAAACCACAGGGACCACGCGTGTAATTAGTAAACCACTGGGACCAAGTCTGCAATTTTTGAAAACCACAGGGACCAACCAAGCATTTAACTCTTTTTTCTGTTAAGTTGAGAATATTTGGATTAAACTGGCAAATATAAAACCACAGGGACGATTTTGGCAATTTACTCAAACCCTTTTTAATTTCTTTTATTTAATTATTTTTGTTACATATATAATAAAAAAAGAATATACATGGAGTTTTTAGAAGAAAAAAAATTAGTAGTTCTGTCACATAATTTTTATAAATTTTCATCCAAATCACTAACTCAATTTATTTTTTCTGTTAAGGTGAAAGATGTTTTAAATTTTATAAATTAAGACAGAAATTAATTTACAGCTTCTTTATATAAATCAGTTTTATAAAGAGAAAACGTCATTGGTGTGCAACACATAACAATCGATTACAACTTTTAATATTTATCAGTTGTAGAGATAGAAAAAAATTGTAAAACGTTACATATTTTTTAAATGTGTTGAGCACCTAGGAAATATGTTGGTAGAAATAAAATATTTATTTAATTAAGATTATGAGGGTAACTAACTAATACTTATTCTGAGTGGCTTGAGTAAAGAAACTTTTGGTTCATAGCATTATAATTACAATTTAGTGGGTAATTTTAAGGTTTGGTAACGATACGTTGTTTGATAAGGGGGGGGGGGGGGGGGGCACTTGCTTCTGTTTTTCCTTAGGAGCGAATTTAAAAAAGTAGAAGATGAAATACAAACTTGGTACATATGATAAGATTTTTTTATTTGACCTTTTTCAATAAGGTCACCAACATTTTAGTTTTATAAAATTTAAAGGTTTAAGAGCATTCTCATCCAATCCATCAAGTTATACATACATTCCACTAAAAAACAACTCCTATATCAATATATTTTCACTAAAAACAAATACTTTTTCTCTCTCCTTTTCAATTAAAATTACATTTTTCTCTCTCCTTCACTCACAACCACTTTCAATATATATTAAAAAAATTAAACTGGGTGAACAGTGTCCCCCCAAATATACAGATGAACAGTAACATTTTATCTCTCCTCCACTCACAACCATTTTTTATACCCTTTATAATATAAAAACTACCCCTCACATATTTTGATGGTTTGGATGAGAATGCTCTAAGTAGATTTTATTTTTATAAAACTGATCTATATAAAAAATTAGAAATTAATTTCTTTCTTAGTTTATAAACATCCTTCGCCTTAATAGAAAAATTAACTTAGTTAGTGGTTGGATGAAAATTTATAAAAATTATGTGACAAAGCTATTATTTTTTATATAAAAATTGCATGTATATTCTTATTTATTATATATGTAACAAAATTAATTAAATAAAAGAAATTTAAAAGAGTTTGAGTAAATTGCCAAAATCGTCCCTGTGGTTTTATATTTGCCAGTTTCATCCAAATATCCTCAACTTAACAGAAAAAATAAACTAAGTTAGTGGTTTGGATGAAAATGACAAAAAGTTACAAATGTTGGGGGCAATTTGGTACAAAAGTGTCATTTTGGATGAAAATGACAAACCTGCCCAAACCTCAGGGACGAATTTAGCAATTAACTCTTTCAATTTTTTAGAAATCAATTTAAAGTAATTAATTTTTTTTTACATTTTTTAGTAACGACCTTCATTAAAACGGAGACCTATTTTTGATCCACAAGTAACCGACTTCACATAGTCATAACTCACAACTCTAGACACAAAAAACATCATGTCTTTATCATTCACAAAGTGGGACTAGCATAATCACTCGTAAATAACTTGATGATGCAAGTACTATGAGAATTGTATAAAATCTGATCTGGTTACTTTGTTTTAAGTTTAAACTCATCTTATTAATGAATAAAAGATTTAGATTCTTGGTTAGAGGCATAGGATGATGATGACTTTCAAAACCAAAAGGGGGAATTTAATTGTGAACAAAAAATAATAATGTTCTTAGAGACAAATTATCATGACCTAAATGGATTAATTAATTACACCCAACATGAGTTTCACTACCCCACTTGGCTCCACATTCATACCAGAACTCATATTTACACATGCAACTTATATCCTCACAACCCTCAGCTTCTTGGCTAGTGACATGACCATCTCATCATCCTCCTTGCACCTGAACTCCGAATGCCATGGGACCCGACACGTTGCACAAAACGGCCGTTGACACACTGGGCAATCGGTTTTTGAAATGCTACTGTTGGTGTCATCATTGATTAGTAGAACTGAACAAGTAGAAAAAGGACAGTACAGCTTGAGGGATTCACGAATCATGGATCCGTATACGAATTCATACCACTCGACGAGAGTATCTCTAGAAACACTTAGTCTCAAGGCGTTGATATACGACGCTGAAGTGCAGTTGATTCCCCGGCATGCGTTGGTTTTTTGTTTTTCTTGCATCTTTGTTGTTGCATGTTTGGTGGTGCAGGTGTAACAAAAGGAATGTGAACAGGTTGGGTTCTTGAACATTTTCCACGCGTCCCGCTTCTCCAAGCAGATTTTAAACTCGTTCTTTGGCGATGATTCATCGGCTTCTAACATCATCTCATCATTGTCTTCTTTGAAAATTACTGGATCACAAAAAGCCCAAAAGCTTTATGCACATGTAGCTAATGATTTTTAGAAAAATCATTGCAAATTTTCGGGAATTCATTAGTTAATCAAATAGTGAAAAATCTTCCTAGAAAAATGTACAATGATTTTTGAAAAGTATCGTAAAGAGGCGCTTATACACAAATGAACAACCAAATGAATATGTGCACTTGTAGCTAATGTGAATAGTGAATTATAACGTGGTCAACTCTAGACTCCACCACTAAAGGAAAAAAATAGATCATGAATAAGGGGAAGCCATGCCTCTAAGTTTCCCCTTTATTCACAATTAGCTATGTGCGCATGCATAATGCGCAATGAGATCACATTGTTGCTGTTGATGAGATGCGACCAAATGCAGTACATTATGTTGTTAGAACAATATTTGAATATAGTACATATTCTAAATCCGAATGAAAAGAAAAGTTCGCATTCGATTGAGAAATGAGCTTGACTATTTCAAGAAATTAGATCAATCACTTGAAAATCTAACAAGAGATAATGAAAATATCTCTTGTTATTTGGAATCCAGGTGCGAATGGTGTACTCATCGATGAACTCCGCCAAAACGTACCGGATCCGCTACACCTAGAAGCCAAACATTTTTCAAAAAATCCAAACCACCTAAACAAAAAGAAAGTTCTATATGTTGTAGTTCAAAAGTTAACAAGTTCAGGGGCTGATCCAGGGGTTTTTGAGGTCCCCGGGAACCCCCTCGGTTTGAAAAAAAAAAAATTAGTAGAAATCTTGTATGATTCGGAAAAGAAATTAGTGAGAATTATTGAAAATCTACCAAAAAGAACACCTTGGAAAAACTTTCTGCATCCGCCACCCAACAAGTTAACATATTAATCTATAGAAAAATAGTACTTTTGCAATAACAAAAAACTCGAACTCCTGATGCGCGCCACTCAAGAGTTGCGCATGGGTTCTAGGATCAAAATGCAACATGTTTTATCAAGGGCCTTGAATTGAACAGGCCTTGATAAAACTTAGATCCCAGAAACCCATGCGCAATAGAGTGAAAAAAATGTGGGAATAAGAATTTAGGAATGTGTGAATAGACAACCTCGTATTTTTTATTGTTCGTTGTAGTGTACCTGTCTTCTTCTTTTTGAAGGAAATTAAGTAGACAAAACAAGTGAACACGAGTAGAGCTACCGGAGCGGCTGCGTACCATATCTCCCCCATAGATGATGATGGATTTGGAATGGTGAAGTTCGAGTTTACAAGGCCGGAAAACATGTCGAGCCGGAAACAATCAACGACTGCGGTTGAGGGTTTTGGAAGGGTGAAGTTTAAGCCGGTAAACATTTCGAAGGCCATTCAAAGATTACACAATTGAGGTACTGATGATGATAAACGATTACAATGAAGCATTTATAAAGTTATCTCTAGGAGTTTTAAATATCAAACTAATAGATAATAATACTAATAGATAATGAAAGAACGGTTAATATCTCTAATAATTGTTGGAGATTCAGAAATATATGTATGTTTGTTGGCAAAAAAATCTGGAACAAATGACACAAACAAAGTGTGCACTTGAAATATATGTTTGCACTTCGAAATTCTTGCAGGATAAATGGATAATGATCCGGTGCTTTGAAGCAATTGCAACCTTTGGAGGAGCCCTCTTGACCCATGACTACCTTAACTAATATTAACTTTAACTAATATAAGTAGCAACTAACCTATTAAAATGTCACACGAAATATAACTAATTACACAGATATATATTATGCTTAGTTTAATATCATCTTTAGACAATAATAATAACCGGTATAGCACTGCTAATTAATATCGCTAAAATTAGTTGAACTTATGTGCATGTAGTTTGGATTTGATAGTGTCAGCGGGCTGACGAGCGATAGAAACATAACGAACCATAAAGGAGCGGGCCAAAACCATGTCTAGAATAAAATATAAATCAATCACTAGATGTTTGGTGCGTTAATTAATGATATAGGCAAGATTAAGAAACATGTAAGTTGCGCCAATATTATCACAATTCACACCAAAGAGTAGCTGCACAATGCGTAGGTAATCGTAACTCATGCATTAGGGGGACGGGGCGCCCCGTGGTGGCCGTTTGGCCACGCGTGGAAGGCAATGAAACACCGCCACCGGTGCCAAGTTTGACGCGTGGTTTTGTAAATGCGTTGTATATTTCACACGTGAAGAAGTGAAGAAGTTGAGGGAAATTGTTGGGTGTGGTGAGTGATGGGCATTTCCACTAAAGTCCATCACTAGTGATGGAATAATGTTTGATGACATAGCGGGACTTGATTGGATGTTGTGAGTGATGAGTAATGGGCGCCCCTACCACTCTTAGGGACATGATCCACCTGATCTCAATAGTAGCATGAGCAAGAGCTAAAACTCGACCTCAGTACTAGAGCGGTCAACCATGTGTTGTTTCTTTGAGCTCCAACTAACGGGAATGAAGCCAAGAAAGATATGGTAACTAGTAGTCGAATGATGATCGTCTGTACATTCAGCCTAACCATCATCAACATAACTATGTACATAAGATGTAGAGGAGCGAGAAATAACCAAACTGTTAGGGATAGAATTTTATAGCTTATGGATCACGGATCCTCAAATGTAGCTTGGATCACGGATCCTCAGTTTAGTTTGAATTAAGGATCCTCAGAAGGCGCTGCAAGAATAAGGATCCAGGATCCTCATTATTATCCTAAACTAACAATTGTTTCCATCACCTTTTGGCTTGTTTTGCAGGTATGTTTCGAAGAGAACTTGTTCCATCCGAGATTCTAGGGAATATGCTCTTTATTTTCAACATGTGCACAAGCTGAGGACTGTTGGTGGTGATCGTGGGTGAATGGCTGATTTTTCAGATAGTTAGTTAGGATATTTTTAGCTAGGTTAATAGGGGTATTGAGCTAAATTTAGAAACCACTTTTTGCACTCCGGTGAACACACATCATTTCTGTTGCTATTCTCGAACACACATCCACTAGAATTCATTGTATCAAGCTCAATACTTCCAAAGTTGTAAACTTGTTTATTCAATATACTTGATAGTGATAGTTTTCACTATCCGAGGTTTTTTAGGCCGGAGATCATTCATTGATCAAAGGTTTTTTCCTCTTATAAATCCTTGTGTTCATCACTCATTTCATATATTTGTTATTCATACATTTGTCCAAATAACCAAGCATCTAACCTCACAAAAATCAGATTTGGTTACATTATCCTTGTGTGATTTTTGACCAAAACAGTTTGGCGCCCACCGTGGGGCAATCGGTGCTTTATTCTTGAAAATTTTTGTTCATTTCATTCATTTCTGTTCATTACCTTCAACTACATGGCTTCTCATGCGAAGAACACTTCAAGCTCCATGCCGACGATCACTTCTTCACAAGGCATTCCACCTTTGCCTCCTGTCCCTTCTGGATCCCAGAAGAATGCTGCGAAGAAACATACCCCCGTTTTCACAAAAGAAACTACTGTTGTTTCTTCTGGTCCTACTAACAATGATCTTTATTCTTTGATTTTGCAGATGAAGGATTACATGCAACAGCAGGACAAAACTAATGACAGGATCCTTTGGTTGATCGATGAAATCAAGAAATTGAAGAGATCAGCGGAGGATCACTCTTCATTGATGCCTAGATCACTGAATTTCGATACTCCAGTCATAACTACCCAGCATTCCACAGCGTCAGGCGTCTAATACCAGGGTGGATCATCGAGTATGCACTATGGATCATCGGCAATGACACAGGCTCAAGGATCCTACTTCCAGCCTTCAGGATCCTCTCTTCAGCCTCAAAGATCCTCTTTCCAGCATCAAGGATTCTTCTCTAGTTTGGGAGGATACATGGGGACGCAGTCGGTTCAAGGATCCTATTTTCAGTATCAAGGATCCTCATCTCAGGCTCAAGGATCCTCATCTCAGGTTCAAGGATCCTCATCTCAGGTTCATGGATCTATGGAGTATCCTTCAAGACCTTCAGCTCCGATGCGTACCGGATCCAACATCTTTCAGGATCAAGGATCTTTAAGGAGTGTACAACCCAGAAGCTCAGAGATTCACTAGGGAGACTTCATACCTATGCAAACTATTGCTTCATCTGGACCCTCAATCATGCCAGAATAACATCAATATGGATTCACATCAGGAATCCCAACCTTGAATCCATCAGGAGGTAACACTTTAAATACTTCTTATAATGCTAACCATGACTTTGTGCAGGAGACATGAATCAACCAAGCTATGGCTAGGGAGTTACAAAAACTCAAGGATATGATATCCAGTGTCCCAGGAGTGGTTAAACCCATTCCTGAGATTCCGGGTGGGAGTCACGAGATATCTCGTTTTGCACCACCCATTTGTTATGCGGAGATACCAAAGAGGTTCCAAACACCAAACATGAAGCTCTACGATGGCATAACTGATCCAGAAGAGCATGTAGCTCAATACAGGGAGAGAATGGAGATCAATCCCATTCCTGAACGGTTGAAAGAAGCATGTCTATGCAAGGGTTTCGGATCCACACTGTTTTGGTCAAAAATCAAGCAAAGATAATGCAACCAAACTTTCTGTTGTGAGGTATGATGCTTGAATCAATGAATAATGCTAAGGATCACTCAGAAATGTAATGAACAAGTGACACAAAGATTTATACGAGGAAAAAGCCCTTGATCAAGAGTTGATCTCCGGCATAAAAAACCTCGGGTGATGGAAACAACCGATCACCAACTCAGATTAAACAAACAAGGTATTACAACTTTGGATGATAGCGAGCTAGTTACAAGGATCACTAGTGTGTAATGTGCAAAAAAGTGTGTAATCGCCAAGTAAACTGTCGAGAGCTGATGAGAGCAGTTGCGAGTGTGTGTGTTAAGCTAAAAATAGCCAAGTGTTCTAATTTAGCTCGCTATCCCCTTTTAAAAATGGAAAATATCTAAACTAACTAACTATCCGCATTTCGTGCAAGTCTTCCACGACCTCCATAACGTCCATTTCAGTCAAGCACGTGCGGAATAAAAAGGGAATATGCTCCAGGAATATCGCCAAGACCAAGTCCAAGCTCGTACTCCTGCAAAACAACATCATATTCAAAGCAGACAATCGTTAGTGTAAGGATCCTTATGATGATCCTGGATCCTGATCCTACAATACTCTCTGAGGATCACTAATTCAGACAGAATTGAGGATCCCTAAGCCCGGCAGTAATTGAGGATCACTGATCATTGAAAAATCCTCCCCTAACAATTGCCCCCAAAATATAAGGAGTAATGTGTAAATAAACGAGTTATATTTTCTCGTTCTTATCCGTAACAAATCAACGGATATATAGCCGTTAAACCCTGACTAGCCGTTGCATCCTGACGTCACTGAAGTGACTACCCTGCAAATTCATGATTATAAATTGAAGTTAGAGATAAGGGTTAGGAAGCATTTAAATCCGTGCGTTTCATCCTTTAAATCCTCATTCGAAGACTTGATCAGGTACTTCTCTCTCCTTTCTCTCTTCATCTTCTCATTCTGTTTCTTCTTCTTCACCATCGTTATGAACAAGATGATGCTGAGATCCTCACCGGCTAAGGATCATAAAAATGACAGTCCCTTAAAGACCCAAGGGATCATTGAAGACTCTGCGAAAGAAAGATGCTGCTTCACTGATCCACAGATAGACAGAATCCGCCATTGTTTCTCGGCAAACACTGTTTTCAAAGCTTTCGACCCCACCGTCCTAAGCGACTATGTTTCTGAAACCTGGGTGGCTTTTCCGGTCACTCCATTCACAATAGGATACTCGTGTCCTTTCTCTTATTTCACCCAATCTTTCTTCTCTCTCACCGGCATCTCCTACATTCAAGCGATGCCAATGATATGGAGGGTCTTATATACCCTTGAAAGGATCATTGTGCATGAAGGTATTGATCTGGGAATGTCGGAATTAGCAGAGATGTACGGCCTTGTTAGCCATGGATCTCATCGATATCTGTTTAAACATAAACCTGGTGAAGAACATCCCATCTTCAAAGCCACTAAGAACGACACAAACTGGAAACGGCGATTCTTCTTTGTCAGAAGGGATTCTATCCCTGATGGAAAGGATCTGCCTAGAAAATGGACCACTCATGGTAGGATAGAGGATCCTGAGAAGGATCACAGGATAACCTTATTTTTGTTGAGGATCACTAACATCCTTTTGTTTCCATTTTGCAGCTATTACTGTTTCACACCTTATTACAACACCTGCAACGAAGGAAAGGCTTGCTGCTTTCCGGAGGCTTGATCCTGCAATAAGATCATTCCAAGCAAATACCCAGGATTCTCAAGAGGTATCCTCAGGTTCTGTCACGATGTCAAGTAAGTATCCTATTTTATGCATAACTAAATGTTTAAATTAAAATGAAATAAGGATACTTATCTGTTTTGGATGTGTAGGTGCTGGAAAATCATCGAAGTCTGCTACCCGTTTCAGTGTCACCGATCTCACCACTGTTGGTCCCAGGTCTGGGAAGAAAAAGGCTGCTGCTAGCCCAAGTACTGCCATCCCCAAGCCTACTGCTTCCAAGGGAAAGAAGAGGAAAGGCTCTAAGGCTGACAATCTAGAAGGCCTGCCTCTAATCCGCCACCAGTTCCTTGAGTACTTTGCTGATGTAAGGATCACTGACTTAGCTTAGTTATCCTGCCCACTTGAGGATCATGTGATCCTAAACTTTACATTGTCTTTTTTGCAGAAATTTGCTGAACTCGAGGACTACGTAGGCAGTGTTGAAGAGGCTGAGCAAAAGTGTTTGGACCTCCAAAAGATCATGCTGGCCAAGGAAAAGAAGATTGCCTCCCTTGAAAACGTTGTCAATCTGGTGAAGAGGGAACTTGTCCTGGCTCATATCACTGCTGACCAAGAGAAGGCTGAAATCACCAATGATGCCAAAGTCTCCGCTGCCATTGCTATGTACAAAACCCAATTACAGATGGCCCAAGAAGCTTTGGATCCTGACTTTGACAAGAGCAACTGGGACATAGAGGGCTGGAAGGCTAGATTGGCTGAGCTGGACGATGAAGAAGAGGTCTTAGCAATTGAGGCTGGCAGCAGTGGGATGAAGGATCATGGGGGTGATGCTGGAGCTGGAGGAGCTGGTGAAGGTGATGGTGATGCAGCAAAGGTGTAAGCTGCAGGAATGGGCGATGAAGGACATTTCTAGACGCAGCCGGAGCCCATTTTTAGGACTTGGTAGTTTTATTTTGGTTATGGTGTTTTGAAACAATCTTGGGTTGTATCTGAACAATAGTTTTTAGGATTATGGATCATGGATCCTAAGACAATAGGTAGGATAATGGGTGGTGGATGGATCCTCTGTTTGGGGGATGAAGCCACTCGTTATCCTTCCGCCTTTATTTCCTGCATTCTCAAGACCCGTAAACAATGGACACCCTTTGCCAACCCATGTGGACGGGCCACGTTTTGCTGGTAGAAACGTGGGTTGGCAATTTTGACAACCTTGAAGGGTTCAACGTTTTGTTAATAAATAAAACCTTAAATTTTTGACTATTTCCCTTGTTGTTATCCTTGAGAATACTTTACTTTTCAATTATTGTGATATATATTGTGCCTGGATTTATTAAGTAAAGAGGAAAAAATTTAATAAATATCCTCAAAAAGTTTAGGATATGATCAAGGATCACATATCCTATAGTCGACAAGTTCTGAAAAGTAGCGTAATTTAAGGATCATTGGTTCAGTTGTCAAAGGATAAGGGTCACTTATGTAAATAATAAATAGAATCAAAGTAATTAAGGATCATACCTGAGAATCCAAGTTAGGATCCTAACCTTTAACACTTATAATCAGGATAACCAAAAGACAAACCTTAATAGAAGGTAAGGATCAAGGATCCTTGGTCATTTAGATTCGAAAACCTGAAATAGGATACAACTTGGGACTAAACCAATATAAGATAAAAGTTAGTAACTAGGGACAAGCCCAACAATTCTGGGGACAAGCCCAATATACTGGGGACAAGCCCAAAGGATAACTGGGGACAAGCCCAAAGGATAACTGGGGACAAGCCCAAAGGATCGTGTGTAAACTGGAGTATGGCCCTCACTGGCGACTATCGAAACTTAGTGATATGAAAATGCCAAAACCTTAGCTAACGTGAAAACGTTAGAAACCTTAGGAACGGATGTATGGTACGTCTACCATTATACGTAGGATCCTGAATACAGCCAGTACAATGAAATTGTCAGCCCCTAAAGCGAGTACTGGTCCCATTGCCATGAACTGTACCAGGATCATCGTGCGCTACTAGCGAAACTGGGGACAGGCCCAAACTGGGGTCAAGCCCAAATAACTGGGGTCAAGCCCAAATAACTGGATACTTCTGTGGATACTCAATCCTTTGTTAAGGATACCTGAACCTTCAAAACTCAGAATCAAGTGAAAGGAGGATAAAGGATGCAGGATCCTTGTCCTTATATAAGATAACTAAAGAATGAAATAGTTTGAGATTAGAATATTACCAAAATGAGGATCATCTGTCCTGTAAGGATCCTTCAAGGATACTTGTCAGGTAAGGATCATGGATCCTTATTATATGAAGTATCTCTTCAAATGGACAGCATTCCAAGCTCTTGGTAGCAAATCACCTTCCATTGTTAGCAATCTATATGCCCCCTTTCCTGCCTCAGCTTCGATCAAATAAGGGCCTTCCCATTTTGGTGCCAACTTTCCATCAGCAGGATTGGTGGTATTCTGAAATGCTTTCCTTAACACCATATCACCAACTTGGAATTTCCTGATCCTGACATTTTTGTTGTAAGCTCCAGCCATCCTTTGTTGATAACTGGCCATCCTTATCCTTGCCAAATCCCTGAGTTCTTCTATAGTATCCAAATCTTGAACCAAGTTTTCAACATTTTCTTCAGGATCACGAATACTTGTTCTTGCAGTAGGAACCACCATCTCTGTAGGGATCACTGATTCTGCCCCAAATACCAAGGAAAATGGAGTTTGGCCAGTGGCATTCTTGGGAGTTGTCCTATCAGTCCATAGTACATAAGGTAGTTCTTCTGCCCACTTTCCTTTCTTGGATCCAAGCTTTTTCTTCAAATTGTTGATGATGATCTTATTGGATGATTCTGCCTGACCATTAGCTTGTGGGTGGACTAGTGTTGATATTATCATCTTAATCCCCCAGCTGTCACAAAAGTTAGTAGTTCTACTCCCAATAAATTGGGATCCATTATCACAAACAATTTTAGAAGGGATACCAAATCTAGTAATAATGTTTCTCTTAATAAAGGATATCACTTCCTTTTCTCTGACTTGAGCAAAGGCTTCAGCCTCTATCCACTTGGAGAAGTAATCAGTCATAGCAAGCATGAATACTTTTCCACCAGGTGCCTTAGGAAGCTTACCAACTATATCCATTCCCCACTTCATAAATGGCCAAGAAGAGGATATAGGATGCAAGAGTTCTGCTGGTTGGTGAAGGATATTACTATGTCTCTAACAAGGATCACACTTCTTGGCATATTCCATAGCATCCTTCTTCATAGTAGGCCAATAGTATCCTGTCCTCAGGATCCTTGAGAACAATGCTCTGCCCCCAGTGTGGTTTCCACAATCTCCTTCATGGAAATCCTTTAGGACTTCTTGGATTTCAGGATCCTCAATGCATCTTAGATATGGACCTGCAAGAGATCGTTTATACAACAAGTTATTCAATATTGTAAATTGAGATACCTTGATTTTGAAAGCCCTGGGGTTTTCTCCTGTAGGAATCTCTCCATGTTGTATGTATCTCATGATTGGAAGGATCCATGATCCTGAATGGGATTGAGTATCATCACTAGGGATGATTGCAGAATCCTCTCCTATCTCCATAGCTACATGATCCTCTATAGCAGGGGCCAGGATGTGGATAATAGGGATCTTGATATCCTCCGGGATCTTCAAGGATGATCCTAGGTTGGCTAATGCATCAGCCTCTGCATTCTCTTCCCTTGGTACCTGTGTCAAACTAAAGGAAACAAAAGAGAGTGCCAATTCTTTGACTATCTCTAAATATTTGATTAGCTTTTCACCTTTAACAACATAGGATCCATTAAAGTGATTAGTGATCATTAATGAATCCACATGTACCTCAAGATACCTGATCCTCATATGCTTGGCAATTTGCAAACCAGCTATCAAGGCTTCATACTCAGCCTCATTGTTGGTAGTTTGAAATTCACAAGCTATAGAGTGGGGTATTATGTCCCCCTGTGGTGATTTTAGTAGTATTCCAAGCCCTGTTCCTTTAACATTAGAAGCACCATCAGTAAAGAGTATCCAAGGATCCTTAGTTTCTTTTAGCTGTTGGACCTCTAACTCAGCTTCGTTTTGCAAGTCACTACTAAAATCTGCCACAAAGTCAGCTAAGGCCTGGGATTTAATGGCAGTTCTAGGCTCATATCTTATATCATATGCACTAAGCTTCACTGCCCACTTAGCCATCCTTCCTGACATTTCAGGTTTCCTGAGAACATTCTTAATTGGAAAATTAGTCTTAACAATAATTGCATGAGTCTCAAAATAATGTCTTAATTTAGTAGATGCCATAATTAATGCAAGGATAAGTTTCTCTAAGTGTGAATACCTGGATTCAGCATCAAGTAAACTCTTACTTACATAATAAACAGGATGTTGTGTACCTTGGTGATCCTTAACAAGGACCACACTTACTGCTTTTGAGGAAACCGCTAAGTATAAGGATAATACATCCCCCTTTTCTGGTTTCATCAAGGCAGGGGCTGAGGATAGGTAATCCTTGAGAGCTTTGAGGGCACTTTCATGTTTCTCAGTCCATTCAAATTTCTTGTTCTTCCTCAGGATGTCATAGAATTCCTTGCACTTTTCTGAGGATTTGGATATGAACCTGTTCAAGGCTGCGATCCTGCCTGTCAATCTTTGCACATCCTTAGCATTGGCAGGAGCTTTGATATTCATAATAGCCTTGATTTGCTCTGGACTTGCTTTAATGCCCCTCTTTGTCACCATATAGCCTAAGAATTTACCTGCTTTAACACCAAAATGACACTTGGAAGGATTTAGTTTCATATTAAATTTATCAAGGATATTGAATGCTTCCTCCAAGTGTTTAAGGTAATCCTCAGCTTTCTTGGACTTAACCACCATGTCATCTATATAGACTTCCATAGTGTGTCCAATTTGTTCCTTGAACATCATATTGACTAGCCTTTGATAAGTAGCACCTGCATTCCTTAGTCCAAATGGCATAGCAATATAAGAATATATACCAGTTGGGGTCATAAAGGCTGTATCCTCTTGATCAGATGGTTCCATCTGAATTTGTTGAAATCCAGATGAAGCATCCATAAAAGTCAACAACTCATGACCCGCGGTAGCATCCACCATGGAGTCAATGTGGGGTAATGAGAAAGGATCCTTGGGACATGCCTTGTTTAAATCAGTAAAATTGACACATACCCTCCACTTTCCATTTTTCTTTTGAACAACAACCACATTGGCTAACCACCTTGGATACTTAACCTCTCTTATCATACCTGCCCGAAGTAGTTTATCTACATCCTCCTGGATAATAGCATTCCTTTCAGGTGCAAACTTCCTCCTCTTCTGGTGTATAGGCTTGAATGACCTGTCAATGCCAAGCTTATGAGTAATTATATCCTTAGATATACCTGTCATATCCTCATGCTTCCAGGCGAAGGTAGTTTTCCTTCTTTTAAGGAAGGATACAAGATCCTGTTCAATGTCGCTAAGGATCCCTGATCCTATGAAGATCCTGGATTCAGGATCATGAGGATTTCTTTTACATCCTGCTCTCTTGCCTCCAAGACATCTCTTGAAGGATACTTTAATTGCTATTGCTCCCTTGGTCTTGAGGCTGGCTTCATTGATGAGGTATAACAATTCTTAGCTTCTTGTTGATCACTCTCAATTTTCACCACTCCCCATGGACTAGGAAGCTTCACGCACTGATGATATGTGGATGGGACTGCCTTTATGTCATGTATCCACGGCCTGCCAAGGATAACATTACAACATGATAAGCAATCAATAACACAAAATTTCTGATAAGAATAGAGTCCTTCAATATAGATAGGGAGTTTGATGTCCCCCAATGTGTTCTTAGTTTCCCCGCTAAATCCCACAAGGACTGAGGATCTTGGGACAATATCAGACTCCGGGATATTCATCTTCTTGAGGACATCAAGCTGAATGATGTTCACAGAGCTTCCTCCGTCTACAAGGATCCTGCGAACAAAATGATTAGAAATAAATAAGGTAATAACAAGACCATCATGATGAGGATCCTGAACATCAAGACGATCATCCTCATCAAAAGTTATGATCTTATCCTCGGTGACAGTGGACGTCCGGATGGGTCTGTCTCCATTATCCATCTTGGTTTCCTTGGCATGTCTTTTGGCCGCTGAAAAGGATGTACCACAAATGTCTGATCCGCTGGATATGAAGTTTATAACTTGTGCATCTGCTGGAGGAGCAGGAGCCTTTTCCGGGATCCTTTCAGGATCCTGGATCCTTGACTTCTTTCATCCCAAAAGCTCTTTCAAATGCCCCTTGCTTAACAAGTAACCAATTTCCTTTCTAAGTGCAATACACTCTTCAGTGAGATGCCCGAAATCCTCATGATATGCACACCACTTGGACTTATCTTTTATAGCAGCTGGTTTATCACTTTTTCTCGGCCACCTAGCTTTTTCACCTAGATTCTGCATTGCAAGGATTAGTTCATTGTTATCAACAGAAAAACAGTATTCGGAAATGGGAGGATAATCCTCATCATCCTCTTCCTGTTCCACTGCATGCACATTCTGGTTGTCAGACTTGTTGTAGGACTTGAACTTGTTATTCTTAAAGTAGGATCCTTGCTTCTCCTGTTTTGAGGATCCTGTCAATCTCTCCTGGATTCTTTTGTCATCCTCTAGGCGGATGAACCTAAGGGCCCTGGTTCTTACTTCTTCAAGATTCCTGCATGGGGTCATAACAAGATCATCATAGAACAATGAATCCCTAAGCAAACCCATTTTAAAGGCTTCTACAGCCGTAGCAATATCCAGGTTAGGGATGTCTAAGGATTCTTTACTAAACTTAGTGATGTAATCTCTAAGTGATTCATTTTGACCTTGTGTTACCCTATATAGATCACTAGTTAATCGTTCAAACTTTCTACTACAAGAGAATTGACTATTAAACAAATTAACTAGATTGGCAAATGAAGTAATAGAGTAAGGGGGAAGACTTAGCAGCCATTTAAGAGCAGATCCTGTAAGCGTGGATCCAAATCCCTTGCATAGACATGCTTCTTTTAACCTCTCCGGAATTGGATTGATCTCCATCCTCTCCCTGTATTGAGCTACATGCTCCTCTGGATCCGTCGAACCATCATATAGCTTCATGGATGGTATCTGGAATCTTTTGGGTATCTCAGCATCACATAAGGGTGGTGCAAAGCGAGATATCCTATGGCTACCATCTGCGATCTCAGGAATGGGCTTGACCACTCCTGGAACACTGGATATCATATCCTTAAGCTTCTGTAATTCCCTAGCCATAGCTTGATTGATACCTGTATCCTGCATAGAGCCATGGTTAGTGTTATATGAATTATTAAAAGTGTTACCTCCCAGAGGATTCGTGTTTGGAATTCCAGATGTGAATCCATATTGACGGGATTCTGGTATGATTGAAGGACCAGAGGAAGCAATGGTCTGCATTGGTATGAAGTCTCCTTGATGAACATCCGAGCTTGGGGGCTGCATACTTCTTAAGAATCCTTGATCCTGAAAGATGTTAGATCCTTGAGGCTGAGAGGATCCTTGAACCTGAAAGGATCCTGGAATCATAAAGGATCCTAGGACCTGGGAGGATCCTTGGACCTGGGAGGATCCTTGGACTGTGTGCATTCCCAAATATCCTCCTGAGCTGACGAAGGATCCCTGATGCTGAAAGGAGGATCCCGATGGCTGAAAATAGGATCCCTGAGGCTGAGAGTGGGAGCCAAATGCTTGACTCGTAGTTGTTGTTCCATAACGCCTTTCTGATGGACCGCTTTAATACTGGATGCCCGGAACTGCTGATTGTAGAGTAGTTACAATTGGAGTGTCAAAATTCAATGACCTTGGCATCAAAGGAGAGTGGTCCTCCACTGATTTCTTCTGTTTTTTGATATCACCAATCTCTTGGAGGATCCGTTCATTGGTTTTTTTCCTGCGCTTGCATGCGATCCCTCATCTGCAAAATCAGATTAAAAAGATCATTAGTAGTAGGATTAGTGGAAACAGAAGAAGTTGGTGGTTTTGAGAAAATGGGGGTTTGTCTCTTCGCAGCATTTTCAGCATTCTTCTGGGATCCAGAAGGTGGTAGAGGCAAAGGTGGAACGCCTTGTGAAGAACTGATTGCCGGTGTTGAACTTGAAGTGTTCTTCGCTGAGGAAGCCATCCGCTTGGTTGTAACGAACCGAAATGACCACGAAAATACGAATCTTCTTAGGAATGAAGCACCAATTGCCCCACGGTGGGCGCCAAACTGTTTTGGTCAAAAATCAAGCAAAGATAATGCAACCAAACTTTCTGTTGTGAGGTATGATGCTTGAATCAATGAATAATGCTAAGGATCACTCAGAAATGTAATGAACAAGTGACACAAAGATTTATACGAGGAAAAAGCCCTTGATCAAGAGTTAATCTCCGGCATAAAAAACCTCGGGTGATGGAAACTACCAATCACCAACTCAGATTAAACAAACAAGGTATTACAAATTTGGATGATAGCGAGCTAGTTACAAGGATCACTAGTGTGTAATGTGCAAAAAAGTGTGTAATCGCCAAGTAAACTGTCGAGAGCTGATGAGAACAGTTGCGAGTGTGTGTGTTAAGCTAAAAATAGCCAAGTGTTCTAATTTAGCTCGCTATCCCCTTTTAAAAATGGAAAATATCTAAACTAACTAACTATCCGCATTTCGTGCAAGTCTTCCACGACCTCCATAACGTCCATTTCAGTCAAGCACGTGCGGAATAAAAAGGGAATATGCTCCAGGAATATCGCCAAGACCAAGTCCAAGCTCGTACTCCTGCAAAACAACATCATATTTGTTGGACCGTTGTACGACCTTAAACCGTCAGTAAAAGTAGTTCATCTTTGCGTACGGAGGCGGAATCAACGTAAACAAAGTCATAACAGCTTTAATCCTTTTAATCTTTCTTTTCTGATTAATTTGAGGGCTTGTACAATGTTTTCTAATACAAATCCGTCAGCACTTCGTCTCACATACAATGACAACTCTCCTCTCGCTTCAAATGACCTACCACCTATATATAGAAGCTTGAGATTTCGCTTGAGCATGTCTGAAGCGAAATCTATTATGTTCTGATTTCGCTTCAAGCAAACACATTACCTTTCAAGCGAAATCTCATGTTTTCAACCATAAAAACCCTAACTTAAACCCTTTGGTGTGATCATTTAAACAATCCTAGACACAAGACTTGATAATGATGTAATCAACAGACATTTAGTGCACCAACAGACTCCCCCTTGGATGTTGATGAAGTCTTTGGCTTCAAGTCTTTGTCTTTAACAATCTTCAAACATTGTAAAAACTCTCATCAATCTTTATCTTCAAGCTTTTAAACTTTAAACTTCCATCTTCCCTTTGACTGTTGATCCAGACTCCCCCTTTTACAGACTCCCCCTCTCAGTATGCTAGAATCTGAGAAATCTGGTTCAAGCTTTAACATTTAACTTCCGTTGGGAATAATGAAGATCAAACCTGTTACTCAACCAACAAACATAACCATTCTATCTTTTCAACAATAAAACACAAACTTAATCAACTTTAATAATCCACTCAAGTATTCAGGTCCAAGTTAATGACCCTGATTACTCAATTAATCTACCAAGTCCAAATTAATGACCTTGGTTGATCTTTTGACGAATTAATACTGATTTTAAAAAAACGTTTTCAAACATTTTCCGAAAATATCAAGTATCAAGTTAATGAACTTGTTTTTGTCATTTCAATCAATTCAAACTTCTTCAAAGTAAGCTCTCCTCATTCTTCAGTCCAGAATTTCCTGCATCTGCTTCAAACAACTGAGAATCCAACAATCAACTCTCCACTTTGGTTTGTCTAAAATAAAGCAGAAATAAAATCTTTTTGGATTTTAACAAAGTATTCTAAACTAAGAAATGAAATACAGAAAACTTAAATTGCAGAAAGTAAACAAAGTAAACTATTTACAAACATATTTTTGATAAGCGTGTCAGGGAATCATATCAGCTTTTCAGACAAATCACAAGTACCGTTAAGCTACATTACATACTCAGATTTAAACAATTTACCTCGATTGTCGATATACTGATCCATCTTAAATTTTCATACAAATTTCAACTTACTCAGGATACGATTTAGATGAATTAAGAACTTAGATCATTCATGTGTCCCACCTCTTGAATATACTCCCGTATCCAGAATCTCAATAATCAGTCTTACAGGTGAGAATACTACAATGATATCTGTATATAATTTAGGTATGCGAGGGCCGAGGGATCTCAGATCGATACTTCCGTATACGCAGAGAGATATCAACTTCGACTTTTCGGTGTGTCCCCTTTAGAGGATCTTTTTGCTTACAACAGCAGCATATATCAATTTTAATTGTTTCAGCATGCTGAGGGTTTAATGCTGTGTTTCAAGCATTTAAGCAAGTATTAGCCAGGGACTAGGTCAGAACTACCGTTCAGCAGAAGTCCCGGAATAATACCCCAGACATCATAGAGTATAAAGACCTAGTATATCAGATTAAGAGACCTTTCAAATGAGATTTCAGGGGTTACCTATATATCCAAGTAGTGTTCCCCACGAATTCACAAGTTTGAATTTTAGGTTTATATCCCGAATAAATCTACTAAATGTACAAAAACCTATCGACACATCATCAGTAAGATTGTTTAACCCTTTTTATACTTTCCAAATCTTTAGCATACTCTAATCATCTAGCTGATGTACTATCATTTTCCCATATACACAAGCTCTTTTTCAGATTTTATCATGTTTTTGTATTTTTACATTTTTACTGTTTTTGTATTTTCTGAAAATAAACTATGTACAAACATCTACTCCCCCTAAATACCAAAACAAGTAAAAATTCGACAAACCATTGCAGATTGTTTCTCGTCTTCATCCGCAACAGTACTCTCATCAACGCCAAGTATTCCATCCGACACCGACAGAAGCTTCATACCATTCAGTTTTAACAAATATTTAAACCGATTTTTATCAAAAGCTTTGGTATGTAAATCAGCTTTTTGTTCGTCTGTGTGGATTTTCTCAATTCGTATCAACTTTTTCTCAAAGCAATCACGAATAAAGTGATGACGAATTTCTATGTGTTTAGTTTTAGCGTGATGTACTGGATTTTTAGTTATATTTATTGCGGCCTCATTATCAACAAAAAGAGGTGTGTTAAGAAACTGCAAACCGTAGTCGCGCATCTGTTGCTGTATCCACAAGATCTGAGAGCAGCAACTGCTAGCAGAAACGTACTCTGCTTCACATGTAGATAACACCACAGACGTTTGTTTCTTACACTGCCAGGTAACCAATCTAGAACCAAAGAACTGGCATCCTGCAGTTGTTGATTTTGAATTGACTTTGCAGCATCCGAAATCCGAATCGGAATACCCTTCGAGCGTAAAGTCGCCTTTTCTAGGATACCACAATCCCAATGAAGAAGTTCCTTTCAGGTAGCGCAATATCCTCTTCACAATGATCATATGCGATGCTCTTGGGTTAGACTGAAATCTTGCTGCGAGGCACGTTGGGTACATAATATCAGGACGTGAAGCAGTTAGGTACATTAAAGAACCTATCATGGATCGGTAAAAAGTTTCATCAGCCCTGTCTCCGGTAAGATCTGGGTGAATCCCATGATTTGTTCCAAGTGGGGTAACAGCTGGAGTAGAACTTGACATTCCAAATTTCTCTAGAATATCCTGAACATACTTTGACTGATGAATGAAAATTCCCTCAGGAAGTTGTTCAACTTGTAATCCCAGAAAGAATTTCATTTCCCCCATTGATGACATTTCAAACTTCTGCTTCATCACTGATTCAAAATCTTTGCATAGATTTTCATTCGTAGACCCAAAGATTATATCGTCCACATAAATTTGAACTATCAGAAGATGACCATCAACGACTTTAGTGAAGAGAGTGGCATCCACTTTTCCACGAATGAACTTGTTAGCGAGTAGGTGTTGAGACAAAGTCTCATACCAGGCTCTCGGGGCCTGGTGTAAACCATACAGCGCTTTGTCCAATAAGTAGACCTTGTTTTTGTGGATTGGATCGGTAAAGCCCGGCGGCTGACCGACATAAACCTCCTCTTTAACCTTCCCATAAAGAAACGCCGATTTAACATCCAACTGATAAACTTTGAAGTTCTTCCAAGACGCAAATGCTAGGAAAATTCTGATCGCCTCTAGACGTGCTACAGGAGCATAGACTTCGGTAAAATCAATTCCCTCCTATTGACTAAATCCCTGAACAACGAGTCGAGCTTTGTTCCTTACGACAACTCCTCTATCGTCTCTCTTACACTTAAACACCCACTTAGTGTTAATTTTCCTATGACCATCCGGCAAATCAACTAACTTCCACACTCCTAATTTCTCAAATTGACTAAGTTCCTCCTGCATAGCATTGACCCAAGAGTCTTCAGTAAGCGCCTCCTTGTAAGTTCTTGGTTCAACCTGCGAGATAAAACAACTTAATGAGAATTCAGTTTGCAAAGGAGCAACTTTTGTATAAAAACATGTAAGCCCTTTATCAATCTGATTTCGAGTGCGAACACCAGCTTGCAATTCTCCTATGATCAACTCCTCTGGATGATATGAAAAAGTTCTCGGCATCACTTCACTTTGAACATCTACATTTCCCTCCAGATTAGTAACATTCTGCTCTGCATCTTGTTCACCAACTTGGTTTGTTTGACCTGAAATCTGAATATGCTCCCCCTCAGAATTTGAATCTGAATCACCGTGATCAAATATTGGCATGTTTTCAGCTTCTAGATTATCATTCTGAGCCGACTGATTATCCTGAGCAACTTCATTCTGTTGGACATCATCATGTTCACCAGCATTACTTGGACCTGCTTCATCATCATTTGAAGTTTCCCGTGGTCTCCTCGAATACTCAGCTGGGAATCTTAACTGCGACTCATATTCACGTAAAATATCCAACTCATCAAAGAAATCTTCATCATCCTCTGATTCTTCTCTCATGTCAAACGAATCCCACATTTTGTCATAATGATAACGCCATGAATCACCAGGATTCTGCGGCGGCATAGTATAACCTTGACATTCAACATTTGCAGCTTCAATAATTCGCTTCTCACTTGGAACGAAGACACGTCGCAATGGATTTGAATAACCAACAAATATTCCCTCAATGCACTTCGGACCAAACTTCCCAAAAGGCTCTATAACCGTACAAGGTGACCCGAACGGTTCTAGATACTTCAAATTCGGTTTGCGATTATTGATTAGCTCAAAGCATGTTTTGTTGAACTTCTTGACAGTAAGAACCCTGTTGAGCGTATAGCATGCGGCGGAAACAGCTTCAGCCCAAAAATTAATTGGTAACTTTGAATCTGCGAGCATAGTTCTAGCCGTCTCGATTAGTGTCCGATTTTTGCGTTCTGCGACTCCATTCTGCTGCGGAGTGTACGGAGCACTAAACTCATGCAAAATACCTCTTTCATCACAAAATTCTTCCATCTTGCTGTTCTTGAATTCAGTACCGTTATCACTTCGAATTTTCTTGATACGCCTTTGGTACAAATTCTCAATCTTCCTGAACAGACTTATCAAACTGTCAAATGTTTCATCTTTCGTCTTCAAGAAAGAAACCCACGAAAATCTGGAATAATCATCAGTAACGACCAAACAATAATAATCTCCAGTAATACTTTTGACATTCACCGGACCAAACAAATCCATATGAAGTCTCTCCAGAGGTCTCGAAACTGAATTGACTTGCTTTGTAGGGTGTGACTTTTTCTTCTGCTTGCCTTTGATGCAGCTAATGCACTCCCCTTCCAGATGAAAACCTTTGATATTTACTCCCAATACCAAATCATTATGCACCAAGTGATTCATCTTTCTTAGGTGAATATGCCCCATCTTGCGGTGCCACAATCTGGATTCTTTCTCAGTTGCTCTAGACACGAAACAATGTGCTTGACCAGTAGTTGTAGTTGCCACTGACATGTCTAACACATATAAATCATTTACTCTAGGTGCCCTCATAATAATCCATTCTTCAGGAACAACAAAACCAGGTTTCAGAATCAAACATTCTTTATCAGTGAAGTGAGTAGTATACTGATTGTCACAAATCTGCGAGATACTAAGCAAATTGTTCTCCAGTTCAGTGATGTAGTTAACTCTCTCAAACGTCACAATCCCATTGGATAACGTTCCTTCACCAACAATTCTACCACCTTCATGACCAGCAAATCCCACATAACCACCATTAATGTTTCTCACATCATACAGCAATGCAGTTTTTCCTGTCATATGTCGAGATGCGCCACTATCCATGATCCATCTTGAAATGGCTCTTGGAAGATCCTGCATATACCACAAGTTGATTTTAAAATACTTCAATAAAGATGCCGATTCATGCTTCGCAATCCAGGAAGCTCCGGCAATTCAAACTGCTTATTCGAACATGGTGTCCACCCAGGCTTTATCAGCCTTAGGTGTAACCTTGACTCTAGCAACTTGAATTTTGAAATTTTTAGCCTTCAAAGGTGGAAAATTTGCATTATAATCAACCGAAATTGATTCATCAGCCTTTTTCACTTCAGAAGTTGAAATTTTCATTTCAGTTTTTGGTTTCCAAACTTGTTGAGATAATGCAACCCTCTTGTAAAATTTGTCATTTTTAGTTACCACTTTCTTTACGGGTTCATTTTTCAATTTGATATTGTCATTTTTCACATTCTTTTTCTCAACAACGATTGGTGCTTTACCTTTCACATCAACTTTCTTCTGTTGATACTTCACATTTTCAGTCTTAGGCTTCGCATTGGAACACATTCGTGCAATGTGACCAACTTGATTACATCTAAAACATGTACGAGTATCAATAACTCGACTTGTGCCTTCAGACTGATAATGTGAAGCTCTTTTCTCAAAGAACTCTTCATTTGATTTTGAAAAAATTTCATTTTCCTCATCAGAAAGTGAACTTGAACCATTTACAAACACCTTCTCTTCAGCAAACCTTTTGTTTTGAAACCTTCTTTGCTGATAACTCTTATCACCATGATAACCACCCGACCAATTGTTTCGATTGTTATTATAAAAACGTGGTGGAACAATAGGCTTTTTGTAATAAGCTTTATCTTTTTCAAAATTCATTTGCCTTTTTGTTTGTTTCAAACCGTTCACCTCTGACAACTCAACTTCAACTAACTTGAAAACATTTGTCAGCTTTTTCATATTAACATTCTCAATGGGAAACTCAGAATCCGAATACAACTTATCAGATCCAGCCATCTTGTACATCACAAGACCCGGTTCATCACTTAAGTTGTTTTTGGACTTTGGTTTCTGAATGTATTTGTCAAAGAAACACCCATCCTCCTCAGAAGTGTCACAATCCGGTTTAAGCACTTTGTCTACCACACTTTTCACCACATCACTTTGGACACCCTCGTCATTGGAAGATGTGAACATGACATCAATATTTTCAGGAAGTTTAACTTCACTTTCTTCCTCAATTTCCACCAAACTAGACTGCTTTTTTGTGTAATTGTCTAAAATTGGCGGTGGAACTTTGTGAAAACCTACACCCGTTCCATCAGAATACACATCCTCGCCATCTTTGTTTTTCCCTATAGGTTTAGGAACAATATGCTGCAAAACAAAGCTTGCTGATTTATAGCTGTTAAGCTTCAACTGGATTCGTTCATTCTCAATTTCAGCTTCTTGAACTTTAAGTTTCAATTTAGCAATTTGATCCAGTTGTTCATTAATTGATTTTTCTTTTAATCCCAAAACAGCTCTTAGATGTTCATTTTCTTTAAATGTTTTGCCATTACGATCATCACTATCTTTAACAATGCTTTTCAATTTCTCAAATTTTTCAGAAATTTGACGGTTTTCAAGAATTAACTTTTCATTTTCAGATTTAATTTTCTCACGTTCAGTTTTATCATTTTCAATTTGAGCCGTTAATTCTTTGATCCGTTCAGTTGAAGCTCTTACAGTTTTGTCACGATCGAGAATCTGATTTTCAACATTTCTAACCTTTGTTGTCAGATTCTTGATTTTCTCATTGTTAAGATACGTGACAGTGCTACAAAAATTGCATTGTTTGGTGCAATTTTTGCAGTCAGCATTTCCATCAATCTTTTTACCTGACTCATTCTTGTTACCTGACGCATTTGTTGACACACTTTGACTGACCGACTCCTTTGACTCAGTAGCAGAATTAGTATCTACCTCAAGTGCTTTTGCAGCTAGCACTTTGTCAGCCATTACTCCCAGGTTTTCAGCTGTCAACTCTTGCGTAGTATTGATTAAGCCTGTATCAACTTGCTTTTCTTTCTTCTCTTTTTCCTCTTTCTTCTTTCTCTCTTTCTCTTTTTCCTCTTCAATCATTTTCGAAGTTGGAGTTCCCCACCACTTGTGTTGCCAATATTCATCTTCTTCTTTGTACTCCTTGATGATGGCTTCAATATCAAGTGTACTATCATCAATTGCAATATTTCCATACTCATCAAGATAGCACTCTCTATCTGGATCCCATCTATTGGCTCTCCTTGCATTCAGATAGATACGAGATATTCTAATGATTTTGTTTTCAGCTATCATCTTCCGGTAGTGATATTTCTGTTCTTCAGTACGATCATCTTTCCATGGCTTAGGTTCATCATTGCTTGCCATGAATGCGTAACCCACCGCATCTTCTTCCGGTAGAACTTCTTTACTCCAATCATACCCCTCATCATCATAAATCACAGCAAGAGCCCTTGATTTGTCTCTGTTGTCTTCAACCTGCTTCAATCTAGGTGGCTCAGATTTATTCTGATGGTAGATTGCCTTTTTATAATAATCATCTCTGAATGGGTTCTCTGACTCATCAGCATAAGCGTTTCGACATTCTCGTTTGAAGTGACCCTTCTGCTTACATTTGAAACAAGTCACCTTTGATTTATCGAACCCCAGCTTGGTAGAAGCACCACCAATTGTTTTTCTTCCAGTAATTTCCATGAATCGTTGTGCACGTCGAACTGCACTTGCCATTGCCCAACGAATGTCTATTAGCTCCATTTCTTCAGGATCTATCTGATCGTAGTCTTCTTTCGTCAGATTTGTATTCCCGATTTTTCCAACAACCAATCCTTCGTAGGATTCCAAAACAGATGCTAGAAAGACCATTTGTTGCTTGGCCGACTCCGCATCAAAATTCTGTGCATTCTTCAAATCTATCGCGATATTGCAAGAAAACTTTGCATCAGAATGATTTGCAGAAGATGTAGATCCACTGTGATAACCACTATGACTTTCACTGCTTGAATTGCTTTGACTTTCTTTGTTTGCTGAAGAAACGTTTTCAGCAGAAAACGCAGTCTTTGGAGAAGTAGCTTTCTGCATCATACTCTTTGGATAATACAGATCCAGATTCTGTTGATAAGATGACTGATTAACTTTGTACGTCTTTTTCAACTCTAGTTCATGACTCTCGAGTTTTTCAATCAGCAAATCTAATGTCAGCTTTTCTGGTTCTTTGATGGTATTCTTCAGCATGAGCGCATAATATCTCCAATCCATTTCGTCCGGCAACGAATCGAACAATTTGTCGATAAGATCTTCTTCAGGAATGTCAATCTCATGTCTTACTAATTCCAGCTTCAGATGACCAAATCGTTCTATCATTTTACATACCGACTCATTCTTAAGATAACCAAACAAGTCAAACTCTTTTCTAAGAAGTTTCTTTTTGTTTTTCTTAATTTCTTGACTACCAGTACATTTCTTTTCAAGCTTTTCCCAAAGATCTTTTGTATTTGAATAGTCGATCAAGGCAATAATGTCTTCCCGGACTGACTGAAATAACAACGCCACACATTTTTGTTCAGCTACAAATGAATCAATCTCCTCAGCTACTCTTAAAGTTTCACCATTTTTGTTTCCATTTGCATAACCATTTTTCATACTTTTCCAGCTAGGAAATGCGAATGCCATCAACCAGTCTTCAAATTTTCTGGACCACCGACTGTACTCCTCAATAGCCATTAGCTTTGGAGGTTTATTGAACGTTCCGAATGCGCTTTCCGATTCCCAAGCTTCTTTCTTTCTTTCTTTCGGTGTATTTTCGTTCTCATTCGTATTGTTGTTGTTTGTAGAAGTATCATCTCCCGAGTTTCCTGCGAATGCGTACATATTGCTAAACGGGTTCAAGAAAATATCATCCATCGTGAATGTACCTTAAAAATCAGTCAAACACTTAAAATTTTTTTTAAGTTTTGAGAATTTAGAAAGTTCAAACGAAATACTTGAAATTATCAGCTTCAAGCGAAATCAGTTTAATAAAACTGTTTCAAGCGAAATCCTTTATTTCGCTTCAGCTGATTTCAAGCGAGACCAATAGTTTCGCTTCAACTTATCAGAAACTTCAAGCGAAAACTTACAGCACAGTTTCGCTTCAATTGTTCAAGCGAAAACCACTATTTCGCTTCAGAAAGTCTATTTCGCTTCAGAGGAATTCAAGCGAAATCAAGAACACAATACTATTTTGCTTCAAAGATTCAAGCGAAATAGTCCAAACAGTCTACTTTTAAAGCGAAATCAACCTGATATCTACGAACAACTTCAAGCGAAATCCTGTTTTAGGTTAATTTTATCATGTTTTAATCTGAATTTCAGTCCGAATCTTTGTAGGCTTTGTTAATACTATGTTTTACACGTTATACTCGAAAATTAGACCATTTCGACCGTTGAAAATAGTTCAAATCTGAAAAATGTAAAAAGAAATGAGTAGAAAGAAGATAATCCGCTGCTATGGTATGAACTCCTCGTCCTGAGCTCTGATACCACTTGTTGGACCGTTGTACGACCTTAAACCGTCAGTAAAAGTAGTTCATCTTTGCGTACGAAGGCGGAATCAACGTAAACAAAGTCATAACAGCTTTAATCCTTTTAATCTTTCTTTTCTGATTAATTTGAGTGCTTGTACAATGTTTTCTAATACAAATCCGTCAGCACTTCGTCTCACATACAATGACAACTCTCCTCTCGCTTCAAATGACCTACCACCTATATATAGAAGCTTGAGATTTCGCTTGAGCATGTCTGAAGCGAAATCTATTATGTTCTGATTTCGCTTCAAGCAAACACATTACCTTTCAAGCGAAATCTCATGTTTTCAACCATAAAAACCCTAACTTAAACCCTTTGGTGTGATCATTTAAACAATCCTAGACACAAGACTTGATAATGATGTAATCAACAGACATTTAGTGCACCAACAATATTGAAAGCAGACAATCGTTAGTGTAAGGATCCTTATGATGATCCTGGATCCTGATCCTACAATACTCTCTGAGGATCACTAATTCAGACAGAATTGAGGATCCCTAAGCCCGGCAGTAATTGAGGATCACTGATCATTGAAAAATCCCTCCCTAACAATTGCCCCCAAAATATAAGGAGTAATGTGTAAATAAACGAGTTATATTTTCTCCCCTAACAATTGTCATGACCCCTTGCAGGAATCTTGATGAAGTAAGAACCAGGGCCCTTAGATTCATCCGTTTAGAGGATGATAAAAGGATCCAAGAGAGACTGTTAGGATCCTCAAAGCAGGAAAAGCAAGGATCCTACTTCAGGAACAACAAATCCAAATTGTACAACAAGTCTGATAATCAAAATGTGCATGCTGTGGAGCAAGAAGAGGATGATGAAGATTATCCACCCATTTCTGAATATTGCTTTGCTGTTGATAACAATGAACTAATCCTTGCCATGCAGAATTTAGGTGAAAAAGCTAGATGGCCCAGAAAGAATGATAAGCCAGCTGCTATAAAGGATAAATCCAAATGGTGTGCCTATCATGAAGATTTCGGTCATCTCACTGATGAATGCATAGCACTCAGGAAAGAAATTGGTTACTTGTTAAGCAAAGGACATTTGAAGGAGCTATTTGGAAGAAAAAAGTCAAGGATCCAGGATCCTAAAAAGACTCCAGAAAGAGCTCCAGCTCCTCCAGCTGATGCACAAATTATCAACTTCATTTCTAGTGGACCAGACATATGTGGCACTTCCTTTTCAGCAGCCAAGAGGCATGCTAAAGAGACAGAGATGGAAAATGGGGATAGACCCATTCGAACCTCTATCCTTAAACAAGATAAAGTCATATCCTTTGATGAGGACGACCGCGTAGATATTCAGGATCCTCATCATGATGGTCTTGTTATTACCTTATTTATTTCTAACCATTTTGTTCGCATGATTCTCATAGATGGAGGAAGCTCAGTGAACATCATTCAACTTGATGTCCTCAAGAAGATGAATATCCCTGAATCAGAAATTATCCCAAGATCATCAGTTCTTGTAGGATTCAGTGGAGAAACCAAGAACACATTGACGGGCATTAAACTTCCCATTTACATAGAGGGAGTTAATTCTTTTCAAAAATTTTGTGTCATAGATTGCTTATCCTGTTGCAATATTATCCTTGGCAGGCCATGGATACATGATATGAAAACAGTTCCATCTACATATCATCAGTGTGTGAAACTCCCTACTCCATGGGGTGTAGTAAAGATAGAAAGTGACCAACAAGAATCCAAAAATTGTTACACTTCATCCATGAAGCCAGCCTCAAGACTGTAAGGACCTGCACGAAAATGTCCTAAAACACTCCATAAGTGAAAACCCGGACCCCTAAAACCCTAATTTTTATTTAAAATCAAGAAAATCAAAATTTAGTAAGTTGTCGCGGGCCGCGTAAGAATTAAGCAAGGCTTACGCAGGGCGCGACAGCCTTACAACTCTCCGGATAAGCATTAGGGCCTACGTGTCAGACACGTGGCAGATCTACGCCATGACATGGCAGCCCTAGCCGTAGCTAGGGTGGCCCTCGCGGGCCGCGTAGGATGCCCTTCGAGTTTACACGGGCCGCGACAGACTCAAAAATCAGCTATAAATTGGACGTTGCATTGCCTTTCTTCTGTGTTTGAAATTTCATTTCAAAAATGTCATATTTCTGCTAAAAACGTGTGTTTAAGGGTCGAGACGCTGCTATGATTACAGGGTAATAACTCGATCACTGCTACGATACAATGTCCGATCGATTGAAACCGATCCGATGGATGTTTAAGTGCTGTCTGAATTCGGGCTATACTTTGTCATTCGTCGTGAGGGTTTTGATTTCGTGAGATTATCGTAAATGTTGTATTAAGTTACTAACCTAGTTTCGTTTGCATTATTTAACTAGGGTACCAGGCTTAATCTGTAGGAAAAATCTGTCCAGTTAAACTTGCAATGTGAGTCCTTCTCTTTTTACCAAATTATTTCCAAAACCCTATTTATTTTCAAAGTTATAATTACAGGGATTAAGTCTTTGTAATCTTCAATTACAACCGGTATGTGGGGTTTTGTATACATTACTTGATAACCGTCACCATTGGACAACGGGTTAGCCAATGGGTGATATGACCATAGTCACAGATACGGTGGAGTGACAAATACCATTGGGTAATTGGTTGATATAAACATTGTAATCGCCCTTAATACTGTAATTTATAACAATGTGTCGTTTTGTGCAAATTGAATGACTCTCCAGTATTTCCCCGCTGATAAAATTTTTTTAAACATGTTTCAGGTGATTTACTATGAACAAGGAAAAGTGTCGCGTAACACTACCAGCTTGGATTAAGTGGCTCAGTAAATAAATAAACATGTTTTTATAAACAGGGGATTTCCCAGTGAAATTCCTTTATTGTAAATTATGGGGTTTGTCCCGAAACTTGAAATAAAAATAAAAGCATGTTTTCAGTTTAAACGATCCTGTTAAAATTTCCGCTGCCAAATTAAATACCAATACCACGGGTTTTCTGTCCCGCGGCGTTCGAACCAGGAAACTGGGTCGGGGCCGTGACAGAAAAAGGTGGTATCAGAGCCACTGATTTAAGTCAATTAAGTATTTAGAAATACTTAATTTTTTAGATTGCCATTCTGTGATTCTGTGAAAATTTAATTTATTATAAATAAAACTTTAATTTGAATTTTTGTGCGTTTCTTCATGTGTGCTAACAGCATGAATGAACTGTCGGAAGCACTCCGAAATTTACAATCCATACGACTGATATGGATATAACCGGAACCCAGACCGGTTATCAAGCTGACACTGAGGAGCCAATAGTGTTCCAGGCCCAGCCTCAGGAGAAACCAAAACCTAAGAAAAGAAGAAGACTGCTGGACTGGAAGCGCGGACGAAGGAAGAAGCCAGCCGCCCAAAAGGTGAAAAAGACAGAGGATCCAAAAGACAAAGGAAAAGGAAAGGAAGTAGGGGAAAGTTCCGGTCAAGCCCAGGAGATGCCACCTTAGGAAGAACTTGATAGGAAACTGGAAAATTGTGACCTCATCGGACCTGCTGACGAAACCCTTTTCAATTTCCCCGCCCAATCACAACTTCCAATTAATTTGGAACCTGCTTGTGACACCCCAGGAAAACCAGGAAACCAACGCAACATAACTAGCTTCCTCAGTAACCACGAGCTAAATTTCGGGACGATATTTTCTTAACAGGGGGAGAATGTGACAACCCTCATGATTCCATGTACCCGTACAATTTATTAATGATAATTAAAGTGTTTGACGACTGTGTGGAATTACTTAACTGCTTTCTGATTTCTGTGTTATACTTACATGTGCTTGCTAACATACTAGTAGTGTACAGAAAAGTTACTAAATAGTCCGGTATGCTTTCCTAAGTGTTAGGAATTAAAAGTGTTACAAAAAAATATATATATAGGACACTTTACGGATTAACTAAGCACTTTAACGAAACAGTATCAAACCGAACAACCGGGCTTTACCCGGAACACAAAAATATTGTCAAACACATTGTTTTTACTTTTCTGAGCTGGTTAGGATCCCCGAACACCCTAACACACTTTATAAATAATAGCACACAATAAACCACTAACTTAACATTTAAATCCTAACTAGTTAGTTACCATAACATTGAAACCCAACCCCATACCCCCCCCCCCCCACTCGAACCGGTTATGTGGAGTGGGACACCCCCACAATTCTTTTCATTATTTTATATATTGATGTTGGTGGATAAAGAACATGTTATATAGTGGTTAAAGATAAAACATGGTCTATATAAGTGCACAAGAGTCATGATCATTTCATTCTCAAACATCAACAACATTTGCAAACTTTCTCCTCCTTCTTCCTTGTGTTCGGCCGCCACCACCATACCCACCGTCACCACCTTCAAGTTTTTCTTCAAGCGATCTACACTCATCCAAAGGTGCAAGAGACCCTACAAGTAAGCTTGGTGTGTTCGGAAGCTCAAGGACCGCTCTCGTTTTCTTTTGTCCATCACTTTTATCCCCTTGAACTCCCCTAGCCTTGTGCTAGTAGTAAGTGTCTTAGATCTTCATCCTCTTCATATTTTTGATGGTTAATAGTAAAAGTATGATGAAATGATAAGAACTGTAAACAAACATAAACAAAGTTTTGAACATAGAACTACCCTAATGATGAAATGTTGTTGAAATGTGATGAAGTGAGGTTAATATGAAGTTGTTTTGATTCTTGTTGATTACCTGATGATTTGCTTGTTAATATTGATGTTGGATGTCGTTGTGATCACTAAACATGTTAACGGAATCAATCGAACACAAGTTAGAAAGCTAAAATCTGAAAAACAGCTTCTGTCCAAGCTTTTACAGGCAACTTCAGTTGGCTGTAAACAGGTCAATATTTAACGAAAAACGGATTTTCTTGAGTCTATAACAGGCTATTTCGAAGTACAGTTCTAATGGCACCAGAATCATAATTTTTGGACTTCGTTTACTATTTCTAAAGATCTGTTTTTGGACAGCAGCTCAAGCTGCATTTTTACTGCTGAAAATATGCGTTCTGTTTTCCGTCATAACTTGAATCCTGTGAAGAGTTAGATCATGAAATTTGTATTGTAGATGACCACCGATGTATTTGTAATTATCACACTGGAATTTCGTAAACCGGACTCTCGATGAATTTTAAATAAATTATTCCGTGGACTGCAGTCAGAAAAAGATAAATCTGAATTCAGTCCGGAAAATGAATTTTATAAAATATTGGTATTGAATTGGATCCCGAGATTTTTACACAATAATATTCAGATCGTTTAAGATATTCTATAAAAATTTGGGAATTTTTGGAATAAGTTAACTATTTTATTAAAATGCCCGAAAACAGCCCAGTTTTGAATATTTAAGTTGAAATGACATAAGTAGTAATTTGCGTGTCTAAATGTCAAGTATATTATCTGAGGATGATCTAACATGTTATATGTCAATGAAAGTAATATGTGCAATATCGTATGCTTGTTCTTGAGTAGCTATAGGTGGAATGTTTATATGAGCGTGAACTATTAAAGTGAATACATGTTATGTAGTAGATACGTGTAGGAACTTTGTGCTCTATTTGAAACCACTAAATGACTAACTGGTAATCATATTAGGACGTGATTGACCAACCTTGACTGTTAGCTATATTTGAGAATCTAACTGAGCAAACCAAGGTGAGTTCACACTTTCTACAAGGCATGGGATTCCCGGTGGTTTGGGAATGGGTTAAGAAACTAAAACGGAATCTACATATCCTCCTTGGGTAGGATATGTACAGCCATCCTCCATGGGTAGGATGCCAATATTAATCCTGCGTATTCTCCTTGGGTAGAATACGTACGTTCGTCCTCCTTGGGTAGGACAACAACCTTAAAACTTACTAGACAAAACTCTATCATGAAGTCCCTCATTTTATATCGACTTAATCGCCGAGGCCAATGGCGAGCGGGTCATTAGTTAATAGCGCTATTAGGTTTAACAAACCTCACACCGTGTCGTCCGAACGGGCGTGTACTAATGGACTATGGCAAACTGTCAGTGATGATAGACACTGATGTAGGGCACAACTATTGTTCGTCAGTTGTCGATATGTATGGTCTAGTGGTTTACATGGGGAAGCCCCCACTGATTATGGATATGGTTTGGGTAATAAAGAAGGAACTGTTTAAACATACTTTCAACTATGGGGTAACCCCCACGGCAAATAAGCCAACGAAAGTCAAACCACGTTTTTCAGAAACAACTTAAAACTAATCAACCAACCGTGAACTCACTCAACTTTGTTGTTGACTCGTTGTTACATGCCTTACAGGTCGCTAGATGCTATGGAGCTTGCACGAGGAGGAGGTTGTTGTGGGATAAGGACTGTTATGTCCCGTACTTAATAATTAAACCTTATAAACTTATGGAACTTATGTTTTGAAGTCTTTAAACTTATGAACTACGAACTTATGCTTTGGACTTACGTTTTATGCTTTCGCTGTTTAACTTGAACTTGGTTAACGAGCTTTTGGTCACCAATTGTATTGCGGTTGGTTTTATTTACGTAATTACGTTGTTCAATATGATTGGTGGCTCGATCCTGGTCATGTCACGCCTCCAAGCGGTGATACTCCGCATGGTGGATTTTGGGGGTGTGACAGATTGGTATCAGAGCCATTGGTTATAGTGAACTTGGTTTTAAAAAGGGGAAAAGCTTTTTGATAAAACCAGACTATAACCTGTACAGTGCTCAACGATCCACAACGACGCTTCACTCCACGTGCAAGACTCGACACAATAGGTGGTATTGTTAGGTCCGGATTCGTCTCCGAACGATTGCGAACCGACTCGTGAACGTGCGGAATCCGTGCACGAGTGAGACCAAAACACACGAGAACGTAATCAATCTGTGATTCTATTGAAGATATGATAGCATACAAGCACCTGAATCACGAACACGAACTTTCTCTCTCTAGAACCTCTCTCTAGAACTCTAGCTCTCCAAATGCGTAAAAGTGTCAAAAAGTATGAAATAGAACCCTAATGGTTCTATTTATAGGCCAAGGATTATAAGGAGGAATTCCCCTTATTTTCTTAAATGCCACCTTGCCTTTTCTATCTTAATACAATCATAATGCCTAGAATTTAACAGTTTTTGCTACGGTTTGAGATGACGGAGGCGATAGACATAAATGCACTAACAGACTCCCTCTTGGATATTGCCGCAGTCAATCTCAAACATTCAAACTCGTAGCTTCTTTTCTTTCTCTCTCTTTAGCTCGAACAGAATCCCCGTGGATCTGTCTTCAGCTCCAGCTCCTTCCTTTTGGTAGACTCTTCAGGCTCCCCCTTTCGTCAAGCTTCCGTGCTTTTGGGATCGACACCTGGCTTTCCGATTACAAGCTCTTCTGGGAAAGAATCCTGGCTCCTATGCACGCTTCCCTTTGCGTTGAGCTCGTCTTCAGACTCCCCCTTAGACTCGGCTATCGGGATCGTAGTCTGGAATCTGCAACACTCATACATTTATAAGTAAAACATTTTTAGATTTCCAGGTATCGTAACCTGGCTCCATCAAACTTTCTAAATCAAGATCCTGGGACTAAGATATAATAATATGAAATAAATCCAGGATTACTTGATACTCTCCCCCTATCAACAATCTTCAAAGATTTGGCAGTTTCAACGAACCGGATCGGAAACTGGCTCTTTTACAGAGTTTAACAATATAAGCATCCAAATCCCTCACAGTTAATCATCCAAGTCCAACTTAATGACCTTGGAGATATCACAAACTGTTTTTGATTTTTGATTTAAAAAATTCAAGTTTCAAATTAATGAACTTGTTTTATTTTCAGAAACACAATCAGCATACTTAGATTTTGAAACTCAGCTTCAGACATCGGTTGTCGAAAATAAAGCAGAATCAAAAATCTTTTTGTATTTTTCTGAAAATAAAAAGCAGTAAAGAAATATGTACAAACATATTTACAGACAATAATTTTGTTTGAGTTTGCGTCAGAGGATCATATCAGTTTATGACAAGTCACAAGTACCGTTGAGCTTATTTACACATTAAGAATTAAACAATTCACTTAGATTGTCGATATACTGATCCACTTAAATTTTCATACAAATTTCAACTGATTCAGGATACGAATTAGGTGTTTTAAGAACTTAAACCTATTCATGTGTCCCACCTCTTGAATATACTCCCGTATCCAGATCCCAATATTCAGTCTTACAGGTGAGTATACCTAGATGATATCTGTAAGGGGAATAAATTATAGTACGAAACCGTGAGAGCTCAGGTCAGAACTTCCGTTCAGCAGAGAGATGACGGCTCGACTTTTGGTGTGTCCCCTTTAGAGGATCTTTTGAATTACAACAGCCATGATTAGCATTTTTCAATGTTTCATCATTTTTTAGCTGAGGGCTGCGCTATGTTTCAAGCAATGCGGAAAGTATTCTCCGGGGACTAGGCCATTGCTTCCGCAAAATCAGAAGTCCCGGGATAATACCCCAGATATCACTAAGCATAAAGACCTAGTATCTCAGAAAGAGGGGTCCTTCAATCGAAATTTCAGGGGTTACCTATATATCCAAGTAGTGTTCCCCACGAAATAAGCAAGTTTGAATTTATGTTTATATCCCGAAAAAGTTTACTAAGTGTATAAAAATCTATTGGCACATCATCAGTGAGACTGTTTAATGCTGTTTAATCATTACATTTCTTTAGCATACTGTAACTGTCTACTGATGTACTATCATTTCCTCTTTTTACACAAAAACTCAATTTTTTGAATTTTATCATGTTTTTGGCTTTTTCAAATTTTCTATTTTTTTTGGATTTTCTGACAATTAATACTCCCCCTAAAATTCAAAACCATTTTAAAGAAAATTTGACAACCAATACTGATAGCTTTGTTTCGCCATCCATTTTCTGCTTAAAGTGCTCTGATTTGCAGAAAATATACATAAAGTACCCCCATGATTTACAACCCATTGATTTTCGACAGTTTGAAAACCGTTTTTCAATCTTGTGAAAGTAATCATGTTTGTTCAGCCGTGAGGGTTTCGGCGTATTCAATCAACATATTTTTGTATTTTTGAATATTTGACAAAAACGAAAGCATATTTTTGGTTTTTCAAATTTTTAATTTTTAGGGTTTTTGAAATATTGTTTATTTATTTACAGAACACAAACAAACTCCCTGTTTAACCATCGCAGGGATCAGCAGCCTCCTCTTCTCGTGCCATGCTGCTTCGATTCTCTTCTTGTTGACATTCAGATTTCTTCAGAAGCACCTGCACATTCAAATTACTCAATTACTTGAACAATTTAGCCCAGGTCTGTTTGACCTTAGGCATTTCAACACAATATGCATCAGTTAACTTCGGAAAATCTTTGTCATTCTGAACAAAGATTTTTTCAACTTTGACTTCAGCTTTTTCTTCATTTACCAAAGTCGTTTGTTTCTTAACACTCCATGTTTGACCTTTTGGAGTACCTCTTTTGTAAAAATGTGACTCCTTTTGAACATTTTGATTTTGAACAACTTTTGGTTTCCAAAACTGGTTTGGTTTTGTTGCATCAACAGTTGTTTTCCAACTTTGTGTTGTTCTAAATCTGGGTGTGTGAGAATTCCAGGTCTGTCTAGAATCGAACTTGTTCGGATTTGATTTCCAATTTTGATTCGAAGCAAACTTGTTTGTGTTATACCTCCAAGTTTGTTTTGAGTCAAATCTGGTTGACCTTTGTCTCACATTCTCAGATTTTTGTTTTTCAGCATCAATCTTCTTTTTGTCAACATCCACAGGTTTCAGATTAGGACACTTGCGTGCAAGATGTCCCTTTTGATCACATTTGAAACATGTTCTCATGGACACATCTTTGACCTGTGGTTGTTGCTTTTTCTTTTTAGCAAAGAACTCATCATTAGACTGTCTCATTTTGAGCTCTTTTTCTTTTGCTAAACTGTCTCCTTGAACAAAACTCATTTTTTCCTGAAAATTTGGCGTTTCATTTCTTTTCCAACTTTGTTTCTTCTTATAACCCAACCCAGCCTTCATGTTTTTCTTTTTGTAACCAGGTTTGTTATAAAAAGTTTTGTGACCTTTTCCAGCAAACTTTGGAATCTCAGACTTCTCAATCTCAACCATTTTGAAAACTTTATCAACCTTTTCTGAAATCACATTCTGAATCGGGAAAACAACATCTAAGAATAATTTGTCCGATCCAATCATGGTATAAACCAATCCTTTTGAATCATCACTCAAAATTTTCTCGGATTTTGTGTTTTTCAGATATCCATCATGAAAATTACCTTCATTTTCATCCTGTGATTCAGATTTACCTGTATCAACCGACTCTTCTTTCAACACACTTTCAACGACCTTACCTACCACCTCTGAATCACTAGAATCATCAGATTTGGAATAGGTTACGTCAATGTTATCTGGCAATTGATCTACCATGTTGAAAGCTTTTTCGACCTTTTCATCATCATAAAACACAAACTTTTTCGGTGGTGGAACTTTATGAAACTCTGAGCCAATGCCTTTCTTGTTTTGCTCAGACTCACCATCCTCCGGTTTTATGTTGAAAATACGTTCAAGCACATATGACGACGCGTGATAACTTTTTAACTTGTTATTATCCTGTTCTAAATCAGCAATCTGACGCTTTAGCTTAGCAACATCCTCAATGTAAGAATTAACAACTTGTTGCTTTATTTCATACATTCGTTTATATTCATTAGTTGTTTCAGAACAGTATTTCAATCTTGATTGAACAAGTTTCATTTCACTTTTTACTTTTTCATATGATTCTTTTGTAATGTGATAAGCCAATTTTATTGAATCATATTCCTTTTTCATTTCCTGAAAATCATTCTCTTTTTGATCACATTCTTCTGTCATTTTTGAAACCTTTTCTTTCAAAACTTCATTTTCTTTTTCTAGATTTTTACATTTTTGAGAAAGTTTTTCATCATTTTCTTTTAAAACCTTTTCATTTTCAAACATTTCTTTGTATTTTCCTTTAAAAACTTCTTCGATTTTAGAAAACTCAAGATCTCTTGTTCTGAACCTTTCATCTTTTTCAGTACAAGCACTGCATGGTTCCATGCATTTCTTGCACTGTTCATCGATTTTATTTTGTGTTTCAGAATCAGAATTTACCTCAGTGATTGGCACTTCGGTGTTTGCTTCAGTTTCTTTCTGATGCTTCTCATCAACAGCTTCAACACCATCATCTGTTGATCTTTCAACCTTCACTTCTTCTTCTGCTTTCTTCACATCTTCTCCAACCTGCTGTTCTTCAGTAACAGCTTCTTTCACAACTTTCACATTCACCATCACTTCTTCTTTAACTTCTTCAACAATCTTCACATCTTCTTCTTTAACTGCTTCTGCCTTAACCTCTTCAGTAGCTTTCTTCAGATTGTTTACCATCTCTTCAACATTTTTCTTCATTCTTTCTTCATTCCTCTTCCTCAGTTTTATCGTCATAGCATCCCTGATGATTTTATCCAGCCTTTTCACATATGTTTTGTCTTTTGCAACATTTGAGTAATATTCGCCGGATCGAGGAATAACAAGAAGAACATCATCGTGAACTATGTCACTTCTGGGAACGACCGGTTCACCTTGTTTGTTAACAAAACATTCTTGCTGTTTATCCCATCTTTTGTTCGCAACAGCATTCTCATATTCTTCCTGCATTTTCTCCATTCTGCAACCTACAATGAATCTTTCTCTTGGAGTTTTTTCTTTTAAAATCTCTTCTTGAGTTTTCTCTTTGACTTCAGCAACAACATTTTCTTCTTTGTTTTCTTCACTAATTTTAGCAACAAGAACATGATGCTGGGCTTTTGAAGATTTTCTGCCATGAGCTGTTACAGGACGATCTTCATCTGGTAGAATTGTGCTCCAGTCAAAACCTTCATCATCGTGGATTACAGCACAAGCTCTGGACTTCTCTCTGGGTTTATCTTCGATCATCTTTGGCTCTTCTCTGCTACGGTGGTAAATTGCCTTTTGGTAATAATCGTCATTGAACGGATGTTCATTTCCACCAACCGCAGAATTTGTGCACTCTCTCTTGAAATGACCTTTCTACTTGCATTTGAAACAGGTCACTTTGGATTTATCAAATCCAAGCTTTGTGGATGCACCACCGAGAGATTGCTTCCCAGTAATCTCCATATATCTTTGAGCTCTGCGGATGCAGCTTGCCAAACACCAACGGATGTCAATGAGTTCCATCTCTTCCGGATCAATCTGGTCGTAGTCTTCTTTGGTTAACTCTGAGTTACCAATCTTGCCTGCAACTAGACCTTCATACGATTCCAGAACAGATGCAAGGAAGCTCATTTGTTGTTTAGCTGCATTGATGCTCATCGTCAGAGAATTCTTCAGTTTGAGAGCAATGTTGCACAAAACCTCTTCAGTTTCATCAGAACTTGATTTTGAAGATGAATGATATCCAGAATGATAACTTGATGAAGTTGTTTGTGGTTCTTTCATCTTCTCACCATTGAATGCTGTCTTTGGTGAATTGCCAACTATCTCCGAAGGTACACTGCCTTTGTAGTATAGACCAACATTCTGATGATGAGATGAACCACTCATCTTGTTTTGCTTTTGTAGTTCTAGATCATGACTCTCAATCTTTTCTAATAATGCATCAAGAGAAATCGTATCATATAAAGCATCATTTTTCAAGATAAAAACAAACGTTTGCCATTGATCGGCTCGTGGTAACGCTTCAATCACTTTATCAATTATCTCTTCTCTTGTTTTTGAAATTTTAAATCTTTCAAGTTCAATCTTTAAATGGCAAAACCTCTCAATCATTTGCCTCACAGTCTCTCCCTTTAAATTGTCAAACAAATCAAATTCTTTTTTCAATAAAGCTATTTTGTTTTTCTGGATTTGTTTACCCCCCTTAGCTTTAACCTTTAAAGCTTTCCATACAGATTTAGATGACCCATTATGAACTAATAATGAAAAGATGTCATCACGAACTGATTGCTGAATCAAAGCAATCATCTTCTGTTCATAAGAAAATTTCTTTCGATCATCCTCTGAATAATCTTTGATCAAAATTTCTTCTCCTTTGTCATTTGTTGGATTCTCATAGCCAAACTTTAAACAAAACCAACTTTCATGTGCATATGCCTTCGTCCAATTGACAAACCTCTCCTTCCACCAAACATAATCCTCAATGTTATTCAGCTTCGGAGGTTTTGAATATGTTCCATAAAAGTTGTCATTGTTAATGTTGTCTTTGATGGTTTTCGTTATCGCTTTGGGTGTATCGTTTGAACCTTCCACTGTATCCGAGTTAAACGCATTGTAGAAAGTATTGATAAATTCTTCAGCCATGATGTGATCTTCTCGTTTAACAGCACCTTTTAATCACCTGAATCACAAACAAACAAACACAATGAGTTTAAACAATATCAAACAAATAAATCGGACGGGTACTCGAACGAGTGAGTCGACACAAGTCAATAGTGAAAAGAATCGCGTGATAACGTTGTCCGTTCGGATGAGATTGCTATCCGGATGGAGATCCGTTCGGATGGGGATCCGTGAGATGTATGTTGTACGCACGGGTGGGGATCCGTGAGATGTTGTACGCACGGGTGGGGATCCGTGAGATGTTGTACGCACGGGTGGGGATCCGGGAAATGTTGTACGCACGGGTGGGGATCCGTGCGTATGAAGGTGATGCGTGCGGGTGAAGTTGACTTCTTTGACCTCAATTAATGAACGACACAATCACTTGCAACCTGACAATATCCTTCACGTGTGAATCTGATTAAGTGGCAGACTATACTTATTGACATGTAATGTTCTTGAAACACACAAATGGCCGACAATTCTGCTGAATTTATTAATGTTGACCACTTCAATTAGTCAATATTCACATGCAAACCTCGTTTCACATGCCCACCGAATGAAAATGATTATCAATGATGACTAAGAAACATGATCGGTTGAAGTGTTGTGACACGTATTGTTATACGCACGGGTGGTGATACGTACGGGTGGGGATCCGGAGATGTTATCCGCACGTATGGCAGAGTCAACAAGTCAAAATGCTATCCGTGCGTATGACAGAGTCAACAAGTCAAAATGCTATCCGTGCGTATGACTTATCCGCACGGATAAGTCATGCGTGCGTATGAACATTAATAACAACAGCAGCAACTTTTAACATTTTTTCAAAAAAAAAAATCTCAAATTTCTCACAAAATACTTTGAGTTATGATCTGAAAATTTGTAGGCTTGTTAATCAACTCTTTTCGCACACAATATCCAAAAATCATTAATTTTGAACTGTAAAAACTCGTTTAATTTGTCAATTTCCTGTTTAAAACGTGACAGAGAAGAAAATGAAGAACATAGACAAATCTGAGTGAAATTTCGATCTGAATCTGCTGAATTCAAGTGCGAAATCGTGTGAATGATCCAAGCAATCGCTCTCCTGCTCTGATACCACTTGTTAGGTCCGGATTCGTCTCCGAACGATTGCGAACCGACTCGTGAACGTGCGGAATCCGTGCTCGAGTGAGACCAAAACACACGAGAACGTAATCAATCTGTGATTCTATTGAAGATATGATAGCATACAAGCACCTGAATCACGAACACGAACTTTCTCTCTCTAGAACTCTAGCTCTCCAAATGCTCTAAATGTGTAAAAGTGTCAAAAAGTATGAAATAGAACCCTAATGGTTCTATTTATAGGCCAAGGATTATAAGGAGGAATTCCCCTTATTTACTTAAATGCCACCTTGCCTTTTCTATCTTAATACAATCATAATGCCTAGAATTTAACAGTTTTTGCTACGGTTTGAGATGACGGAGGCGATAGACATAAATGCACTAACAGGTATGATTTATGTTATATTTTCAGTTAGATAGTTCACACTGTGCATTAGTTAACGTGATAATTGCTATTTGAACCTTGTGTGCTTACTCTCTGCTGTCGTCCCACACTTACGCACTCTCGCGGCACTTTTCTCACTTACGTTGCTTCATTGTGAAGATCATGAGCGGACGCGGAGGACGTACCAACCTCACTCAAGCCCAGTTGACAGCCTTGATCAATGAACGAGTTGCTGAGGCACTCGCAGCTGTCCCTGCAGGAGGTATAACCTGCCATATCACCCCATCTTAGGACGTTTAGATCCTACCTTCGCAAACCAACCCTCGTGCTTAACCTTGTCTTTTATCCTCGCGCAACAGGTCAACATGCTAAGCCTCCTGTGTGCACGTTCAAAACGTTCATGGATTGCCGACCTAGTACTTTCAGCGGCACAGAAGGAGCTGTAGGCCTTCTTCACTGGTTCGAGAAGCTTGAGTCTGTTTTCGAGATGTGTGAATGCCCTGAAGATCGTAGGGTGAAATACGCTACTGGAACACTCGAAGGTGCTGCGTTAACTTGGTGGAAGGCACAGGTTCAACTGCTAGGGCTGGCGGTTGCTAACGCCACCCCATGGAACGGTTTCAAAGAACTGATCAAAGAAGAATACTGTAGTCGTGACGACATCCACAAGCTGGAGGTGGAATTTTTCAATTTGAAGATGACGGGGTCTGAGATCGAGGCATACACGAAGAGGTCAAACGAGCTGGCCATCTCGTGTCCTACAATGGTGGACCCTCCCATCAAACGTATTGAGTTGTACCTCAAGGGTCTTGTACCAGAGATTCAGAGTCACGTAACCTCAGCTAATCTTGGCACCATTCAGCAAATCATCAAGTTGGCTCATCGTCTCACCGATCAGGCAGTTTAGCAGAACATGCAGCCCAAGCGTATTAGCGCTACTACTACTGATGCCCCCAATGATAACAAGCGAAAATGGGATGGGAATTCCAGTAAGGGTTCTACTTCAGTTCAGTCTCAGCAGCGAAAGACTAATGACTACCAGAGTCCCGGTCAGCAATCTTCCGGTAGTCAAGGACAGGGTGGATATCGAGAGAACCACCCCAAGTGCAACCGGTGCCATAAGCATCATAGCGGGCAGTGCAACAAGGGTCGTTGTCCGAGGTGTAACAAGTTTGGTCATGAAGCAAAGGATTGCAGGAGCACACGACTAGCAAATCAGAATCGCCAACAACAACAACAAGCTCCACAGAACCACCAGCAGCAGCAACAGCAGGGCAATAAAGGATGCTATCAGTGTGGCGCTGAAGGCCACTTTAAGAGGAACTGTCCTCAGCTGAACCAGAATCAGAACAACAACAACCAAGGAAACGGGAACCACAATGGGAACAACAATGGAGGCAACAATGGAGGCAACAACGGGGGTAACAATAATGGCAATGGTGCCAGAGGACGTGTTTTCGTGCTAGGTCAGGGTGATGCAAGGAACGATCCCAACGTTGTGATGGGTAAGTTTCTTCTGGACGACTTCTTTGTTACTGTTTTATTCGATTAGGGTGCCGATACTAGTTATGTGTCCTTAAAAGTTAGGCAAATGCTTAAGCGCACTCCAACACTCCTGAACACCAAACACACGGTAGAACTAGCTAATGGTAAAAGTCTTGAAGCCACACACGTAGTTAAAGGTTGTAACCTCGTCTTAGCTGGTCAGACCTTCTTTATCGATCTTATTCCTATCGTACTTGGTAGTTTCGACGTTGTTATTGGGATGGATTGGTTATCCCATCAGCAAGCGAAAATTCTTTGCAACGAGAAGATTGTCCGCATCCCTCTTTCTGGTAAAGAACCTCTCATGATTCATGGCGACAAGAGTGGTGCTGTTGTGGGCATCATCTCTTTCCTTAAGGCCCAGAAGTGTTTGCGAAAGGGCCACACTGCTATTCTAGCCCCCGTTTCTGATACATCATCGGAGGAAAAGAAGATAGAAGACATACCTATCGTCCGTGATTTTCCTGAGGTATTTCCTGAGGAATTACCTGGTCTTCCGCCTCATCGCCAAGTTGAATTTCAAATTGAGCTAGCTCCTGGAGCAGCACCAGTAGCTCGAGCACCATATCGTCTAGCTCCATCAGAACTCGAAGAACTGTCTACGCAACTACAAGAACTCCTGGAAAAGGGTTTCATACGACCTAGCTCTTCGCCTTGGGGAGCTCCAGTGTTATTCGTAAAGAAGAAAGACGGTACCTTCAGAATGTGTATTGACTACCGCGAACTCAACAAGGTGACCGTGAAAAATCGTTATCCTCTTCCACGCATTGATGATTTGTTCGACCAGTTGCAAGGGTCGGGTTATTACTCTAAGATTGATTTGAGATCGGGCTACCATCAGCTGAGAGTCCAAGAGGAGGACGTCTCCAAAACAGCATTCAGAACTCGTTACGGTCATTACGAGTTTCTGGTTATGCCTTTCGGATTAACGAATGCACCTGCAGTCTTCATGGATATCATGAACCGAGTGTGCAAGCCTTACCTGGATAAGTTTGTCATAGTGTTCATCGACGACATCCTGATCTATTCTAAGAGTCAGGAGGAACACGAGCAACATCTGAGGCTTATCCTGGAACTTCTTCGAAAAGAGCAGTTGTATGCCAAGTTTTCGAAATGTGACTTCTGGCTTCGCGAAGTCCATTTTTTAGGCCATGTGGTAAACAAGGATGGGATTCATGTAGATCCATCCAAGGTTGACTCGATCAAGAACTGGCCTGCACCCCGCACACCAACAGAAATCCGCCAATTCTTGGGTTTGGCAGGGTATTACAGAAGGTTTATCAAGGATTTCTCAAAGATTGCGCAACCTCTCACTTCACTGAGTCAGAAGGGTGTCACCTATCGTTGGGGTGATGCACAGGAGTCCGCATTTCAGCACTTAAAAGATAGACTTTGTAGCGCGCCTATCCTCTCATTTCCCGAAGGCACAGATGATTTTGTGGTTTACTGCGACGCTTCCATCCAAGGACTTGGTTGCGTGTTGATGCAACGTGACAAGGTCATTGCCTACGCATCACGCCAACTTAAAGTTCACGAAAGGAACTACACTACGCACGACTTGGAATTGGGAGCAGTTGTTTTCGCACTTAAGATATGGAGACATTATCTGTACGGTACTAAGTGCACCATTTACACCGATCACAGGAGTCTCGAGCATATCTTCAAGTAAAAGGAATTAAACATGCGACAACGCCGATGGGTCGAGCTCTTGAACGATTATGAATGCGCTATCAAATACCACCCGGGTAAGGCCAATGTTGTGGCCGACGCCCTCAGCCGAAAGGATACTATACCTAAGCGTGTACGTGCGTTACAGCTTACCATCCAATCTAATCTTCCCGCTCAGATTCGCGATGCTCAGGTTGAAGCATTGAAAGCAGAGAACATCAGGGCTGAGTCCTTACGAGGATCGAGGCAGCGGCTAGAACAAAAGCAAAACGGCGCCTACTATGTTAACGGACGCATCTGGGTTCCACTTTATGGAAACTTACGCGAGCTTGTGATGGATGAAGCACATAAGTCTCGTTATTCAGTACATCCTGGTTCGGATAAGATGTACCACGATCTAAAGACTACATACTGGTGGCCTGGTATAAAAGCCAGCATAGCAACCTACGTCAGTAAATGTTTGACTTGTGCTAGGGTCAAGGTCGAATACTAGAAACCATCAGGCCTGCTTCAACAACCAGAGATCCCGAAATGGAAATGGGAGCAAATTTCCATGGATTTCGTTACTGGTCTGCCTAGATCTCAACGCGGAAATGATACCGTTTGGCTGATCGTGGATCGATTGACTAAGTCTGCGCACTTCTTGGCTATCAAGGAAACCGACAAGTTTTCTACTCTAGCGGACATTTACCTAAAAGAAGTAGTATCAAGGCACGGAGTGCCAACCTCCATCATTTCTGATTGTGACGCGCATTTTACTTCAGAACTGTGGCAAGCCATGCACAAGTCTTTTGGCTCACGTTTAGATATGAGCACCGCTTATCACCCACAGACGGATGGGCAATTTGAACGCACCATCCAGACCCTTGAAGACATGCTTAGGGCATGTGTAATCGATTTTGGTAATGGCTGGGAAAAGCACCTCCCGTTAGTGGAGTTTTCGTATAACAACAACTACCACACCAGCATCCAGGCCACTCCGTTCGAGGCATTGTATGACGGAAGTGCCAATCACCTCTTTGTTGGTGATGTAGGGTAAAATACACATATTTGTCCCGTGTAAAATGTATAATTTTTTGTATAGTTTTTATCTATTATTTTTAGTTTTAGTATTATATTATATTATATTATATCGTGTTTTGGCAGGTCCTGGTGCAAATGGAGCGAAAACGAGTAATAAATAAATAACCAGCCAGTTGAGTAGAGTGAGGCGCCAACAACGGAATTAAAATTGCCGCATAAAGTTTGAGCTGCTAAGATACCCGTTATTCGAATGCTGCTGCAATTGATATTATTATTATTATTAAATATTATAAATCGAAAAAGTCAACATTAGAACATTACTTGGACGTGATTAGATGATTGGACAAATTGATAGCATGTTTCAAGAATTAAATCCAAGTACTTAGTGGGCCATTAAAGAATTGAAGTCCATGTCTACGTGAATTAGAAGGGAGTGGACGTGAATATACATACGGCAGCTTGGCAGGCCCATTAGGGGAAGTCGGTTGATATGGTTGGAGCCGCACATAGATAATTGAACACGCAACATTATACGGCAGTTTTTGGGGGATTGGACATAGGGACGCACGGACAGATCATCAGACGTGAAGGGACGGCTGCTGCCAATTAACATCAGACGCACAACAGGGACGCAACTAAGATACGATTTGGAGGTTCATGCGGTTCAAGTTTCAAGGCCACGATTCAAGATTCGATTACGGGTTTGCAAATATTTAATCTATTGGTTCGATATACTTTTTGTTTATTGAATTCATGACTATGATTTATTATTTTAAGACTTGTATTGCATTCTTGGTTATGGTTCTTGGCTAGATTTCTTGTTACTACCTAGACATGGTTGAATGATTGCTTATGTTTTGATTATTCTTGGATTTATAAATGCTATGGATAGTTTATGAATTGTAAACGGTTTGTTCTATCGGTTAGATGTGTGTGCATGCTTGATGGTATTTTATTATTGATTATTGCTTCACTTGAATCTTGGTGACGGTCTTTATCACGGAATAGAGTCAGGCTAGGGTTTTAGGTTTTGGTGAGTGTCTATATCACATAATAAACCTTTGATCCTTTAGGGTGAAAATCACGTGAAGTAACCTTAGAAGTAAGAATCGGTAATTTAATAAAATCAAGTGTTCTACTAATCGTTAATAGCTGTAAGGTGCGAGATTATTGCTAGGTCTAAGTGATTAAACCGCAAGGTGGGTCCTTCTTAGAAAGTTAACCTATTTGCTGCTGTCTAGCAAGTCTAGTTGAGAAAACAAACCTATCCTTGGTTTAGGTCTCGTAAGGGAGTGAGCCTTGTAGGATACTTTTATAAACCCATTAGATGTCTTGTAAAGGAGTCTAAAATCGGTAGTTTAACAACCTTTAGGGGATCTTAGCGTGCTCTTGAAAGGGGTCCTTAGATTTCCCGATAGGTGAGAATTTCAAGATCCCGGTTCCATAGCAGACAACTTCCAATTATAATCATAACTAAAAGCAATCAGGATTCCTGTCTAGGTAGTTCCTTCATCATCCTTGAGTTCAGTCTTCGTGTGAGTTCGTGTCTAGTTCGTCTAATCTAGTTAGTCGTTATTTGTATTATTAGGATATTTAGAAACCCCCCAATCAATAAACAATTAGTCAGGTCGTGTCAGTCTAAGTCTAGAATAGAGTCGTTAGCGTAACCAGTAGAGTCTTTTGGGTTCGATACTCGGACTTCCTTAGGCTATACTACAGTGATCGGTACACTTGCCGGTCGTGTGGTTTAAGGTTTAGAGAGTCTTAGTTTTATAAATTTAAAACTTAGAGTGTCTAGATTTAGGGTAATTTTAGTTGTTTTTAGTTAACCACTTTTAGCACATCAAGTTTTTGGCGCCGTTGCCGGGGACTCTTGGCAATTGCGTTAATTACTTTGTTTGGACTTAACTGACATTATACGTGCTACTTGCTTTTGTATATTGAGTCGTAGGAGTCTAATTGTCCGTGTCTTTTATTTTTCTTGAGTCTTGTAGATATGTGTGAAATTTGTGGAGGGCCTCATTTTACTGTTAAATGCCCCCAATATGAGGGGTCCTCTACGCCATATTATGCTAACTCTTTTGTGCAGCCGCAGCCATATTTTTCACAGGGGTATTCTTTGCAAGGTTATGATCATCGGCCATATTACAATGATCTGTATCAGCAGCCGCAACGTAACCTGGTTCAGACGAGCGATAGAGGTTTTGAGGGTAGTATGAGTAGGATAGAAGGGATGTTCGCTCAAATAATGGCGCAAAATCAGGCTACCCTGGAAAGCATGGCTGAACTTACAGAGAGAAGTAAAAAAGGAGTAGAGGAGTTAGTTCGAGAGCGGGGTGAGTTAGAGGAAGACCGAGAAGAGAATACGGGTCAGTTAATAATTGATTTCTCGTGTAATGATGAAGAGATAGATGCCCAATTGGCTGCATATAAGAGATGGAAGGGAGAAGACTTAGAGGAAGTAGAAGAAGAGTCAGTTGAGGAGATCATTTCAGTCACGGAGACGAAAATGGACGACGAAGTCCCACCTCCGGTTCAGAAGGGTATTATATATGACTTCGGGAGTGACTCTGATGATGAAATAGACGAAGAAGAATGGGCGGCGTATCAGAGGTCGTTGGTGAAGAGAGAAGTGGAGGAAGAAGAAGTGGAATTGGGGGATTCCACTGGTTGGATGTTTGATGAAGTGGAAAAAGAAAAGGTGATGGAAGAGGAAGTAGAGTTAGGAGACTCAATAGGGTTAATGTTTGGTGCAGAGGAAGAAAGTGAAGAGATTGAAATTAAGTCTTCTGGGGAGGATGAGGTTTTAGAGTCGGAATTGATCGAACCTACCCCAGACGAAGAGACTAAGTGTGGGGATCATCATGCGAGAGTGGTGGAAGAGGAAGAGCACCATAGCTGGCCGGTGGTATTAGTCATAAGGGAAACTGAAAAACCAACAAAACCACGGGAGAGGGCAAAGAAAAGAAAAGGGAAGAACCGAGATTGGAAGAGGATCGAAGGCTGGTACAAGACGGAGAAGAAGAAGCCGTTCACGCATGATCAGTCTTCTCGTTACATGCTACGCATCCGGTTTCTTCCAGGTATGTTTAAATTTTGGTGGTCTGACCCGTTTCGATTTTTTAAAATATTTTATAATTCCACCAATAAATTTTTAAATATTTTTGAGGATCGGGTGGAATTAAACGGGTTAGATAAGGTCCAGGTCAAAGAGAAACCTCCTGATTAAATTCAAGTGTGGGGAGGTTTTGTAGAGTTTGTAATTTTATATATTTGGTATACTTTCGGTGGTGTAATTTGAGTTTTATATTTTGTACCATGCGTCTAAGTTAGTAGTTTTTGAGTCTTTTTGTGTTTCGAGTCGGTATTGCTTTGGTATTTTGCTTGTTTTTGTTGATGCAGGTTCGAATATGTACCACCCGTACTCAATCTCCATTCGGGTGAATTTGGAGCTGTTTATCAAATTTCGGGCATTTATCAAGCATGTCAGTCAGAGTCAGAGCCGATCGCGAATGAAATGCTATACGATCGAGCTGGATTGGACGAGAGCTTTGGAGCGTACGCTTTGAATTAAACCAGCTAAGTCCTTTCTAATTTTCCCTTTGTTTTTTATTTCTTATTTTATTTTTAGTTTTTTTGAGTCGGTTTCCATCCTACATTGAGGGCAATGTAAAGTTTAAGTGTGGGGATGGGAACTATCGTTTAGTCATTAGTTAGTGAGTCTTGAGTCATAAAAGTCGAAAAATAAAAAAAAATTAAAAAAAATTTCAAAAATTAAAAAATCAGAAAATGTCTTTTGAAATAAGAAGTTTGCAAAATAAAAACGGAAAATGATAGAAAAGTTGGATTTTTGGTCGGGTTCAAATAATGATAATATGAGATTAAAATAATCATGCTTGTGTCTAGTTTGGGATGCGCGGGTAGGCTTGGTTCGGTTCTGGGTTCCTTTGATTTAAAATATACCTAATTGTCGGTCTACTAGTGCGTTCTCATCTAGGGAGAGTGGAGAAACTGAAACCGCCAATAATAGTATAAGGGATGCCGTTATAAGCTAAGATAGTTAGAGTTTTTAGTCATTATCTCGCTGAAAAAGAAAAAAAAAATAGAATAAAAAGTGAGCTAGAAACTAAATGAAAGTAGCACAGGCCTATGTAATCCGAGTTGGGGATAGCGACTCTACAGCCGGAATGCCTCTGGGATGTGTGAAATCGACTTGCCGAATAAAAGTACCGAAACCTAAGTAGTCTGTGATTGGGGATAGCGACTCTACAGTCGGATTACCGCTTGGTTAGGGAAAGCATCGTCTAGTCTCACGAATGAATGAAAAAAAAAAAGAAAAAAAAAAGCAAGCAAAGAAAAAAAGAAAAAAAAATGGAAAAATAGATTTGATTTTAAACTCTCTTTATCTTGGTATAAAACGGTTAGGAAATAACCCAGTGGTTGTTCCTTTTGTCCTATAAGCTTGAGGGGGGATTAGGTGGACTTGCGATTCTTAGTGTGAGACCCTAGGTAGATTGACCGAACTTGAACCTAAATTGCATGATAAGGGCTCAGAACCGGGTTGGGTTTAAGTGGATCGATATATTTGCAATCGCGGCTAACACAAGTTTCGATTTTAATAAAATAACTTATACCTTTGGCCCGTTCAATTATCTTGACTATGATTCCGTTTGCATAATTCTTTTTCGAGGACGAAAAAAGGTTAAGTGTGGGGATATTTGATGTAGGGTAAAATACACATATTTGTCCCGTGTAAAATGTATATTTTTTTGTATAGTTTTTATCTATTATTTTTAGTTTTAGTATTATATTATATTATATCGTGTTTTGGCAGGTCCTGGTGCAAATGGAGCGAAAACGAGTAATAAATAAATAACCAGCCAGTTGAGTAGAGTGAGGCGCCAACAACGGAATTAAAATTGCCGCATAAAGTTTGAGCTGCTAAGATACCCGTTATTCGAATGCTGCTGCAATTGATATTATTATTATTATTAAATATTATAAATCGAAAAAGTCAACATCAGAACATTACTTGGACGTGATTAGATGATTGGACAAATTGATAGCATGTTTCAAGAATTAAATCCAAGTACTTAGTGGGCCATTAAAGAATTGAAGTCCATGTCTACGTGAATTAGAAGGGAGTGGACGTGAATATACATACGGCAGCTTGGCAGGCCCATTAGGGGAAGTCGGTTGATATGGTTGGAGCCGCACATAGATAATTGAACACGCAACATTATACGGCAGTTTTTGGGGGATTGGACATAGGGACGCACGGACAGATCATCAGACGTGAAGGGACGGCTGCTGCCAATTAACATCAGACGCACAACAGGGACGCGACTAAGATACGATTTGGAGGTTCATGCGGTTCAAGTTTCAAGGCCACGATTCAAGATTCGATTACGGGTTTGCAAATATTTAATCTATTGGTTCGATATACTTTTTGTTTATTGAATTCATGACTATGATTTATTATTTTAAGACTTGTATTGCATTCTTGGTTATGGTTCTTGGCTAGATTTCTTGTTACTACCTAGACATGGTTGAATGATTGCTTATGTTTTGATTATTCTTGGATTTATAAATGCTATGGATAGTTTATGAATTGTAAACGGTTTGTTCTATCGGTTAGATGTGTGTGCATGCTTGATGGTATTTTATTATTGATTATTGCTTCGCTTGAATCTTGGTGACGGTCTTTATCACGGAATAGAGTCAGGCTAGGGTTTTAGGTTTTGGTGAGTGTCTATATCACATAATAAACCTTTGATCCTTTAGGGTGAAAATCACGTGAAGTAACCTTAGAAGTAAGAATCGGTAATTTAATAAAATCAAGTGTTCTACTAATCGTCAATAGCTGTAAGGTGCGAGATTATTGCTAGGTCTAAGTGATTAAACCGCAAGGTGGGTCCTTCTTAGAAAGTTAACCTATTTGCTGCTGTCTAGCAAGTCTAGCTGAGAAAACAAACCTATCCTTGGTTTAGGTCTCGTAAGGGAGTGAGCCTTGTAGGATACTTTTATAAACCCATTAGATGTCTTGTAAAGGAGTCTAAAACCGGTAGTTTAACAACCTTTAGGGGATCTTAGCGTGCTCTTGAAAGGGGTCCTTAGATTTCCCGATAGGTGAGAATTTCAAGATCCCGGTTCCATAGCAGACAACTTCCAATTATAATCATAACTAAAAGCAATCAGGATTCCTGTCTAGGTAGTTCCTTCATCATCCTTGAGTTCAGTCTTCGTGTGAGTTCGTGTCTAGTTCGTCTAATCTAGTTAGTCGTTATTTGTATTATTAGGATATTTAGAAACCCCCCAATCAATAAACAATTAGTCAGGTCGTGTCAGTCTAAGTCTAGAATAGAGTCGTTAGCGTAACCAGTAGAGTCTTTTGGGTTCGATACTCGGACTTCCTTAGGCTATACTACAGTGATCGGTACACTTGCCGGTCGTGTGGTTTAGGGTTTAGAGAGTCTTAGTTTTATAAATTTAAAACTTAGAGTGTCTAGATTTAGGGTAATTTTAGTTGTTTTTAGTTAACCACTTTTAGCACATCAGTTGGGCAGAAGTTGGTGACAGTCAAATCACAGGCCCAGAACTCGTAGTAGACACGACTGAGAGAATTGCTCAGATATAACAGCGAATGGCGGCAGCTCGTGACCGTCAGAAAAGCTATGCTGATAAGCGAAGGAAACCACTCGAGTTCCAAGTTGGGGGTCGAGTGCTACTCAAAGTCTCACCTTGGAAAGGTGTAGTTCGTTTTGGTAAAAGAGGCAAACTCAATCCACGCTATGTTGGACCATTCGAAATCACTGAGAAAATTGGCAAAGTCGCTTACAGGCTGAATCTACCTGAAGAACTCAGCGGAGTTCACAACGTATTCCACGTGTCGAATCTGAAGAAGTGTCTGTCAGATGAGACCCTCATAGTTCCTCTCAAGGAGCTCACTATCGACGACCAGCTGCGATTCGTCGAGGAACCAGTAGAGATTACTGATCGAGATGTTAAAATTCTCAAGCACACCAGGATACCTCTCGTTCGAGTTCGTTGGGATTCCCGTCGTGGCCCAGAGTATACCTGGGAACGCGAAGACCAAATGAAACTCAAGTATCCCCAGCTGTTTAAGAAAAGTGCAACCACTACTGAGGCTGAAGCTACTGCAGAATTTCGGGACGAAATTCCAAATCAACGGGGGGATGATGTGACACCCCAGGAAAACCAGGAAACCAACGCAACATAACTAGCTTCCTCAGTAACCACGAGCTAAATTTCGGGACGAAATTTTCTTAACAGGGGGAGAATGTGACAACCCTCATGATTCCATGTACCCGTACAATTTATTAATGATAATTAAAGTGTTTGACGACTGTGTGGAATTACTTAACTGTTTTCTGATTTCTGTGTTATACTTACATGTGCTTGCTAACATACTAGTAGTGTACAGAAAAGTTACTAAATAGTCCGGTATGCTTTCCTAAGTGTTAGGAATTAAAAGTATTACAAAAAAATATATATATATATATATATAGGACACTTTACGGATTAACTAAGCACTTTAACGAAACAGTATCAAACCGAACTATTAAAGTGAATGCATGTTATGTAGTAGATACGTGTAGGAACTTTGTGCTCTATTTGAAACCACTAAATGACTAACTGGTAATCATATTAGGACGTGATTGACCAACCTTGACTGTTAGCTATATTTGAGAATCTAACCGAGCAAACCAAGGTGAGTTCACACTTTCTACAAGGCATGGGATTCCCGGTGGTTTGGGAATGGGTTAAGAAACTAAAACGGAATCTACATATCCTCCTTGGGTAGGATATGTACAACCATCCTCCATGGGTAGGATGCCAATATTAATCCTGCGTATTCTCCTTGGGTAGAATACGTACGTTCGTCCTCCTTGGGTAGGACAACAGCCTTAAAACTTACTAGACAAAACTCTATCATGAAGTCCCTCATTTTATATCGACTTAATCGCCGAGGCCAATGGCGAGCGGGTCATTAGTTAATAGCGCTATTAGGTTTAACAAACCTCACACCGTGCCGTCCGAACGGGCGTGTACTAATGGACTATGGCAAACTGTCAGTAATGATAGACACTGATGTAGGGCACAACTATTGTTCGTCAGTTGTCGATATGTATGGTCTAGTGGTTTACATGGGGAAGCCCCCACTAATTATGGATATGGTTTGGGTAATAAAGAAGGAACTGGTTCAACATACTTTCAACTATGGGGTAACCCCCACGGCAAATAATCCAACGAAAGTCAAACCACATTTTTTAGAAACAACTTAAAACTAATCAACCAACCGTGAACTCACTCAACTTTGTTGTTGACTCGTTGTTACATGCCTTACAGGTCGCTAGATGCTATGGAGCTTGCACGAGGAGGAGGTTGTTGTGGGATAAGGACTGTTATGTCCCGTACTTAATAATTAAACCTTATAAACTTATGGAACTTATGTTTTGAAGTCTTTAAACTTATGAACTACGAACTTATGCTTTGGACTTACGTTTTATGCTTCCGCTGTTTAACTTGAACTTGGTTAACGAGCTTTTGGTCACCAATTGTATTGTGGTTGGTTTTATTTACGTAATTACGTTGTTCAATATGATTGGTGGCTCGATCCTGGTCATGTCACGCCTCCAAGCGATAATACTCCGCATGGTGGATTTTGGGGGTGTGACACTGCTATTCCAGAGCCCATTGTCAACCACCAACCTGTTACAGGGCAGCTGGAAGAGTGGTGGACAAGCGACTAGCATTTTCAGAACTTCATGAATAACCCCAATGTTTATTTTCCCCAGTTTGATCCTGAACCTGCACCTTTTCCACCCATGAACCCGGAGAACGTTGCCGAACTGCGCCACTACGACGAGGAACTGGTGGATGCGGGAAATCGGATTCGGGAAGTGGGGGAAAACATCACGTGGAAATACGACGAAAGTGAGCGTCGTTTCTGAGAAGCCGGTTAACTGAAGTTGAAAATGTTTTTGTATAATATTAATATGTGATATATATATATATATATATATAATAAAATATGTATAATAATAATATAATATTAACTAAAAATAAAACCTTTGTAAAATAGATGGTGTGTACTGATGCATAAATATTATATAAATATAAATGTCGCAAGGTCGACGATTTTGGCTATATGTGTTGACATGATTATGAGTGATTGTTTTATTGTGTTTGATTGCTATCCATTCTGTGACAATAATATATATATATATATATATATATATATATATATATATATATATATATATATTGTTAATGATTCAGATGGAAAACGCGGAAAACCAACCGCTAACCAAGTTAACCAATCCGAACAAAATAATGAAGAACATTTTCTTAATAGGCAAGATATAGAAAATATTGTTGCTCAGGGAATAGCCAATGCTATCCCGGCAATTGTTGCTGCCGTTAAGAATCCTGCTGAACCTTCCCGAGCCAACCATAGTAAACGCACTCGCGACGATAATTTTAGTAACAGTATAAATAGAGGCGGCAATAATGATAATAATATGGTTCAAGCCCCAATATTTAAGAAAATGAAAGTTGCAACACCTGGTTGCACTTATAAAGAATTCCTTGCCTGTAAGTTAGTCGAATTTGCAGGCAATGAAGGGGCGACTGCCGCACTGCGTTGGTCAGAAAAGACCGAAGCAGTAATTAAAATCAGTAAGTGCGCAGAGGAAGACAAGGTTATGTATGCATCCCACCTTTTCAAGGAAGAAGCATTAGAATTGTAGAATACAGTGCTGCAGGCTAAGGGAAGTGACGTGGCATATGCCATGAGCTGGGAGGACTTTAAGGAATTGGTGGAAGGAAAATTTTGTCCCTCCTACGAAAAGGAACAAATGACAAATAAGTTCCTGAATCACAGGATGGTGGTCGTGGATTGTCGGGGATATACTTCCAAATTTTTCGAGTATGCTAGAATTGTACCAACTCTGGCCTCGCCAGAACCGGTGCTTATTTCTCGCTATATTTGGGGTTTAATTAGCGAGATTCGCGGCATAGTCAAGGTTGCGAGACCCCGCACTATAGACGATGCAGTCGAACTGGCCAACACCTTGACTGACGGACTAGTGCGCACGAGGGAAGAAAACAGGAAAAAGGAATTGGCCCAAAAGATTACCCAAGGATTTCGTGGGGGTAATAATAGTAGTAATTTCAAGAAAAAGAGAACTGGGCAATCTTCCACACCTTCATTCTGCAGAAACTGTCGAAAGAAACATTTTGGTAAATGTCAAGAGAAGTGTAATTTCTGCAAGGCACCGGGGCACCGAGAGGAGGAGTGCAGGAAGAAATCAACGATTTGCTTCAATTGCGGAGAAGCTGGGCATTTTAGACCAGAATGCCCTAAACTGGTCAAGCCAGCTGACAACAAGGCAAAAGCAACTGAAGGAACTAATAAAAAGAATGCAAGAGCCTTCTAGCTGACTACACAGGAAGCAGGTCTGATTCCAGATGTGATAGCTGGTACGTTTCTTGTGCATGACGTTTACGCAAAAGTATTATTTGACTCTGGTGCAAAGCAAAGTTTTATAAATACTTCATTCTGCCAAGCTCTTAAGCAACCTTTAACCAAACTTAGGCAAATTTATACAGTAGAAACGGCAGATGGAAATTCTGTTAATATAGATAAGATTTTTCAAGGAGAAAAGATAGAACTTTCAGGCCATAAATTTTCTACAAACCTGCTACCTATGAATTTAGCCGGATTCGATGTTGTGTTAGGAATGGATTGGTTAGTAGCCAACCATGCTCGAATTCTCTGTGATAAGAATTTCATAGAAATTCATACACCCGCGGGAGAAGTAATTTTGATTTCAGGAGATAAGCCGAGTAAACCAATGAAATTTATTTCAGTAATGAAAGTTGCAAGTTATGAACGAAAACAAGGAATAGTGTATATAATTTCGGTAACCATTAACACTAAAGGTAAGGAACTTAAGGAAATCCCAATAGTGTCAGAATACCCGGATGTATTCCCCAACTACCTGGATTGCCATCAGATAGGGAAGTAGAATTTAGAATTCATCTAATCCCTGGAACAACACCAATAGCTAAGGCACCTTATCGATTAGCACCCACATAAATGCTAGAACTGAAAAAGCAGTTAGATGAATTGCTAAACAAAGGATTTATACAACCTAGTTCATCCCCTTGGGGAGCACCGGTGTTGTTTGTGAAAAAGAAGGATGGTTCGATGCGAATGTGTATCGATTATAGGGAATTGAATAAGGTTACCATTAAAAATCGATACCCATTACCTAGGATTGATGATCTTTTCGATCAACTTCAGGGAGCTAGGTATTTTTCTAAGATAGATTTGCGCTCCGGCTATCATCAGTTGAAGGTACAGGAAGAAGACATACCTAATACTGCTTTCAGGACTAGGTATGGACACTACGAGTTTACAGTCATGCCATTCGGATTAACAAATGCTCCTGCTGCATTTATGGACATGATGAATAGGATCTGTAAACCGTATTTGGATAAATTCGTAATTGTCTTCATCGACGATATACTTATTTATTCCAAAAACCAGAACGAACATTGTGAGCACCTGCATGCACTTTTAACTTTATTAAAGAAGGAAAAGCTTTACGCCAAATTTTTGAAGTGTGAATTTTGGCTACAAGAGGTGCAATTTTTAGGACACATGATGAATCACGAAGGCATTCACGTGGATCCCTCCAAGATAGAAGCAATCACAAATTGGAAGGTCCCGCAAATAGCTACCGAAGTTAGAAGTTTTCTAGGATTAGCTGGATACTATAGGCGCTTCATTAAAGACTTTTCAAAAATAGTTGTTCCATTAATTAAGCTAACCTGTAAAACAGTTAAGTTTGAATGGGGACCTAAGCAAGAAGAGGCCTTTAGAATTTTAAAGCAAAGATTAACAAATGCCCCAATTCTAGCCTTACCAGACGGAACCGAAAATTTTGAAGTATTCTGCGACGCTTCTAAGCTAGGTTTAGGATGTGTGCTAATGCAACACAAAAAGGTAATTGCATATGCATCAAGACAATTGAAAAAGCACGAGGAAAATTGTACGACTCACGATTTAGAATTAGGAGCAATAATTTTTGCCCTTAAAATTTGGAGACATTATCTGTACAGAAGTAAGTTTACAGTCTATACAGACCATAAAAGTTTAAGGTACATATTTGGGCAAAAAGAACTGAACATGAGGCAAAGAATATGGATGGAAATTCTAAGTGACTACGACTGTGATATTCAATATCACGAAGGGAATGCGAATGTAGTAGCAGATGCCTTAAGTCGTAAGTATCATGAAAAGCAAAGGCGAGTTCGTGCTCTTAGATTAAATCTCCAGTTAGATTTAATGGAACAACTGAAAAGGGTTCAGGAGACAGCAATGCAGGATGATGCTGAAGGAATGAAAGGACGGATAAAGGAATTAGAACAAGGATATGATGGAATTTGGAGATTCCATAAGAAAAAGGATTTGGGTACCTAGGCAAGGAAATTTAAGAGATAAGATTTTAGAGGAAGCGCATAAGTCTAGGTATACAATGCATCCTGGTAATAACAAGATGTATCAGGATTTAAGGAATAACTTCTGGTGGATAGGAATGAAAAAGGATATAGCTAGATACGTCTCTAAGTGCCTAACTTGTTCACAAGTTAAGGCAGAACACCAAAAACCCTCAGGTTTACTTCAACAGTTAGAAATGCCTGTATGGAAATGGGAACTAATAACGATGGATTTTGTTACTAAGCTACCCAAAACCAGAAGGGGTAATGATGCAATCTGGGTGATTGTAGATCGATTAACCAAATCAGCTCATTTCCTACCAATGAAGGAAACCTTTAGCATGGAAAGATTAGCAAAATTGTACGTAGATGAGGTAGTATCCTTACATGGAGTTCCACTCTCCATTGTGTTAGATAGGGATAGTCGTTTCACTTCGCATTTCTGGACAAGTTTCCAAGGAGCAATGGGGACCCGATTAAATTTAAGTACTGCATACCATCCCCAAACAGATGGACAAAGTGAAAGGACGATCCAAACCCTGGAAGATATGCTTAGGGCATGTGTAATAGATTTTGGTGGAAACTGGGATGACCACCTACCCTTAATCAAATTCTCCTATAATAATAGTTATCACACAAGCATAAATGCTGCCCCATTCGAAGCACTGTATGGACGAAAGTGCCGAACCCCAGTTTGCTGGGCAGAAATAGGAGAAAGTCAATTATCAGGTCCCGAGATTGTACAAGAAACCATCGAAAAAATAACTCAAATAAAGGAAAGACTAAAAACGGCTCGAGATCGTTAGAAGAGTTATGCAGACAATCGACGCAAGCCGTTAGAATTTCAAGTTGGAGACAAGGTACTCTTGAAAGTTTCTCCTTGGAAAGGAGTAGTTCGATTCGGTAAGAGAGGAAAGCTAAGTCTAAGGTACATAGGACCGTTTACAGTTACCCAACGAATAGGACCCGTTGCTTATAAATTACAACTACCAGAAGAGCTAGTCGGGGTACATGATGTGTTTCATGTATCCAATCTTAAGAAATGTTTATCTGATGAATCACTGGTAGTACCTCTTTAAGATATAGAGGTAAATGAAAAGCTAAAATTTGTTGAGAAACCTCTCCAAATCGAAGACAGAAAGGTCAAACACCTTAAACATAAGAGATTGGTACTGGTCAAAGTCAAGTGGGATTCAAAAAGAGGACCTGAGTACACATGGGAACTGTAATCGGAAATGAAGCGGAAGTACCCTTACTTGTTCCAGTAAATCTCGAGGACGAGATTTTAAATAAGGTGGGGAAGATGTAAGGACCTGCACGAAAATGTCCTAAAACACTCCGTAAGTGAAAACTCGGACCCCTAAAACCCTATTTTTTATTTAAAATCAAGAAAATCAAAATTTAGTAAGCTGTCGCGGGCCGTGTAAGAATTAAGCAAGGCTTACGCGGGGCGCGACAGCCTTATAACTCTTCGGATAAGCTTTAGGGCCCGTGTCAGACACGTGGCAGACCTACGCCATGACACGGCAGCCCTAGCCGTAGCTAGCGTGGCCCTCGCGGGCCGCGTAGGATGCCCTTCGAGTTTACGCGAGCCGCGACAGACTCAAAAATCAGCTATAAATTGGACGTTGCATGACCTTTCTTCTGTGTTCGAAATTTCATTTCAAAAACGTCAAATTTCTGCTTAAAACGTGTGTTTAAGGGTCGAGACGCTGCTACGATTACAGGGTAATAACTCGATCACTGCTACGATACAATGTCCGATCGATTGAAACCGATCCGATGGATGTTTAAGTGCTGCCTGAATTCGGGCTATACTTTGTCATTTGTCGTGAGGGTTTTGATTTCATGAGATTATCGTAAATGTTGTATTAAGTTACTAACCTAGTTTCGTTTGCATTATTTAACTAGGGTACCAGGCTTAATCTATAGGCAAAATCTGTTTAGTTAAACTTGCAATGCGAGTCCTTCTCTTTTTACCAAATTATTTCCAAAACCCTATTTATTTTCAAAGTTATAATTACAGGGATTAAGTCTTTGTAATCTTCAATTACAACCGGTATGTGGGGTTTTGTATACATTACTTGATAACTGTCACCATTGGACAACGGGTTAGCCAATGGGTGATATGACCATAGTCACAGATACGGCCGAGTGACAAATACCGTTGGGTAATTGGTTGATATAAACATTGTAATCGCCCTTAATACTGTAATTTATAACAATGTGTCGTTTTGTGCAAATTAAATGACTCGCCAGTATTTTCCCGCTGATAAAATCTTTTTAAACATGTTTCAGGTGATTTACTGTGAACAAGGAAAAGTGCCGCGTAGCACTACCAGCTTGGATAAAGTGGCTCAGTAAATAAATAAACATGTTTTTGTAAACAAGGGATTTCCCAGTGAAATTCCTTTATTGTAAATTACGGGGTTTGTCCCAAAACTTGAAATAAAAATAAAAGCATGTTTTCAGTTTAAACGATCCTGTTAAAATTTCCGCTGCCAAATTAAATACCAATACCACGGGTTTTTTGTCCCGCGGCGTTCGAACCAGGAAACTGGGTCGGGGGCCGTGACAAAGACCTAGGGAGCAATAGCAATTAAAGTATCCTCCAAGAGATATTCTGGAGACAAAAGAACAAGATGTGAAAGATATCCTGATGGATCCTCAGGATCCTGAATCCAAAGTTTTTATAGGATCCGGGATCCTCGATAACATTGAACAGGGTCTAGTATCCTTCCTAAAGAGGAGAAAAGCTACCTTTGCCTGGAAGCATGAGGACATGACAGGTATTTCTAAAGATATTATTACTCATAAACTTGGCATTGACAGGTCATTCAAACCCATACATTAAAAGAGGAGAAAGTTTGCACCTGAAAGGAATGCCATCATCCAGGAGGAGGTAGATAAACTGCTCAGAGCAGGTATGATTAGAGAGGTTAAGTATCCAAGGTGGTTAGCCAATGTAGTTGTTATTCAAAAGAAAAATGGAAAGTGGAGGGTATGTGTCGATTTCACTGATTTAAACAAGGCATGTCCCAAGGATCCTTTCTCATTACCCCACATTGACTCCATGGTGGATGCTACAGCGGGTCATGAATTGTTAACTTTTATGGATGCTTCATCTGGATTTCAACAAATTCAGATGGAACCATCTGATCAAGAGGATACAACCTTTATGACCCATACTGGTATCTATTGCTATATTGTTATGCCATTTGGACTAAGAAATGCAGGTGCTACATACCAAAGGCTAGTTAATATGATTTTTAAAGAAAAAATTGGACACACAATGGAAGTCTATATTAATGACATGGTGGTTAAGTCCAAGAGAGCTGAGGTTCACCTCAGAGATTTGGAGGAAGCATTTGATATCCTTGATAAATTCAATATGAAATTGAATCCTTCCAAGTGCCACTTTGGTGTAAAAGCTGGCAAGTTCCTAGGTTATATGGTGACAAAAAGAGGGATAGAGGCAAGTCCAGAGCAAATCAAGGCAATTGTGAATATCAAGTCTCCTACCAATGCCAAGGATGTGCAAAGATTGACAGGAAGGATCGCAGCCTTGAACAGGTTCATCTCAAAGTCATCAGAGAAATGCAAGGAATTCTATGACATTCTGAGAAAGAACAAGAAATTTGAGTGGACTGAAAAGCATGAGAATGCTCTCAAGGCCCTTAAGGATTACCTATCCTCAGCTCCAGCTTTAATGAAACCAGAAAAAGGGAATATATTATCCTTATACTTAGCAGTTTCTTCTAAGGCAGTAAGTGCAGTCCTTGTTAAGGATCATGAAGGTACCCAACATCCTGTGTACTATGTAAGTAAAAGTTTGCTTGATGCTGAATCCAGGTATTCTCATTTAGAAAAACATATTCTTGCTTTAATTATGGCATCCACTAAATTACGCCATTATTTTGAAACACATCCTATTATTGTTAAGACTAACTTTCCTATCAAGAATGTCCTCAGGAAACCTGAAATGTCAGGAAGGATGACAAAATGGGCAGTAAAGCTTAGTGCATATGATATCAGATATGAACCAAGAACTGCCATTAAATCCCAAGCCCTAGCTGACTTTGTGGCTGATTTCAGTAGTGATCTACAAAGGGAAGCTGAATTGGAAGTTTAATAACTTGAAGAGACTAAGGATCCTTGGATACTCTTCACAGATGGAGCTTCAAATGTCAAAGGAACTGGACTAGGAATACTACTAAAATCGCCACAGGGGGACATAATACCCCACTCAATTGCTTGTGAGTTTCAAACTACTAATAATGAGGCTGAATAAGAAGCCTTAATAGCTGGTTTGCAAATTGCCAAGCATATGAGGATCAGGTATCTTGAGGTACATGTAGATTCTTTATTAATCACTAACCACTTTAATGGTTCTTATGCTGTTAAAGGTGAAAGACTAGTCAAATATCTTGAGATAGTCAAGAAATTGGCAGACTCTTTTGCTTCTTTTAGTTTAACACAGGTACCCAGGGAAGAAAATGCAGAAGCTGATTCTTTAGCCAATCTTGGATCATCATTGAAGATTCCAGAGGATGTTAGGATACCAATTATCCACATTTTAGCTCCTACTATTGAGGATCACACAACTATGGAGATAGTGGAGGATTCTACAATTATAGCTAGTGATGATGCATAATCAAGTTTAGGATCCTGGATCCTCCAAATCATGAGATATATACAACATGGAGAGATCCCTAATAGAGAGAATCCTAGAGCTTTCAAAGTCAAGGTATCTCAGTTTACAATACTAAATAACATATTATATAAACGATCTCTTGCAGGTCCATATCTAAGGTGCATCGAGGATCCAGAAATTCAAGAAATTCTTAAGGATTTTCATGAAGGAGATTGTGGAAATCATACTAGGGGCAGAGCATTATTATCAAGGATCCTTAGAACAGGATACTATTGGCCCACCATGAAGAGGGATGCTGTGGATTATGCGAAGAAATGTGATGCTTACCAAAGACATAGCAATATCCTTCATCAACCAGCGGAGCTCCTGCATCCTATATCCTCTTCCTGGCCATTCATGAGATGGGGAATGGATATAGTTGGCAAACTTCCCAAAGCACCAGGAGGAAAAGTGTTTATGCTTGCTATGACTGACTACTTTTCCAAATGGATAGAAGCTGAAGCCTTTGCACAAGTCAGAGAAAAGGAAGTGATATCCTTTATTAAAAGAAAAATTATTACCAGATTCGGTATTCCTTCTGAAATTGTTTGTGATAATGGATCCCAATTTATTGGGAGTAGAACTACTAACTTTTGTGACAGTTGGGGGATTAAGATGATAACATCAACACCAGTCCACCCACAAGCTAACGGCCAAGCAGAATCATCTAACAAGATTATTATCAACAACTTGAAAAAGAAGCTTGGATCCAAGAAAGGAAAATGGGCAGAAGAGCTACCATATGTATTATGGGCTGATAGAACAACTCCCAAGAATTCTACTGGTCAAACTCCATTTTCTTTAGTATTTGGAGCTGAATCTGTGATCCCTACAGAGATGGTAGTCCCTACTGCAAGAACAAGCATTCGTGATCCTGAAGGAAATGCTGAAAACTTGGTTCAAGATTTGGATAACATAGAAGAACTCAGGGATTTGGCAAGGATAAGACTAGTTAGCTATCAACAAAGGATGGCTGGAGCATATAACAAGAATGTCAGGATCAGGAAATTCTAAGTTGGTGATATGGTGTTGAGAAAAGCATTCCAGAATACCACAAATCCTGTTGATGGCAAGTTGGCACCAAAGTGGGAAGGCCCCTATCTGATTGAAGCTGAGGCAGGAAAGGGGGCATATCGTTTACTAACAATGGAAGGTGATCTATTACCAAGAGCTTGGAATGTTGTCCATTTAAAGAAATACTTCATGTAGGAAGGATCCAGGAACCTTGGTCATTCTCATATCTAATACACATTAAGGATCCTTAGGGGATTTATGATCCTCATCCTAGTAATGATTTGATTTTTTATTTTATTTTTATCCTTTAGTTTACTTGATTACAAGGAGAAGGATCTAGGATCCTTTATCAATTTTCACTAAATTCCAAGTTTTGCAGAAGTTGGCACGTCTTTGACAAAGGATCAAGTATCCACTGAAATCTCCTAAATCTTTGGGTTTATCCCCAGTTTTTGGGCTTGTCCCCAGTTTTTTGGGCTTGTCCCCAGTTTAAGGTATCTATTACCTCCTCCGAATCAGGTTCTTAAACCTTCGCCAGTTGCGCACGATTATCCTAATGCAGTTAAAGGCAATGTGGCCAGTACCCGCTTTAGGGGCTGACAATTTCATTGTACTGGTTGTATTTAGGATCGTAAGTATAATGGTAGACGTACCATACTTCCGTTCCTAAGGTTTCTAACGTTTTCACGTTAGCTAAGGTTTTGGCATTTTCATGTCACTAAGTTTGGATAGTCGCAAGTATGGGCCATACTCCAGCTTACAAAAGATCCTTTGGGCTTGTCCCTAATTTTTGGGCTTGTCCCCAGTTTATTGGGCTTGTCCCCAGATTGTTGGGCGTATCCCCAGATTTATTGGGCTTGTCCCCAGTTTTTGGGCTTGTCCCCAGTTTATTGGGCTTGTCCCCAGATTTATTGGGCTTGTCCCCAAAGCTAAACAGTTAAGGATCCTAGATCCTAACTTTATACAAGATCTTATCTTTTGATTGTCATAGGTGTAAGTGTTAAGGATATAGGATCCTAACTTGGATTCTCTGGTATGATCCTTATTTATTTTAACTTTATCCTTGGTTTATCAATCATACCTTTATTCTTTGACAACAGAATATATGATCCTAAATCATTACATTTTTTAAGCTTTTTGACTAAAGGATATTTGATCCTTGATCATATCCTAAATTCTTTCACATAAACTGATTTTTATACTTGTAAATTATGAAACCATGTGACAGCAATTGATAAGTAAATACACACAAAATGAACAACACCAAGATATCCAAAAGTTAAAAGTTTTTTTTTTTATCATAATTAACCCTTTAAAGGTTGTCAAAATTGCCTACCCAAACATCTACCAGCAATACGTGGCCCGTACCAGCAATACGTGGCCCGTCCGTTTGGATAGTCAAAGGGTGTCCATATTCATAAGGTTCATTAAGTGCAGGAAATCAAAAGATGGGGGGCATCAAAGGCTTCATCATCCACAAACAGAAGGACCCATCCACCTTTGCTACCCCCTATTGTCCAAAGGATCCGTGATCCTTAACCCTAAAAATTACTGTTCAGTTACAGACCATAATTGTTTGAAATTAAAACATCACCAAATAAAAACCATAAAAAACGGGCTCCGGCTGCGTCTAGAAATATCCATCATCGCCCATTGATGCAGCTTACACCTTCGCTGCCTCCACCACCTTTTCACCATCACCTTTGCCATCACCACCTGCTGCCTCCTCAGGATCCTTTAATCCGTTGCTCCCGGCTTCAAGAGCTGCTGCCTCTTCTGGTTCATCCTCATCATCAAGCTCAGCCAGCCTCTCTTTCCAAGCCTCCAAGTCCCAGGCGGACCGGTCAAAGGCAGGATCCTCAGCCTCCTTGGCCATCTGCAGCTTGATCTTCAGCATGGCTATAGTCACAGAGAGTTTGGCCCCATCCATGATATCCATTCTGTCCTTTTGGGCCTTCATCTCTACAACCATCAGCTCCTTTTGCAACATTTTGTTCTCCTTCTCCAGCTGAGAGATCTTCTTATCTTTGGCAACTGCAACGTCATGAAGATCAAGGCATTTCTGCTTACCCTCGGCTACATGCTGGTCTATGAGGATCTGGACTTCGGCGAATTTTTGCAATCAAATATTTTAGCGTTAAGGATCCTATATCCTTAAGAAAAGTGCAAGTTTTAGGATATGAAATCCTTACCTCAGAGACATATTCTTGAACCTGACGTTCCATCAGAGGCAGGCCATCAGCGAGTTCAACAGTATTTCTCTTCTTGGCACCCTTGCCCCTAGTGCTCATGCCCTTAGGCTCCTGGATGCCTGGGCTTGCAACCAACTCTTTTTTGATGGACCTTGAGGATGCATACTCCTAGAGGTCACCCACGCTGAACCTGGAAGCAGATTTGGAAGACTTGCCAGCACCTGCAAGCATGATATGCATTTAAGTATTCATATACTAATTTTATTTAACATTTATGTATACACAAATGTGAGTACTTACTTGACATGGTGTAGGAGGTAGATGATCTTTCTTCTGGAACCTTTAACTTGGGTGGAAATGTTCTGATTACAGGATCTAATGTCCAGAAAGCTTCGACTCTTGCCGGAGTGGCAGGTGATTCTTGAATGTGAGATAGGCTGATGGCTGCATAAACAAAGTAGAAAAGAAGGATTCTTACCGGTTGCCCTGATCTAAGGATCCTATATCCTACCGTCTGTGTTCCACTTTTTGGGAAGTTGGTTCCCATCTGGAATGGAATCCCTCCTCACGAAGAAGAATTGATTCCTCCAGTTTGTGTCATTCTTGGTGGTTTTCAAGATTGGAAGAGGCTTTTGAGGTTTGGACTTGAAAAGAGATCGGTAGGATCCATGTCTCACAAGGTTGTATAGTTGGCTCAGTTCAGACATCCCTATGTCTATGCCTTCCTGTTCTATTATGTGCTCAAGTGTGAATAAAACCCTCCACACCATCGACATGGCTTGGATGTAGCACAGGCCGGTAAGTGTGAAGAAGCTTTGTGTAAGAACAGGAAAGGGATAGGTAAACCCTATTTGAAAAGGGGCTGCAGGGAAGGTGATCCATGTATCTGATATGCAATCACTTTCGGTAGAAGAATCGTAAGGCCTGAAGATGGTGCCATCAGGGAAGTAGGGTCGGAACTAATCAATTTCAGGATCAGTAAATCGACATAGCTCCATGGAAGGGTTTTTGGTTAAACCCTGACTCTTTAATGGACTTTTATATTCAGTGTTTTTGGCAGGTGAGGAACGAAGGTTCATCTTCGCCATTGATTTTGAAGAACAGAGGATCACGGATAAGATATTAGAGAGAAGGGAGAAAGAGAATACCTGCTAAAGATCTTCGAATATGGATTTAAAGAAGAGGGTCTCGAGTATAAATGCATGATTTGATCATTATCTCTAACCCTATTTATAATGATTGTTGTTGCAGGGAGGTGACTGTTGCTGACATCAGCATCGCAACGGCTATATCTATAAGTAACGGCTAGTCCGAATTAAGTTGAAACATGACAATCTAATTAGATATTAATCAGTTACGTATGGGGGCAATTGTTAGGGATAGAATTTTATAGCTTATGGATCACGGATCCTCAAATGTAGCTTGGATCACAGATCCTCAGTTTAGTTTGCATTAAGGATCCTAAGAAGGCGCTGCAAGAATAAGGATCCAGAATCCTCATTATTATCCTAAACTAACAATTGTTTCCATCACCTTTTTGCTTGTTTTGCAGGTATGTTTCTAAGAGAACTTGTTCCATCCGAGATTCTAGGGGAATATGCTCTTTATTTTCAACATGTGCACAAGTTGAGGACCGTTGGTGGTGATCGTGGGTGAATGGCTGATTTTTCGGATAGTTAGTTAGGATATTTTTAGCTAGGTTAATAGGGGTATTGAGCTAAATTTAGAAACCACTTTTTGCACTCCGGTGAACACACATCATTTCTGTTGCTATCTCTCGAACACACATCCACTAGAATTCATTGTATCAAGCTCAATACTTCCAAAGTTGTAAACTTGTTTATTCAATATACTTGATAGTGATAGTTTTCACTATCCGAGGTTTTTTATGCCGGAGATCATTCATTGATCAAGGGCTTTTTCCTCGTATAAATCCTTATGTTCATCACTCATTTCATATATTTGTTATTCATACATTTGTCCAAATAACCAAGCATCTAACCTCACAAAAATCAGATTTGGTTATATTATCCTTGTGTGATTTTTGACCAAAACACAAACCATAAGAGTTCTAGAGGATTGTAAAGAGCTTAAAAGTGTTGGGTTTCGAGGGTGATCACTTAAAAATTTATTTATTAAAACCCGGTTCAATAAATAATAGTCAATCAATTAAGCGAGTTAATCAATAAAATGCAGCAGAAAAATCAGGTTCGTCTCTGAAAATGTTAAAAACAATTTGGGCCTTGGGCGAGATAAAAAAAAACCCCGCCCTATCCACCCTATTATAATATATTATTCTAAGTTTCAATTAAATATAATACTATCTTTTTTACCCGCCACTTATTGTAGCAACGCCATACACGACGAATAAATTATAGACCACGGTCAACACGACTCGTTTCTGAACTAAATTTACGTTGAAACGTAGAGTAATCCAAATTCATACCAATAAATGAAAATGTATTACGTTTGATCTGACTTGTTTACAAATACAATTTGCGTCGAAATGTAGACCTACTCATAACTTACATAAAATAAACACGTGCGGTGGCGTCATATGTGGCGTGATAAAGTATAGACTACAATCGACCCGAATCGTTTCCGAACTAAATTTACATTGAAATGTATAGCAACTTAAATTTGTAATGTCGAATAAAAACGTATTATATTTGACCCAATTTGTTTCCAAACAAAATTTATGTCAAAATGTACTCAAAACGTACATAAAATAAAATACGCTTTCTTCAAATAAAATACTAATGAATTATCAATAACAACTATAATTAAAAGGAAAATAAATTTTAGATAATCTGTGAAGTTCAATTTCCAATTGGAAAAAAGAAAATAAAAATGCATATATTGTGAACTTCAATTTTCAGTTGGAAATAAGAAAATAAAAAGTCGAACAGAGAAAAGATTCGATCTCGGGCCCTATGTCTCAAAATGGAGGCTACTTACCACTAGAACAAGCTGATCTTTTTACCCTGTTTTGTATCATATGGTAAACACAATACGCGTATGAAGACGCGGAAACACTCATCTTTCACAAACTAGACGATCTCACCAAAATAGGCGTGAAAACCCTCCCTTTTGGTGAAATCCCTCAATCCGCGATTATCGATTTTTCACGAAATTAGGAGTGATTTCCATACCTTGATCGGAATTTCCTTTTCATATTCTAGTGGACCCTTACCAACGATTCGGGATTTATTTCCTTGTCTCGTTCGGTAAGTTCTAACCACACTTAGGGAACGACGCTATCAAGTTAGGAGTGATACCCGCATCTTGATAACTAGTCATACTCCTCGATTTTCAATCCCGCCAAAGTCTCGAATTTTCGATTGACTAGGGACATGTAGTAACCGAAAGGGTGAATACCGTTAACCGCTCCTCGGTGAGAGTATTCTACCTATTAGGCCAAAACATGTTTCCCTAACTCAAAAGGATTTTCGACCACTTTGGAAAACTCTTAGTTTCGCTCTGAGACACTCCAAGTTTTACATTGAATCTCCTTTATGTCATATCAATTTTAATGTGTTTTACATTTGATATCTCTTTCATTTCAAGTCGAAGGCATGAATCGCACTTTACTCGCAATCTTAAACAATAATAATTCGTCGTGAACAAACTAAATTTACAATCTTTTTGTCGTTATGTGTGATTATACAATGTGAATTCTTGTTACGCTTATGTGAACTACTTGAAACTTACGTGTTACGTGACATATTACATGCTAAATTATACAAGTTATTTTTCCAAACAAATTATGATCAAGTCTCATCCCTCCCTTTTCATCAACCTTGTAAATGTCTTTCAACCGCTTCTCAAACTCCAAGAAGGGTTCCAAGTCGAGCTCTAAAAAGAGATGCTTTCGTTCATGGCCAAGCGAATGGCTCAAGTGATACCCAACATAGTGAGCAAGATCACCGCCAATACCCCTAACTCTTCGGTTGACTCCAAATTTGACCAACCTAAGCCAACCTCCTTTAACTACAAGCACTTCGCTGCTTGCAACCCACGAGCATTCACCGGCACTAAAAGCGTCACCAAAATACTCGAGTGGTTCGATAGCATTGAGGTGACGTTCATCAATAGTGAATGTCCCGAAAACTTGAAAACCCGAAGCGCAACCAGCGTCTACCAAGCGAGGGCTCTCGACTGGTGGACAAACGAGCACCACCCAACCACAACAGTCCTACAATCTCCAAGAGATGGACCCGAATGTGATGGTGTACGCGCAAATATTAGGCATGTCTCCGCAATTCTTTCACGGTCCACATGGCTTTATTTTTAGTAAATGTAGTTTTAATTTTAAAAGAAAAACAAAAAAAGAATTGGGTAATCATTGGATGGGGGCATTATTGGGCATTATACCACTACACCAATTTTAAACAAATGCCCCATAATGCCCAATGCTGACTTGACCACCACGTGTTGCCTCATGCCCAAGGGTAGGGCATTTGTTTCAAGCCCACTACACATGGTCTAAATTCAAGAAATTAAACCCCCCCCCCCTCCCCAATTAACAAATACAAAACTTCTTGAAATTCAAGCAAACAACTCTAGGCGAAGAAGCTGATGGGGTTGGTAAATGTGGACACGTTGAGACGAAGTTTGGCACAAAAGTGAGATATGTGATAGGTCATTCGGAGCTGTTGCAGGCGTGTAAGAGTATTGGTGGTGTTGCGAAATCAGTTTAGAAGCGAAGAAGTTTGTGAGTGTGTTTGGTGAGGCTGGTTTGTTCTTATTTTTAGAGATAAAGTTTATCTTCATCCTGATAAGGTATAATTTGACATTCTGTTTGATAAGTTCACGAACTGTTCGTCGAAGGTTTGGTTCGTTTGCAGCCCTATGAGTATCAAACCAACAATTTTGATACAGTATTCCATATGTGTTTTTAGTCATTTTCGATTGAGTAAATGTCAATTTACATCCCTGAGGTTTACACCAAAAGGCAGGAACAACCCTCAGTTGAAAAAAACGCAATAATCAAGTCCCTGTGGTTGTCGATTGCGTTCATTAACGTCCCTCCCTATGTTTTCCCGGTTTAAATATTGTGAAAAGACTAAATTACCCTCAAAACTTTCATGCCCATTTCGGTCCCTGCTGTAAAATTTGTTAAGTTCCCTCCATATTCAAAAAGTTTCCAAATCTAATTACCAATCACCCCAACAAATCAACAACAACAAATGTGTCCAACAACAACATGAACAAAAAATGTGTGCAAGAACAATAGCAACAACGTGAACAACATGAACAATCTGAACTGACTGCAGCAATAACATGAACAACATGACTGCAGCAACAACATGAACAACATGAACAATCTGAACAATCTGAACTGACCCTAAGTGAATGGACTGCAACAACAACAACAACATGAACAATCTGAACTTACAATCTAAATGCAACAATCCAACTTACAATCTGAATGCAACAATCTGAACAATTTGAATGCAAGTGAACTTAAAATCTGAAGGCAACAAGTGAATGCAACAATATCTTAATGCAATAAGTGAATGCAACAACCTATTCATAAACAAGTGAATGCAGAACTCAAAATGAACCTGAAGGTGAAACTGAATGCAAGTGAATCCAACTGAAACTGAAACTTATGCACAACCTGTTCAAACACCAACAACAATAACATAACCTAATGCAAGTGAATGCATGTCTAATCAGTTCAAACACCAACAACAATAACATAACCTAATGCACAACTACTAAGTTTAAGTTAATATCATAACAGTTTAAGTTTAAGTTAATAGTCATACAAAAGAAGGGTAAACCCTGATCATAAACACCAAAAACCCAAAAATGATCAGGATCAGTCCAAAATTAACCCTTATAGTTATATCCTAATAGTTACATATTTAATATGTACAGCCAACCAACCACCATCAGAGTCATGGTCGCCGGCTAAAACAGAGGTCAATCCTTAACCAACTTCAACCCCTCAAAGGGACCCGGTACTGGATCCTAGCGAGTCGTTGAGTGACTTACACTCGAAATCCAATTGGAATTCGAAGAAAACCAACCCACATTTCAAATTATACGATGGTCATGCATATCGAAATCATATATTAAATTCAAAATTAAGACAAATGTCGTACCGATCACGTAGAGGGTAAACAACATCACCGAGTACTGCCTCATCGTTGTTGGAATTGCGTCTGTTCTTGGACGAAATTTCTTCTCTGATGAAGGAACAAGTGTGGAAGAAGGGTGGGGGATTGAAAATGAATTTTTGAAAGAAGATTGGGATTAGCATTGAGGGGGCTTACCATTTTGCCCTTTAAGTTTTTAATTAAATAAATGAATAATAATTGAAAAATATAGGAAGGGGCGTTATTGAACGCAATCAACAACCACATGGACTTGATTGTTACGTTTTTTCAAATGAGAGTTTTTCTATTTTTTATTTTTGAACAGTTCCAAATAATAGTTGATCCTGCGTTTTGATGTAAACATCAGGGACATGGACGTAAAGTGACATTTACTCTTTTAAATTTCGATATTTTTATTGGTACTGGTACTGCGATACCTAACTCTCTAAAATACAAATCCTATTAAGGCTGCTCGGTATGGTTCCGTCTCAACCCCCGGCGCCGCCACGTCACCACCGTCCTCCCACGCCGCCCCCCTCCGTCCCGTCCTCCCCGTCCGAGTTGTGCCGTTTGCGACGGACCAGACATGTGGGCCTCCCCCTCGGCGACGCCGTCCTCCCACGCCGCCCCCCTCCGTCCCCCTCCGTCGCCGGCTTCCCTCCGTCACCATACCGAGTAGTCTAACTACTTTGGCTGAATTACTCCTGTAACATGACAGCTAAACCAAGGTTGGCAGTTTGGCACCAACCATATTCCACACAAGAAGAATAAACGTATAATCACGATTTCATATATTTTACTCAAAACCAAGAGTATATAGTATAATATAATTAATTCAAGAATTTGATTTTTAATTTAATTTATTTAATAATAATAATATTCAGAGAATCTAACAGTATGTCTGTTCTCCTTTCTACACCTGCGTCTCCATCATTCTCGCAAAGTCCTCAAAACACACAACCCCATCCCCATTCACATCCACACTACTTATCATACGCTTACAATCTTCTAACGTGCACCGTCCGTCGCCAATCGCCTGAAACACCGCCAACAACTCGCCGGCGGTTATCATTCCGTCGTTATCCGCATCAAAAAACTCAAACGCACCTCTAATCTCATCGTCGCACGACGGCGGACCGAACGCCGAACTAATAACTCCGAACTCTTCTAAACTGATCGTACCGTCACCGTCGAGATCTATCTCGTTGATCATAATTGTAAGTTCCGATTGAGTTACTCCGATGCGAAGTAATAGAGATTCGAGCTCCGATCTGGTTATTTTACCGTCGTTATCGGTGTCGATCAGACGGAACGCCTGAGTTAACTCGTACTGTAACTCGTCGGAAGATATTTCGTGAGATTGCGTCGGTAAAACGCTAGTCGGAGTTGTTGATCCGTTTGATTTTGAATCGGATTTGTGGCGGTTACTGGACTCCGGCAAGTCAGACGACGTCGTAATTTGCGAATCAAACGATGACGTTCCAGATCTGAACAGGTTGTTAGAGTTATCGGAAGATATTTCACAAGATCCGTTTGATTTTGATTTTGGATCGGATTTGTGGTGGTTACTGGATTCCGGCGAGTCGAACGACGTCGTAATTGACGTTTCAGATCTGGAAACTGTGATGCTTTTGTTCGATAAGAACAGGTTTTTAGAATTATCGGAATATATTTCACGTGAATCCGCCGGTAAAACGCTGTTTGAATCCGATTTGTGGTGGTTACTGGACTCCGGCGAGTCAGACGACGTCGTATTTGACAAATCGAACGATGAAGATTGAGATCTGGAAACTGTGCTGGTTTTGTTAGAGTTATCGAAAGATAATTCACGTGAATTTTCCGGTAAAACGCTAGTCGGAGTGGCAGCTCCGTTTGATTTGGATTTGGATCGGTGACTGGACTCCGGCGAGTCAGACGACGTGGTAACGGAGGAATCGAACGACGACGTTTGAGATCTGGAAAGTGTGTTGCGTTTTTTGGATCTGAAGAGGTTTTTAGGGTTGATTTTTGCGGTGAGTTTCATGATGGGAAAGGTTGACGATGATGAAGAAGATGAAGATGATAATGGAGATTGAGGATGGAAAGTGTGAGGAAGATGAAGGTGGTTATATGGAGGTATGAGAGGGAAGCCATAGTGAGCTTCCTGGAAGTTTCGTTGGTGGACTATTTATTTGGGGAATGTTTTTGATTAGGTGTGTGCGGTTGTTGCCTTTTCAAGGATGGTGAGAGCAGCACCAATAAGGTGAATGTTTACATTTTCAAGTCTATGTGGCAAGTTTTTGTGTTTTTTATTAGACCACTCGTAGTGGGGTGATATTTTTAAAAAAATTTGAAAAAAAACGACCCAAAACAACCCCACCCCCATTACAGCCGGCGTTATCCGGCGTTATATTTGAAAAAAATGCATGCTGGCGTTTTTAAGAAAACGCTGAAGTTGTTTGCATGTGACCAATGGAAGACCAATGGGAGATGTCCAAGTAAGTTTGACTAACATAACATACTCTGACATGGTTTAGTTTCTTTTTTTTTTAAATCTTTTTCTTTATAAAAAATAATAATTATCTATTGATTGCATGGGCGTTATTGGAATAATGCCCCACTACACCACTTTTGTCATAATGCCCCATGCTGACTGTGATGACACGTGTCGAATAATGCCCCATGGTCGGGGCATTATTTTGATTTACCACTACACATGGTCTTAGCTGTGGAGTGTGTATAAAACTCCTAGTGCTTAATCATGTAACTTCAGTGTTATGTAGACGTCATCTCATATGGGGGCTTTAAAGCCCTTCTCTTTAACATCATTACAATAATTTAAAGCATCTTTTAAACAATATAAAAATAAAAGAAAACGGAAATCAAAAAGAGAAGTAAATTTGATTGGCGGAAAAGGAATGGGTCCCACATTCTTCCGCTATTTCGTCCGTTAGCACGCTGGTAAGATGGGCATAGCGCCCCCTGTATGGCGGGCATGAGGTGGGGTTGGGTGCCAGAGGGCGCAATTTTTGGTGATGTGGCGTGATGGTGCTAGGCCACACCTCCTTTCTTTATTTTGAGTCTCATTTTTCTAGCTTAGTTTTTGGATCCATATTTGTGCAAGAGCAGGAAAAAAAATGAAAGGATAGTGGGCATGTGACAGGGTGTGTGGCCAAATGGTGGGGGGTTTGGGTGATAATTATAAAAAAAAAAACTTGATCTCTCTCATATAATATATAAAGAAAAAATTATATTGTTGGTTTTTTTGGTTTCTGTCAAATTTCAATGTCGGGTATTAATAGTTTTTTTTTTGTTGCAAAATCAAGTATTAACGTTATAATTTGTCACAATGTTGAGTACTAAGGCCAAACCTTGTTAAGTTTTACTAAAATGACTAAAATACCTTTTAATAACTAGAAAGTCTATTTTTAGTTAATTATATTTGACTAAAATAATTTGAAGTAATGTTTTCTGTTTTATTTATATTTTTATAAAATTATATGGATTTGAAGTTTATTATTTATAAACTTTGAGTTTATATAATATGCTAGTAAAATAAATTTTTAACTTAATCTAGGAATATAACTGTTTTGTAAGTTGAAATAAATATGGGGCTTTTGTTTTGTATGATAAAACAAATAAATAACATGTAATATCCGTACCAGTCTGCAATGTTATGTACAAGAATTGCATCATGCTGCTCCAATCAGTTGTAGAGACGAAATTGGCTATGAAATTGTGTGGGAATGAGGTCGCATTGGGTCAAGAGGCGTATATTTATACTCTAATTGAAGATATAATGGATCGAGAGGATAATGCGAATTTCGGAGTTAAATGGGTTAGCGGATAAGCATAATTTGAAAAATGGCACCAATCGATTCAATAGAAGGCATTAAGCAGACAGAGCGAGAAGAGAGGATATCATTTATCCTGTTGCAGCTTTCATGAAGGCTTTCATTGAAGAATCGAAAGAATCTACCCAGTCTAGGGCTGAAAAGGGGGGCTAAATGCAGACACAAGGCAACTGAGGATAGTGACTTTCTCCTGTAATGGATAGAATAGGCCCGAGAGCTATGAAAGGAGAGAGTTTCCTATTCCATATTCCGGTTGACCAATTCACGCAGTATCCAATCCAGAATATAGCCTTGCTTTTGCCCTCTCCCGATAGTACATTTATGCTCCTAAATCACTGAATTCAAACTCTCTATCGGATGAAAGGGAGCGAGCGAGTGTAGGTTACTCCTAGAATGTTGGGTCTTAGAGCCAGTAGAGCGCAGTACAAGCGAATGGAGTGGAATTATACGTGACACAAACGAGTTGTTAGTTTTGATTATGATGGAGATAAACATTAACGAAAAAAACTAGTTAAATGGACAATTTTTACGGATCCGATATGGCAGGAATCTGGCGACTTTACCGGAGAAGACCCCCTGAAAGGCGGGCTTTCTGTTTGGTTGATTTAACAAGTTTGGTTATTTAACACATATAGTCCCTGCGGTTTCTAAGTTTTACAAAATGACTAAAACTTTAAGAGTAAACTGCCATTTTGGTCCCTGAGATTTGACCACTTTTGCCACTTTAGTCCAAATCTCAAACCTTTTGCAATTGTGTCCTTGTGGTTTCATTTTTTTGCCATTTTGGTCAAAAAATAAATCATCTCATATTTCTCAAAGTAAATCCTGGTTTTTTGTCCTTTTCCTCAAGGGCAAAATGGTCATCTCTTCATCTCTGCCATCTCTCTCTTTCTCACTTTTCCTTTCAACCAATCCCTCTCTACATCTCCGCATCACCCAGACTCCCAACCCTATAATCATTAAATTACTCTCCTGAAGATGAAGCTCTGCCGGCGATGCGTACACACAAAATCAACAACAAACCCATTTTTAACAATCCCTTATTAACGACTATCAACAACAATACCCTTATCATACATCTCATTAACAACATTTTTCGCTAAAAATCCCTTATTTAAACTACTCAAACTTGCAGATAAAGCAACATAGCTTTGTCTCTCCAAACAACAACTCCTACCATCCATAAAAATCCTGTCATAAACATCTTTAACTTCATTAAGTTCACCAAACTTACAAACAAGAATCACATAATCTGAAAAAGAAAAATTCAATCTTTTTACAGACCCACAAATGTCTGCCCATAAAGATTCAATGTGATTAATGGGACTATCTTTAAGTAGGAAATTAAAGAGTAAATTGTATAGAAAGGGTTAACTTACGGTTCCTTATGAGTTTAAGTGTGAGATTAGGATTTTTGTTCTGGAAAGTTTATTGATTTGGGTGAGGTAATCGATTATTATGAGAGATGTAGTGGGATTTAACATGTGGGTTTTGGTTAGAAGTGAGTCTAAGGTGATTAGAGATGGGTAGAATTTTGGGTTTGTTGAGAGATGTTTAATTTGGTCGAGTGCAGATTGCAAGAATGTGAAAGATGGTGATTGAACCACTATGGAGAAAGAGGCAGAGAAGAGAAAGTATAAAGGTCGTTGGGCAGAGCTTCATCATCAGGAGAGTAATTTAATGATTTCTAAGGGTGGGAGTCTGGGAGATGCAGAGATGTAGAGAGATGGGTTGAATTGAAAGGAAAAGTGAGAAAGAGAGAGATGAAGAGATGACCATTTTGCCCCTAAGGAAAAGGACAAAAAACCAGGATTTACTTTGAGAAATATGAGCTAATTTCATTTTTGGACCAAAATGACAAAAAATGAAACCACGGGGACCAAGATGCAAAAGGTTTGAGATTTGGACTAAAGTGGCAAAAGTGATCAAACCTCAGGGACCAAAATGGCAGTTTACTCAAACTTTAATTATTAAAGGTCATTTAGTAAGACATAACAAAAAAAAAATTAACAAGTTTTGGCCTTAGTACTCAACATTGTGCAAATTAGAACGTTAATACCTGATGTTGTAACAAAAAACTATTAGTAACCGACATTGAAATTTGACAGAAACCATAAGAACCAACGGTGTAATTTTTTCTATATATAAATTTATAAACTTTATATAATATCACAAAGATTATCTTTTTAACTTTGGCATCATAAAAAAACAATGAGCTATAAAATTTCAGTTTTTTTTTATTTTCTGCTAACAAAAGATATTTAAATATTTGTATATACTTAAAAGAGATTAATAATTAAAAATAAATGTAAAAAGTGTTGTTGATGATGTGGTAATGTTTTTAGTTGTTTTTGGGTTTTCTTATTGGGTGATTTTTAGGTGTTTTTAAGAATGATTTTTTTTTTGACGTGGGAGCTGATTAGACACATTTTTAGGTGTTTTGGGACTTCTTATTATGGATGGTCTGATGGATTAAGTAGTTAATTCAAAGTGGTATAAAAAAACATTGGTTTATTAGTGACTTTATCACATTCCAATAAGAAGGTCCTGAGTTCAAGTTTTGTCCAGTTTAAAAGTATTTGCAGGTTTGGTGGTCTTTGCCGTTGATATTTTTTTCTTCACTTTATCTTAAAAAGAGCTCATCTCGTCGACTCTAAACCCTCTCCACTTCAAATCAACAACTCCAAAGATTATGGATTCTTAAGGTAGAAAACGCTAGAAAACGCGTCTAGAGATGGAGGGCTGGAGAAATCGTGTCTGAGATGGAGGGCTAGAGAAATATCGTCAGCCATAAAGGAAGAGGGGATGACTGTCTTGCAGAACAGAAGGAGGAGAGTGGTGGAACCGATGAAGGAGGAGGAGGGTGGCGGGGCTTACGGCGCTGGAGGAGGAGAAATTGAGGATATCCCTAATTTTTTTTCTAGGGCAGAGGGGTATGAAAAAGGTATACAAGGAATGGAGATGATGAAATATGAAGTTTATTTTGGTTAGGAATGAAAGAAAGCAATAGGAATATGATATATGACAAAATTTAAAAATAAAGTGGAAGTGTATTTTAGTCAATTTTATCAAATATTCTCTCTTTCTTCTTTCTCTGTAACTTCAAAACCCCTCAATATTAAAACCCACAATCTTCAAAATTTTCTTCAGTTTCTATCTCAATAATCACAACATTATAGTGCGATTTTCGTCACAAATCGATTATTCAAACACCCAATCAACGTGTTCTTCAACTTTTTTGAAGAAACCCATTTTAATTTCATACAATATCTCATTTTCCCGTGATTTTGAAGCGAATCACTCGATTCGTTCCATTCGATCGCTTATAAGTGTTTCTAACATTCAAATTTCATCAATCGTTGAGGAAATCTGAAGAAATAGGCTTCAATCTATGTAAGAAAATTTTGAATTGCATTTTTACGATCTGGGTTTTTGAATTGAGTCATTGCGTTTTACAAAGTAATGAAAAAACAATTTTTTTTTGTATTTTCAGTCCATTGCTTTTTAGAAATAACACATTTTATTGTGTTTTTAGTCCATTGTGTTTTAGGTAAAACACATTTTATGTATTTTTAGTCCATTGCCTTTTAGAAAAAAAAAAACACTTTCTTTTGTGTTTTTGTCTATTGCGTTTTAGGAAAACACATTTTTTGTGTTTTTTGGTCCAGTGTGTTTTAGAAAAAACACATTTTGAAGTGTTTTTAGTCCATTGTGTTTTAGAAAAAAACACTTTCTTTTGTGTTTTTTGTTTATTGCGTTTTAGGAAAAACACATTTTTATGTGCTTTTTAGTCCATTGCGTTTTAGAAAAACACATTTTTATGTGTTTTTAGTCCATTGCGTTTTAGAAGGAACATTTTCTTTTGTGTTTTTAGTCCATTGCATTTTATAAAAAAAAACATTCTTTTGTGTTTTTCAGCCATTGCGTTTTAGAAATAACATTTTTTTTTGTTTTTTGTCCATTGCGTTTTAGAAACAAGATATATCTTTGTGTTTTTTTGTCAATTACGTTTTAGAAAAAAATCATTTTTTATAGTTTTTGTCTATTGCGTTTTACGTAACGTGGTTTTCGAAAAAATTAAAAAATATAACAATACTATACTCGTTTTAAAAATAAAAAATGCTCATTTTTTTGGTGCAATTTTTATAAAAAAATAATGTCGTGTAAAAGAGTTATTAACGTTTAAAAAATGGGGGGAATTGGGGGAGAGAGAAACTATTGTCTTGGATTGATTAGAATGCCCCTAGACAACCCACACGTCTCATTTTTTTTCTTCAATTTCACTCATTTAATCTTAGCCCTTAATTAATAAATAGATGGTTAAGATTACTTCCTAACATTCCTACCCAAATAAACTTCCTATTATATCCTGACCCATACAAGGAATCATATTCATTCTGATACTTTTGAGTGCTTAATGGTATGGTTAAGAGTTAAATGAGACCAATAAGAGCCTTTGTTTTACTGAACCAAACAAGCCTACCTCTGACCGATTTAGAGATATTAAGAGGCAAATAAATAGCCCATTAGGGGTGTTTGGCAACTTCTAAATGGGTAAGTGTTGAATCAGTAAGAGGTCTGAACCATTAAGAGCCAATATAATGTTTAACAATTCAGAGTCAAATGTCTTACCAATTTAGATAAGCGGTCTTAACCATTCGGACTCAGTATAATGCATAATAAATGTTAGTATTGTATTTCATTAACGATAGAAAAATTATACAATGATGGCAGGTAAACGGGCAACAATTTGCGCCGCAACCTCTTTTTGAATAAAAAATCAGTTCTACTTAAAATAATATATTGGTTTTTTGGTGTCGAGAAATTGTTGTGCACGTCTCTCTACACTCTATCCAAAAACCCAACAGCTTTAGGAATAAGGGAACCAAAGGTATCAAAGGCAAGGTGAATGAAGACATGTTGATTTTCAACACAGGTTTTCTCATGCTTAGCAACTTTCCCTGATTCTGTATTCAACATAGCCCGATCGACGATGAAATGGTTTTCCCTGGGCCCAACAACGGAGGATAATCCGGTAAGTTCCACACAAGCGTGTTTCCCTCCTACCCAACCGAAAACAAGAACATCCACCGACCGCAGAATGGACCTCCCTTCAAGTGGGTCTGTCAGGAAATTCGAAGGGGCCTCCTTTTTTTTTTGCAGAGATTCCAACCCGCTTAAGCACATCACATAGGACATCTCTTACCAAGTCATGTCTTTATTTAAAACCTGCCAGCTCTTTACAATGGACCGTATGCTCCCAAAAGTTATCCAAACAAACCTTGTGGCAAACTGGGCAAGACTCATCGCTTGGAAACGAAGGGACCATTAACCGACATTTAAGGATGGCTCAATACTCCACTGCTGACATGTGTTGTCCTGGGCCTTCAATGGGAATGATGGTTAGGAAGTCTTGAGCATGAGGACCCCGAAGATACTCTAACACTGCTTTCTGATGCAGGTATAGGTCAAATTTCTCTCCCAAACTCTGGGCAGCTTTACTATAAAAGGGCACTCGCCAAAGTATTTTGGGCTTTTGGAGGGGCGGTGTCCTTATTAGCGAACCCGCCAAGATCAAGATTCAGAAGGGACCTTTGTAAGCTACCGAGCGCACACCCATAATCGGCATCTAACCCATCAATACTACTGTCTCGCAAAATGTGGTCCTATAAACTCCAAGATTGTGCTCTCGAGGCCACAAAAGCGTATGCGAATACATCTTCAGTCGAATATAGACCTAAACCCCCAAAACGGATCGGTAAAGATGCCAACCTTCATTGAAAATCCCTAAAAAACAAACCCCACAAATCACAATGTCCTCAATCGCATCCTGAAGACCCTTGTTGAAAACAGATACAACTTCCTCAATGAACATGGGTTGGCAGGTTCGAAAACCAAACAACAAACATCTGCTCACGAAATAAATAGTCTGAACCATTAAGTGTTGAACCAGTAAGCGGTTTGAACCATTAAAAGCTGAAACAAACAACCCCTTAGTTTAGAGGTTTAGACTGATCAAGAATTGAAAGAGATACATTATCATTAATGTATACAAAATCAATGACACTAATATGTTATATGTCATATATCACAAAATAAGTATACATCGATATATGCATTTTTATGCATCGCTCGTAGTTGATTCGTGCCTCATTGCCTCTGTGAGAAGTGGATTAATCCTCCCTTCAGTCTGTCATCCTCATCTAAGAAAAAGATTATATTGGCGTAGATGAATTCTTGTATGAGGGTCACCTCTTCTAAACCTGACTAGATTAAGAGATGGATCTCAAAACAAAATTGTACGCCATCACATATAATAAATACACAAAAACATATTGGGTTTGCTTGATAAAAAGTAAATTAATTAAGAAGTATCTTTTAATTTGAATTTATAAGGGTTATTTTCTGTATCGTTTTTAAACTTTTTATTTTTTTTGGGTTATTTCTGAAGCGTTTTAAAACTTTTATTTTTTTAAATTAAATTCTTGAACTTTCAGGTTTAATTTAATAAATAATAACTAATTATTATTATTATTATTATTATTATTATTATTATTATTATTATTATTATTATTATTATTATTATTATTATTATTATGCTATAAATTAGGAACATGTTGGTACTTTAGTGAATTGTACTCAAGGTTACGGAGTTTTCCAAAAATTTTGTTTGAGTTCACTCTTAATCCAAATGTTTTATTTTTTACATTTTAACATCTTTGGTTTTATTTTTTTTAGTTTTAACATAGATTTTTCCATCTTTTGCAATTTAACCCCTAACACATTTTTATTTTCAACTTTGATCCTCGTATTTTTCATCTTTTGCAAATTTTTCGTTTTACGTTTCGTTCTAATTTTGCGAGTGAATACGCCGCAACATGCGTGTGGATTTCAACATTTTTTCGTCTATTTTTTTTCCCGTTTGACAGGACTATCACAACGCGTTTATTTTTTCCTGTTTGACAGACTCGTCGCAACACACGTGGCCTTAGATCGACTTAGTTATTCTTTTCAATTTTTACATTTTAGTCTAATTCCTCGCAATATCATGCCGCAACGGGCATGCGTGATGCAACGATTTTACATGTTGATACACAATGTCTGATGCCTACGTCCTCGAGTCGAGTCGTTGTAATTATTGTTACAAATTCATAATGTTTATTTTTTATCGATTAATGTTTGTTGAGGTAATTTTGTTAGCAAATTTATATAATTATATTGTTCAGCATATTGCATTTTGTATTTGTATCGATTAATGATTATGGTTAAAGCATTATGTACTTATGATTGATTTGATGGAAAGATTGATACACTAACAGCAAAAAAATTTTAAAAAAGTATATCACCAAAGAATCGATAAACTAACAGAAAAACGAGTGCCAACATATCACAAATAAAAACTAACTTAAGTACTACACAATATATCACGAGACGACTGATAGACTAACGGTAAATGAGTATCCTATTGTAAATCGCCACCCCGCCGCATCGCGTGGGTATATGACTAGTATATATATATATATATATATATATTAATAATAATGGAATTAGATTGACCCGTGAGAATTAGATCAATACTCTTATTTTATATATTAATTAATATTAATATTAGAATTATTAGAAAATATCCTTTATGTTATTATATTAAATTAATAATAATAATTAATAACAAAAGGCCCATATTAAAGAAGAAAATGTCACAGGGTATAAGTTCGTATTTCACACGGGTTAAATATAAAAAAAATTGATTAACTATGTATTTTATTTAATTTATAGGTGTTATAAACCGTGTATTACATGGGTTAAATATACAAAAATATATATCATAAACTTTTATATAATCATTGTCACATAATTTAAAAATATAATAATATTATAATGTTATACATTTTTAATTCATGATTTTTATCACATAGGTTGAGAAAATATAAACTATATTAAGATAAAAAAAATGTGTAATACCGTTAATAAACGTAAACTCTAATTCTAATATAATATTTTAAAGTTAAAAGTAATTAATGTTTTTAGTTTTAAAACATCTTGTTTTTTATCTCTACATATTATGTATATTTCACGTAACATATTTATAAAGATTTCTTGTTTCTTAATCTTTATATATTATTGATTAGTTATAATTAGTTGCATAACGATACTTGATCAGTAATAGTCTCAATTAATTAGACACAATTGAAATCGTAAAAAATAACCATACTTGATCATGAGTAAGCATACATAATCAAAATTCACCATTTATCAAAAGGACTTTCAATGAATTAATGAAAAATTTTATTAGTTTTATTTATAAGAGGTTAAACAAACCATAATTTTCTAATATCATTTTATAATATTAAGAAGATGTTTTAACATATAATATTAATATTAATATTAATATTAATTAAAGTTAGACGGAGAGATCATAAAAATTAAAATTGAGATAACTTATAATAATAATAATAATAATAATAATAATAATAATAATGATGATGATGATGATGACAACAAAATTGTTTTTAAAAAAATTAAAAATAAAATTGTGAAATTGAAGGAGAAATTGTCATGTGGCATTATTCGAAGTCTTTTATTAATATTTAGATTAGATATAGATTATAACTTTATTAGTTATGATAATCCAAATGGTTCATTTGTAAATAAATTAAAACATGCAATTTGATCAAATTTCGTTGTTAACATATATTAGTTTACTATCTTAGTAATAAAATAACTTTTAACAATCACATCAATTATTTAGTTAAATTATTGAGGGAATAGACTACCAATAAATTCCATATCACACAAGACACGGTAAGAACACGGAGTATGAGACTATGACGTGCACACGACGATATGGATATTCATAATTCTAGATACACTTTCACATATGTCCGTTTACTTTTCTTTTTTTTTTTGAACGGCAAATTTGGATCACTGACGGACCACTGGAGTATCATCGTGCCACCAGAGGAACCACCCGATCATATCCATCTCCACTAGGCATAATGCCACACCAATTCAGGAGGAAACCCAATAAATATGGGAAAACCCCCCTTGTAGGAATCGAACCCAGGACCTATTGGTCCCAAAGCCTTATCCCACCACCAAGATGCCACTAGGCTATAAAACCATCATATTCATTGATTCAACAAATCTAAAACAATGATTGATGACATTAATATGGGTCGAGTTATTACGGATTCGGGCTTGAACACCCGAACCTTTTTTTAATACCCCCTTAGAGGTGTACCACATGCAGTCGCGAAGTTTGAGATTTATGAAAGGGGTCGAAAACGAATATACCAAAAAATTTATATAGAACCGGGGGTCGAAAACGTATATACTCAAAAAATTATATAAGAAAGCTACATACATAACACTACTGAACGAAAAGTTTGGATGATCGGTGTGACACCCGACTATTTATACTGTACCGTACAAATGTAACACGTGTCATGAATAAATAAAAAAGTTGTAATTGACTGATATTGATATTTATATGTGATATTTGATGTGTTGGTAAATCCAAAATTGGATAAAAATTTTGTTGGCAACAATAAGATAAACGCTTATCGCGTAACGAACAAAATGCGAAACGAACGTTGGTAACCACCCGATCAATGTTAAAATCCTAAAAATTATCTGTTATGATTAGATTGATAATTTTAATCATTTCTGGAAGGAAAAATAAATTAAAACGCTAAGAAACTCTATTTTTCGAGTTTAAGTGCGTACCGCGCGATACTGCGCGTATCTGACAAAATACTGTCAACGCAGCCAATCAAGGCAAATGATAATTATTTCAGTAATAATTTGGAGAGTTTATTTTTATAGAGTGATAAAAATAATTTAAAGCTATAACAACCCTCCTAAAATATTTAAAACACCCCTATACGTCCTAAAATACACCCCGTATATGAGAAATAGACCCGAAATACCTTAAAATTTACAAAAATCAAGAAAAACCAAATTCGGGGGGCGCATGGCGCGACGCCTTTGACTAGCTCTGTCGCGGGCCGCGACAGCTGGGCACCCGCCCGCACCCCCTGTTGCCACGTGTCAGGTGGCGTGTCGAGGCTAGGGGTCCGACTCATCAAATCTAGGCCCTACATCACCTAGCTCGCGGGCCGCGAAGGCTTAGCCTTTATCTCTCGCGGGCCGCGAGAGAGTGGCCGATCAAAACTATAAATAGGGGCCTCAGGCATTCAGTTTCCGTCGTTCAAAAATATCGAATTCTCTCTCAATCTCTAAATTCTCTAATAGCTAAAGTAATACCCGGACATTATACCCACTAAATTCGCAAAGCTCTGCCTCGTTGTAAGTATTTTAACCCCCGGTTACGTATTAAATACGCTGCCCGATTGATCTAGTGCTCCGTAACGACTGTCGAGGCTCTGCCCGACGTAGTCGTTTGAGTTCTGTCTCGGGGAGGGTATAACTAATGTAAATTGAGTTATTATACTAATGCGTGTGCATTGTTTAATTAATAGATTATAACCAGGAAGTCACAAAAGAAATACCTAAAGTAGCAATGTGAGTAATCTCCTTTTTGTAAACTGTTTTTACAAAACCTCAAATGTTTAAATTTCACAGTGATTGAGTATTTGTAATTCTACAATTATCGTCGGTATGTTGGGGTTTTGTATACAAAATTTGTTACTACACTGTGAGTAGTAACATGACCACAAGTCGGGTTGACAGTACCGTGGGTGGTAATTAAAGTAGTTGTAAATAAATGTAATTGCTGGACTGCCCTCAATACTGTAAAATGATAAAACTCTTCTTGATTAAGTTGGGATTCACTCACCAGTATTTTCCACTGACAAAATGTTTTTGAACGCGTTTCAAGTAACAAAATGTGAAAGCCAAATAGAAGCCAGCTGGACAGCACTGAAGGCTTGGAAAAGTGGCTATAAAAGTTACCTAAATAAAGAAGATGTTTTATTCAATAAATTAGGGTTTATCCCTATAAACATGTTTGTAACAGAAACTTGGGAATTTCCCATGTGTTTATTATTATAAAAATATGGTATTTTACTCTGATAAAATATTTTCTAACTACGGTCCTGATGTAAATTCCGTTGCCAAACTGATAAACACCGATACCACTGAATCTGAGCTCGCGGCTGCCCGTACCCAAGTGACTAGGGGCCGGGGGTTGTGACAGAGAGTGGTATCAGAGCTACAACCACTGATTTCAGCCACAGAAGTGTTCTGCTGACACTAAAATTCTATCTATTGTGTTAGGAAATAATCTACGGGATTACGTGCATATTTTATTGTTTTGTGTTATTTGACAATTTGATAGTTTACAGTATGAGTGATCAAGGACCATCGAACGCTTATCGTCAACTGTCTAGTTCTCCTAGAGATGAAGGAACTTCTTCCAAGCCTACCCCCTCGGGGTATTCAGCTGACACCGAAGAGGGGATTTTCATATTCAAAGCACAATCCGAAGAGCCATTCCCTACCAAAAAGAGAGGATGGTTCAGTCGGGGAGCTCACAAGCGTAGGAAAAGAATAAGGAAGTTACAGCAGCAGAGAGCTTTAGCAGCTGTAAATAGGGAGATGAATGCCCAAACTCAGGATATAATCAATAGACGATTGGAAAATTTCCACATACTAGCTAACACAGCCACAGGCCTGAACTTAGAACAAATCACAGCACCACAGCCATTATCTTTGTTCCCAACACAACCCATGGAAATTGAACCTAATCCAGTAGACCAGATTCCCAACACCTGCCTTCGACCCAAACGAAATCCCTAGAGTCCCAGCACCCCATCCCCCAGATTATGACCCGAGGTTTGACGACCATAGGGACTATCAAGAACTCTACCCATTAGAAGAGCCCATACAAAACCCAGTAGCACCCTACCCTAACCTTGACCCTCTAGATCCATACTGGGATAATGGCAGTACATACGGGAAATCCTAGAGAACCCATACCCGTATGAAGAACCGATGCCTTAGTACCCTGACCCAATACCAGCACCCGCACCACCCATGAGCACCGAGAACTTGCAAGAACTTCGCACCTTTGGTGAGGAGTTATTAGATGAAAGTGAAAAGATATGGCAAATAGGGGAGAGGCTCGTTTGGAAGTACGACGAGCGTAACATGCAATATTGGATGAACCCCTATCAGTAGTAATAATATATATATATATATATATATGTGTGTGTGTGTGTGTAAGTTGAGAATATATATATATACACACACACACACATATATATATATATCAACTAAAATCCAATACCTACTGATGCATACTAGTATTGTATTTTAAATTCCAGTTGCGGTTTGTAATAGATACATATATAAAATAGAGTAAATGTCGCAATGCACGACGATTTTGATCAACTTGTTTGTGTTTGTGAGATTGTTTGCATTAAATATTGTTTTGTGATATTAATACTTGGTAAATGTTTATAATCCAGATGGACAACGAAGTGAATCAAGAAAACCCGAATAACGATAATAACGACAACCAATTAGATAACAGTGCCATGCAACACATAGTGGCACAAGGGATTATAGATGCTATGTCATATATTATCAAAACGGTTAAGGAAGCGGAAAATAATAAAAGTAATAGTGGAAGTAAACGACCACCTACTGAACCCAGTCACAGCGTAAACAATGGACCGTTACTTCAAATGCCTATTCCAAAAAGAAGAAGAACCATGTCTTATGGTTGTTCTTACAAAGAATTCTGGTCTTGTAAACCAATAGAATTCTCAGGCAATGAAGGAGCCATTGCAGCTCTACGCTGGATAGAAAAGACTGAGGCAGTCTTAAAAATAAGCAAGTGTGGAGAGGAAGACAAAATCATGTTTGCTTCCAATCTGTTTAAGAATGCCGCTCTAGAATGGTGGAACACTATTCTCCAGTATAGGGGAAGTGAAAAAGCCTATAATATGGAATGGAATTAGTTTAAGAACATGGTTGAAAGGAAATTATGTCCTCCCAATGAAAAGGAACAGATAGCTAATAAGTTCTTAAACCATAGAATGACTGGAGTAGACTGTAAGGGTTACACTACCGTATTCTTTGAATATGCTAGAATAGTGCCAACCCTAGCTTCACCAGAACCAGTATTAATCTCCCGTTACATCTGGGGATTAATCAGTGAGATTAGACATGTAGTCATGGCAGCTAGACCACAAACTATAGAAGAAGCTGTAGAACTAGCAAATACCTTGACTGATGAACTAGTACGCACACAAGAAGAAAACCAGAGGAAGAACCTAGTCCAGAAACTTACCCAGGAATTTCGCTACGGTAATTCCAACCGTGGGAAGAATATAGGTTCTACTTCTGCACCTTATTGTAAGGCCTGCAAAAGGAAGCACTCAGGAAGATGCTCCACCTACTGCGATTTCTACAAGATACCAGGACACAAGGAAGAAGACTGTAGGAAGAAACTCAGTAATGGAGTGTGCTTCAATTGTGGAGAAAAAGGGCATATCAAGCCGAATTGTCCAAAACTAGCTCTAGCCATGAACAACAAGACTACTAAGAATGCTAGAGCATTTGTTCTGACAACCGAAGAAGCAAAGATGATTCCGGACGTAATAGCCGGTATGTTTTTAGCTAATGATGTTTTTGCTAAAGTATTATTTTACTCTGGTGCGAACCAAAGTTTTATTAATACTTCATTTTGCAAACTTCTCAATCAACCATTAACTAAACTCCAACAAGAATGCCTAGTAGAAACGGCAAATGGAGAATCCATTAAGATTACTGAAATCTTGCAGGGAGCAATAATAGAAATTTTAAACCATGATTTTATTGCTAACCTTTAACCAATGAATCTGGTTGGATTTGATAATATTGTATTAGGAATGGATTGGTTAGTAGCCAATAAAGCCAGTATTCTATGTGATCAAAAGTCAATCCAAGTAAATTCATCAAAGGGTGAAAAGATCACAATTAAAGGAAATAAGCCATCTAGATCTACGAAATTCATCTCTGTGATGAAAACAGCCAGTTACGCAAGAAAAGGATCACTAGTGTATATGATTTCCATAATCATTAACACTAAAGGAAAAGAATTGAAAGATATTCCTGTAGTATCTCAATTCTCAGATGTATTCCCAGAAGAGCTACCAGGACTACCACCAGACAGGCAAGTCGAATTTAGAATTCATCTGTTACCAAGGACAGCACCAATTGCCAAGGCGCCTTACCGTTTGGCACCAGCAGAAATGCAAGAATTGAAGAAACAATTGGACGAACTTTTAGAGAAAGGATTCATACAGCCAAGTTCATCACCATGGGGAGCACCAATTTTAATTGTCAAGAAGAAAGATGGGTCAATGCGTATGTGAATTGATTACCGAGAGTTGAATAAGGTCACGATTAAAAATCAGTACCCATTACCGAGAATCGATGATCTGTTTGATCAATTGCAAGGAGCTCGATTCTTTTCTAAGATCGATTTACGCTAAGGATATCATCAATTAAAGGTACAAGAAGAGGAAATTCCTAAGACCGCTTTTAGGACAAGGTATGGCCATTATGAATTTACCGTCATGCCATTTGGTTTAACCAATGCCCCAGCCGCATTCATGGACATGATGAACATAATATGTAAGCCATATCTGGATAAACTCATAATTGTATTTATAGATGATATTCTCATTTACTCTAAAAGTAAAGAGGAACAAGCAGTGCATCTGCATGCACTCCTAAATTTGCTGAGAAAAGAAAAGCTTTACGCTAAATTTTCAAAATGTGAATTTTGGTTAGAAGAAGTGCAATTTCTTGGACATTTAGTTAATCATGAAGGAATTCATGTGGATCCCACAAAGATCGAGGAAATTACTAAATGGAAAGTCCCTACGGAGGTTAGAAGTTTTCTAGGACTGGCCGGTTATTATAGAAGGTTTATCCGAGATTTTTCTAGAATAACCATTCCCTTAACAAAACTGACATGTAAATCTGTTAAGTTTGAATGGGGACCAAAACAGGAAGAAGCCTTTAGAATTCTTAAGCAAAGATTAACTAACGCACCCATACTAGCGTTACCAGAAGAAACTGAAGACTTTGTAGTCTATTGTGACGCTTCTAAGTTAGGATATGGATGTGTGTTGATGCAACGTCAAAAGGTTATAGCCTTTGCCTCTAGACAACTTAAGAATCATGAAGAGAACTATTCAACTCATGATTTAGAGTTAGGAGCCATAATTTTTGCCTTGAAAATTTGGAGACATTATCTTTACGGTAGTAAGTTTACCATTTTCACCAATCATAAGAGTTTAAGATATGTTTTCGGGCAAAAGGTGTTAAATATGAGACAAAGACGCTAGATGAAAATTCTTAGTGATTATGATTGTAATATCCAGTACCATGCAGGAAAGGCTAATGTAGTAGCCGATGCTTTAAGTCGAAAGTATCATGAAAGGCCAAAAAGAGTACGTTCTCTTAAATTAAATCTGCAGATCGATTTAAATGAACAAATTAGAGAAGTACAAGAATCAGTAATCAAGGATGATACTAAAAAATTGAAGGGGATGATTAAGGAATTAGAACAAGGAACAGATGGAATTTGGAGATTCCATAAGAAGAGGATTTGGATACCTAAACTAGGAAACCTACGCCACTGAATATTAGAAGAAGCCCATAAGTCTAAGTATACGATACATCCTAGAAGTGATAAGATGTATCAAGACTTAAGAAAGAATTTTGGGTGGATAGGAATGAAAAAGGATATAGCAGCTTATGTTGCCAAGCACTACTAGAAAACATGGTTTTTGTCATGTAATTTTTTGTTACAAAATGGTAGCAATTTCCTTGTTGTCACCAGTTTGCCACCGAAAATATGGTGAAAAAAACACCCGTGTCAATTGCCCTAATGCCACCAAATAGCCACCGTTTTATATTTTGCTACCTTATTTTTATCACCACAAAATTGGTCAAAATTATTTGCTACCGCTTCATGTTTGCTACGCTCCGCCGAGTTGTGACTCGTTTTCATACCATTTAGCCACTAGTATTGCCACCATTTAGCCATCGCTTTTTGCACGTTTTGATACCACTTAGCCACCGATATTGCCACCATTTAGCCACCGATATTGCCACCATTTAGCCACCATTTTTTACACAATTTGAGAGTTTTGATACCATTTAGCCACCGATATTGCCACCATTTAGCCACCATTTTTTACATTTGCTACCATTTATTTGCTACCATTTACTGATTACTGGAATATTGGTTTGGGAATATTGGATTTTAATTCAAAAAAAATTTCTCCCTGTTATTTTCATCAAAATTACATGTCAATAAAACTACTAATAATATAGAAAGAGACTAATAAAATCCCAAAATTATATAAAACATCTCTTTTTCAAAAGCATATAAAAATACCAACTAAAACATAAAATAACTAAAATTATCCTAATAAGATAAACATCTAAACATTCAAAACCAAGTGTTTTTAGCCTATCTTCAAACTGTAGCTGTTAACACAGCTTCAATTTGTGACATCCTATCAAGGATGGCATCTTTATCCACCTTATCTTTTTCTTTTTCAGCCAACAATTCCACAATAATTCCATTGAACCTTTCTTTTTCTTCATCTTTCGTTCCTTAACGAGCTCCTTTATAACTAAGTTAAACTTTTCAATCTACAAAACAACCAATGAATAGAATCAAGAAATCAGAATTACCGAAAAGTAATAATGGGTCAAGTTGGTTGCAAAGAAAACAAAATACAATTGTGACCTATAATTCAAGTGCTAGAAGCTAAATAGCATGTTCCAGTTTGTTTACATATTAAGAAGAAAATTATACCTGATTTTAAAAACATTTTTTTTGTATGAAACAAACTGTAAAGAAGATGTAATCAAATCAATATGAAACTAGTTGGGATTCACTCACCAGTATTTCCCACTGACAAAATGGTTTTAAACGCGTTTCAGGTAACAAAATGTGAAAGCCAAATAGAAGTCAGCTGGACAGCACTGAAGGCTTGGAAAAGTGGCTATAAAAGTTACCAAAATAAAGAAGATGTTTTATTCAATAAATTAGGGTTTATCCCTATAAAAATGTTTGTAACAGAAACTTGGGAATTTTCCATGTGTTTATTATTATAAAAATGTGGTATTTTACTCTGATAAAATATTTCCTAACTACGGTCCTGATGTAAATTCCGCTGCCAAACTGATAAACACCGATACCACTGAATCTGAGCTCCCGGCCGCCCGTACCCAAGTGACTAGGGGCCGGGGGTTGCGACAAAAGCGCCCTAAAGCGGGATTAAAATGCTAGATAAAATACCCGGTATCCAGTAAAATACTAGTTTTTGATATATATATATACATATAATATATATATATGTACGCGTGTATGGTGTATGTATAAGAGATATGTGGCAGCCATGCAAGTCTTCTCTCACCTCTCTCTTCCACTTGTTGGCTAAAGAAATCATGCATGATGATTATGTTTATAACAAATCTCCCTAAATCTTCCAATATCTTTCAAAGTTCAAGAAATCCAATTTCAAACAATCACTCTCTCTCATAACCAAGCTCGGCTGAACACCCTAGTATCCATACATTTTCAAAATTTCCAACTTAGTTCTTGAAGATTCAAACCCATTCCAAGGTGTTTTCAAGTCCATTTGAAGGTTTAAAGGTGATTCCAAGGAGTTTAAAGCAAGAACCAAGCATCATATCATCTTTTTATTCAAAAACCTACTTGAATCTTGAAGGTATAAAACTATTCTTTTTAAAAAAATGTTCATGATTCTTGGTGATGAAGATGATAGTGAAAAGTTTCTCTTGTTCTTGGATTTAAACATAAACTTGAAAACTAAAACAAATGGGTTTTTAAAGAAAAATAAAATGGATGAACTTGTATGTATATGTGTGGCCGTATGTATGTGTGTGTGTATATATATATATATATATATATATATATATATATGGAGTTTGAGTTTTGACTTGTAGAATGTTCTTGATTGATAAGAATAAAAAAGGTGAATGTACGCATGTTTAAAAAGTTGTCATATGGAAACTTTTTGATTTGAAATGAATATGTGAAAAGTGAAATTTTGGAACTATATGTATGTATATATGTATGGCCGAAAATGTATATATATGTATGCATGCAATTGAATTTTTGTTGTTAGTTCATACATATGTAAGAACATGATTATTGCATTATTGATAAATGATGAGGAAATGATCATAAGTGGATTATGATGTTCTTGAATACTTGAACATGATTTAAATACATATTGAATTTATTTTAGTTCATGTATGATGATGATGATGATGATGATGATGATGATGATGACGTGAAATGAATGCATTAGACACTTGTACTTAAGCATGCATGTGGATGTATGGTCATGAAATGATGAATAATGTATGGTATGATGAAGATGGTTTTTAATCAGGCCCTAAACACTAAAAATAATAATATTTGAAGTGTTAAAATAGTATAAAACTTTGTCATAAAGTTTACTAGCTTTGCATGTTGTACTTGGTGCTTTAAGTGTTGTAAAATACGTGAAATCGCATGGTTTATGTGACTTACACAAAAACTGAACTAATCTAATTATAACCATCATTTTAATCAGTAAATAACATGTATTATGTTAAATTATCAAGTCGTTACGAGATGGGATGGTTATGGTAACGTTTAACGCAAAACTATGCGGTAAAACGTTAAAAATCGGCTTTTCGAAGGATTTATATAAAACTATTTTAAATCAGTAAGTAAACTGGTATTTTTAGTTTAAATATAATTATTTTAACGTATATTAAGTTTACTTGGTGTTTGGTTAGTCATACGTGACTTCCGACGCCCGAAAACGTTATCGAATCACTAAAATACGCGTTTTACAATGTACACTAGCATGGGTTATTTATGGGTGAACCTTATGTGTTAAAATGTGTTATGTGAATCAGATATGTGTATATGATAATATGCTAAGTGTTGACATGATAGCGGAAATTTAGACTATGCATGTACGCTTAAAGCGGTAGAATCGGTAAAATCGCGTTAAATGTGTAACTTGTTTGTCGAGCATGAAAATTGATACATATGTTAACTTGGTAAGTTATTTCATGTATACATGCTTTAAAAATGATAAAATAAATAAGTTAACGAGATTTCGCGTGTTATGATATTAAGTTTATGTGTACGTTTATGTATATATATTACGACGCGCAAATCGTAGATATATTACATATAAACGGGAGTGTTAACGGATTTACATGATAATGGTCACCAATAAAATCGTTCAAGTCGTAAAATCTTAAATATATATATATATATATATATATATATATATATTAATGTGCCAACATAATAAAAAAATAATGACTTTTTGAGAAAATCTCAAAGTTATGTGAAAATTCTAAGATACGGAGAAACTTAGGAATTTTGTGATATATATTGACTGATAAATCGATCCTGCGTATATTAGGACGTATAGAAATCAATTTGTGGGATTGCTGTCACACCCCTTTCTAAGGCGGAAGCACGAGGTGTGATCCTGAAAGGTTCTCATTGCATACGACTGGTAAACATACTACATGCTCGTAAAATAACTCCAAATGCCAATAACATTACATAATTAAAAACATAACATAAGTTAAGTGTTTACATCACAAGATAACATATTGTCTGAAAAGTTCACAACTTTATTTAAAGACGCACGACAAGGTTTTGATTCTTATATCCCACACAGGATGGAATATAATAACCAATTCCCACAAAAACATGCATTGGAGTCTTGACACAACATATCTAAGAACATAAACGACATCCCAGAGCAAAGGTAAGACTGCACGTACATCCACTTTAGTTACCTGAAATACATGTGAGTTTTGGAAAATCGTCAACATAATGTTGGTGTGAATTCATGCAGATTTGTGAAAACATTTAAGCATTCGTTATGGAAAACATGGTATGTAATTGTATGAAATAAGTATAAATGTAAGTATAAGGAATACGAGATCGCCAATGGTTAGCTAGGCCATTAACATGTGCAACGACATAGGAAGCATCCAAACCATAGGCATTTTTAGTTGTCGATTCACGACTAGAGACACAAAAGCACTGCTTGGTAAAAGAGTGGCCAAGAGTGTGGTTACCTGAAACCCATTAGATCTAACCTTTTGTTATGCGGTCTTGGTATTTAACTGATTAATAGTGCTTATGGCACCCTATTCGTGACATGATCTAAAGTATCATTCCTTAGTTTTTGAAATCAACATACCATAACACATGTATTTTCCCCAAGTTTAGAAAATAAGTAAAAGTTTAAAAGTGGGGACATGAACTCACAACTTTGCGTTTCATGCGTCGTAAACTTCACTGGTAGCGTCGTGACCTATACGTGTTCTATTAATGTTAGTCACTGGACTTGTATTACACAAGCACAATTCACCATCTTTTGTTTATGTATACTTTTCGAGGTAATAGGTTGTTAAAAATAATTTATATTTTTAACTCTTCATGTATGTTACTTATATTATTTTCCCAAAAATAAATATAAGTATTTTGTGAAATAATATTTCCAATATTATTTTTGTACAAATATTCTTAGGAAAGTATACTTGTATTTTATGTGAATACTTGTGTATTTTGTATTTTTCACCGAAAATCAATACTTTGATTTTTATTACTTTCCGGAATTATATTTCTTAAAAATAATATATTTTTAAGACTTGTATGAAATATATATATATATATATATATATTTTGTCGTGTTATAAAATATATATGGTTATTCTTGATATTCACCCGACTTCTTCATAAATCCCAATACTTGGTATAGGTTATATATTTTTCCAAAAATATATATTTAAGTCTATTAATGTTCAAGTTCAATAATATGTTAAGGAATATATTTTGTAAATATATCTTCTTGTATTTGTCCATGTATTTCCTTGTGAGGAATTTTTGTATACTTGTATACTTATGTATTCTCATGTATTTGTATGTGTATTTTTGTATTCATACTCCTTGGGAGTATTTAGTGTATTTTCAAGTTCCTAATACACTAATATATATAATACACACAATATACACTTAGCACAAAATTTGGAGATCACTAAATATATATATTTTTCCAAAAAAATATACATACTTAATATTAATTTTAACTTGAAGAAATCACTATATCTTGACTTGTAATTTTACACAAAAATTAGGGAAACCTTGGTAAATATTTTTAGGTGAATTTTTAGGGAATAAGTTTCACCAAAGCTTATATTTTTCCAAGTGTCAAAATTTTATAAAATTTTGACATAGTTTCCCCTAAAAATGGTGGTTTCCCATGTTTTCAAAACATGTTTTTATTTTCTTTTCAACATCAAAACAATTTTTCAACAATGATCATCAACATCATACACTAATTTTTCCATACGAAACAACATGGTGAACATGTTTCTTGTTAAAAATGTGTAGTCTTTTAGATCTACACTTTACATAAGGTGATCTTTCCAAAAATAAGTGTTCTTGAGTATTTTAAACAAAATTTTATGAAACTTTATTTTATTAACCAACTCATCCATGTCACACCCTGTCTTTTGCAGAAGCGTATGATGTGTGACTAGCTTGTTATCATTGCATTCAATCGTAATAAACAACTACATGATCAAAGCGATGTTCATCCATTTATGAAAATTTAAGTATTACAAATACTTGTTGTTTAAGTCTTCAAAACACGACCTTTGACAAGGTTTCAATTTAACAAAAGTGGATGACATCTAGACTTGTAGTCTACTTCTAGTTATGACACTTGCGCCCAAGATCCATCCTGTCACCTGAAATACATGTAATTTTGGAAAACATCAACATAAAGTTGAGCGAGTTCATGCGTCTTGTATATCTTGTATGAAAACATAGTTTGTAACCTTTACAAATCAAGTATTTATTGTATAAATCACGTTTTCTTGTGTACACCACGTACTAAATGAGTGTTTGAGCAAGGACATTAAGGCATGTGAGGACATAGGGAGCTTTAGTATTTTCTCCTTTCACTGTGTCGATTTTCCCTCGACTGTGTCGATTAACCTCGACTGTGTCAATTTTCCTTGACTGTGTCGATTACCCTCGACTGTGTCGATTAACCTCGACTGTGTCGATTTCCCTCGACTGGGACACCGAAGCACTCAAGTGGTCACATAAGGACCCTGAGTGGGGCTCGGCCGTACCCGTTAGATCTAACCCTCGTCCCTAATTAAGTATTAATGGCATTTCTGTATTTAGTCTATGCTCACATGTTCTAGTATTTTCTAGGCTTTTCTTAAAGCTCATCATATTGCACTCACCACGAGTGCTTCTCGTATTCTCAATTCATATTGCACTCGGTTCTCGTTCTCACCAAGAGTGCTTCTTGTATTTTTACCCTTTGTAAAAATTATAATATTTGTAACATGTATTTCACCCCCGAGAGTTATAAAACCAAAAACAGTTAAAGAAAAGGGGGAGCATGAACTCACAACTTTGCGTTCCTGTGCGTCGTAAACTTCACCGGATTTGCTTAATTAACGTCGTCACCTATACGCGTTTTCTTAACGTCAGTCACTAGACTTGCGTCGCACAAGTACAGTCACTCTCTTTTGTATATATATTCTTGTGTTAAAAATATTTTATATTTTTAACTAGGTATCTTACTTATATTATTTTCTCAAAAATTAATATAAGTATCTCGTGTTTTGCACTTTGCACCCGAATTATGTATCTTGTATGTTGTATGTGTATTTTTATGTTTATACTCCTCATGAGTGTTTAGTGTATTTTTAAGTCTTAATACACTAGCACGTATAACACATACTATATACACTTAGCACAAAAGTTGGTGATAAAATAATAAATAATATATATTTTTCTCTCAAAAATATACATACTTATATCCATTTTTATTCTTGAAGAAATCCTCATTTCTTATCACCAAAAATTAGGGAAACCTTGGTAATACTTTAAATACATTTTTAGGGAATAAGTTTCCCAAAAACTTATATTTTTCTCTAAGTGTCAAATTTTATAAAAATTTTGACAGAGTTTCCCCTAAAAATGGAGGTTTCCCATGTTTTCAAAACATGTGTTTATTTTCTTTTAAATTGTCAACAATCTCCTCATTCAACAATAAACAATATGCAACTAGTTAAAATAGATATAATCGCATAAACACATGAACTTGTGGTTTTTCTAAAATAGGTAGTATCCTTCCATTATTTTTAGTGGATCTTTGTATAGATCAACTTTGTTTCTTGAAAGTCTCGCTTTTAAAGAAGTTACATCTTTACAACTTCCGGTCAACATTTACAAAAATAGTTCTTTTGTCGAAACTTTGTGTTACACAAGTGTTTACATACTCGTGTGTTTGCTAAAATCATTCTTTTTCATGTAAGACTCGGCTTTAGAAAATATGATTTCTTGGACACTTGGTCCTTTGAAAGTACCGCTTGTAGATCCGTAGATCTACTAGTTTTGAACACTATTTCACAAGTTAAATCGCTTTTACACAAGTTCATGATTCGTGTGTGGTAGAGTTTCATCTTCTAACCCTTGTTATACTTAAACAAGCTTTATGTCATAATCCAAGATCATGACTAAAACGGGTTAAATGATGATCCGAGCTACCACAACATAGATCGGGTCCAAATAATCACACAAATCAAATACTACATGATTTACACAACATATGTGCTTTTAACCACCATTTTTAGTGTTTTTAGTAGACTTTTATGCTTCATCTTGTATGTTATCGAGTTTTAACCGTCATATATCGTTTTAACCACATTAGAATAGTTCAAGAAGGTGATTAAAGCAACATACCACTAGCTCGAGGCTAGGGAAGAATCTATGCGAAAAACGCGTGGATAAAAGCAAAGTAGAGAGGTTCTTCGCCTTCCGTTTGCTCCAAGACTCCTCGTATGTGACCCGTAACACTTGTAGATGATTGGAATGTGAAGATCAAAAACCGAACAATGATGGATGGATATAGGGGAGTTCGGCCGAAGCCTTTGGGAGAGAGAGAGGAGTGTTGGAAGTTGAGTTTGTGTGTTAATATGAACATGTGGGTTAAACCTTGAACTTATAGATAAAGATTAGGTTATGGTCCAATGGGTTTTGTGTCATTTAGATACCAAACATATGGGATTAAAATAATCACAAGGGTACAAGGTATGTCCCCTAGATGGGGACGGTTTCTAAAGGGGGGGGGGGTAGTTTGGTTCAAATCCAACTAATCACTAAATATTAGTTAGGTTAGTTTAGGTAGTTTAGGGATTAACCCGGTTACTAGTGTGTTGTGCTTTACAGTGGGTGTTAGGGTATTCAGGGACCCTAACTGGCTCAGAAAAAGAACAACTATGTTAATGACAATATTTTTATGTTCCGGGTAAAGTCCGGTTGTTCGGTTACATACCGATTCGTTAAAGTGCTAAATTGCACCTTTTTGTGTTTAATAAGTATCTTTTTATAATACTATCGATTCCCAACACTTCGGGAAATATTCTGGATAATAAAACGACATTTCTGCATAATATTTATATGTCTAAATGCTGAATTGAGCTGAATTATACGAAATTATGCACTTAAAGTGCGTTTCGGGTGCTTTTTAGTGCTTATTTTTGCTTTCGCAATGTCTATAAATTAAACCCTTACATGTACTCTTGGGTTTTAATGTACTTTTGTCGTCGGACCTACACCTAGGCCTCAATTCTAATGTCTGACTGCTTTCTGCAGTTTTGTTGACACGATGTGTCTTACCGGTGAGTTTACTAATATTTTTGACGCAACGCTATCATAATGTAATTCTTGCAACATATATCATGCATGAATTCACTTGTATGGAATTCAGAAATTTATTTTTCTGGTAAACTAGATCATGCACAGTCATTTAAGCGCAAATTACTGTTCATCTAGTGTACGGAATGTACGGAAAAGTGACGGTTGTCACAGTCTCCCCCCGTTAAAAGAATTTCGTCCCGAAATTCAAGCGATGCCATCGGTCGCAGGGGAGTTGTGAAACCAATATGGTCACTTAGATTCATGATTTGTCTTCATGTTCCCAAGAAATCTCTGGGTCATGTCATGAATTCTATCATACTCAAGTAAGTCGATCATGACTTTTCTGTATCTTGTGGACTCTTGGTCCATAACCTCAACAGGTTTCTATAGTATCACAGACTCTTGGTCCAAAACCTCAACAGGTTTCTATAGTATCACGGACTCTTGGTCCAAAACCTCAACAGGTTTCTATAGTATCACGGACTCTTGGTCCAAAACCTCAACAGGTTTCTATAGTATCACGGACTCTTGGTCCAAAACCTCAACAGGTTTCTATAGTAATTCTTGTCGTTTGTCATTGACGTGAATCTTATTTGTGGGAACAACGACTGTTCCTTAAGTCAGACTCCTCTACAGACTAGACACATGAATGTGTCGCGATCACTACTGATCTTTTTCTGGGAGCTTCATCTTGTGAACAATGGTTCTGATCCTTACACCGGGGATTCAACCTTTTCGTTTTTCAACTCACACTACGCCTTCTCTAGGCGAGGCTCTCATTTAAGTCATACTTCTTGCCTCATATTCTTACGATTTCTGCCGCTCATCGGCCGTAATCTTTCTGTATTCTGCGGGCTGTCCTGATATGATCACATATCTGAACGATCTTGCCTCTAGTTTTTCCTGGGCCATCTCGGGCCAGTTGATCGTTTATTTCTTGTCTCCGATCAACATGACGGGAATTCACTCATTATGTTCCGTCTAAAGCTTTACACGAAGCGGTTTAGACGACGGTGTGATAGATACCGTTGTAGGAAAACTCCACTAAGGGCAAGTGAGTGTTTCGACTTTTCATCAAAGTTTATCACACAAGAACATATTGTGTTCATACAGTCTGCATTGGTGTGTTGCAACCCTTGTGATCAATAAAGATTGTGCAACGTTTTCTTTCAGGTAATGACGTCCAGTTGCGGCGCGCAATCACTGTATCTATCTCAAGACTTCTTCTCGTGATTCCTTAATCAATGTGCCGCGTGTGCAATGTCGTGGTCTCGTTGCATCGACGTACAATCGAGACTTGTCGAGAGACGTCACATAATTGCAACTCTAGCTCCTTAGCTCTTGGTTGCAGGGTTGGCGTGAATTTCGTTCTTATCCACCATGTATCTTAAAGTTCTCCCTTTGCGAACTCGGAACCCGCTTTTCGTCATCATTGCACATAACTGTGCTTTCTCTAAGAGTTGCAAGGTAATTTGCGGCTGTTGCTCACGACCTTCCTTGGTCGTTGGCCATATAAGAATGTAGTCAATAAGTATATGACTTATCCAGGTATGGCTCACACGTTCGATTCATGAGGTCCATGAATATTGTCGATGCATGTGTTAAGCCAAATGATACGACAAGGATCTCGTAATGCTCGAAGCGAGTCCTAAAGGTCGTTTTAGGGATAATTCCTCTTGTATTCACAGTGGAGGACCTCTTGTCCTCAAGTTGATCCTTGGCAAAGGATTCTGATTCTCAATTTTCTGAAGTTTTACGTAAAGTGGAGATTACCAACTTTCTCCTCAAGTCCTTATCTAAGGATGTTATGTCCTTAATTTCCTCTGTTTAGCCGCTCTTGCGGTTATATCAGAGGTTTATGCTTCGCGGACGAAGCCAGTCGGTAAGGCGTCATTCAGCGCTGATGCTGCTCCTGGCATGCGATTTATCCTGAACTCTTCTCGTTGCTACGGAGAGGCGTTCCTGGCAAGTCATCCGAAAAGGCTACTGGGACTTCTTCCGCCACGGGGATGTTCTCAGGCTCAGCAGTCTACTCGGAGGCGTTTCTATACCTTTTCGACCAATGAGGGAGGTCGTAGATCTGCCGCCTTGTGGGGTCTAGCATCCTTGCACCTATTGCAGGAAAGTTGGGTTTCATCATCCGCATGAGGGATGCGTCTGATTTTCTCATATCGAACAACTTCAGCTGTATACTTGGATTTCTGATCCATGCTGACTATCATATTATGACATCGCGAGTCAATGGTAACAGAAGATCCGGCCTTCTGAGTCCCTAAACGCAATCCTTAATTTCTTCGACTGTTTAATCTAGCCTTCTATATGCCCATTTCTAAAGAATACGGGGCGTCTATTTTTACTCGAAACTAGGCCCAGTAGTTTCTTATGTTCTTAAGCATGCAAGGTGAAAGTTGATGCCAGTATTAATTAAAAGTAGATGCATAGGGTTGGTTATTAGGGAACGTACCCGTAACTGCATCTGGATCCTGGCATGCTTCACGAGTTTCGATCGTGAAAACCCTTCCTTGCTTGTTTCTTCCTAGGGCAATCTTTCCTAAAGTGCCCTGCTTCACCACATTTGTAGCAACCTGGTATTCTCTTATTTCTTCCATCTGGGTCCTTCGCCCAACAGGCATCCTTGCTGTGCCCTTCTTTTCCACACTTTCCGCACTTAGGCTTCAGACATCGACCTTCATAGTGAAAGTTGCATTTCCCACACCTTGGCTTAGTCCCCGAGTAAACTTTACCTCCGGCCTTATTAGTGGCTCCAACAGTTTTCCCGCCAAGTGGCGGATTTACTTTCTCTCTTTTGTTTGCTTTAGAGCTTCCATAACCCACTTGTGTGCTCATCTTTAGGTTCGAAGATTTCCTCTTCTTATTGCCTGATGACTCCACATGAGTCTCTTTCTTGTTATCCTCGGATTCTGAAAATTTTCCCGCACGTAGAGCTTCTTCAGTAAGGGTGACACGCATATCGATAGCCTCTGCAATGGTTGAGGGCTTTGAGGTAGTAACCATGCCCCTGATCTGAGGTGCAAGTCCCCAAATGAATCGTTCAACCCTTTTGAATTCCGGTGTGACTAAGTAGGGGACAACCCTAGACAGGTCGTGAAATCGTTGGACGTATTCAGGAATCTTTGGTCCATCCATTTTCAAGTTCCAGAACTCCACCTCAATCTTCTGGATTTCAGCCCTAGAACAATATTTCTTTTCCATCATTTCCTTGAGCTCGTCCCAGCTTAGTGCATAAGCAGCATCCGCACCAAAGGTTTGAACCTGAAGGTTCCACCAGGAGAGTGCGCCATCTACGAATAACCCTGAGATATAGGTAACACTCTGTTGGGGCGAACAGTTACTCATTCTTAGAATGGAGTCAGTCTTTTCTGCCCAACGAACAAATGCAACGGCACCTCCTGTGCCATCAAAATTTAATGGCTTGCAGTCTAGGAACTGTTTATAGGTGCAGCCAGTTGGAGGGTTATTTCCAGTAGTGCCATTGCTGTGCTTAGAGCGGAGGGCTTCATGTCGAGCAATCGCCTGTGAGATGCGTTCTTGCAGCTCGGCTTCTGTCCTTGGCAACGTACTGGTGTTTGTGTCTCGCCTGGGCGGCATTCTCTTCTGCCAAAATGGTATGAAGTAGGTTAGACAATATTTCAATTGTCTATGATATACATAGCACCATAAGCCACCCAATTTCACACGTATATATAACCAGTGTATAAGCGAGGAAACAGTTATTGGGCCTTCACATAGGCTTGCCAACTTGGCATATTGTTTGAGATGATCCCAAGGCTACATCGTCTTGGTCATTCAAGTTTCAGTTATTTCCTGCTACATTGGTTTTCTTAGGTCTTTAGCTTTACTGGTGCGTATATTTCCCCTTTGATGGGGTTGTTTGTGTATAGGTGATAGGAAGTGTATCGTCACTGATTCTTCCTGAATGTCATTCCACCTCTCTTGCTTAAACATCGTCTTCTCAAACGTCTCGTATGTAAGTAGATGTGTCAGTCACGAAGTAGGCTAAGATAGGCTTCCTACTTTCTAACGTGCTAAAGCACTGATCTATGTGTTGTTCTACCAGATGAAGGTGAGGACACCTATAGATTAATTTTGTATGGTTTTCATTAGCTTGACCCGCAGAGTCCACCAGGATTTCTGTGCACTACAAGTCGTTATTACGTGGGCCCCCGTAATAATAAATTGTCTTGCACAGTTACCCCAAATTTTCTCTCGTCCAAGCAGATAATCAATCAAGGAGGGGACACTACTGTCCTTATACCTCTTGTCATGGAAAGGACCTTTGCGATGGTCCACGCGCTAACATTCGTTATTGTTACACGCGTATAGGCACGATGATTAGATGGAATAGGAATAGAGAAAATTCCTAGTAGTTGGAGGGGCACCTTCGAGATGAATACTTCATCTTCTCTTTCTGGTCAAGTATGTCGTCAATCTTGCTTCACATAAGCCGCAGGGATCTCGTCCTGTTGATTGAGAATTTGTTCAAGGTTGCCGCCTCTGCCTCGTCATCTTCACCGTAGTTAGGCATCTTCACGATCGGGAGGGAAGAACAGCCATCTCCTACGGAAGCAAGCTCAGCATCTTGTTTGGTAATCACTCCCAGTCATGAGCTTTGCAAAGGACGCGAGGTCGGTAGCTTCATCGTGCGAGTTACGTATAGTAATAGGAGTCGGAGTCGAAAGTAACTTATTCACGTCAATATTCCGTACACTTATTTGTATGTATGTATATCAATAACATATATGCTACTTAGCATAATCAAGCATTTTAATGCATTATATCACGTATAACTCTCATTTTTGGGGGTCATTTTGTTTTTGGCAAGTCTAACTCGTGTAGACTACGCTTTGATTGGCACCTTATTTTAAAGGTATTCCTCACTAATGTCCTTGCCTTGTATTTTCTTTGTAAGGTGTCTGACTCGTGGATCTTGGCGCTTTCGTGAATGCAATGAAAACCTTTTTGTAAAATGTTTTCGTGAGAGAACTCTAGTGATTGTAGTCTAGACTCGAGAAAGAATCCTAGTTCACTACAATCGAAGCTCTGATACCAAACTGTCACACCCTGTCTTTTGCGGAAGCGTATGATGTGTGACTAGCTTGTTATCATTGCATTCAATCGTAATAAACAACTACATGATCAAAGCGATGTTCATCCATTTATGAAAATTTAAGTATTACAAATACTTGTTGTTTAAGTCTTCAAAACACGACCTTTGACAAGGTTTCAATTTAACAAAAGTGGATGACATCTAGACTTGTAGTCTACTTCTAGTTATGACACTTGCGCCCAAGATCCATCCTGTCACCTGAAATACATGTAATTTTGGAAAACATCAACATAAAGTTGAGCGAGTTCATGCGTCTTGTATATCTTGTATGAAAACATAGTTTGTAACCTTTACAAATCAAGTATTTATTGTATAAATCACGTTTTCTTGTGTACACCACGTACTAAATGAGTGTTTGAGCAAGGACATTAAGGCATGTGAGGACATAGGGAGCTTTAGTATTTTCTCCTTTCACTGTGTCGATTTTCCCTCGACTGTGTCGATTAACCTCGACTGTGTCAATTTTCCTTGACTGTGTCGATTACCCTCGACTGTGTCGATTAACCTCGACTGTGTCGATTTCCCTCGACTGGGACACCGAAGCACTCAAGTGGTCACATAAGGACCCTGAGTGGGGCTCGGCCGTACCCGTTAGATCTAACCCTCGTCCCTAATTAAGTATTAATGGCATTTCTGTATTTAGTCTATGCTCACATGTTCTAGTATTTTCTAGGCTTTTCTTAAAGCTCATCATATTGCACTCACCACGAGTGCTTCTCGTATTCTCAATTCATATTGCACTCGGTTCTCGTTCTCACCAAGAGTGCTTCTTGTATTTTTACCCTTTGTAAAAATTATAATATTTGTAACATGTATTTCACCCCCGAGAGTTATAAAACCAAAAACAGTTAAAGAAAAGGGGGAGCATGAACTCACAACTTTGCGTTCCTGTGCGTCGTAAACTTCACCGGATTTGCTTAATTAACGTCGTCACCTATACGCGTTTTCTTAACGTCAGTCACTAGACTTGCGTCGCACAAGTACAGTCACTCTCTTTTGTATATATATTCTTGTGTTAAAAATATTTTATATTTTTAACTAGGTATCTTACTTATATTATTTTCTCAAAAATTAATATAAGTATCTCGTGTTTTGCACTTTGCACCCGAATTATGTATCTTGTATGTTGTATGTGTATTTTTATGTTTATACTCCTCATGAGTGTTTAGTGTATTTTTAAGTCTTAATACACTAGCACGTATAACACATACTATATACACTTAGCACAAAAGTTGGTGATAAAATAATAAATAATATATATTTTTCTCTCAAAAATATACATACTTATATCCATTTTTATTCTTGAAGAAATCCTCATTTCTTATCACCAAAAATTAGGGAAACCTTGGTAATACTTTAAATACATTTTTAGGGAATAAGTTTCCCAAAAACTTATATTTTTCTCTAAGTGTCAAATTTTATAAAAATTTTGACAGAGTTTCCCCTAAAAATGGAGGTTTCCCATGTTTTCAAAACATGTGTTTATTTTCTTTTAAATTGTCAACAATCTCCTCATTCAACAATAAACAATATGCAACTAGTTAAAATAGATATAATCGCATAAACACATGAACTTGTGGTTTTTCTAAAATAGGTAGTATCCTTCCATTATTTTTAGTGGATCTTTGTATAGATCAACTTTGTTTCTTGAAAGTCTCGCTTTTAAAGAAGTTACATCTTTACAACTTCCGGTCAACATTTACAAAAATAGTTCTTTTGTCGAAACTTTGTGTTACACAAGTGTTTACATACTCGTGTGTTTGCTAAAATCATTCTTTTTCATGTAAGACTCGGCTTTAGAAAATATGATTTCTTGGACACTTGGTCCTTTGAAAGTACCGCTTGTAGATCCGTAGATCTACTAGTTTTGAACACTATTTCACACGTTAAATCGCTTTTACACAAGTTCATGATTCGTGTGTGGTAGAGTTTCATCTTCTAACCCTTGTTATACTTAAACAAGCTTTATGTCATAATCCAAGATCATGACTAAAACGGGTTAAATGATGATCCGAGCTACCACAACATAGATCGGGTCCAAATAATCACACAAATCAAATACTACATGATTTACACAACATATGTGCTTTTAACCACCATTTTTAGTGTTTTTAGTAGACTTTTATGCTTCATCTTGTATGTTATCGAGTTTTAACCGTCATATATCGTTTTAACCACATTAGAATAGTTCAAGAAGGTGATTAAAGCAACATACCACTAGCTCGAGGCTAGGGAAGAATCTATGCGAAAAACGCGTGGATAAAAGCAAAGTAGAGAGGTCCTTCGCCTTCCGTTTGCTCCAAGACTCCTCGTATGTGACCCGTAACACTTGTAGATGATTGGAATGTGAAGATCAAAAACCGAACAATGATGGATGGATATAGGGGAGTTCGGCCGAAGCCTTTGGGAGAGAGAGAGGAGTGTTGGAAGTTGAGTTTGTGTGTTAATATGAACATGTGGGTTAAACCTTGAACTTATAGATAAAGATTAGGTTATGGTCCAATGGGTTTTGTGTCATTTAGATACCAAACATATAGGATTAAAATAATCACAAGGGTACAAGGTATGTCCCCTAGATGGGGACGGTTTCTAAAGGGGGGGGGGGGTAGTTTGGTTCAAATCCAACTAATCACTAAATATTAGTTAGGTTAGTTTAGGTAGTTTAGGGATTAACCCGGTTACTAGTGTGTTGTGCTTTACAGTGGGTGTTAGGGTATTCAGGGACCCTAACTGGCTCAGAAAAAGAACAACTATGTTAATGACAATATTTTTATGTTCCGGGTAAAGTCCGGTTGTTCGGTTACATACCGATTCGTTAAAGTGCTAAATTGCACCTTTTTGTGTTTAATAAGTATCTTTTTATAATACTATCGATTCCCAACACTTCGGGAAATATTCTGGATAATAAAACGACATTTCTGCATAATATTTATATGTCTAAATGCTGAATTGAGCTGAATTATACGAAATTATGCACTTAAAGTGCGTTTCGGGTGCTTTTTAGTGCTTATTTTTGCTTTCGCAATGTCTATAAATTAAACCCTTACATGTACTCTTGGGTTTTAATGTACTTTTGTCGTCGGACCTACACCTAGGCCTCAATTCTAATGTCTGACTGCTTTCTGCAGTTTTGTTGACACGATGTGTCTTACCGGTGAGTTTACTAATATTTTTGACGCAACGCTATCATAATGTAATTCTTGCAACATATATCATGCATGAATTCACTTGTATGGAATTCAGAAATTTATTTTTCTGGTAAACTAGATCATGCACAGTCATTTAAGCGCAAATTACTGTTCATCTAGTGTACGGAATGTACGGAAAAGTGACGGTTGTCACAATCCATGAGTTTAATGGTCTTTAAAGTTTGTAAATCATGTTTTAAGACCACTTTTATGTTTATTAGAAAGATCATAATTTTTAACATCATGTTTAACCATGGATCTTTCAAGATCCATGCTTAATAACTTTAGATCTTTCAAAAACAAGCCTTATGTTAACTTTTTAACGAACTTTCCATGAGATTTAGTTTCAAAAATTTGTTCTACACATACTTTATCACTTCAAAATTACAAGTTTATGCATAAAAATTCATATTTCAAGTTCACATTATGCTTCATATGTTCACCTTCAAGTTTAACCATGGATCCTTCAAGATCCATGCTTAAACTTGTTAGATATAAGCTTTAACATGCTTGATCCAAACATAAACACAAGATATAACATCAACAACTTCATTACATACACTAAAAATTCATGTAATCACTTATTTTCTCCATGAATATGTTAGATCTTTTCATTTTTAACATTAGAAGTTAAGTTGTTTAGATGGTGAAACTTGTACATAACATAAACATGACTTAAATTAGTGATCAAGAAGCTTACTAATAGCTCTAATGGCTAGGGAAGTGGCTCAAGAATGAAGAAGATGATCAAGGAAGAAAATGAGAGGTTAAAAGCTCCACGGAGAGGTCCTTCAAGTTCTAGCACCTTACACCTTCTTAGTTGAGCTTCTTACACCTCCTAGTGACCTTGGATTGCTAGATTGAAGCTTGAAAATGGTGGTAGTATGGGTGTGTGTTTCAGCCGAGAGCAAAGAGGGAGGAGGGAAGAAGGTGAGGTGATTTTGAGAATTGTTGGACAATGTTTAATACCTTTAGGTTCTTATAAGGAAAAGTTCCAACATATAGATCTTCTTTAGATATCTTTGTTTAATAGTTAGGGGACATGGTTACATAAAGTAAATATAGTCATGTGGGGCCCATGGGGCCGGTTATGGTGAGGGGGGGGGGGTAAAGTGTAAATTTGGTAAGTTGAAGGTTTAAAGTGCAAACGAGGGGGTTTAAGTTAGTTTAAGTGTGTTTAGGTGTTTTTATGATGTTTAAGGTGTTCTAGCATCAATACTAGTTTAATATCATAAAAAAATTACTTCTAGTCAAATTTTGATGTCCCGGTTATTGTCCGGTTGTTCGGTTCGTTACGGTTCGTTAAAGTGCTGAATTGCGCAGTTTCACTAAGTATGAAGCACTTTTTGTGGCAGTTTTAATTCCCGACACTTTGTAAGTTATTTTGGACAATAAAACATAAATTCTACATGATATTAATGTGTTTAAAAGATTATTATAGCTGAATTGTGCTGATTTATGCTGAATTATGCATTTAAAGTGCGTTTCGGGTGTCTTTTAGTGCATAGTTTAGCTTCCAGAAAGTTTATATGTTAACCCTTGTATCCACACTTGGGTTTTAATGTATTTTAGATGTCAGACCTATTCCTAGGCCCTAATTCTATTATCTGACTGCTTTCTGCAGATTTGCTGACACAGTGTGTCTTACCGGTGAGTTTATTAGTCTTTCTGACGCAACACTTAAAGTAACGCATAAGGCAATATTTGAAGTATAAAACGTGCATGAATTCATATGTATAGCATGTAATCAGACAATGTTGACATTTAAGCACATAATTGCAGATAATAACTAATACAAAAATAGTACGGAAATTACCGGTTTTGTGCCAGTTGTCACAGTCTCCCCCCGTTAAAAGAATTTTTTCCCGAAACTCAGGCTGAGTTATCTCCCATAGGAGCTTTCTCGAACATATGGGGGTACTTGGTTTTGAACCGGTCCTCGCGTTCCCACGTGTACTCGGGTCCGTGCTTAGAGTTCCAACGTACTTTGACAAGCTTAATGCGACTCCTCCTTGTCTTATGGATCTTCCAATCCGTTACCTCAACGGGTTGTTCTGTAAATCGGAGTGTGTCGTCGACATGCACCTCATGTGCAGGGATGATCACTATTTCTTGGGTTGGACTCTTCTTGAGGTTGGACACATGAAACGTATCATGCACTCCGTTAAGTTCTTCCGGTAATTCCAACTTGTGCGCCACGGTACCAATTCTTTCCAAGATCTTGAATGGTCCGATGTATCGTGGATTCAGCTTTCCACACTTTCCGAATCTTGCTACACCCTTCCAAGGTGAGACCTTCAACAAAACTTTGTCTCCCACTTCGAATTCTAAGGGTTTTCATCTTCGGTCAGCGTAGCTCTTCTGTCGATCTCGAGTTACCTTAATGCATTCTCGGATCTGTACGATCTAGTCGGTTGTCTCTTGAACAAGTTCAGGACCAATCAATTGCTTGTCTCCAGCGTCTGCCCAACATAACGGCGAGCGGCACTTGCGGCCATATAGAGATTCGAACGGTGCGGCTTTTATGCTCCTATGGTAGCTGTTGTTATAGGAAAACTCAACTAAAGGTAGATGAGTATCCCAGCTACCGCCCAGATCCATAACACATGCGCGGAGCATATCTTCTAGTGTTTGTATGGTCCGTTCGCTCTGGCCGTCTGTTAGCGGATGGAAAGCCGTGCTTAGATCTAGTTGAGATCTAAAGGCCTCCTGGAAGGATTGCCAGAGCCTTGAGACAAAACGTCCATCTCTATCTGAAATAATCGACATAGGCACTCCATGACGTGCCACGATTTCCTTCAGGTACAGCTCAACAAGCTTTCCAGTGCTATCCTTCTCTCGGATTGGTAGGAAATGCGCAGACTTCGTTAACCGATCGACTATCACCCATATCATATCATGCCCTCTAGGGGTCCTGGGTAATTTCGTTATGAAGTCCATCGATATTCGCTCCCACTTCCACATGGGTATCTCGGGTTGTGCAGTAGACCGAACGGTTTCTGATTTTCGGCCTTAACCTTAGCACAGGTTAGGCACTTCCCAACATAAACAACAACATCGCTTTTAAGCTTTGGCCACCAATAATACTCCTTCAAGTCTTGATACATCTTGTCTGATCCTGGGTGGATCGAGTATCTCGACTTGTGAGCTTCATCAAAGATGACTTCTCGAATACCGCCATATAGCGGAACCCAAATACGCCCCATAAAGTATAAGGTTCCCTCTTCATTTGGCACTAATTTCTTCTCCATACCTCGGAGATATTCAGCTCTACGATTCTCCTTCTTAAGGGCTTCTTGTTGTGCATCATGAATGCGTGCAGTAAGGTTTGTTCGAATAGTTATTTTCAATGCTCGAACCCTTAAGGTCTTAACCCTTTCTTTCCGACTTAAAGCGTCTGCTACTACGTTCGCCTTTCCAGGATGGTACTTAATCTCATAATCATAATCGTTTAGCAACTCAACCCACCGTCGCTGACGCATATTTAATTCCTTCTGATCAAATATGTGCTGCAAGCTTTTATGACCTATGAAGATTGTACATCGAGTACCATATAAATAATGTAGCCAGAACTTCATGGCGAATACCACCGCGCCTAGCTCCAGGTCGTGTGTGTTGTAGTTCTTCTCATGAGCTTTCAACTGTCTTGAAGCGTAAGCGATGACCGGCGTTGTATAAGCATGCAACCCAATCGTTGACGTAAAGCGTCACAGCATACCACGAAGTCTTCAGTGCCTTCGGGTAAGGATAGCTCCAGGTCATGTGTGTTGTAGTTCTTCTCATGAGCTTTCAACTGTCTTGAAGCGTAAGCGATGACCGGCGTTGTATAAGCATGCAACCCAATCGTTGACGTAAAGCGTCACAGCATACCACGAAGTCTTCAGTGCCTTCGGGTAAGGATAGTATCGGTGCATCGCATAGCTTGTTTTTGAGAAGTTGGAAGGATTCTTCCTGCTTGTCACCCCAGTCGTACTTCTTGTCCTTCTACGTAAGGGAAGTCAACGATTGCGCTATTTTGGAGAAGTTCTCGATGAATCTGTGGTAGTAGCCCGCTAATCCCAAAAATTGTCGAACTTCAGTCGGCGTTTTGGGGGCTTCCCAATTCTTTATCGCTTCTATCTTGGCTGGGTCTACATGAATACCATTCTGGTTCACAACATGACCAAGGAACTCTTCGCGAATCCAAAATTCGCACTTTGAGAACTTTGCATAAAGTATCTCTTTCTTTAATAGTTCTAGAATGGTCCTGAGGTGTTGCTTGTGCTCTTCTCTCGTTCGGGAATAAATCAGAATATCATCGATAAATACAATCACGAATTTATCGAGATACGGTTTGCAAACACGATTCATCAGATCCATAAATACTGCTGGCGCGTTCGTTAATCTGAATGGCATCACAAGGAACTCGTAATGCCCATAACGCGTCCTGAATGCAGTCTTTGGTATGCTCTCTTCTTGGATCCTTAACTGATGATATCCAGATTGAAGGTCGATCTTGGAGTAGTAGCTCGATCCTTGCAACTGATCGAATAAGTCGTTAATCCTCGGTAGTGGATACCAATTCTTGATAGTGAGCTTATTCAACTCTCTATAGTCGATACACATCCGTAGTGTTCCATCCTTCTTCTTCACGAACAAAACTAGAGCTCCCCAAGTTGAGAAGCTCGACCTTATGAATCCTTTATCCAACAACTCCTGGAGTTGTGCAGATAATTCTTGCATCTCGGATGGCGCAAGTCGATAGGGTACCTTGGCTACCGGAGCGGCGCCTGGAACCAAGTCAATATGGAATTCGAATTGTCGTTGCGGAGGTAGTCCTGGCAGATCTTTGGGAAAAACATCAGGAAATTCCTTCACCACAGGGATGTCTTCGAGTTTCGGCTCCTCAGCCTTCTTATCTACAATATGTGCCAGGAATGCAACACATCCTTTCCTTAAGCACTTCTGCACCATCATACAATTGATGATTCGCAGAGGCGTATATCTTTTCTCTCCATGCACGATGAGAGTTTCATTATTCGCAAGAGGGATGCGAATAATTTTCTCGTGACAAACAACTTCAGCCTTATTCTTGGACAACCAGTCCATTCCGACCACCACATCGAAGCTATCCAATTGAACAGGTAAGAGGTCGATACTAAATCTTCGCTCACCAAGTTCTAATGTACAACCCTTAACAACTTTGCCCGATTCAACAAGTTTACCATCAGCTAGTTCTATGGAATAAGGAATATCTAATCTACTAGATTCTATTCTAAGCATACGTTTAAATTACACAGATACAAAACTAAAATCGGCACCAGTATCAAATAGTATGGATGCAAAGTGATTGTTAACGAGAAACGTACCAGTGACCACGTTAGGGTCCTCGCGTGCGTTCCTTGCTCCAATCACAAATGCTCGAGCTTGAGCGTTGTTTTCCCTTGGGCAATCTTTCTTGAAATGCTCCTTGCTACCACATCTGAAGCATCCTTGGTTCTGCCCAGCTCCATTACCATTTCGGTTACCATTACCATTTCCATTACCGTTTCCATTACCAGCACCGTTACGGTTGCCATTCCCGTTCCTATTACCACTTCCATTTCCTTTTCCCCAACAGTTCTTGGTGCGATGACCCAGTTTTCCACACTTATCACATTTGGGATGCGACAAACTCCTTCATGGTGACGCTTGCACTGATTGCATTTGGGCAGGGTGCCCTGATATCCTCTGGTAGGTGCGCCATTCATAGCTACAAGGGCTTTCGTTTCCTTGGGCGGGTTGGAGTCACATTTCTTATTGCTGGAACTCTTGTTGTTGTTACGTGTTGCTTGACTCAGATTCGAGTGCTTCCTCTTCTTGTCTCCAGACGACTCAGCATGCATCTCGGTCTTCTCAGTTGGGTTCAATGATAACTTCTTCATACGGATAACATCTTCAGTAAGGCTGACAGCCGGAGTTACAGCCTGAGTGATCGTTGCAGGTTTAGCCGAAGTTACCATGCTACGAAATTCTAGAGCCAATCCCCAGATGTAGCGCTCAATGCGCTTAAATTCAGGAGTCACCAGATAGGGGATCACTCTTGATAGATCATGGACCCTTTGAGTATAACCAACAATGTCTGCACCTTCCATAGACAGGTTCCAAAATTCAGTCTCCAACCTTTGGAGTTCAGCACAAGAGCAATACTTCTCTCTCATTCTTTCCTTCAACTCATCCTAAGACATACCATACACAACATCATCACCCAAAGTTTGGACTTTCAAATTCCACCAAGTCAAAGCTTCATCAACAAACAACCCAGTAACAAAAGTGACTTGATGGTCCGCGGTACACTTGCTCATGCGGATAATGGAATCAGTCTTCTCCGTCCAGCGCACAAAAGCCACTGCACCTCCAGTGCCGTCGTAGTTCAGTGGCTTGCAGTCGAGAAACTGCTTGAAGGTGCAGCCTGGAATTGATCCAACCAATTCACACGTGAGCAATTACTGAAACAATGAAACAAAGACCGTTCATACATTCCATCATGTTTTAGCAAATCAACTTAAGGTTACGTTGAGCTGTGTTTCCTCCAGATGAATCTCCATGTCCGTTACGTCTAGTACCGCTTGGTCCTCCACTGTGTTCAATACGGTTCGCCTCGTACTGGGCGATCGCTTCGGAGATTCTTTCTTCCAGCAGGGAGTTAAGTTCCTCAGCAGTCCTTGGCAGTGGGGGAGGAGGAGGTTGATCACGAGCGTTCACAGCTCTCCTGGGTGCCATGTTCTTCCAAAACACAATACAATAGAGTTAGTCATTTGTTTGATATCATTATACGAAATAGTGGTAGTATATATACACATGCATATACCCACATAAGTAACATCAAACAATCCGCCAAGCTTATAAATCAATTCATACAGCAACAAGCGTGCATAAACAAATAAATACTGATGTGTCATAAGATATTCACCGAGTCTTTATACATATCAGGACAACTTGTTACATCATTGTTTGCGAAGTAAAAAAAATGCATAAGGGTTACATCACCCCATAGTACAAGTTTAATATATATAAAGGAAAAAATATCTTTCTTCACATTGGCGGTTCTTATCTTCAAGTTGTACTCAAAACACTGCTCCTTCAAAGTTCCTGCAAAGAAAACCTAATAGGCTGGGGAAGAGGGTGGGGGTGTAGGGAAGATCAAACTATGAAGAAGGGTCACTTCATCCTCAAGCTCATGAATTCGATGGATGAGGGAGCTGATCTGAGTAGGAGTGTGTGAAGGTGTGGGAACACGGGTAAGAGTGGGTGGCACAACAGGCATGGCGTCATCATCACTAGTCGGGTAAACTCTCAGTCCAGCAGCAAAAAGGGCCAAAGATATCACTGAATCGAAGGAATCGGCATCAGGCTCAAGGTCATCAACGAGAGGCCACACCATACTCCAGGTCATCAACGAGAGACCAGTCCTCAACAGGGATGGCAGCAAAAGGAACAACATGGGTGGGAATAGGTTCAATGAGATGCTCGCCATCGGGGTGTCCAATGATCTGCTGGCCATGGAAAGGTAAAGGTAAGGCTAAGACATCGTCGGGATCATCATCGTTGGTTATCATCTCAGGGTTGGCCTCGAAGTCAGAGATGGAGGGGTGGAGGTAAAGCTAGGACATCATCAACGAAAGGGACATTGTCATCAAAGTCTGGTGAGGCAAAAGGCTAAAAATCAACGAGATCATCATCATCAGATGCCACCTCTAGATTGCTCTCAGAATCAGATATGAACACCTCCTGTGCTTGAAGCAATCTCGTCGTCAGAGACAATCATCATCGGGTCACGTTCCTCGGATAGGCCGCTGCTTTCAGACGAAGACATGTGTACCTGTAATATTCTATTCGTAGTATATGTATCTATTAATTATTACTACTTAATTAATATATAAATAATTATACACATTGTTGCAAGTAATTCTTAGTCATAGACAAGTGCTACCCCAGTGCACCCTAAGTCTCGTAGTGTCCTTACTTGACTTTTTGAAAACAGTTTCAGGTAGTGGATGTCGCGGAAAATTTTATGCAATGAAAACTTTTGAAAAATTGTTTTCGTGAGAGGATCCTAAAGATTTTAGTCTAGACTCGAGAAGGAATTCTGGTTCACTACAATCGCAGCTCTGATACCAATCTGTCACACCCCTTTCTAAGGCGGAAGCACGAGGTGTGATCCTGAAAGGTTCTCATTGCATACGACTGGTAAACATACTACATGCTCGTAAAATAACTCCAAATGCCAATAAAATTACATAATTAAAAACATAACATAAGTTAAGTGTTTACATCACAAGATAACATATTGTCTGAAAAGTTCACAACTTTATTTAAAGACGCACGACAAGGTTTTGATTCTTATATCCCACACATGATGGAATATAATAACCAATTCCCACAAAAACAGGCATTGGAGTCTTGACACAATATAGCTAAGAACATAACCGACATCCCGGAGCAAAGGTAAGACTGCATGTACATCCACTTTAGTTACCTGAAATACATGTGAGTTTTGGAAAATCGTCAACATAATGTTGGTGAGAATTCATGCAGATTTGTGAAAACATTTAAGCATTCGTTATGGAAAACATGGTATGTAATTGTATAAAATAAGTATAAATGTAAGTATAAGGAATACGAGATCGCCAATGGTTAGCTAGGCCATTAACATGTGTAACTGTGACACCCGTCTTTCCAGGCCGTACCGTACAATTGTAACACATGTTGTGAACAGGTAACAGGGCTATAATTGACTGGTTATGATGTTTATATGTGAAATTTAATGTGTTGGTAAAATTAAATTTTGATAAAAATTATGTTGGCAACGGTAAGATAAACGCTTATCGCGTAACGGTTAAAATGCGAAACGAACGTCGGTGACCACCTGATTAGTGTTAAAATCCTAAAAATAGTCTGTTATGATTAGAATAATAATTTTATTCTTATTCGTGAGCAAAAACAAATCAAAACGCTAAGAAACTCTATTTTTTCGAGTTTAAGGGCGTACCGCGCGATGCAGCGCGTGTACCGACAAAATACTGTCAACACAGCCTGTCAAGGCAACTGATAATCATTTTAATAATAATTTGATGATTTTATTACTATAGAATGATAAAAATAAATAAAAACTCATAAATCCCTATTTTTGCGATTTTAAGCGCGTACCGCGCAGTACAGCGCGCATACTGCCAAATACAGGCAACGTCGCCAGTCCCGGCAAACAAAATATTATTCCATAATATTTTGGTGAGTTTATTTTTATAGGGCGTTAAAAATAATTTAAAACGCACTAAAACGGGTTAAAACGCTAGATAAAATACCGGGTATCCAGTAAAATACAAGTTTTTAATCTATATTGTATATATATGGGTGTATGTATCGTATATATACATGAGAGAGAGGGACAAGTGGCTGAATTAAGGCAGCCCATATTCTTACTTTATCTTGCATGTGAGACACTTGTTCTTCTTGAAAAGATAAATGATGATTACTTCTCATATATTGTGCCAAACTCTTCACAAATTCAAGATAGTAAAATCAAAACAATCTCTCACTCTCTCTCTAAATATTCACGGCTGAAAACAGCCCTCATCTCCCTTCCATTCTCGAAAATTCAGCCATCTCTTGAAGATTTAAGGTGTTTCAAGCTCTTGTGAAGATCCATAGGTGATTTGGAGGTGTTTCAAGCAAGAACCAAGCTTCATATCATCTTTTTAATCAAAAACCTACTTGAATCTTGAGGGTATAAAACTATTCTTTTTAACAGTGTTCTTGATTCTTAGTGTTGAAAATAATAGTGAAAGGTTTCTCTTGAATCTTAGAATATTTCACAAACTTGAAGGTAATAATAAATGGGTTTTCAAAGAGAATAAAAATGAGAGTGTATATACATGTATGTATTGTCGAAAATTTTATGAGTGTGTGTATTTAGTTGTGTTTTGATTTGATTGAGTGATTCTTGAATAATATGATTCTTGAATAATAGAATACATGCATGAATAAAAAATGTCATAAAATAAGGATCTAAAAGTGTTTCATGATTTAAAAAGGGATTTGATGAGAAAGTGAGCTTTTGAAGGTTTATATAGGTGTAAACATTTCATGTATATGTATGTATATGTGTTCTTGAGCATGATTAGAACATAAAAGATGATGATGATGTTGTATGAGTGCATTAGATGCATTTACTTGAACATGCATGATGATTTGTGGTCATGAAATGATGATTTAGATATGATTTGATAAAAATAAATTTTGATCTGAATATAAACATTAAAATATGATTATTTTGAAGTATTTAATGATATAAAACTTTGTCATAAGGTTTACTAGCTTCGCATGTTATACATGAGGCTTAGAAACTTGTAAAATAATGTGTTTTGTGTACGATTTAGTAAAAATCAGTTTTGAGCATATTATAAACACTAAAATAAAGTTATTTTAAAGTGTTTAGTGACATATAACTTTGTCCTAATGTTTGCTAGCTTTGCATGTTGTATTTGGTGCATTAAAAGTTGTAAAATACGTGAAATCGCATGATTTATGTGACTTGCACAAAAACTGCACTAATCTGATTATAACCACTATTTTAATCAGTAAATAACATGTATTGTGTTAAAATATCAAGTCGTTTCGAGTTGGGATGATTATAGTAACGATTAACGCAAAACTACGCGTTAAAGCGGTTAAAAATCGGCTTTTCAAGTGATTTTTCTAAAACTGATTTAGATCAGTAACTAAACTGATATTTTTAGTTTAAAAATAAGTATTTTAACTAATTTTAAGTTTACTTGGTGTTTGGTTGGTCATACGTGACTTCCGACGGCCGAAAACGTTACCGAATCGCTAAAATACGCATTTTTCGATAAACACTGGTATGGGTAAATTTTGAGTGAACCTTATGTGATAAAATGTGTTAAGGTATTTAAACATGTAAATGTGATAATATGTTAAGTGTTAACTTGATAGTGGGAAATTTAGACTATGCATGTATACTTGTGTGTTTTGTGCGGTAGAAACGGTAAAAATTGCGTAAATGTGCAACTTGTTTGTCGAGCATGAAATTTGGTACATATGAGATGTTTTATGTCTATTTGCTTTAAAAATGACAAAATAGATAATTTAACAAGATTTCACGTGTTACGGTGTTAAATTATGTGAATGTTTATGTATATGTATTACGACGCGCAAACCGTAGATATATTGAGTATAAACGGGAGAGTTAACGGATTTACACAATAATGGTCACCAATAAAATCGTTCAAGTTGCAAAATCATAAATATATATATATATATATATATATATATATATATATATATATATATATATATATATGGACTCATATATATATTAACGTGCCATCATAATAAAAAATGATAACTTTTCGAGAAATCTCAAAGTTATGTGATAATTCTAAGAAACAGAGAAACATAGGATTTTTGTATTATGTATATTGATTTAGAATCGTTCCTATATTAGGACGTGTAGAAATTAATCTCTGGGATTGCGCTATTTAAAAATGCGCACCCAAAGGTGAGTGTAAATAAACCTCTCTTTTTACTGCTTTGTATATATTTTGGGGGTAGAACACGTCAATAAAAGGGTTTGATAATGTTTTCGAAATAAAACATAACTTTTAATATAAAATATATATTTTCGTTGAAAATATATGAAATTTGATAAGTCATACGTTTCGAAGTAAAACGTTTTTGATGAATGAATATTGAAAGTACGGTATTTCCTAAGCGAAACATGACCATACAGTTGGGGACGAATTCCAGACTGGTCAATAGAGTGACAGGGGAATTCGTACAACATCGTGTGTTAAATTGTCATATTAGTAGGATATATATATTGTACGTGAGGCAGACATCATATGGTTCATTGAGATAGGACCCTGCGCCCATGATGTCGTTTAATCATTTAAGTAATATACGCGAGGAATTGTTAGTAGATCTACCGGGTTGACAACCCCGTCGTGACCGGTCGCCCCGTGTCAAGTCAAGCGACGAATTTTTGATTCTATTTATTTTCTAGCATTAACTATCCCTGCATGGTTAATATATAGTTCGTATCTTCTAGCTAACATACGAGTCTGAAAATTGACGCAATAATTTAATATACAAAACATGGGCAGTAACAATATTGTCGGGTTCATGAAACTGCGACGGAAGGCCCTTGGATTTTTATTAAGGAAGTAAAACAGACTTTCAAAATTATATGGATGTTTTCAAATAAACACCTAAACAGAAAGTTTTCATTGGAATAAAATTTTTGTAAGTGAGTATGTGAACTCACCTTCCTTTGTGTTGACACTTGATTTTTAACGCGTTCTACAGGTACTTGAGTTCGGCTTCGAGAATCATGGCGTATCTTGTGGTTGTTGATGCATGTTTTGTCACTTAATATGTTGGACTAACTTTTAAAACTTTCTGGGACGAATGTAATAAGATCCGTAAGGATCAAAACAATTTAACTATGTCATGGTTGTGCAACGTTTTGAAACCTTAAGTTTAAAACTTATGTTTTAATTCAGTTGTTATGTCCAACAATTTAATGCATCGATCATCAATATATAAATGGGCACCAGCTTCCGTCACCACTACGTTTTGTATTCCGCTGCGACGTTTTTGGGGTGTGACAGAAGTTGGTATCAGAGCCAATGGTTGTTAGCGAACTAGATGTTTTCGGAGAAAAACACTAGACTTAAACCAGAGAATTTTGAAATGTGAAGTCCAAAATTCTCGAAGCCAAGAATTTTAAGTAAACATAGAAAAATTTTATCATGTATGAAAACCCTTATGTGTTTATGTGCATACGTGATTTTCTGTTTATTTGGGCCTTATGTGTTACTATTCATATTGATCACACACTTACTTTGTACGGTTACGATGTGTCACGCCTCGGCCTATAGAGCCATTAGTAATCCTGCTCACTGATACTGTCGAGCCTACACTTGAGATTCTTTCGCCCGTCGTTACAGAATCGTTTGTTCTGCTATTCGAGTCACGTGTTTTGCTACATCTCTTTTAGTCTACACTCGTCGTAGGAAGATAACTCGACCCGTTAGAGAGATCGCATCGACTTCGAGAGCTGAGACAGTGTCCGCTTTGAAGAAGCAGAAAGGGATTTGGGGTCAATCGCCCTCACTATGATCGACAGTTCGCCACGTTATATGGAGACTTGGAGACGACGAAGGGTAAGATGAAAGACTTAGAGGGACAGATGGACTGTTATGATGAGTCAGAAGAGCTTGTTAGGAAGATATTGGACTTCCAGGGATTGAAGCGTTAGTTGTTGGTTGCTTCTGTTGTTTGTTTTGTATGTCTCATTTGATGAACCCTATTTATGGCTTGCATGCCAAATTTTCTGATATTTAGGAGGAAATTTCATATAAACTTGTTACGGGTGTTGATGTAGACACGCCGAATTTTGATTAGTCTTAGTACTAAAAACAAGCTTTGTAGATTTCTGGTATAAATATCAAATGGGTTTCTTTTGGTTTAAGAATTGTTCTCATTAATATGTGGATATTATACATGCGCCATGTTTGGTCCACTAACGTTTAATGATTGAATTATTTTGGATATCGTCTTATGTTGATATTATGTTGTAATATTAGAAACGACGAAATGCCGCCAAAAGCGAGACAGGGTTCTGGACTACCTATTACCCCGAAAGAGTTGGCACAACTCATAGCCCGACACGTTAATACTGCCATGGAACAGCGCGATGCTAACCAAAATAATGGTCAGGAACATGGACGCGATGCTCATGGGCATGGTTTTGGTGGGACCCAGATCGGAAACCCTCCAGGTGATATAATGATTGGAAAGTTTTTGTAGTTCATGTGTTATGGTATAATCAGAACGTAATCCTGATTTTTCATAACTGTGTGAACAGTACATAGATGTACACATAAAACAACCAGGGTTGTAACCCAAGATCATTTATTGGTACCCTATGCAATGACGTGGCAACGGTATGCGTGATGTCGGGCCGTCACAGCGGATCGATCATTCAAGTAATTCCGCATTCTGAGCCTAGATCTGGGGATTCGCCAAAGCGAAAGTCTGAGAGTTCGAGGAAGGCGTATGTAGCCAGTTCTAGCCGTTCTAGAAAAAGGATGATATCAGGGATGGCAGGAGTAGTTTTGAGAAGAAGACTCACGAGGATGAGCGGAGAAAGTGCGCCAGATGTGGTCAGGCTAGACATATGACTCGCGAGTGCTATGCTAAGAGTATATCGGAGGGAGGTACACTCGAGGGATGCTACGAGTGTGGTGAGCAAGGACATTTCGAGAGAGATTGTCTGAAAATGAAGGGTCAGGATGCCAGGGGTAGAGCGTTCGAGCTAAACGCTGGGAAAGCACGAGACGATCTTGTTGTTGTTACCAATATGTTTCGAATCAAAAACCAATCTATGTTTATACTTTTAATACCAAAGCTGACTTGATTTTTGTTCGAAAAACTCTAAACCATTTTTGTGTTCACCAACAAGTAAGCTGAGTATAAAGTGCCCGATAGAACTAGCAATTGGTAAGTTGATAGAAATTAGTAAGGTCGTTTGCAATTGTAGTATTCAGTTCGGTGATCGTATATCTAGTGTTGGTATATTTCCAGTGGAGCTGGGGAGCTTTGACGTAGATGTGAGGATGGATTGATTATCCAAGAGTGAAGTGGGGACTATCGCTGGAAGAAGCTAGCTAGGATATCTCGTCCTGATGATGGTAGAGAGGTGGTAGTTGTTCACGAAGACCGACCGAGTCGAGTGTTGAGGGTTGAGAGTCATCAGTGCTATAAGGATGCTCAAGTCGTTGCAAAAGGCTATCCTGCGTTCTTTGTTAACGTGGTGGATATGAAGGCCAAATGTAGGAATATTGGAGAGATTCCTATTGTTCGCAATTACCCATAAGTTTTCCTAAAAAGACTTACCTGGATCTCCCCTGCGAGATGTATTGAATTTCGAACCGATCTGGCTCACGGTGCTGCACCCAATTGCACAATCTCTTTATAGATTAAGCACCGTCTCAAATGATAGAAATGTCAAGATAGTTTTAAGAGCTTTTGGACAAGGGTTTCTTTTGATCAAGCTTTTCGCTTTGAGGCGCATATGTTTTGTTGAAGAGGAAGAAGGATGGATCCTTCAGGATGTGAGAGGATTTCAGAGAGCTGAACAAGTTGACTATCAAGAATCGGTACCCTTTTACCGAGGATTGACAATTTGTTCGATCAAGCTACCGGGATCCAGCTGCTACACGAAGATCGATCTACGATTAGGATATTACCAGTTGAAGGTTGTTGACGAAGATATGCTGAGGACTGCTTTTCGAACACGATATGGCCATTACGAGTTATTAGTCATGCCTTTTTGACTAAATTAATGCGCCATTTATATTCATGGATCTCGTGAACAGGGTATGGAAACCCTAATCGGATAAATTCATGATAATACTCATTGACGACATTCTTGCCTATGTGCGAACCAAGGAGAATCATGAGTAACGTTTGAAGTTAACTATGGAGTTGATGAATGATGAGGAGCGCCAAAGACCCCGTCGGGAGTATGATGATCCATATGACTAGCTAGGTGCTACCGGAGATTTATTGAGAATTTCCCTAAATTAGTGCAGCCTTCGACACTAATAATCCCAAAAGGAAAAGGGAAATTGATTGGACAGCAAGATAGTAGGAAGCTTTTCGGACCCTTGAAAGAAAAGTTAGGAGCGTGTATGATGGACTCCGAAGGAAGTTAAGATACTCACATGCCATAGGCAGAGTTATCTTACAATAATAATTAACGCGCTAGAATTTAGGTTTCTCCGTTTGAAGCCTTGTATGGACGGAAGTGTTGATCACCATTTTGTCGAGCTGACGTGACAAAGGACAATTGACCAGATCCGAGTTATCTAGGAAACCAGCGACAAGATTTTCCTGGATCGAGGGAAGGTTAAAAGTCGCCAATTGATCAACAGAAGGATTACATGGACAATTGAAGGAACTATTGCGATTCCAGATTGAAGATTTGATTCTGTTAAAGGTGTTATCTTGCAGAGGTGCTATTAGGTCTAGCAGAGAGAAGAAAAGCTGAGCCACATTGACTTGGTCCTTTCAAGAGCCGATCTTGAGTTGGATCAGTCGCTTATAGGCTAAAGCTATCATAAGGATAGAGTAGTGTACATGATGTATTATTTGGGTTCAGCTGAGAAAGTGTATAATGGATAATACACTGATTATGTTCCTTATAGAGATTTGTTTGGAAGATAAACAGAAGTTTATCGAAGCACCGTAGAAGCAGTACGTATAGCTAGAAGAGTTATGCTAATAACCGGACATGCGATTACAACATTCTAATCGTGTATGCGATTTATTGATTTGGCGATTTGTGGATATCTGAAATGAATGCGAGAAGGAAGGAAGACGAGTTTATGAGATTTGATTCTTTCGAGAGACCATCTCGAGTTAGATCAATCGGCTGTAAACTCAGACTAACTTAGATACGGGGTAATGTATATGTAAATATACGTATGTAGAACCCGAATTGGTGGAATTTTGACTTAATCTTCTTGATTAAGTTCTTGTAAACGTTGAACCCTGGAAAGGTGGAGAGTATTGAGACGTGAGTTTAGGAACCAAGGATGTATGTGATATAAGTCTACGAAGATTCTTTGTAAGAATCCCAGTTTCTCACAGAAACTATAAGACTATATTCATTAAATTCGTCTTTGTTATTTTTAATTAGTGCGAAAACAAAACCTGTAGAGTAAAAATTTCGGGGCCGAAATTTCCTAAACATGGGAAACTGTGACACCCGGCTTTTCAGCCCGTACCGTACAATTGTAACACGTGTTGTGAATAGGTAACAGGGCTATAATTGGCTGGTTATGATGTTTATATGTGAAATTTAATGTGTTGGTAAAATTAAATTTTGATAAAAATTATGTTGGCAACGGTAAGATAAACGCTTATCGCGTAACGGTTAAAATGCGAAACGAACGTCGGTGACTACCTGATTAGTGTTAAAATCCTAAAAATAGTCTATTATGAATAGAATAATAATTTTAATCTTATTCGTGAGGAAAAATAAATTAAAACGCTAAGAAACTCTATTTTTTAGAGTTTAAGCGCGTACCGCGCGATGCAGCGCGTCTACCGAAAAAATACTGTCAACACAGCCTGTCAAGGCAACTGATAATCATTTTAATAATAATTTGATTAGTTTATTACTATAGAATGATAAAAAATAAATAAAAACCCATAAATCCCTATTTTTGCGATTTTAAGCGCGTACCGCGCAGTACAGCGCGCATACTGCCAAATACAGGCAACGTCGCCAGTCCCGGCAAACAAAATATTATTCCATAATATTTTGGTGATTTTATTTTTATAGAGCGTTAAAAATAATTTAAAACGCACTAAAACGGGTTAAAACGCTAGATAAAATACCCGGTATCCAGTAAAATACCAGTTTTTAATCTATATTGTATATATATGGGTGTATGTATCGTATATATATATGAGAGAGAGGGACAAGTGGCTGATTTAAGGCAGCCCATATTCTTACTTTATCTTGCATGTGAGACACTTGTTCTTCTTGAAAAGATAAATGATGATTACTTCTCATATATTGTGCCAAACTCTTCACAAATTCAAGATAGCAAAATCAAAACAATCTCTCACTCTCTCTCTAAATATTCACGGCTGAAAACAGCCCTCATCTCCCTTCCATTCTCGAAAATTCAGCCATCTCTTGAAGATTTAAGGTGTTTCAAGCAAGTTTCAAGCTCTTGTGAAGATCCAAAGGTGTTTTGGAGGTGTTTCAAGCAAGAACCAAGCTTCATATCATCTTTTTAGTCAAATACCCGCTTGAATATTGAGGGTATAAAACTATTCTTTTTAAAAGTGTTCTTGATTCTTAGTGTTGAAAATAATAGTGAAAGGTTTCTCTTGAATCTTAGAATATTTCACAAACTTGAAGGTAATAATAAATGGGTTTTCAAAGAGAATAAAAATGAGAGTGTATATACATGTATGTATGGTCGAAAATTTTATGAGTGTGTGTATTTAGTTGTGTTTTGATTTGATTGAGTGATTCTTGAATAATATGATTCTTGAATAATAGAATACATGCATGAATCAAAAATGTCATAAAATAAGGATCTAAAAGTGTTTCATGATTTAAAAAGGGATTTGATGAGAAAGTGAGCTTTTAAAGGTTTATCTAGGTGTAAAAATTCCATGTATATGTATGTATATGTGTTCTTGAGCATGATTAGAACATAAAAGATGATGATGATGTTGTATGAGTGCATTAGATGCATTTACTTGAACATGCATGATGATTTGTGGTCATGAAATGATGATTTAGATATGTTTGATAAAAATCAATTTTGATCAGAATATAAACATTAAAATATGATTATTTTGAAGTATTTAATGATATAAAACTTTGTCATAAGGTTTACTAGCTTTGCATGTTATACATGAGGCTTAGAAACTTGTAAAATAGGTGAAATAATGTGTTTTGTGTATGATTTAGTAAAAATCAGCTTTGAGAAGATTATAAACACTAAAATAAATTTATTTTAAAGTGTTTAGTGACATATAACTTTGTCCTAATGTTTGCTAGCTTTGCATGTTGTATTTGGTGCATTAAAAGTTGTAAAATACGTGAAATCGCATGATTTATGTGACTTGCACAAAAACTGCACTAATCTGATTATAACCACTATTTTAGTCAGTAAATAACATGTATTGTTTTAAAATATCAAGTCGTTTCGAGTTGGGATGATTATAGTAATGATTAACGCAAAAATACGCGTTAAAGCGGTTAAAAATCGGCTTTTCAAGTGATTTTTATAAAACTAATTTAGATCAGTATGCAAACTGATATTTTTAGTTTAAAAATAAGTATTTTAACTAATTTTAAGTTTATTTGGTGTTTGGTTGGTCATACGTGACTTCCGACGCCCGAAAACGTTACCGAATCGCTAAAATACACATTTTTCGATGAACACTAGTATGGGTAAATTTTGAGTGAACCTTTTGTGATAAAATGTGTTAAGGGATTTAAACATGTAAATGTGATAATATGTTAAGTGTTAACTTGATAGTGGGAAATTTAGACTATGCATGTATACTTGTGCGTTTTGTGCGGTAGAAACGGAAAAAATTGCGTAAATGTGTAACTTGTTTGTCGAGCATGAAATTTGGTACATATGAGATGTTTTATGTCTATTTGCTTTAAAAATGAAAAAATAGATAAGTTAACAAGATTTCGCGTGTTACGGTCATACGTGACTTCCGACGCCCGAAAACGTTACCGAATCGCTAAAATACACATTTTTCGATGAACACTAGTATGGGTAAATTTTGAATGAACCTTATGTGATAAAATGTGTTAAGGGATTTAAACATGTAAATGTGATAATATGTTAAGTGTTAACTTGATAGTGGGAAATTTAGACTATGCATGTATACTTGTGCGTTTTGTGCGGTAGAAACGGTAAAAATTGCGTAAATGTGTAACTTGTTTGTCGAGCATGAAATTTGGTACATATGAGATGTTTTATGTCTATTTGCTTTAAAAATGACAAAATAGATAAGTTAACAAGATTTCGCGTGTTACGGTGTTAAATTAGGTGAACGTTTATGTATATGTATTACGGCGTGCAAACCGTAGATATATTGAGTATAAACGGGAGAGTTAACAGATTTACACAATAATGGACACCAATAAAATCGTTCAAGTCGCAAAATCATAAATATATATATATATATATATGGACTCATATATATATTAACGTGCCAACATAATAAAAAATGATAACTTTTCGAGAAAATCTCAAAGTTATGTGATAATTCTAAGAAATGGAGAAACATAGGATTTTTGTATTATGTATATTGATTTAGAATCGTTCCTATATTAGGACGTGTAGAAATCAATCTCTGGGATTGCGCTATTTAAAATACGCACCCAAAGGTGAGTGTCACTAAACCTCTATTTTTACTGCTTTGTATATATTTTGGGGGTAGAACACGTCAATAAAAGGGTTTAATAATGTTTTCGAAATAAAAAAATACCTTTTAATATAAAATATATATTTTTGTTGAAAATATATGAAATTTGATAAGTTATACGTTTCGAAGTAAAACGTTTTTGATGAATGAATATTGAAAGTACGGAATTTCCTAAGCGAAACATGACCGTACAGTTGGGGACGAATTCCGGACTGGTCTCAATAATAGAGTGACAGGGGAATTCGTACAACATCGTGTATTAAATTGTCATATTAGTAGGATATGTATATTGTACGTGAGGCAGACATCATATGGTTCATTGAGATAGGACCCTGCGCCCATGATGTCGTTTAATCATTTAAGTAATGTACGCAAGGAATTGTTGGTAGATCTATCGGGTTGACAACCCCGTCGTGACCTGTCGCCCCGTGTCAAGTCAAGCGACGAATTTTGATTCTGTTTATTGTCTAGCATTGATTATCCCTGCATGGTTAATATATAGTTCGTATCGTCTAGCTAACATACGAGTCTGAAAATTGACGCAATAATTTAATATACAAAACATGGGCAGTAACAATATTGTCGGGTTCATGAAACTGCGACGGAAGGCTCATGGATTTTTATTAAGGAAGTAAAACGGACTTTCAAAATTAAATGGATGTTTTCAAATAAACACCTAAACAGAAAGTTTTCCTTGGAATAAAATTTTTGTAAGTGAATATGTGAACTCACCTTCCTTTGTGTTGACACTTGATTTTTAACGTGTTCTACAGGTACTTGAGTTCGGCTTCGAGAATCATGGCGTATCTTGTGGTTGTTGATGCATGTTTTGTCACTTAATATGTTGGACTAACTTTTAAAACTTTCTGGGACGAATGTAATAAGATCCATAAGGATCAAAACAATTTAACTATGTCATGGTTGTGCAACGTTTTGAAACCTTAAGTTTAAAACTTATGTTTTAGTTAAGTTGTTATGTCCAACAATTTAATGCATCGATCATCAAGTTATAAATGGGCGCCAGCTTCCGTCACCACTACGTGTTTATTTTCCGCTGCGATGTTTTTGGGGTGTGACAGTAACGACATAGGAAGCATCCAAACCATAGGCATTTTTAGTTATGGATTCACGACTGTCGATTCACGACTAGAGACACAAAAGCACTGCTTGGTAAAAGAGTGGCCAAGAGCGTGGTTGCGTGAAACCCATTAGATCTAACCTTTTGTTCTGCGGTCTTGGTATGTAACTGATTAATGGTGCTTATGGCACCCTATTCGTGACATGATCTAAAGTATCATTCCTTAGTTTTTGAAATCAACATACCATAACACATGTATTTTCCCAAAGTTTAAAAAACAAGTAAAAGTTTAAAAGTGGGGACATGAACTCACAACTTTGCGTTTCCTGCGTCGTAAACTTCACCGGTAGCGTCGTGACCTATATGTGTTCTATTAATGTTAGTTACTGGACTTGTATTACACAAGCACAATTCACCATCTTTTGTTTATGTATACTTTTCGAGGTAATAGGTTGTTAAAAATAATTTATATTTTTAACTCTTCATGTATGTTACTTATATTATTTTCCCAAAAATAAATATAAGTATTTTGTGAAATAATATTTCCAATATTATTTTTGTACAAGTATTCTTAGGAAAGTATACTTGTATTGTATGTGAATACTTGTGTATTTTGTATTTTTCACCGAAAATCAATACTTTGATTTTTATTACTTTCCGGAATTATATTTCTTAAAAATAATATATTTTTAAGACTTGTATGAAATATATATATATATATATATATATATATATATATATATATATTTTGTCGTGTTATAAAATATATATGGTTATTCTTGATATTCACCCGACTTCTACATAAATCCCAATACTTGGTATAGGTTATATATTTTTCCAAAAATATATATTTAAATCTATTAATGTTCAAGTTCAATAATATGTTAAGGAATATATTTTGTAAATATATCTTCTTGTATTTGTCCATGTATTTCCTTGTGAGGAATTTTTGTATACTTGTATACTTATGTATTCTCATGTATTTGTATGTGTATTTTTGTATTCATACTCCTTGGGAGTATTTAGTGTATTTTCAAGTTTCTAATACACTAATATATATAATACACACAATATACACTTAGCACAAAATTTAGTGATCACTATATATATATATTTTTCCAAAAAAATATACATACTTAATATTAATTTTAACTTGAAGAAATCACCATTTCTTCAATTGTAATTTTACACAAAAATTAGGGAATCATTGGTAAATATTTTTAGGTGAATTTTTAGGGTATAAGTTTCACCAAAGCTTATATTTTTCTAAGTGTCAAAATTTTATAAAATTTTTGACATAGTTTCCCATAAAAATGGAGGTTTCCCATGTTTTCAAAACATGTGTTTATTTTATTTTCAACATCAAAACAATTTTTCAACAATGATCATCAACATCATACACTAATTTTTCCATACGAAACATCATGGTGAACTTGTTTCTTGTTAAAAATGTGTAGTCTTTTAGATCAACACTTTACATAAGGTGATCTTTCCAAAAATAAGTGTTCTTGAGTATTTTAAACAAACTTTTATGAAACTTTATTTTTATTAACCAACTCATCCATGAGTTTAATGGTCTTTAAAGTTTGCAAATCATGTTTTAAGACCACTTTTATGTTTATTAGAAAGATCATAATTTTTAACATCATGTTTAACCATGGATCTTTCAAGATCCATGCTTAATAACTTTAGATCTTTCAAAAACAAGCCTTATGTTAACTTTTTAACAAACTTTCCATGAGATTTAGTTTCAAAAATTTGTTCTACACATACTTTATCACTTCAAAATTACAAGTTTATGCATAAAAATTCATATTTCAAGTTCACATTATGCTTCATATGTTCACCTTCAAGTTTAACCATGGATCCTTCAAGATCCATGCTTAAACTTGTTAGATCTAAGCTTTAACATGCTTGATCTAAACATAAACACAAGATATAACATCAACAACTTCATTAAATACACTAAAAATTCATGTAATCACTTATTTTCTTCATGAATATGTTAGATCTTTTCATTTTTAACATTAGAAGTTAAGTTGTTTAGATGGTGAATGTACATAACATAAACATGACTTAAATTAGTGATCAAGAAGCTTACTACTAGCTCTAATGGCTAGGGAAGTGGCACAAGAATGAAGAAGATGATCAAGGAAGAAAATGAGAGGTTAAAAGCTCCACGGAGAGGTCCTTCAAGTTCTAGCACCTTACACCTTCTTAGTTGAGCTTCTTACACCTCCTAGTGACCTTGGATTGCTAGATTGAAGCTTAAAAATGGTGGTAGTATGGGTGTGTGTTTCAGCCGAGAGCAAAGAGGGAGGAGGGAAGAAGATGAGGTGATTTTGAGAATTGTTGGACAATGTTTACTACCTTTAGGTTCTTATAAGGAAAAGTTCCAACATATAGATATTCTTTAGATATCTTTGTTTAATAGTTAGGGAACATGGTTACATAAAGTAAATATAGTCATGTGGGGCCCATGGGGCTGGTTATTGTGAGGGGGGGGGGGATAAAGTGTAAAATTTGGTAAGTTGAAGGTTTAAAGTGCAAACGAGGGGGTGTATGTTAGTTTAAGTGTGTTTAGGTGTTTTTATGATGTTTAAGGTGTTCTAGCATCAATACTAGTTTAATATCATAAAAAAATTACTTCTAGTCAAATTTTGATGTCCCGGATATTGTCCGGTTGTTCGGTTCGTTACAGTTCGTTAAAGTGCTAAATTGCGCAGTTTCACTAAGTATGAAGCACTTTTTGTGGCAGTTTTAATTCCCGACACTTTGTAAGTTATTTTGGACAATAAAACATAAATTCTACATGATATGAATGTGTTTAAAAGCTTATTATAGCTGAATTGTGCTGATTTATGTTGAATTCTGCATTTAAAGTGCGTTTCGGGCGTCTTTTAGTGCATAGTTTAGCTTCCGAAAAGTTTATATGTTAACCCTTGTATCCACACTTGGGTTTTAATGTATTTTAAATGTTGGACCTATTCCTAGGCCCTAATTCTATTATCTGACTGCTTTCTGCAGATTTGCTGACACAGTATGTCTTACCGGTGAGTTTACTAGTCTTTCTGACGCATCGCTTAAAGTAATGCATAAGGCAATATTTGAAGTATAAAACGTGCATGACTTCATATGTATAGCATGTAATCAGACAATGTTGACATTTAAGCACATAATTGCAGATAATAACTAATATTAAAATAGTACGGAAATTACCGGTTTTGTGCCAGTTGTCACAATTGCGCTATTTATAATACGCACCCAAAGGTGATTGTCACTAAACCCCCTCTTTTTACTGTTTTGTATATGTTTTGGGGGAAGAACACACCTAAAAAGGGTTTAATAATGTTTTATTTGAATAAAACATACCTTTTGATATATGAATTGTATATTTTCATGGAAAATATATGAATTTGTTAAATAAATATGTTTCGGGATGAAACGGTTTTGGTGAATAAATATGTTTCGGGATGAAACGGTTTTGGTGAATATATATGTTTCGGGATGAAATGGGGATTTGTATGGTGTTTCAGAGAAAACGACCGTGTAGTTGGGACGAATTTACTTGGTCCCAGGGATTTCAGTAAATTCGTACAACATCATATATTAAATTTGTCATATTAGTAGGATATATATATTGTACGTGAGGCAAGCATCATAGATGGCCTTGATATGGGCCATGCGCAAGTGATGTCGCTTAATCATTTTAGTATTGCACACGAGGAATTGTTGGTAGATCTATCAGGTTGACAACCCCGTCGTGACCGGTCTCTCCGTGTCAAGTCAAACGACAAATTGATAGTTTGTTCATAGTCTAGCATTTATTATTCCTTCATTGTTAATATATAGTTCGTAATGTTTTGCTAACTTACGAGTCTGAACATTTGAATCTATCAATTTAATATGTAAACTCGGGAAGATGTCTATGGTCGAAAGGTTCTACGAAAATGCTTGCGACGGCTGACCCTTGAGTTTTTACAAGGAAATAAAATGACTTTCTTTAAAATTATATGGATGTTTTAATAATAAACACATAATTAGAAAGTTTTTCCTTGGATCAAATTATTTAAATTTGAATATGTGAACTCACCCTCCTTTATGTTGACACTTGATTTTAACGTGTTCTTCAGGTACTTGAGTTCGGCTTCGGGAATTTTGGCGTATCTTGTGGTTGTTGATGCATGTGTGGTTTGAAAATGTTTTGGACAAACTTTTAAAACAATTTGGGACCAATGTAATAAGATCCAAAAGGATCAAGACTACTAAACTATGTTGTGGTTGTGTCGTACTTTGAAACTTTAAGTTTAAAAACAATGTTTTAATTAAGTTGATTGTCCAACATTTCAATGCATCGTTCAACAAGATATTAATGGGCACCAACTTTCGTCACCACTACGTTTTATATTCCGCTGCGACGTTTTTGGGGTGTGACAGAAGTTGGTATCAGAGCCAATGGTTGTTAGCGAACTAGATGTTTTCTTGGAAAACTCTAGACTTCAACCAAAGAATTTTGAGATTTAAGTCCAAAACTCGCGAAGCCAAAATTTTTGAATAAACATGGAAATTTTTATCATGTATGAAAACCATTGTGTGTTTATGTGCATACGTGATTATTTGTTTATTTGGGCCTTATGTGTTATTTTTCATTTGAACACACACTGACTTTGTACGGTTATATATGTCACAGATGTCGCACGAGCACGAGGTCATCGAGATTCATGACTCAGGTAGCGAGTCTGAATTCGAGACTTCACCTAGATCCACATTGCCATAAATACCCCTCACGACTCCTGAGATGGTTGGTATAGTCGAATTCAATTCGTTATTCCATGTCGATCCTGCTGCATTTTCCAGCCAGGTAGACTCCCGTTATGCTTTTACAAGCAACAGATGGATAGACGACTATCATGATGTTCCTCCCTTGATTCATGAGACGAGACAAACGTCAGGCACTGTACCAGTATCAATGACGTAGATAGAGGTGTCCCTATGATCGGAGGATCTTTCAGTATCGCACCAGTGGTGGATGCCACTATCGTTACGGCTCAACCATTAGAGCCATCAGTCGTCCCACCTACTGTTGTTGTCGAGCCCGCTAGTGAGATCCCTCCACCTGTTGTTACTGAGTCATTCTTTACCATTTATCGATGTTGTCATTGCGACCGACAGTTCTCTACTGTGCATGGAGACTTGGACTCAGCTAGGGAATAGATGAAGGATTTACAGGGACAGATGGATTGGTATGACGAGCTGAAGGATCTGGACAACAGTGCGATGGATCAGATGCACTGGAGAGTAGTAGAGCTTGAGGAGCTTGTTAGGAAGATGTTGGACTTCCTAGGATTGAAGCGTTAGTTGTTGGTTTATTCTGTTGTTTGTTTTGTATTTCCCATTTGATGAACCCTATTTATGGCTTGCATGCCAAATTTTTAGATATTAGGAGGAAATTTCATATAGACTTGTTGCGGGTGTTGATGTAGACACGCCAAAATTTGATTAGTCGTTGTACTAAAAACAAGTTTTATAATTTATGTAATAAATATCGAATGAGTTACTTTTGGTTTAAAAATTATTCTCATTATTATGTGGATATAATACATGCGCAATGTTTGGTCCACTAACATTTAATGATTGCATTATTTTTTGTTATCATCTTATGTTTTTATTATTGTCAAAATAATAGAAACGATGAAATGTCGCCAAAAGCGAGACAGGGTCCTACCACCCCAGAATAGTTAGCACAACTCATAGTCCAACACGTTAATACTACCATGAAACAGCGCGATGCTAACCAGAATAATGGCCAGGGACATGGACGTGGTGCTCATGGGCATGGTTTTGGTGGGGCACAGATCGGAAACCCTCCAGGTAACATAATGATTAGAAAGTTTTAGTAGTTCATGTGTTATGATATAATCGGAGCGTAATCCTGATTTTTCATTAACCTTGTGAACAGTACATAGATGTACACATAAAACAATCCAGGGTTGTAACCCAAGATCATTTACTGGTACCCTATGCAATGACGTGGCAACGGTATGCATGATGTCGGGCCATCACAGCGGGCCAACCATTCAAATAATTCAGCATTCCGAGTCTAGATATGGGGATTCACAAAAGCGAAAGTCTGAATGTTTGAGAAAGGATACCGATAAGGAGCGTAATAAGAAACACAGTTCGGGGAAAGCGTATGTGACTAACTCTAGTGCCATAGGAAAGGATAATGCCAGGGATGGCAGGAGTGGTCCTGAGAAGAAGACTCATAGTGATGAGCAGGGAAAGTGCGCCAGATGTGGTCAAACTGGACATATGACTCGCGAGTGCTATGATAAGAGTACGTTGGAGGGAGATAAATTCGAGGGATGCTACGAGTGTGGTGAGCAGGGACATTTCAAGAGAGATTGTCCGAAAGCGAAGGGTCAGAATGCCGGGGGCAGAATTTTTGAGATGAATGCTGGAAAGGCATGTGACGATCCTGCTGTTGTTACCGGTATGTTTTTTTATCAATAACCATTATGCGTTCGTACTCTTTGATACTAGGGCTGACGTGAGTTTTGTTTCGAAAAAATTTGAACCATTTCTGTGTTCTCCAACAAGTAATCTAAGTAAAAAGTACTCGATAGAACTAGCAAATGGTAAATTGACAGAGACTAGTGAAGTCGTACGTGGTTGTAGTATTCGGTTAGACGAACATAGTTTTAGTGTCGATTGATTTCCAGTGGGGTTGGGTAGTTTTGATGTAGTTGTGGGGATGGATTGCCTATCCAAGAATAAAGCTGAGATTATTTGCTCGGAGATGCAAGTGAGGATACCTCGTCCTGGTGGTGGTGAAGCTATAGTTGTTAGGCCCTTAAAGGTTTATGGATAAGTAGTTTAGTGGATTTGTAGGAGTTTGGGGATTAACAATTGTAAATGGGCTTTTTGGGTAAGTTAGGCTATAGTTGTTCCGCCACCTTACGAGTTGTGCGATATCATTGTGATCTTGGTTTCGGGACTTACAATTGGTATCAGAGCCTTGCGAACCTGATTTCCAGGCTCGGATCTGATATCGCATTTCTGGTCGCTGTTACTGTTCTGATTCTTGTTACTGTTCCGGCTTTCTAGAGGAATCTGGACTATTTCTGTGCATTTTGGATTGTATTCATCAGATCTCAGACTGTCTTCAAAGAATTCCGGATCATTTCGGATCATCGTTAACCATCTCGGACTTGAAGATTACCTTATCTCGGATCATCTTCAAGTCATCTCGGACCATCATCAAAGCATCTCGGATCATCATCAAGCCATCTTGGACTGTCATCATCAGATCTCAGACCATCATCATCAGATCTCGGATAGAATTATCAGATTCCGAATTGTGTTTAGTCATCTCGGATCACCTGTGTTTGAAGATTGCCTTGTGTTTCATCTCGGACTCATACCATCTCGGATAGAACCCATCTCGGACTGCACCCATTTCGGATAAAACCCATCTCAGACTACTGTTAATTTCGGACTCCATCATTTCAGATTAGTAATCATCTCGGGTGAATCATTTCGGACTCTTCATTTCGGACCACGTTTCAGACTTAACAAACATCATGTTGAACCCAACCGGTATTATGAACGGCGTTGTGACCGCAGCTGATCTCGCTAATGCTACCCTTGCTACCATTCAGACTCAGTCTTTGGCTTTCCATCAAGAACTTGACCAAGTTATCGGCACGTCCACCAAAGTTCCAAGGTTTTCGTATGGAGACGACTACTATGAGTGGAAATTTAGGGTTGAGCAATACTGTAAGGCAAAAGAACCTCATGTTTGGAGAAGCATCAAGAATGGACCACGCACTATCATGTACGCTACTGAAGATGACACTCAAACCCAAATTCCAAAACCTGAAGGCATTTACACCGATGAAGACAAAAAGGTCGTTGCTGATGATGAATTTACTTATGGAACTCTTTCATTGGCTCTTAGTCCAGACATTTCAATTGGAGTTCGAAACTGCACAAGTGCAAAAGAAATTTGGGATTAACTAACACACTTGTTTGAAGGAAATGCTGACATGAAAGCTAGCAGAATCAACATGATGAACCAACAGTTTAGCTCGTTTAACCACATCTACGGGGAAACGTTGAGAATCAGATTAGAAGGTTTATCAAACTTTTGTCTCAGATGGTGAGTGTTGGAATCAACATCTCAAACAGTGGAATGAATCGTCAACTGCTTAACACTCTGCCTAAAGGATGGGATGCCGAGGTTTCTATGATCAAGCGTACCAAGGATCTGAATGAGATGACACTTATGAAACTGATTGCTACTATCAAGTCTTGTGAGATCAACAATCAGCAAAGAGAAATGAATCACAAGAACTCACTGATGACTGCTGGAGTGACTAGCCCCAACAACACAGCATTGATGTCTCAAGCTTATCCAAATCTGACTTTTAGCCCTGTTCATGGAGTTATGAATCACAACCTAAACATTGTTTTCAGTCCCATTGCTACACCAAAATCCAACTATGTGTATGGAATGTCTCTTCCCACTTCTCAAGCTCCTGCTGTCAATGTCACAAACGTGCAACCGTAATCTCAGCCTCAACCACAAAATGCTAATGCTGCCCTTGGTTCGACCACTCAGTCTACTCCTCAGAAAACCCCATAACCTTCAGTGGACCACATGGCCTTTTTGACCAAACAAAATGAAGAAAAACTTGCTCTTGCAGCCTCTATGATCTCCAGTTTCAATGCTTTCTTAGCAGGAGATCTCATGCCCTCAGGAGAGATAACGCCAGATGTGAATCAAGTTGTGGAAGAAGACTTGGATGAACTGGATGTGGCTTGGAATATGGCTATGTCAACATTTAAGGCATATAAGTTTGCTAAGAAATATGGGCGTCGTCCAATGAATACTCAACCTGGGGTGCTAAGAGACAGGCTGAGGTGCTACAGGTGCTATGAACTAGGACACTTTGCTAGGGATTGCAAGAAGGTTCCTGCAGGTTATGAAGCTACTCAGGCGGCAGCAGCAAGGAACAAGGAAAGGTCTGTGGTTCCTGTTACACCTGTTGAGACTTCGAATTCAACTGGACAGGGAAACTATGGAGCTGGAAGGGCTATGATCGCACAAGAGCAGAATGGATTCAATTGGGCTGATGCAGTTGCTCAAGTGGAATCAATGAAACTGTCTGAAACTGTTGCTGTGGAAAGGGTACATCAGTGCTTGATGGCGATGACCGAAGAACCAAAATCACTCTCCGAGATGGTAAATTCCCTTTTTATGTACTGAACATTGTAGGAAGAAAGTTGCTTTGCTGAGATCTCAAAATTCAGCATTAATCACTAATTACAACACTGTGATAGGAAAGTACATCAGTCTTCGAGAGAATAATAAAATTCTGTATGAAAAGATTGAGGCACTTAAGAAGGACATAGCTCAACTTCACAGAGATGTGAACTAACAGCAATGTTGGGTTCACGACTACAAACATAGACTCACAGTCAAAACTCTTGAATGTGACTCTATGAAGGCCGAGCTAGAGCTCCTCACTGGAAAGTACAAACAAAATGAATTAAACATAAAAAAATTTGATACTTCCAGTGACACAGTTCGTAATCTGTGTAATGTGCAACTTGCTTATAAAGAAAACAAGGGAAATGGATTGGGATACACACAGGTTCCGCCACTATATAATCATAAATATTCCAGACTGCCCATCACTAAGCAGGAGATGGAAAATTATGACAAAATGATGTATGGCAAGCCTAGTGATTATGTTCCATATGAGCCATCAAAGTTTAAAGATGATCAATAAGCTGATTTCAAGAAACCAATGAACTTTGTCAAAAATGAAAATGTTCAAAATGAATCAGCAGATGAGTCCGATCACGTAAATGAAACAGTAACAAATACAAAAGCTGAAACTGAAACAAAAACGGAACCAGTTAGCACACCCGTAGAGGAGATGAAGGAAAGTTCACCAAATTCTGATTCTGATGAAAATACCAACTGTTCTAGTTTTTGTGCAGAGTCAGTAAGAACTGAAGAGAAGTCTAAAGAGGATGATGAATCACATCAACATGCTGCCGATAATGTTATTTCTGATAAAAATGACATTTATGCTTAGAATTGTGTTTTTTCTTGGTTTGCTGAGACTTGGGTTGTTCCCACTAAGTCTGATGAATCTGGTGCTATTATTCTAGATTATGCATGTGATAAAAACGACTATGTTGAGAATGTTGAAAATGTGAAGATGTTTTGCCAGGAGAGCCTGATGCGTCAACTGAGGAACTTGAGACATCTGTTTTAAGTAACTCAGAAATCAATTCTGATGATTCAGGAAATTGCACTTGTATGCCTGAAACATCAAATGACACATCAGCTCCCTACAGTGATGAAAAACTTGATACTTTTGATTATGATAATGAAGAAATTGTTGTTGAACAGGGATCATCTGACGATTTTGGCGGCCAAACAGAGGATTTAGGAATCTCAGATAATGAGCTCAAATCTTCAAGTGGTTCCGATTGTGATGAACAATCAGAATCTAGCAGCATTGCGAAAGAAGACAGTCAAACTGTCTTAGACACAGACTGCTCATCATCTGAATTACCTAAATCGTCTAATGTCGAGAGCTCAGAGGTTGATCTGACTGAAGAAGAGACATCCATAGAGTCCAATTCTATAGAAACCCATGGAAACATGAAACCTATGGATAAGGAATCCTTGGAAATCAATTCCATAGTCGAATCAGATGATGAAACTGTAGAAGAAATTATTGTGGAAACCTTCTCTGCAGAATCACCTGAAAACATGATCTCTAAAGAAAAGGAATCTGTGACCTTAACAATGCAGAGTCAACTGAATCTGTTTCCCCTAAAACAAAACGGTCACGTAAAAACAAAAGACCAAAGAAAAATAATGTTAAAAGGGAAAACCCAAATCTCAAGCAAACAAAACCCAAACTCAAGGGTAAGGTAGCGGATACTTACTCTTGCGCTGACAGCTGTAAGTCGGGTTCATCCAAGATCAAGCATCCTCGAAACCACTCAGCGTCAAATGAAAGGAAAAGACGTGATCAATTCTCGAGAATAACACAAGCTGAACTAGATGTCTTTTACTCAAAAAGGCAGACATGTTTTAATTGTGGAATTCCAGGACACATTGCAAGAAATTGTGTTCATCGTCCCTACTACTCTAGGAACATGTATCATCAGAAGCCCATGCACTCTCACTTTACGAAAAATGGTCATCCCAAAGCAAGGCCTTCTGACAGAGATTGGAATCTTGCTAAACAGGAAAACCAAAAATTTTTAAACACAAATAGGTTTTAAGGAAAAACGAAAGTTTTTCCATTAAATAGAAGTGTTTCAGGCACCAGAAATTGGAAACCTAAAATTCCTGTTGGATCCCAGTTTCCGTGTTCGCAATCATCAACTTCTACCGCGTCACCAAAAACCACAAGCAATGATAAAATTCACATGATCTTTAGCAAAGTTACCTACACAGATAGCGATGGTAAACTCAGGTCCACCATGGCCTGGGTTCCAGTCTCTAACTGATTCCGTTAAATGTGCAGGAACGACTATTGAGGGCTATCTTTAGACTCTGGTTTATTGATAGTGGTTGTTCTAGACACATGACGGGATACATATCCCAGTTGAATGACATCAAGATATTCGACGGAGGATGTGTCAATTTCGCTGGAGGAGAATCGGGGAGGATTACCATGAAAGGCACAGTCAAAAATGGCATCCTCACCTTTTCAGACGTTAACTATGTCCCTGAGCTAAAGCACAGTCTGCTGAGAGTATCACAGATGTGCGATAAAGGAATGAAAGTTCTCTTCACCAAGAGTGGCTGCGTTATTTTGAAACCAGGAATTATCATACCTGAAGACTGGTTTCTGATTGAGGCTGAACGAAGTGGAAATGCTTACGTAATTGATATGAACAAAGCACCTACTGATCAAGTTACTTGTTTGTTTTCAGAAATTGCTAAACATGATGCTATGTTGTGGCACCGTCGGTTGGGTCACCTGAAGACGAAAAAATTGAATCGGTTGGCAAAAGGAGGTCTCGTCAGGAACTTGCCAATCAAGGATTTCATGCAAATAGAGAAATGTGAAGCATGTGCTTGAGGAAAGTAGCATCGAAGGCCTCATAAGTCAAAACCTGTTCACACCACTTCAAAGGAGTTTGAACTACTGCATATGGATTTATTTGGGCCGGTCAATGTACTCAGTATAGGAGGAAAGGCTTACTGTTTGGTCATCACAGATGATTTTTATCGTTTCACTTGGGTATTCTTCTTGGAGTAGAAAAGCAAGACAACTGGCTTAATCAAGGAATTTGTGATACTCATGGAGAATCAGTCAAATGAACGTGTAAAGATTATTCGCTGTGACAATGGGACAGAATTCAAGAATGCCGAGCTGAATGAGTTTTGTGCCCTGAAAGGAATCGACTGTCAATATAGTACAACAAGATCTCCTCAACAGAATGGAGTTGCAGAAAGACGCAATCTCACTCTTATCGAAGCTGCTCGCACAATTCTGATAGATTCAGGACTTCCACTAATATTTTGGGCAAAAGAGTGAACACGGCCTGCTATGTTCAAAGTCATGCCTTGATCAACAAACGTCACATGAAAACTCCTTATGAGATAGTGGAAGGTCAAAAACCCTCAGTGCAACACTTTCGTTCTTTGGGCTGTCCGTGTGTACTTCTTCTCAAGGATTCTAGAGGAAAATTTGAAGCTCAAGGAGATCCATGCTATTTCATTGGATACGCTAAGAATACCTCGTATCGTGTGTACAACAAGGTCAAGAAGCAAGTTGTGGAAGCAAATCATGTGGATTGGCTGGAATAAAATCCAAAAGATGCTCGCATTGGACCTGATTGGCTATATGACTATTACTCCTTGTTTAAATCGTTTCCTATTTTATCTGATGAAGTTGTTGATGCAGGAGTTTCAGCTGCAGTGATGCCTATTCCCCTTGAAGATGAAGATGAGGATGTGCCCTTGTAAAATTTAATCAAGAAACTCACTGTGAATCCATCAGGATTTGACAAGGAAACAACAGCACAACGTCACTCCTCCACTGCTAAGGAACCGATTCCTGAACCTTCAGCAGCTACCCCTGATGGTGAAGTTAGCAACACTGAAGTCTCCGCAGGACCGTCAAACGTTCAAGGAGCTTCTTTGTTTCAAGAAGCAATTCCATCGGATTGTACTGTAGATCCTCGCATGATCAACACCGCTGCACCAAATGAGGGGGATCCATTTGGAATAGCATCAAGAAGCTTTTCAAATTTGCAACCTAACCTACAAGTCCCTGTAACAACAATTCCATAGCGTGTTCAGAGAAGTCACCCGATCTCGAATGTCATTGGTCCAGTATCTGCTGGTGTTCAGACCCGCAGCAAATCTGGAGACATCAACTCGTGCTTATACTCTTGCTTCATATCACATATTGAGCCTAAAAACGTTAATATTGCTTTACATGAACCTGGATGGGTTGATGCAATGTATGAAGAGCTCAATCAGTTCGAACGGCTTGGAGTGTGGAAGCTTGAAAAACTGCCTCAAGGAAAACGAGCTCTTGGCACACGATGGGTATTTCGTAACAAGCAAGAGGATTCTAGAATAATTGTAAGGAACAAGGCCAGATTAGTAGTCAGGTCGAATGTTTAGATTATGATGAAGTGTATCCTCTTGTAGCGCGTCTTGAAGCCATCCGTATTTACCTGGCATATGCATCCTTTATGGGGTTTACAGTCTATCAAATGGATGTAAAGATGGCATTTCTTTATGGGAAGGTCAAGGAGGAGATCTATGTTGCTCAACCCCCGGGCTTCATTGATCAAGAAAAGGAAGGTTATGCCTACAAGCTGGACAAGGCTCTGTATGGTTTGCACCAAGCACCCCGTGCATGGTATGCTACTCTAACAGAACATTTGCTCGCTCATGGGTACACTCGAGGGACAATCGATCAGATGCTGTTCATTAAACGTGTTGACAAGGACATCATCCTAGTTCAAATATACGTTGATGACATTATCTTCGGATCAACAAATGATGCACTGTGCAAGGAATTTGAAGAGGTCATGAAGAGGAAGTTCGAGATGAGTTCCTTAGGAGAGATGGCAATGTTTTTGGGCCTGCAAGTTTGTCAGAATAATCAAGTAATCTTGATTCACCAGAGTAAATATGTAAATGACGTTCTTGCAAAGTTCAGCATGACAGACTCAAAGCCAATAGACTCCCCAATTGCAGAACGGCCGTTGTTGATTGAGGATCCAGAGGGAAGTCCTGTTAATCAGACATTGTGTGACAACTGCCACTTTCGAGTAATTTACTTACATTAAAACGATGATTCACTTAGAAAACATCGTGGAATATTCGTTTATTATTACACATGATTCACTTTTATTGGGTACATTTGAAATAGTGCAAACAATTCACCGAAACAACTAGAGTAGTGCCTAGTGAACTAGAGTGCTGACGAAAACTCCAGATTCGCAGAAAACATCTAAAATGACATCTTTAGGACTCGGGTGAGAGTCCAATATCAATTATATATTAAACCCTATATGGGAATACAAGAGTTTGGTTAATATTTTACCAATGCTCGGTAGCACTAAAAACTGTCCGAAATGCGCTAAAAGTGACCATTTCATTCTTTTTCCGCAAAATTCAGCAATTGTAATTTTATTACAAGATGCAAAATTGATGTTTAAGCACCAATTTCATATGAAAATATTTATGGAATATCAATTTCACACATAACGGAAATTTTTCTTACAACTTCCTTAAGTGTACCTTTCGACTATTTACTAGCGAAACGAGCGTTAAACATCTAGCCGAACTATATTTTGGCACTTGTAGCGAACTAGTTAATATTATTTTTGGTCTTGCAAAGCTAGTTTATGGTTATTACAAGTCTTGAATCATCTCGGAATAATTGCAAAAACCTAAACACCTAAAGACTTAACCTTTGCATTTCATTTGAAACCTTAATTTTTACTAACACATTTTACCACATGAGACCCCCCCCCCACACCTTGTAACCGTGAACAAGGGGGCCCCACACCCCTTGTTTAATTTGGTAAATATCTAGATATTATTATCTAGTTACTAGTGGATTAGAATGGTGACTTATTACAACACTTCTTCACTAAGTTACTACACTTTTACACCATATCTTACACATACATAAGAAAACTCTCTAATCATCTTCATCTTCCATCAAGAACACCTTCAAAAACCCAATTATTTTTATCATCTTCTTCATGATCAAGATGGATTTCCAAGTAACATAAGGTGATCTAAACCTCTTGGAAGTGAAAGGAAGGATTTTTATTCATACAAAAGTGTTCTAACATCAAGATCATCATCTTCTTAGTTCTTAATAATCTCTAAGATCATCCCTAGCCTAGTGCTAGAAGTAAGCTTCTATATTTTTTTTATACATATTATGTTTATGATTGTTATTATAACTAATAATAACTATATAATCATACATAATGAACAAGAAAAATACAATGAAGCAAAGATAAAAATCATGATATAATTATGTTTGCTTATATTGTGATCTTAGACTTGTTATATGCATATTAGATCTTGTTATGATGATTATGCTACAAATAAAGTGTTAGAAGATGTTGAAAGATATGATCTAAAAATTATACATGTTTATGTTAAAGGGTTTTAACATAAAGGATTAAAGGGATGATCATATCTAGTGATCTTGTGAAAGTATTTAGGGTTTTTATTTAAAAACAAGACTTTCACAAGATTATAAAAAATAACATACAACTAAAGATTTTTATAAAAGTTGTTAAAACTAGAATTAAACTTGGTTTTTGAACTAGTTAACATATGAAAGGATCATGTTTAAAACCCTACATGATTTGCATATCATCTTGATAATTTCATGTTATAAAAGTCTCATAATGTTTAGTTAAGATGTTGAATAAATTGTTGTTGATTTAATAAAGAAAATGATATGTTTAATGAAACATGGTTAAGATAAAAATACAAAGGTTATATGGCCAATTTTTATAAAAAAATTATTTTATAAAATAACAACATTTTTGGGTAAATCTCTACAAGATTTAAAAATGTTATTAAAGAAGGGTTTATAAAATAAAAGACAAGAAAAAAATATATATTTTTTTAGGAAATATATATTTGGTTACTTTAACAATTTTTGTGTGATATATTACTTGGTGTATTAGATATATATATCATTGTAGGAACTTGAATCTCATGTCACCTTTAAACTCAAAACACGTTATAACAAAAGTCCTACGAGACTTCACACAATTACGCCTTAAAACGAGTTACGGACGATTAGAATAATCGGACACCAATTATGGTCAAAATGAACGACGGACGACTACTTAAGTGAATTGCCAATCCGAAGAATTACTACGATGTTTAGACGATTTTTCCGACACGAAATATAAATAAGCAATCAATAACAAATTTCGGATGTTTATAAACTTATAAAAACTAGTATGTTTTATTTACTAACAAGTGTACTTAGTAAATTTTTATAAAAAGGTTTTTATAAAAATAAATGGGCTTATTATACTAGTGGGCTATTTTTATTACAAATGGGCTTAATATACTTAATAGACTATTTTTACAAATGGGCTACTTACACTTAATGGGCTTAGTTTTCTTAATGGGCTTAACTTCATTATGGGCTTAACATAAATTCATGGGCTAAGCCCAAACACCAAACATATGGGCCAAAGCCCAACACTATTTAAGCCCAACACTATTCAAGCCCGACACTATGCAAGCCCAACACTATTCAAGCCCAACACTATTCAAGCCCAACACTATTCAAGCCCAACACTATTTGAGGCCCAACACTATTTGAGGCCCAACACTATTGAGGCCCAACACTATTGAGGCCCAACACTATTTGAGGCCCAACACTATTTGAGGCCCAGCACTATTTAAGCCCAATAACTTGAAAACATGGGCTTGGCCCAATGATACTATTATTGGAAACACAACTATACAAGTGATACATACAAGACACGAGATTCAGCGGACGAGATCCGACTATACAACTCATTCATCGAATACACAGTTAACGAACAATTGAACAACTCATACATCGAATACACAGTTAACGAACAGTAAAGACATACAAGTCTTACACATACTCAAGACAAAAGACTTGTACTCAAGTTATTTACAAAGACCGAAGTGTCTAACAAAAATAAGAACATTTGTAGGTCTCATCGCTATTCAGGACGACCGCACGTGAGATCTTATTTACATCTATTTTCAGGACGCGATACTGTGAGTTCATGTTCCCCTATTCATTTAAATGTTTTACAACTTTACAACTATCGGGGAAGATACATGTTCAGAGTATGTTAAAGTTAGGTAATGAAACACCATAGATCATGTGCGAATTAGGGCCATACTATAAGCACCATTAATCCAGTTTGGACCAAGGAACAAAGGACTAGATCTATTGGGTTTTGGCGAGCCCCACTCTTGGTCGTGGACCCATACAGAAGAGTGCGTTTGTGTCCCAGTCGATAGGAATTGACATAAAATCGTCTAGGGTTGGTTTGCTTCCTATTTCGTCACACATATTAATGTCCTTGCAAAACATTAATGATCAACGATTTCATTGACGCTTTACATACTACAACTCACATTTTTCATACATCGTTTACAACTAAATTGCATGAATTCACCAACTTTTGTTGATGTTTTCCAAACTTAACATGTATTTCAGGGAATTAAAGGACCATGTCGGATTTTCCAGTCAAGATAACAAGTACAGGAACTCCATGCCATCTTTTGAAGGGTTTAACTATTATATTCCGCCTCTTTGCGGAAATATGATGGTTTAAACCTTTGTAGTTTATTTCAAGTTAATGTATGAAACAATAACGCTTTATTTTCATGTTAATGGTTTGTAACCGACACACTAAACTTATGTTGTAATCTTTTGAAACACTATGTAATGGCAATGGAGTATGTTTTATTCATATAGTTTGTTCATGTACATCGATATTTATGCAATGAAAACCAGACAGATCACACCTTGCGTTTCCGCTACGAGCGGGTGTGACAGCTTGGTATCAGAGCATCGATTGTAGTGAACCAGGATTCTTTACCGAGTCTAAGTCTACAATCACTAGGGATCTCTCATGAAAACCATTTAAACACAAACACATGTTTTCATTTGCATAAACATTTTTCATGGTCCACTTTCAACAAGAATTCATCTCATACAAATCAAGCAAGGGCATTAGTGTCTTAGTCATCTAAATGGTAGACATGCAACTTTAAGTTAATCCACACAACTCAAGTAGGATAACTTAAAATGAACTCTATGTGAAAAATACATTTCGTGTATATATGTAACGTAACAAATACTCATACGTGTCGAACAACTTATTTCTCAGGATATCATGTCTTCCTCTGAAGGAAGCAACATATACGATGACGTAGACCCGATGGAGCTATCCTCCTCCGACGAGTATGTACCGGCAGTCCAGGTCATTACGTCCGACAGCGAGTCGGCATCTGACGATGATTTGGATGACTTTCAGCCGTTCGCGATTGTTGATGACATTATCGACGCAGACGGGTTAGGAGACATTATTGATGATGATGTACTAGTTATGCCCCCTCTACTTAACGAGATAGTTATCATGGGTCACCCGGAGGGTGAGCATGTGGTCGAGGTTATACCCTGGGATGTCCTTCCTCTTGCTATTATGCCTTTTATTGGCGACTTCGACGAGGATGACGACGCTGTAGTTCCTGTGATTCCCGTGGAGCATTTAGGTGATGAGTTGGGAGACGGGGATGTTCATGACGTGGTTATTTTGGAGGTCGCTGCACCGGTAGTCCCGGTTATTGTCATTTCTTCTGACTCCGATACCGATTCAGATGCTTCATCTTATGCATCTGTTACTTCATCTGCACTGCAGGCCATTGGCCTACAGCACAATGCAGACATTGAGATGGATGATGTCCTACCAGACGAGCCAGTTGTCCCTGCACATGATCATATTGCCCCTATTCTACCCCATATAGACCATACTGACGAGGCAGGACCCTCTGGACATGCTCATGTACCACCCGGAGACATGGACCTATACCCACATGATATGCCCATCACAGACCCATACCACCCGTTGCATTACCTAGTTGCTACTACCGAGTTACCGGCTCGTGTGCTCACACTTGAGCATCAGATAGACTTTATTATACGTCGAGTTAGTGAACTCGAGGATGAGCTTACCCACCTGCTTGGTTTGGTACTTCAGGCTCCACCACCACCAGCCCATTCACCACCCCATACTCCACCACCACCACCAGGGTCACCACCATTACCCCCACTACCACCTCAGATGCCACCAGCGGATCTACCGCCAGTGGATTTACCTGCTCGGGTACTGACGCTCGAGCAGCAGATTGTATTCCTGAACCGTTTGGTTCTAGATTTGGACGGTAGGGTTTCTGATGTCCACAGGTTGTTGTTCCCGATTCCACCACAAGTTTTTCCCCCACCATAGACTATGTTTACCGGTAGTATACTTATGGGACGGGTATTTATAGTCGTGTTGTGTACATATTGATGCTCCACCAAGTTTGAAGACAGCCGACATACAGCGGATCACGCAGTTGGAAGGAAGATTTTGTTATCTCTTTTGTTGTACTAGACTAGTATGACCGGGTTATGTAGCCCGAGTCTATTTTTGTTCCTTTCAAACGATTATGTAACCGGTTGACTATATATATGAAAAACTTGGTGTTATCTATTAAATGCAATTGAGTGGTCTGGTTGGACATATCTTATTGATTATGTTAACGTATTTACTCGCATTATATATTTGGTGGTGATATTGTTATTAATGTTATGAATATTTCTTTTTGAACAAACAAAATCAACGTCTAATCTTTATCCTATTTCTCCTTTGGAAGAATCATGCCACCGAGGAGAGGCTTACGTTCACGAACTGATCCACCCCACCCCCACAAATGCCTGCGACCGAGGCGGAACTGAATGCACTTATAGAACAGAGAATCGCTCAAGCTATCGCACTGTATGAGGCATCTCGTGTCGAACAAAGTGGTGGCACCGGCAGATCGGGAGGCCAGGGTCCAAGCGGTCCTTCAGGTGGAACAAATATTCCGGGGTGCACATTCAAGCAGTTTTTGGACTGCAAGCCACTTAACTACGATGGCACAGGCGGTGCTGTGGCTTATGTGAGATGGACTGAGAAAACGGATTCCACTATCAGAATGAGCAGATGTTCTGCTAATGAGCAAGTCACTTTCGTTACTGGCTTGTTTCTCAACGAGGCCCTTACCTGGTGGAACCTACAAGTGCAAACTTTGGGTGATAACGCTGCTTATGCGTTGACGTGGGAGGAACTGAAGGAACGTATGAGGGAAAAGTACTGTTCTCGTGCTGAACTCCAAAAGTTGGAGAACGAGTTTTGGAACCTTACCATGGTCGGAGCTGATATCACGGGATATACGCAAAGATTTCACGATCTGTCCCGCGTGATTCCTTATCTTGTAACACCAGAATACAAGCGTATCGAACGCTACATCTGGGGACTTTCTGACAAGATTCGAAGTTTGGTAACTGCAGCTAAACCCACGACTATTACTCAGGCTGTGACTATAGCCGTGAGTCTTACTGAAGACGGGGACAGGATGAAGATATTCACTGAGAAAGGTGATGACAAGAAGGAAACACATGCCGAGTCTTCCAACCGTGGGAAGAGGAGTTACTCGAATTTCAAGAAGGGAACCCGCGGTAATAACAACAACCACAGTAACAACAATCACAACAACAATAACAATAACACCAACAACAACAACAACAACAACAACAGGCGACAGAATAACCCGCAACAGGATGCAAGGGCGTTTGTAGCCACAAACGACACTGGTCCTAAGAAGTACGCTGGTACTTTACCTAAGTGCGAGCGATGCAAATTTCATCACGTGGGTGATTGTCGGGTTGTCAAGTGTGATAAGTGTGGCAAGCTTGGCCACCGTACCGAGTCATGTTGGGGAACGGGAAATAATACTGGATCGGGAAGTGGATTTGGTAACAAGAATGGAAACGGGAATGGTCGTAATCAAGGATGCTTTGGATGTGGAAGCAAAGATCACTACAAGAAAGACTGTCCTAAAGAAATTCAAGCTCGTGGTCGATCATTTGTGATTGGAGCCAAAGATGCGCGCCAAGACCCTAATGTGGTCACTGGTACGTTTCTTCTAAATGATCATTTCGCATCCATATTATTTGATACCGGAGCCGATTTTAGTTTTATCTCTATAGAATTTAAAAATATTCTGGGCTTGGAACCTAGTAAGCTAGATGTTCCATATTCTATAGAATTGGCTAACGGTAGACTAATAGAGACGGGAGAAGTTGTTAAGGAGTGTACCTTAGAACTTGGTGAACAAAAATTCAATATCGATCTCTTACCCGTTGAATTGGGTAGTTTCGACGTAGTGGTTGGCATGGATTGGCTATCCAACAATCGAGCCGAAGTCGTTTGCCACGAGAAGATCATTCGCCTACCACTACCGAACGAAGAGACACTTGTTATACATGGAGAGAAGCGTGACACCCCATTGCGGATCATCAATTGCATGAAAGCGCAGAAATACTTACGGAAAGGTTATATTGCCTTTCTAGCGCATGTTGTAGACAAGAAGGCCGATGGGCCGAAGTTGACAGATATTCCGGTAGTAAAAGAATTTCCTGAAGTCTTTCCTGAAGACTTACCAGGACTACCGCCTTATCGACAAGTCGAATTTCACATCGACTTGGTACCAGGAGCCGCACCTGTAGCTAAATCTCCATATCGATTAGCACCTTCTGAAATGCAGGAATTGTCCACACAACTTCAAGAGTTGTTGGATAAGGGATTCATCAGACCGAGTTTCTCGCCTTGGGGAGCTCCAGTTCTTTTTTGTGAAAAAGAAGGACGGGACATTCAGAATGTGTATCGACTACAGAGAGTTGAATAAACTCACCATCAAGAATCGGTATCCACTACCGAGGATTGACGACTTATTCGATCAACTTCAAGGGTCGAGTTTTTATTCAAAGATAGACTTACGATCGGGGTATCATCAGTTACGGATTCAAGAAGAAAGCATACCGAAAACGGCTTTTCGGACTCGTTACGGTCATTACGAGTTTCTCGTTATGCCTTTTGGTTTAACGAACGCACCGGCGGTCTTCATGGATTTAATGAACCGCGTGTGCAAGCCGTATCTCGACAAATTCGTCATAGTGTTCATTGACGACATCTTGATATACTCACGATCGGCAGCCGAGCATGAAAAACATTTGAGAACCATCTTAGAACTACTCAAGAAGGAGAATTTATACGCGAAGTTTTCCAAATGTGAGTTTTGGATTCGTGAAGTACAATTTCTCGGGCATATAGTGAACGAGAAGGGTATTCAAGTAGACCCGTCGAAGATTGAATCGATTAAGAATTGGGAAGCGCCCAAGACTCCTACTGAAGTGCGACAATTTTTGGGCTTAGCGGGATATTATCGGAGATTCATTGAGAATTTTTCAAAGATTGCTCAACCGCTAACTTCTCTTACACAGAAAGACAGGAAATTCGATTGGGGAGAGAAACAAGAAGCAGCATTTCAACATCTTAAAGACAAGTTGTGCATTGCACCAATCTTATCATTACCCGACGGTACCGATGACTTTGTGGTATACTGTGATGCTTCGCATCAAGGGTTGGGTTGTGTACTCATGCAACGTAAAAAGGTTATCGCGTACGCGTCCCGCCAACTGAAAGTTCACGAGAAGAACTATACCACTCACGACCTAGAGCTAGGCGCGGTGGTATTTGCTTTAAAAATTTGGCGGCATTACTTATATGGTACACAGTGCACTATTTTCACAGATCATAGGAGTCTACAACACATATTCAACCAAAAAGAATTAAATATGCGTCAGCGACGTTGGGTTGAATTATTAAACGACTATGATTGTGAAATAAAGTACCATCCGGGCAAGGCGAACGTTGTAGCAGACGCCTTGAGCCGCAAGGAACGAGTTAAAACACTTAGAGTGCGAGCACTAAAGATGACGATTCACACAGATCTTACCGCACGAATTCAAAATGCACAACAAGAAGCGCTCAAGGAAGAACATATTCTAGAAGAATCACTTCGAGGCATGGAAAAACAGTTAATACCCAAGGAGGATGGAACTTTGTACCTTGCGGGTAGAATTTGGGTTCCATTCTTTGGAGGTCTCCGAGATCTCATTTTTGAGGAAGCACATAGGTCAAAGTACTCGATCCATCCTGGATCAGATAAGATGTACCAAGACTTAAAGGAGTACTACTGGTGGCCTAACCTCAAAAAGGATGTCGCTTTCTATGTTGGAAAATGCTTGACCTGCGCTAAGGTCAAGGCAGAGTATCAGAAACCATCAGGTTTATTACAACAACCCGAGATTCCCGCTTGGAAATGGGAACAAATATCGATGGACTTCATTACGAAGTTACCCAGGACCTCGAAAGGTCATGACATGATATGGGTAATCGTCGATAGATTGACAAAGTCCGCACACTTCTTACCGATTCGGGAGAAGGATAGTACTGAGAAACTAGCGGAAATATATCTCAAAGAAATAGTGGCTCGTCATGGAGTGCCTATTTCAATCATTTCGGACCGAGACGGTCGTTTTGTTTCAAGAATATGGAAATCATTTCAACAGGCCTTTGGATCTCAATTGAATCTAAGTACGGCCTTTCATCCACAAACTGACGGCCAGAGCGAACGGACAATCCAAACACTCGAAGATATGCTTCGTGCATGTGTTATGGATTTAGGTGGCAATTGGGATAATCATCTACCTCTAGTTGAGTTTTCCTACAATAACAGCTACCATACAAGTATACGAGCTGCACCGTTTGAAGCTCTTTATGGTCGAAAGTGTCGCTCTCCGCTATGTTGGGCGGAAACGGGCGATAGTCAATTAATTGGTCCGGAACTAGTCCAAGATACTACGGATAAAATTTTTCAGATCCGAGACCGTATCAAGGCGGCTCGCGATCGACAAAAGCTCTACGCTGATGGAAAACGAAAACAAGCATCTTTCGAGGTTGGAGAGAAAGTTTTGTTGAAAGTCTCACCTTGGAAAGGCGTAGTGAGGTTCGGTAAACGTGGAAAGCTTAACCCGCGTTACATTGGACCATTTGAAATCTTAGAAAAGATTGGCACTGTTGCCTACAAGTTGAAGTTACCAGATGAACTTAGCAGTGTACACCACACGTTTCATGTGACGAATCTTAAAAAGAGTCCAATACAAGTAACCGTTACCATTCCTATGGATGAAATTCACATTGACGACAAACTCCATTTCACTGAAGAACCTGTTGAAGTCACGGACTGGAAGGTCAATAAAACACGGAGAAGTCGTATCAAGTTAGTAAAGGTTCGTTGGAACTCTCGTCATGGACCCGAGTATACTTGGGAACGTGAAGATCGAATGAAGGAAAAATATCCTCACTTATTTCCGAAGACTCCTGCAAAGAATAACAAAGCTAGAATTTCGGGACGAAATTCTGAATAACAAGGGGAGAATGTGACAACTGCCACTTTCGGGTAATTTACTTACATTAAAACGATGATTTACATTATACAAGTATGTGTTTTGAATATTCGGACTGCATGATTACATGATATACATCTTAGAAAACTCATGGAATATTCGTTTATTATTACACATGATTCACTTTTATTGGGTACATTTGAAATAGTGCAAACAATTCACCGAAACAACTAGAGTAGTGCCTAGTGAACTAGAGTGCTGACGAAAACTCCAGATTCGCAGAAAACATCTAAAATGACATCTTTAGGACTCGGGTGAGAGTCCAATATCAATTATATATTAAACCCTATATGGGAATACAAGAGTTTGGTTAATATTTTACCAATGCTCGGTAGCACTAAAAACTGTCCGAAATGCGCTAAAAGTGACCATTTCATTCTTTTTCCGCAAAATTCAGCAATTGTAATTTTATTACAAGATGCAAAATTGATGTTTAAGCACCAATTTCATATGAAAATATTTATGGAATATCAATTTCACACATAACGGAAATTTTTCTTACAACTTCCTTAAGTGTACCTTTCGACTATTTACTAGCGAAACGAGCGTTAAACATCTAGCCGAACTATATTTTGGCACTTGTAGCGAACTAGTTAATATTATTTTTGGTCTTGCAAAGCTAGTTTATGGTTATTACAAGTCTTGAATCATCTCGGAATAATTGCAAAAACCTAAACACCTAAAGACTTAACCTTTGCATTTCATTTGAAACCTTAATTTTTACTAACACATTTTACCACATGAGACCCCCCCCCCCCCCACACCTTGTAACCGTGAACAAGGGGGCCCCACACCCCTTGTTTAATTTGGTAAATATCTAGATATTATTATCTAGTTACTAGTGGATTAGAATGGTGACTTATTACAACACTTCTTCACTAAGTTACTACACTTTTACACCATATCTTACACATACATAAGAAAACTCTCTAATCATCTTCATCTTCCATCAAGAACACCTTCAAAAACCCAATTATTTTTATCATCTTCTTCATGATCAAGATGGATTTCCAAGTAACATAAGGTGATCTAAACCTCTTGGAAGTGAAAGGAAGGATTTTTATTCATACAAAAGTGTTCTAACATCAAGATCATCATCTTCTTAGTTCTTAATAATCTCTAAGATCATCCCTAGCCTAGTGCTAGAAGTAAGCTTCTATATTTTTTTTATACATATTATGTTTATGATTGTTATTATAACTAATAATAACTATATAATCATACATAATGAACAAGAAAAATACAATGAAGCAAAGATAAAAATCATGATATAATTATGTTTGCTTATATTGTGATCTTAGACTTGTTATATGCATATTAGATCTTGTTATGATGATTATGCTACAAATAAAGTGTTAGAAGATGTTGAAAGATATGATCTAAAAATTATACATGTTTATGTTAAAGGGTTTTAACATAAAGGATTAAAGGGATGATCATATCTAGTGATCTTGTGAAAGTATTTAGGGTTTTTATTTAAAAACAAGACTTTCACAAGATTATAAAAAATAACATACAACTAAAGATTTTTATAAAAGTTGTTAAAACTAGAATTAAACTTGGTTTTTGAACTAGTTAACATATGAAAGGATCATGTTTAAAACCCTACATGATTTGCATATCATCTTGATAATTTCATGTTATAAAAGTCTCATAATGTTTAGTTAAGATGTTGAATAAATTGTTGTTGATTTAATAAAGAAAATGATATGTTTAATGAAACATGGTTAAGATAAAAATACAAAGGTTATATGGCCAATTTTTATAAAAAAATTATTTTATAAAATAACAACATTTTTGGGTAAATCTCTACAAGATTTAAAAAGGTTATTAAAGAAGGGTTTATAAAATAAAAGACAAGAAAAAAAAATATATTTTTTTAGGAAATATATATTTGGTTACTTTAACAATTTTTGTGTGATATATTACTTGGTGTATTAGATATATATATCATTGTAGGAACTTGAATCTCATGTCACCTTTAAACTCAAAACACGTTATAACAAAAGTCCTACGAGACTTCACACAATTACGCCTTAAAACGAGTTACGGACGATTAGAATAATCGGACACCAATTATGGTCAAAATGAACGACGGACGACTACTTAAGTGAATTGCCAATCCGAAGAATTACTACGATGTTTAGACGATTTTTCCGACACGAAATATAAATAAGCAATCAATAACAAATTTCGGATGTTTATAAACTTATAAAAACTAGTATGTTTTATTTACTAACAAGTGTACTTAGTAAATTTTTATAAAAAGGTTTTTATAAAAATAAATGGGCTTATTATACTAGTGGGCTATTTTTATTACAAATGGGCTTAATATACTTAATAGACTATTTTTACAAATGGGCTACTTACACTTAATGGGCTTAGTTTTCTTAATGGGCTTAACTTCATTATGGGCTTAACATAAATTCATGGGCTAAGCCCAAACACCAAACATATGGGCCAAAGCCCAACACTATTTAAGCCCAACACTATTCAAGCCCGACACTATTCAAGCCCAACACTATTCAAGCCCAACACTATTCAAGCCCAACACTATTCAAGCCCAACACTATTTGAGGCCCAACACTATTTGAGGCCCAACACTATTTGAGGCCCAACACTATTGAGGCCCAACACTATTGAGGCCCAACACTATTTGAGGCCCAACACTATTTGAGGCCCAGCACTATTTAAGCCCAATAACTTGAAAACATGGGCTTGGCCCAATGATACTATTATTGGAAACACAACTATACAAGTGATACATACAAGACACGAGATTCAGCGGACGAGATCCGACTATACAACTCATTCATCGAATACACAGTTAACGAACAATTGAACAACTCATACATCGAATACACAGTTAACGAACAGTAAAGACATACAAGTCTTACACATACTCAAGACAAAAGACTTGTACTCAAGTTATTTACAAAGACCGAAGTGTCTAACAAAAATAAGAACATTTGTAGGTCTCATCGCTATTCAGGACGACCGCACGTGAGATCTTATTTACATCTATTTTCAGGACGCGATACTGTGAGTTCATGTTCCCCTATTCATTTAAATGTTTTACAACTTTACAACTATCGGGGAAGATACATGTTCAGAGTATGTTAAAGTTAGGTAATGAAACACCATAGATCATGTGCGAATTAGGGCCATACTATAAGCACCATTAATCCAGTTTGGACCAAGGAACAAAGGACTAGATCTATTGGGTTTTGGCGAGCCCCACTCTTGGTCGTGGACCCATACAGAAGAGTGCGTTTGTGTCCCAGTCGATAGGAATTGACATAAAATCGTCTAGGGTTGGTTTGCTTCCTATTTCGTCACACATATTAATGTCCTTGCAAAACATTAATGATCAACGATTTCATTGACGCTTTACATACTACAACTCACATTTTTCATACATCGTTTACAACTAAATTGCATGAATTCACCAACTTTTGTTGATGTTTTCCAAACTTAACATGTATTTCAGGGAATTAAAGGACCATGTCGGATTTTCCAGTCAAGATAACAAGTACAGGAACTCCATGCCATCTTTTGAAGGGTTTAACTATTATATTCCGCCTCTTTGCGGAAATATGATGGTTTAAACCTTTGTAGTTTATTTCAAGTTAATGTATGAAACAATAACGCTTTATTTTCATGTTAATGGTTTGTAACCGACACACTAAACTTATGTTGTAATCTTTTGAAACACTATGTACTGGCAATGGCGTATGTTTTATTCATATAGTTTGTTCATGTACATCGATATTTATGCAATGAAAACCAGACAGATCACACCTTGCGTTTCCGCTACGAGCGGGTGTGACAGCTTGGTATCAGAGCATCGATTGTAGTGAACCAGGATTCTTTACCGAGTCTAAGTCTACAATCACTAGGGATCTCTCATGAAAACCATTTAAACACAAACACATGTTTTCATTTGCATAAACATTTTTCATGGTCCACTTTCAACAAGAATTCATCTCATACAAATCAAGCAAGGGCATTAGTGTCTTAGTCATCTAAATGGTAGACATGCAACTTTAAGTTAATCCACACAACTCAAGTAGGATAACTTAAAATGAACTCTATGTGAAAAATACATTTCGTGTATATATGTAACGTAACAAATACTCATACGTGTCGAACAACTTATTTCTCAGGATATCATGTCTTCCTCTGAAGGAAGCAACATATACGATGACGTAGACCCGATGGAGCTATCCTCCTCCGACGAGTATGTACCGGCAGTCCAGGTCATTACGTCCGACAGCGAGTCGGCATCTGACGATGATTTGGATGACTTTCAGCCGTTCGCGATTGTTGATGACATTATCGACGCAGACGGGTTAGGAGACATTATTGATGATGATGTACTAGTTATGCCCCCTCTACTTAACGAGATAGTTATCATGGGTCACCCGGAGGGTGAGCATGTGGTCGAGGTTATACCCTGGGATGTCCTTCCTCTTGCTATTATGCCTTTTATTGGCGACTTCGACGAGGATGACGACACTGTAGTTCCTGTGATTCCCGTGGAGCATTTAGGTGATGAGTTGGGAGACGGGGATGTTCATGACGTGGTTATTTTGGAGGTCGCTGCACCGGTAGTCCCGGTTATTGTCATTTCTTCTGACTCCGATACCGATTCAGATGCTTCATCTTATGCATCTGTTACTTCATCTGCACTGCAGGCCATTGGCCTACAGCACAATGCAGACATTGAGATGGATGATGTCCTACCAGACGAGCCAGTTGTCCCTGCACATGATCATATTGCCCCTATTCTACCCCATATAGACCATACTGACGAGGCAGGACCCTCTGGACATGCTCATGTACCACCCGGAGACATGGACCTATACCCACATGATATGCCCATCACAGACCCATACCACCCGTTGCATTACCTAGTTGCTACTACCGAGTTACCGGCTCGTGTGCTCACACTTGAGCATCAGATAGACTTTATTATACGTCGAGTTAGTGAACTCGAGGATGAGCTTACCCACCTGCTTGGTTTGGTACTTCAGGCTCCACCACCACCAGCCCATTCACCACCCCATACTCCACCACCACCACCAGGGTCACCACCATTACCCCCACTACCACCTCAGATGCCACCAGCGGATCTACCGCCAGTGGATTTACCTGCTCGGGTACTGACGCTCGAGCAGCAGATTGTATTCCTGAACCGTTTGGTTCTAGATTTGGACGGTAGGGTTTCTGATGTCCACAGGTTGTTGTTCCCGATTCCACCACAAGTTTTTCCCCCACCATAGACTATGTTTACCGGTAGTATACTTATGGGACGGGTATTTATAGTCGTGTTGTGTACATATTGATGCTCCACCAAGTTTGAAGACAGCCGACATACAGCGGATCACGCAGTTGGAAGGAAGATTTTGTTATCTCTTTTGTTGTACTAGACTAGTATGACCGGGTTATGTAGCCCGAGTCTATTTTTGTTCCTTTCAAACGATTATGTAACCGGTTGACTATATATATGAAAAACTTGGTGTTATCTATTAAATGCAATTGAGTGGTCTGGTTGGACATATCTTATTGATTATGTTAACGTATTTACTCGCATTATATATTTGGTGGTGATATTGTTATTAATGTTATGAATATTTCTTTTTGAACAAACAAAATCAACGTCTAATCTTTATCCTATTTCTCCTTTGGAAGAATCATGCCACCGAGGAGAGGCTTACGTTCACGAACTGATCCACCCCACCCCCACAAATGCCTGCGACCGAGGCGGAACTGAATGCACTTATAGAACAGAGAATCGCTCAAGCTATCGCACTGTATGAGGCATCTCGTGTCGAACAAAGTGGTGGCACCGGCAGATCGGGAGGCCAGGGTCCAAGCGGTCCTTCAGGTGGAACAAATATTCCGGGGTGCACATTCAAGCAGTTTTTGGACTGCAAGCCACTTAACTACGATGGCACAGGCGGTGCTGTGGCTTATGTGAGATGGACTGAGAAAACGGATTCCACTATCAGAATGAGCAGATGTTCTGCTAATGAGCAAGTCACTTTCGTTACTGGCTTGTTTCTCAACGAGGCCCTTACCTGGTGGAACCTACAAGTGCAAACTTTGGGTGATAACGCTGCTTATGCGTTGACGTGGGAGGAACTGAAGGAACGTATGAGGGAAAAGTACTGTTCTCGTGCTGAACTCCAAAAGTTGGAGAACGAGTTTTGGAACCTTACCATGGTCGGAGCTGATATCACGGGATATACGCAAAGATTTCACGATCTATCCCGCGTGATTCCTTATCTTGTAACACCAGAATACAAGCGTATCGAACGCTACATCTGGGGACTTTCTGACAAGATTCGAAGTTTGGTAACTGCAGCTAAACCCACGACTATTACTCAGGCTGTGACTATAGCCGTGAGTCTTACTGAAGACGGGGACAGGATGAAGATATTCACTGAGAAAGGTGATGACAAGAAGGAAACACATGCCGAGTCTTCCAACCGTGGGAAGAGGAGTTACTCGAATTTCAAGAAGGGAACCCGCGGTAATAACAACAACCACAGTAACAACAATCACAACAACAATAACAATAACACCAACAACAACAACAACAACAACAACAGGCGACAGAATAACCCGCAACAGGATGCAAGGGCGTTTGTAGCCACAAACGACACTGGTCCTAAGAAGTACGCTGGTACTTTACCTAAGTGCGAGCGATGCAAATTTCATCACGTGGGTGATTGTCGGGTTGTCAAGTGTGATAAGTGTGGCAAGCTTGGCCACCGTACCGAGTCATGTTGGGGAACGGGAAATAATACTGGATCGGGAAGTGGATTTGGTAACAAGAATGGAAACGGGAATGGTCGTAATCAAGGATGCTTTGGATGTGGAAGCAAAGATCACTACAAGAAAGACTGTCCTAAAGAAATTCAAGCTCGTGGTCGATCATTTGTGATTGGAGCCAAAGATGCGCGCCAAGACCCTAATGTGGTCACTGGTACGTTTCTTCTAAATGATCATTTCGCATCCATATTATTTGATACCGGAGCCGATTTTAGTTTTATCTCTATAGAATTTAAAAATATTCTGGGCTTGGAACCTAGTAAGCTAGATGTTCCATATTCTATAGAATTGGCTAACGGTAGACTAATAGAGACGGGAGAAGTTGTTAAGGAGTGTACCTTAGAACTTGGTGAACAAAAATTCAATATCGATCTCTTACCCGTTGAATTGGGTAGTTTCGACGTAGTGGTTGGCATGGATTGGCTATCCAACAATCGAGCCGAAGTCGTTTGCCACGAGAAGATCATTCGCCTACCACTACCGAACGAAGAGACACTTGTTATACATGGAGAGAAGCGTGACACCCCATTGCGGATCATCAATTGCATGAAAGCGCAGAAATACTTACGGAAAGGTTATATTGCCTTTCTAGCGCATGTTGTAGACAAGAAGGCCGATGGGCCGAAGTTGACAGATATTCCGGTAGTAAAAGAATTTCCTGAAGTCTTTCCTGAAGACTTACCAGGACTACCGCCTTATCGACAAGTCGAATTTCACATCGACTTGGTACCAGGAGCCGCACCTGTAGCTAAATCTCCATATCGATTAGCACCTTCTGAAATGCAGGAATTGTCCACACAACTTCAAGAGTTGTTGGATAAGGGATTCATCAGACCGAGTTTCTCGCCTTGGGGAGCTCCAGTTCTTTTTTGTGAAAAAGAAGGACGGGACATTCAGAATGTGTATCGACTACAGAGAGTTGAATAAACTCACCATCAAGAATCGGTATCCACTACCGAGGATTGACGACTTATTCGATCAACTTCAAGGGTCGAGTTTTTATTCAAAGATAGACTTACGATCGGGGTATCATCAGTTACGGATTCAAGAAGAAAGCATACCGAAAACGGCTTTTCGGACTCGTTACGGTCATTACGAGTTTCTCGTTATGCCTTTTGGTTTAACGAACGCACCGGCGGTCTTCATGGATTTAATGAACCGCGTGTGCAAGCCGTATCTCGACAAATTCGTCATAGTGTTCATTGACGACATCTTGATATACTCACGATCGGCAGCCGAGCATGAACAACATTTGAGAACCATCTTAGAACTACTCAAGAAGGAGAATTTATACGCGAAGTTTTCCAAATGTGAGTTTTGGATTCGTGAAGTACAATTTCTCGGGCATATAGTGAACGAGAAGGGTATTCAAGTAGACCCGTCGAAGATTGAATCGATTAAGAATTGGGAAGCGCCCAAGACTCCTACTGAAGTGCGACAATTTTTGGGCTTAGCGGGATATTATCGGAGATTCATTGAGAATTTTTCAAAGATTGCTCAACCGCTAACTTCTCTTACACAGAAAGACAGGAAATTCGATTGGGGAGAGAAACAAGAAGCAGCATTTCAACATCTTAAAGACAAGTTGTGCATTGCACCAATCTTATCATTACCCGACGGTACCGATGACTTTGTGGTATACTGTGATGCTTCGCATCAAGGGTTGGGTTGTGTACTCATGCAACGTAAAAAGGTTATCGCGTACGCGTCCCGCCAACTGAAAGTTCACGAGAAGAACTATACCACTCACGACCTAGAGCTAGGCGCGGTGGTATTTGCTTTAAAAATTTGGCGGCATTACTTATATGGTACACAGTGCACTATTTTCACAGATCATAGGAGTCTACAACACATATTCAACCAAAAAGAATTAAATATGCGTCAGCGACGTTGGGTTGAATTATTAAACGACTATGATTGTGAAATAAAGTACCATCCGGGCAAGGCGAACGTTGTAGCAGACGCCTTGAGCCGCAAGGAACGAGTTAAAACACTTAGAGTGCGAGCACTAAAGATGACGATTCACACAGATCTTACCGCACGAATTCAAAATGCACAACAAGAAGCGCTCAAGGAAGAACATATTCTAGAAGAATCACTTCGAGGCATGGAAAAACAGTTAATACCCAAGGAGGATGGAACTTTGTACCTTGCGGGTAGAATTTGGGTTCCATTCTTTGGAGGTCTCCGAGATCTCATTTTTGAGGAAGCACATAGGTCAAAGTACTCGATCCATCCTGGATCAGATAAGATGTACCAAGACTTAAAGGAGTACTACTGGTGGCCTAACCTCAAAAAGGATGTCGCTTTCTATGTTGGAAAATGCTTGACCTGCGCTAAGGTCAAGGCAGAGTATCAGAAACCATCAGGTTTATTACAACAACCCGAGATTCCCGCTTGGAAATGGGAACAAATATCGATGGACTTCATTACGAAGTTACCCAGGACCTCGAAAGGTCATGACATGATATGGGTAATCGTCGATAGATTGACAAAGTCCGCACACTTCTTACCGATTCGGGAGAAGGATAGTACTGAGAAACTAGCGGAAATATATCTCAAAGAAATAGTGGCTCGTCATGGAGTGCCTATTTCAATCATTTCGGACCGAGACGGTCGTTTTGTTTCAAGAATATGGAAATCATTTCAACAGGCCTTTGGATCTCAATTGAATCTAAGTACGGCCTTTCATCCACAAACTGACGGCCAGAGCGAACGGACAATCCAAACACTCGAAGATATGCTTCGTGCATGTGTTATGGATTTAGGTGGCAATTGGGATAATCATCTACCTCTAGTTGAGTTTTCCTACAATAACAGCTACCATACAAGTATACGAGCTGCACCGTTTGAAGCTCTTTATGGTCGAAAGTGTCGCTCTCCGCTATGTTGGGCGGAAACGGGCGATAGTCAATTAATTGGTCCGGAACTAGTCCAAGATACTACGGATAAAATTTTTCAGATCCGAGACCGTATCAAGGCGGCTCGCGATCGACAAAAGCTCTACGCTGATGGAAAACGAAAACAAGCATCTTTCGAGGTTGGAGAGAAAGTTTTGTTGAAAGTCTCACCTTGGAAAGGCGTAGTGAGGTTCGGTAAACGTGGAAAGCTTAACCCGCGTTACATTGGACCATTTGAAATCTTAGAAAAGATTGGCACTGTTGCCTACAAGTTGAAGTTACCAGATGAACTTAGCAGTGTACACCACACGTTTCATGTGACGAATCTTAAAAAGAGTCCAATACAAGTAACCGTTACCATTCCTATGGATGAAATTCACATTGACGACAAACTCCATTTCACTGAAGAACCTGTTGAAGTCACGGACTGGAAGGTCAATAAAACACGGAGAAGTCGTATCAAGTTAGTAAAGGTTCGTTGGAACTCTCGTCATGGACCCGAGTATACTTGGGAACGTGAAGATCGAATGAAGGAAAAATATCCTCACTTATTTCCGAAGACTCCTGCAAAGAATAACAAAGCTAGAATTTCGGGACGAAATTCTGAATAACAAGGGGAGAATGTGACAACTGCCACTTTCGGGTAATTTACTTACATTAAAACGATGATTTACATTATACAAGTATGTGTTTTGAATATTCGGACTGCATGATTACATGATATACATCTTAGAAAACTCATGGAATATTCGTTTATTATTACACATGATTCACTTTTATTGGGTACATTTGAAATAGTGCAAACAATTCACCGAAACAACTAGAGTAGTGCCTAGTGAACTAGAGTGCTGACGAAAACTCCAGATTCGCAGAAAACATCTAAAATGACATCTTTAGGACTCGGGTGAGAGTCCAATATCAATTATATATTAAACCCTATATGGGAATACAAGAGTTTGGTTAATATTTTACCAATGCTCGGTAGCACTAAAAACTGTCCGAAATGCGCTAAAAGTGACCATTTCATTCTTTTTCCGCAAAATTCAGCAATTGTAATTTTATTACAAGATGCAAAATTGATGTTTAAGCACCAATTTCATATGAAAATATTTATGGAATATCAATTTCACACATAACGGAAATTTTTCTTACAACTTCCTTAAGTGTACCTTTCGACTATTTACTAGCGAAACGAGCGTTAAACATCTAGCCGAACTATATTTTGGCACTTGTAGCGAACTAGTTAATATTATTTTTGGTCTTGCAAAGCTAGTTTATGGTTATTACAAGTCTTGAATCATCTCGGAATAATTGCAAAAACCTAAACACCTAAAGACTTAACCTTTGCATTTCATTTGAAACCTTAATTTTTACTAACACATTTTACCACATGAGACCCCCCCCCCCCACACCTTGTAACCGTGAACAAGGGGGCCCCACACCCCTTGTTTAATTTGGTAAATATCTAGATATTATTATCTAGTTACTAGTGGATTAGAATGGTGACTTATTACAACACTTCTTCACTAAGTTACTACACTTTTACACCATATCTTACACATACATAAGAAAACTCTCTAATCATCTTCATCTTCCATCAAGAACACCTTCAAAAACCCAATTATTTTTATCATCTTCTTCATGATCAAGATGGATTTCCAAGTAACATAAGGTGATCTAAAGCTCTTGGAAGTGAAAGGAAGGATTTTTATTCATACAAAAGTGTTCTAACATCAAGATCATCATCTTCTTAGTTCTTAATAATCTCTACGATCATCCCTAGCCTAGTGCTAGAAGTAAGCTTCTATATTTTTTTTATACATATTATGTTTATGATTGTTATTATAACTAATAATAACTATATAATCATACATAATGAACAAGAAAAATACAATGAAGCAAAGATAAAAATCATGATATAATTATGTTTGCTTATATTGTGATCTTAGACTTGTTATATGCATATTAGATCTTGTTATGATGATTATGCTACAAATAAAGTGTTAGAAGATGTTGAAAGATATGATCTAAAAATTATACATGTTTATGTTAAAGGGTTTTAACATAAAGGATTAAAGGGATGATCATATCTAGTGATCTTGTGAAAGTATTTAGGGTTTTTATTTAAAAACAAGACTTTCACAAGATTATAAAAAATAACATACAACTAAAGATTTTTATAAAAGTTGTTAAAACTAGAATTAAACTTGGTTTTTGAACTAGTTAACATATGAAAGGATCATGTTTAAAACCCTACATGATTTGCATATCATCTTGATAATTTCATGTTATAAAAGTCTCATAATGTTTAGTTAAGATGTTGAATAAATTGTTGTTGATTTAATAAAGAAAATGATATGTTTAATGAAACATGGTTAAGATAAAAATACAAAGGTTATATGGCCAATTTTTATAAAAACTTTATTTTATAAAATAACAACATTTTTGGGTAAATCTCTACAAGATTTAAAAAGGTTATTAAAGAAGGGTTTATAAAATAAAAGACAAGAAAAATATATATATTTTTTTAGGAAATATATATTTGGTTACTTTAACAATTTTTGTGTGATATATTACTTGGTGTATTAGATATATATATCATTGTAGGAACTTGAATCTCATGTCACCTTTAAACTCAAAACACGTTATAACAAAAGTCCTACGAGACTTCACACAATTACGCCTTAAAACGAGTTACGGACGATTAGAATAATCGGACACCAATTATGGTCAAAATGAACGACGGACGACTACTTAAGTGAATTGCCAATCCGAAGAATTACTACGATGTTTAGACGATTTTTCCGACACGAAATATAAATAAGCAATCAATAACAAATTTCGGATGTTTATAAACTTATAAAAACTAGTATGTTTTATTTACTAACAAGTGTACTTAGTAAATTTTTATAAAAAGGTTTTTATAAAAATAAATGGGCTTATTATACTAGTGGGCTATTTTTATTACAAATGGGCTTAATATACTTAATAGACTATTTTTACAAATGGGCTACTTACACTTAATGGGCTTAGTTTTCTTAATGGGCTTAACTTCATTATGGGCTTAACATAAATTCATGGGCTAAGCCCAAACACCAAACATATGGGCCAAAGCCCAACACTATTTAAGCCCAACACTATTCAAGCCCGACACTATTCAAGCCCAACACTATTCAAGCCCAACACTATTCAAGCCCAACACTATTTGAGGCCCAACACTATTTGAGGCCCAACACTATTGAGGCCCAACACTATTGAGGCCCAACACTATTTGAGGCCCAACACTATTTGAGGCCCAGCACTATTTAAGCCCAATAACTTGAAAACATGGGCTTGGCCCAATGATACTATTATTGGAAACACAACTATACAAGTGATACATACAAGACACGAGATTCAGCGGACGAGATCCGACTATACAACTCATTCATCGAATACACAGTTAACGAACAATTGAACAACTCATACATCGAATACACAGTTAACGAACAGTAAAGACATACAAGTCTTACACATACTCAAGACAAAAGACTTGTACTCAAGTTATTTACAAAGACCGAAGTGTCTAACAAAAATAAGAACATTTGTAGGTCTCATCGCTATTCAGGACGACCGCACGTGAGATCTTATTTACATCTATTTTCAGGACGCGATACTGTGAGTTCATGTTCCCCTATTCATTTAAATGTTTTACAACTTTACAACTATCGGGGAAGATACATGTTCAGAGTATGTTAAAGTTAGGTAATGAAACACCATAGATCATGTGCGAATTAGGGCCATACTATAAGCACCATTAATCCAGTTTGGACCAAGGAACAAAGGACTAGATCTATTGGGTTTTGGCGAGCCCCACTCTTGGTCGTGGACCCATACAGAAGAGTGCGTTTGTGTCCCAGTCGATAGGAATTGACATAAAATCGTCTAGGGTTGGTTTGCTTCCTATTTCGTCACACATATTAATGTCCTTGCAAAACATTAATGATCAACGATTTCATTGACGCTTTACATACTACAACTCACATTTTTCATACATCGTTTACAACTAAATTGCATGAATTCACCAACTTTTGTTGATGTTTTCCAAACTTAACATGTATTTCAGGGAATTAAAGGACCATGTCGGATTTTCCAGTCAAGATAACAAGTACAGGAACTCCATGCCATCTTTTGAAGGGTTTAACTATTATATTCCGCCTCTTTGCGGAAATATGATGGTTTAAACCTTTGTAGTTTATTTCAAGTTAATGTATGAAACAATAACGCTTTATTTTCATGTTAATGGTTTGTAACCGACACACTAAACTTATGTTGTAATCTTTTGAAACACTATGTAATGGCAATGGAGTATGTTTTATTCATATAGTTTGTTCATGTACATCGATATTTATGCAATGAAAACCAGACAGATCACACCTTGCGTTTCCGCTACGAGCGGGTGTGACACATTGTATCGATCCATGATCGGTTCACTAATGTATCTTACTGCAAGTCGGCCAGACATTCTGTACGCCGTTTTTCAGTGTGCTCGTTATCAGGCTAACCCTAAACTCTCTCATCTAACTGCCGTTAAAAGAATTTTTAGATATTTGAAGGGAGCTCCTAAACTCGGACTCTGGTATCCAAGAGATTCGAACTTTGATCTGTTTGCCTTTTCAGATAGCAACTTTGGAGGGACAAACAGAGATAGGAAATCTACATCAGCTGGTTGCCAGTTCTTGGGAGATAGACGCATCTCTTGGCAGTGTAAGAAGCAACAAACAGTGTCTTTCTCCACAACGGAAGCAGAGTATGTTGCAGCATCTGCCTGCTGCTCCCAGGTTCTTTGGATGCAACATCAGCTGGAGGATTACAGTTTCACTTATCTTTATACAACCATTTATTGTGATAATGATGCCGCTATTCAGATCACTAAAAACCCTGTTTTTCACTCCAAAACCAAGCACATTGACATCAAAATTCATTTTATACGAGATTGCTTTGACAGAGGTCTTATTAAACTTGAATAGATCCATACTAATGCTAACATAGCGGATCTTTTTACAAAACCTGTCAGCATCTCTAGGTTCAATGTGCGTGTAGACCTCTTGAAAATGATACGCTTCACCGGCTGAGTATAAAAAAACTTTAATATATAATAAATAAAGGTATTTTATGAATAACGGTATCTCATCTGGTAAATTTGGGCATAAAGTATTCTACTCTGGCACAAATTTAGGGGGAGAAAAGTTGCAAGGAAATGAAATGAATTTTCATGCTAAAGAACTTGATTAACACATGTAAGGTTTCAATGCTGAACAGGCTAGGATCCACTGCGATGTGTTGATAGGTCTACCGCTCGAAAACCAAAAAGAGACAAAGTGATATAAACATAATGGACTGGATATCTCGTGGGTAACAGATCAACAGTGTATGATTTCATAGTCTTAAATCCTGCATTGATAGATAGCCAACGTCTGAGCTTTCGGGTCTTTATGCTGATAAATCATCCGGGATATCAGGGCTGTCCCTCTATTGCATCCAAACTATATGCAGACCTGGGCACAGTCAGGATATCTTGCAAAAGAGCCAAAAAGGGCCAAAACCTGAAAACGAAAGAAATCTCACTAAAAAGATAATTTCGTGTGCTATTAAAGCCAAATTCGTACCGTTAAAGGTATCTGTCTGGCCCTTGTCAGAACTTTCCTGGTCTCTCTGCTGTACGGAAGTATTGACCTGTTCACCAGGAAGTCTGGCGTTGAAAACTTAAGGATGATCTCAATATACTCACCTGCTACGATGAACTGTTGTGCTTACCTTGATTGCGGGGGTATGCCTTGAAATGGGACACACAGATGTTTCAGTATAATTCTACTTAAAGCGTATCACAAAGCTAAAAGTTGAAGTTTGAGTGGTGGATTTAAGAGGACAAGCATATTAACAATCGCATGGACCAGTCCAAGTAAACGAAGAGCTGAAAAGTGTTCCTTAATCAGTTTGAAAACGATTTGATCCCGTGGCTATCTTCCCAAAATAACCCCAGTGTTGGTATTTCCTACATATTATTATTTTATTATTATTTTATTTATTGCTCGGTGGGTAGATTCGTTGATTTTGAAGGGGGTATTTTGCTACTCTTGAAAAGTTCTACAGAAAAATAATAAAATATTGAGCTGGATGGCCCACGATCTCGGATGGGACCCATCAGGGTTTGACCAAGTTAAAGCCTGAATAGGCCCACTATCTCGGACCAATCATGCGAGATGGGCCTGGCCCATTATCATCCGATAGCATTAAATACCAATCAGACAAAGATCCGAGACATAATCTCGAATCATCTTGGACTACTTTCAAGGAATTCTCACTCAACTTCCCTCATCTCGGACCATCTCGAACGATATCGGACCCATTTCGAATTACAGGTACATGATTCCGGACTGAAAAGGAGGATCACGGATGATCTCGGACTGAGAGATCATCATCTCGAATGATCTCGAATCAGCAGATATCATCTCGGACTATCTCGGATGGAATGAATAGGTCATTCCGGATGAAGAGTGTAACAACCCTCAGTAAAACCGACACCCTCATAATATTTCCGACACCCTATTATATTTTAAATTGTTCCAATATGTCTTTAAAATACACCCCATACGCGAAAACGGGCCTCAAATATATTAAATAGTATTAAAAATAAATAAAAATCTGATTTTTAAGCTAAGGCGGGCCGCGTAGACCCACCCCAAGCCTTTACGCGGGCGGTATAGAGGTTTAAATAAGATTTCGTTGAAATATAAGTTGAGGCGGGCCGCGCGAACCCCACCTCAATCTTATGCGGGCCGCGTAAGATCAAGAAACATGGCGCAGCCCAGTAATGACACATGTCATCATCATGGCGAGGCTAGATCATGACCGGGACAAGCTACGCGTTGACCCAGCTTTGACACGGGCCGCGTAAGCCTTGTCTGTGTTTTACGCGGGCCGCGTGGGAACCAGTTTCAGCACCTATATAAGCAGGCAACTGGTTTTCGTTTTCCGTCGTTCATTTCTTTCATTCTCAATCACAAATTCTGAAATATTAGGCATAGAAAGCTGGTATTATACCCCCTAATTAGCGAGGTTCTGCTCCGTTGTAAGTATTATAACCCAGTTTCATAGTAGATACGCTGCCCGATTGATTTAGGGTTCCGTAACAACTGTCGTGGTTCTGCCCGACGTAGTTGTTGGAATACCGTCTCGGGGAGGGTATCATTAATATTTTCAAAGGGTTATGATACTAACCTATGTACATTTGTATAAATTATAGATTATATTCAGGAAACCCTTACGCGAAGTCTAAAATAGTAATATGAGTTTATCCTCTTTTTGTTAACCTTTTTGTAATGTTTTACAAAACCTTAAAATACTTTACAATGTGATTAAGCGGTGATTGAGTCTTTGTAGTTCTTCAATTACTGCCGGAATGTTGGGGTTTTGTATACAAAATTTACTACACTGTGAGTAGTAAGTCGGATGACAGTACGTTACCATTGGACAACGAGTTAGCCAATGTGTAATATGACCCACAAGTCCGGATTGACAGTACTGAATGAGTAATTGTGTAGAAATAAACAATGTGATCGCTCTCAATACTGTTTTAATTGATAAAATGTTTCTTGATTAAACTGGGATTCACTCACCAGTATTTCCCACTGACAAATTTTTTAAAACGCGTTTCAGGTAACACAATGTGACAGCCAATTAGTAAAAAGCCAGCTGGAGAGCACTGAAGGCTTGGGAAAAATGTGGCTATAAAAGTTACCTAAAAGACGATGTTTTAAATTCAATAAAATAGGGTTTATCCCTATAAACGTATTGTAATAAGAAACTTGGGTTTTGCCCATGTGGTTATTAATATTAAATATGGTGGTTTTACTCTGATAACCATTTCCTAACTACGGTCCTGATGAAATTTCCGCTGCCAAATTAACAAGCTGATACCATCGAAACTCTGAGTTCGCGTCCGCCCGTTCCCGGGACAGATAAGGGATCGAGGGTTACGACAGAAGGTGGTATCAGAGCCTAGCCACTGGTCTAAGCCAAAGAAGTGTTCTGCTGACACTTAAATTCTAAAATTTTGTGTTAGGAAATAAATTATGGAAATACATGCGTAATTGTATTTATTTGTTATGTGTTATTTGACTATTTGTTAGTTTACAGTATAAAGGATCAAGGACCCTCAGACATGTGTCGTCAGTTGGCTGATTCACCTAGGAGTGAAGGTACCTCATCACAGCCTGCCCTTTCTGGGTATTCTGCTGATCAGGAAGAAGGAATGTTTGCTTTTAAAGCTCAGTCAGAAGAGCCATTCCCTCATAAGAAACGAGGATGGTTCAGTAAGGAAGCCTTTGCACGTAGGAAAAGAATGCGAAAGTTGCAAGAGCAAAGAGCCTTAGCAGCTGTTAAGCGAGAGACAGATGCCCATACACAGGATATGCTTAATAGAAGCCTAGCCAATTTTCATATCCTAGCTACAACTGCTGCTGACCCAAGTCTGGAACAACTAGTAGCCCGACAACCACTAATCCCAGACCAATCCATGGAGATAGAAAACCCTGAAAACCAAGTGGAGATGCATGACTTCAATCCAGAAGAAATCCCTAGGGTACATGCACCAAACCCTCTAGACCCAAATTACGACCCCTGGTGGCACGATAATAGGGACTTTGTGCAATGTTACCCGATACATGAAGACACACCCATACAGAACATAGGAGCTTACCCAGGTATGGAACCTTTAGATCCCTATTACCATGATAACTACATCAGGGAGATCTTAGAAGATCCTTACCGATTTCAGGCACTTTCACCCCCATATCAGGAACCCGCACCCCAGATTCCGAACCCAGTCCTAGAACCTGCACCCCCAATGAGTGCAGAAAACGTGCAAGAACTTAGGACTTTTGGGGAGGAAATTTTAGAAAGCAGTGAGAGAATGAGACAGGTGGGAGAGCGTCTCGTATGGAAATACGATGAGCGCAATATGGATTTTTGGATAAATCCATATCCGTGATGTGATAGAGGAGATGGTAATAGTAATAATGATAATAATATAAAAATAAAATAAAATATGTGTGTACGGATGCCTATTACTATTAGTGTGATTCTATTTCTGTTGGTATTGTAATTTTTATTTCAGTACTAGGGTGTAATAGATGCATAATAGTATATGGAAATAGAGTAAAAGTCACAATGATCGACGTTTTTGGCTAGATTGCGTATCATGTGATTAACTATATTAAATATTATCTTGTGATATTAATATAGGGTAAATGTTTAAAATTCAGATGGCCGACGAAGGAAATCAAGGAAATCTGAATAATGATAACCAGAGTAACATTAACGTGGTTAATGAGAATCCAAGCATCAATAACAATGGAAACCAAGTGGATAATAGTGTTGTTCAACATATAGTGGCACAAGGAATCATAGATGCCATGCCATTTATTATTCAAACTATTCAAGAACCCGAAAACAGTGTAAACAATGGACCTTTACTTCAATTTCCTATTCCCAAAAGGAGAAGAACCGTGTCTTACGGTTGTTCTTATAAAGAATTCTGGTCTTGTAAACCAATGGAATTATCAGGCAACGAAGGGGCCATTGCAACCCTACGCTGGATAGAGAAGACTGAGGCAGTCTTAAGAATAAGCAAGTGTGCTGAAGAAGATAAGATATTGTTTGTTTCTAATCTGTTTAAGAATTCGGCGTTAGAATGGTGGAACACTATCCTCCAATCAAGAGGAAGTGATAGAACCTACAATATGGAATGGGAAGAATTTAAGAACAAGGTAGAAAGGAAATTCTGCCCACCCAATGAGAAGGAACAGATAGCAAACAAATTCTTAAACCTTAGAATGACTGGTGTAGATAGTAAGGGATACACTAAATTATTCTTCGAATATGCTAGAATAGTGCCAACTCTTGCTTCACCAGAACCAGTGTTAATCTCCCGTTATATTTGGGGATTAATTGGAGAGATTAGACACGTAGTCAAGGTAGCTAGACCTCAAACCATAGAAGAAGCTGTAGAACTAGCCAATACCTTGACAGATGAATTAGTTCGTACCCGAGAAGAGGATCAAAGGAGGAACCTAACCCAAAAGCTCACACAAGAATTTCGTTCCGGAAATTCTAACCGTGGGAGAAATATAGGTTCTACCTATGCACCTTACTGTAAGAATTGCAAAAGAAAGCATTCAGGAAGATGCTCCATATACTGTAACCTTTGCAAAATATCGGGACACAAGGAAGAAAATTGCAGGAAGAAAGCTAATAACAGGATATGTTACAACTGCGGAGAACAAGGTCATATCAAGCTTAATTGCCCAAAATTAGCTCCAGCTACAAACAACAAGAATACTCAAAATGCTAGAGCATTTGTTCTGACTACAGACGAAGCTAAGATGATTCCAGATGTCATAGCTGGTACGTTTTTAGTTAATGATGTTTTTGCTAAAGTATTATTTGACTCTGGTGCAAACCAAAGTTTTATTAATACATTATTTTGCAAATTTCTAAATCAGTCATTAGCTAAACTACCACAAGAATGCTTAGTAGAGACAGCTAATGGAAAAACCATTAGAATTTCTGAAATCTTGCAGGGAGCAAGAATAGAAATTTTAAATCAGAAATTTATTACAAATCTTTATCCCATGAATCTGGCAGGATTCGATGTTGTTTTAGGAATGGATTGGTTAATAGCCAATAAAGCTAGTATCTTATGTGATCAAAAGTCAATTCAAGTAAATTCACCAAAAGGTAAAACGATCACAATTAAAGGAGATAAATCATCTAGATCCACAAAATTTATCTCTGTAATGAAAACTGCAAGTTACATAAGAAAAGGATCATTAGTGTATTTGATTTCTATAATCATTAACATTGAAGGAAAGGATTTAAAGGATATTCCAGTAGTATCTCAGTTTTCAGATGTATTTCCAGAAGAATTGCCAGGGCAACCTCCAGATAGAGAAGTTGAATTCAGAATCCATTTAATACCAGGAACGGCACCGATTGCCAAAGCACCTTACCGTTTGGCACCTGCAGAAATGCAAGAATTGAAGAAACAATTAGACGAATTGTTAGAGAAAGGATTTATACAGCCAAGTTCATCACCATGGGGAGCGCCGATACTGTTTGTTAAAAAGAAGGACGGATCAATGCGTATGTGCATTGACTACCGTGAATTAAACAAGGTCACGATTAAGAACCGGTACCCATTACCAAGAATCGATGATCTGTTTGATCAACTACAAGGAGCTTGATTTTTCTCTAAAATCGATTTAAGATCAGGATATCATCAATTAAAGGTACAGGAAGAGGATATTCCTAAAACCGCATTCAGAACAAGGTATGGCCATTATGAATTTACTGTCATGCCATGTGGTTTAACCAATGCCCCAGCTGCATTTATGGACCTGATGAACCGAATATGTAAGCCATATTTGGATAAATTCATAATTGTTTTCATAGATGATATTCTAATTTATTCCAAGAATAGAGAGGATCATGCAAAGCATTTGCATGCACTTTTAAGTTTATTAAGAAAGGAAAAGCTTTATGCTAAATTTTCCAAATGTGAATTTTGGTTAGAACAAGTACACTTTCTTGGACACATAGTCAATCATGAAGGAATTCATGTGGATCCAACAAAAATCGAAGCAATTACTAAATGGAAAACCCCTGAGTCACCAACTGAGGTTAGAAGTTTCTTAGGATTGGCCGGTTATTATAGAAGATTTATTCGAGATTTTTCTAGAATAGCCATTCCCTTAACTAAGCTAACCTATAAATCTGTTAAGTTTGAATGGGGATTAAAACAAGAAGAAGAATTTAGTATTCTTAAGTAAAGATTAACCCATACACCTATATTAGCATTACCAGAAGGAACTGAAGATTTTGTAGTCTATTGTGACGCTTCCAAATTAGGTTATGGATGTGTACTGATGCAACGACAAAAGGTTATAGCTTACGCATCTAGACAACTTAAGAATCATGAAGAAAATTATTCAACCCATGATCTAGAACTAGGAGCTATAATTTTTGCTCTTAAAATTTGGAGACATTACCTTTATGGTAGTAAGTTTACCATATTCACTGATCATAAGAGTTTAAGGTATGTTTTCAAGCAAAAGGAGTTGAATATGAGACAAAGACGCTGGATGGAGATGCTCAGTGACTATGATTGTGATATCCAGTATCATGAAGGAAAAGCAAATGTAGTAGCAGATGCTTTAAGCCGAAAATATCATGAAAAGCCAAAAAGGGTACGTTCTCTTAAATTAAATCTACAAGTAGATTTAAATGATCAGAAAAGATAAGCACAAGAATCAGTAATCAAGGATGATACTGAAAAATTAAAAGGTATGCTAAAAGAGTTAGAACAAGGAACAGATAGAATTTGGAGATTCCATGAAAAGAGAATGTGGATACCTAAATTAGGAAATCTACGTTATCGTATTTTAGAAGAAGCCCATAAGTCTAAGTATACAATGCATCCAGGAAATGATAAAATGTACCAAGATTGAAGGAAAAATTTCTGGTGGATAGGAATGAAAAAGGACATAGCAGCCTATGTTTCTAAATGTTTAATTTGTTCACAAGTTAAAGCTGAACACCAGAAATCCTCAGGTTTATCGCAACAATTAGAAATGCCAGTGTGGAAATGGGAATTGATAACAATGGATTTTGTTACCAAATTACCCAAAACAAAGAAAGGCAATGATACAATCTGGGTGATTGTAGATAGGCAACCAAGTCAGCTCATTTCCTACCAATGAAGGAAAGTTTCAGCATGGAACATCTAGCTAAACTATATGTAAATGAAATTGTTTCTTTACATGGAATTCCTTTATCAATTATTTCTGATAGGGATAGTCGATTTACCTCTCATTTTTGGTCAAGTTTCCAAAAGGTAATGGGAACCAAGTTAAAACTAAGCACAACTTATCATCCTCAAACGGACGGACGAAGTGAAAGGATGATTCAGACAATGGAGGACATGCTTAGAGCTTGTGTAATTGGGACGATCACTTACCATTAATAGAATTTTCTTATAATAATAGTTATCACACAAGTATCAATGCTGCACCATTCGAAGCACTTTATGGACGAAAGTGCCGAACCCCAGTCTGTTGGGCAGAAATTGGGGAAAAGCAACTATCTGGACCTGAGATAGTGCAGGAAACAACCGACAAAATCATTCAAGTCAAAGAACGACTGAAAGCAGCACGTGATCAACAGAAGATCTATACTGATAACCGACGCAAACCATTAGAATTTCAAGTAGGAGATAAAGTATTATTAAAGGTCTCTCCTTGGAAAGGAGTAGTAAGATTCATCAAATGAGGAAAGCTAAGTCCCAGGTATATTGGACCTTTTGAGATTATTAGAAGAATAGGACCTGTAGCCTATCAGCTACAACTGCCAGAGGAAATGGCAGGAATACATGATGTATTTCATGTATCAAATCTCAAAAAGTGTTTAGCTGATGAATCACTGATAGTACCTCTTAAGGATATAGAGGTAAATGAACAACTCAAGTTTGTAGAAAGGCCTCTACAAATTGAAGACAGGAAAGTCAAGAACCTCAAGCATAAGAGACTAGTTCTGGTCAAAGTAAAGTGGGACTCCAAAAGAGGACCTGAGTACACATGGGAACTCGAATCTGAAATGCAAAGAAAATATCCGCACTTATTCCAGTAGATCTCGAGGATAAGCTCTAAAACAAGGTGGGGAGGATGTAATAACCCTCAGTAAAACCGACACCCTCATAATATTTCTGACACCCTATTATATTTTAAATTGTTCCAATATGTCTTTAAAATACACCCCATACGCGAAAACGGGCCTCAAATATATTAAATAGTATTAAAAATAAATAAAAATCTGATTTTTAAGCTAAGGCGGGCCGCGTAGACCCACCCCAAGCCTTTACGTGGGCGGTATAGAGGTTTAAATCAGATTTCGTTGAAATATAAGTTGAGGCGGGCCGCGTGAACCCCACCTCAATCTTATGCGGGCCGCGTAAGATCAAGAAATATGGCGCAGCCCGGTGATGACACGTGTCATCATCATGGCGAGGCTAGATCATGACCGGGACAAGCTACACGTTGACCCAGCTTTGACATGGGCCGCGTAAGCCTTGTCTGTGTTTTACGCGGGCCGCGTGGGAACCAGTTTCAGCACCTATATAAGCAGGCACCGGGTTTTCGTTTTCCGTCATTCATTTTTTTCATTCTCAATCACAAATTCTGAAATATTAGGCATAGAAAGCTGGTATTATACCCCCTAATTAGCGAGGTTCTGCTCCGTTGTAAGTATTATAACCCAGTTTCATAGTAGATACGCTGCCCGATTGATTTAGGGTTCCGTAACAACTGTGATGGTTCTGCCCGACGTAGTTGTTGGAATACCGTCTCGGGGAGGGTATCATTAATATTTTCAAAGGGTTATGATACTAACCTATGTACATTTGTATAAATTATAGATTATATCCAGGAAACCCTTACGCGAAGTCAAAAATAGCAATGTGAGTTTATCCTATTTTTGTTAACCTTTTTGTAATGTTTTACAAAACCTTAAAATGCTTTACAATGTGATTAAGCGGTGATTGAGTCTTTGTAGTTCTTCAATTACTGCCGGTATGTTGGGGTTTTGTATACAAAATTTACTACACTGTGAGTAGTAAGTCGGATGACAGTACGTTACCATTGGACAACGAGTTAGCCAATGTGTAATATGACCCACAAGTCAGGATTGACCATACTGAATGAGTAATTGTGTAGAAATAAACAATGTGATCGCTCTCAATACTGTTTTAATTGATAAAATGTTTCTTGATTAAACTGGGATTCACTCACCAGTATTTCCCACTGAAAAATGTTTTTAAAACGCGTTTCAGGTAACACAATGTGACAGCCAATTAGTAAAAAGCCAGCTGGAGAGCACTGAAGGCTTGGGAAAAATGTGGCTACAAAAGTTACCTAAAAGACGATGTTTTAAATTCAATAAAATAGTGTTTATCCCTATAAACGTATTGTAATAAGAAACTTGGGTTTTGCACATGTGATTATTAATATTAAATATGGTGGTTTTACTCTGATAACCATTTCCTAACTACGGTCCTGATGAAATTTCCGTTGCCAAATTAACAAGCTGATGCCACCGAAACTCTGAGTTCGCGTCCGCCCGTTCCCGGGACAGATAAGGGATCGGGGGTTGCGACAAAGAGGTTCATCCGAGATGAACCTTCATTATTCCGAATCTTGACCAGGGTTGACTTGAACCTTTTAAACTGGACCTCTTTGACCTAAACCTTATTGACCTGGACCTTTGAACTGCCTATCTAGACTGCTGTTTGAATCTCTTCTTGACTTGTTTGCTTATATTTGAACCTTTTGGCGTGTTGACTTTGTTAACTCTTCGTTAACTTCAAATATAAGTTAACTCTTATGAAAGTAAGCTAACGGTTGAAACTTTAGTTTAGAAGAATGGTAGGCGCTATGTTGCAAGCAGGAAATCAAAGATACTTGGAGGTAGTATTATTTCACAATCAAGCAAGCTACTTGTCGGATCCTCTAGCAGATCAAATGGAGTTATTTTGATCTCTCATACGAGGTCTAAACAATTGCCCCATCACACACGCTTTATGAGGAGAACCAGTTATATGCAACAGCCGTGTCAACGCATTCTGGAATACCGTAAAGATCAACAGACAAGGTGCAGGATCTATCGAAGAGACCGTCCAAAAGATGAAGATCATTGTGACCGAGGTGATAGTGTGGGAAGTATTAAGATTAGGAGATCAGCCACACCATCCAACTTCCTACGATCAGACCAGAGTTCAAGCTGCACCCAGAAGGATGAGCTATGAAGGTGGATACCCAACAGTTTTGAAGAAACTGTTTCCACCATACTGGAGGTTATTGGTACACTTCTTTCTGCAATGCATCGCAGAAAACAAAGGCGGTTTCGATCAACTCAATAAGACACAAACATCTACGATCGTTGCATTGGTGAATGGATGGGGTTTCAATTTTTCTACGTTTATCTTTGATAATATGAAGAAGATGCTCGAAGATCTGAAAAAGAAGATTTTTATGTTGTATCCAAGATTTATTCATATGATTCTTGATGATCGATACCCAGCATTGGCCAAGGGCCCAAACTTCATTAATCTAAAGCCAATGGGGCCGAGTTGTTTTGAGAAAGCTTGTAGAAACAAACGAGCTAAGCATCACAATTTTGAAGGAAGATTCGCTCTTGAGAAACATGGGAGGTTTGCAGATGTCGTGCAAGGGGCTCCTGTTGCCCCAGTTCCTCCAGTTGCCCCTGTTTCTCCAATTCCACCACCAATCAATGCTCAGATTGCTGAAGAGCAAGATATAGAGCTTATGTAACAAGTACAACAGGTGGCTGGCAATGAACAAGAAATTGAAGATGTTGATTCAGAATCAGAAACAGGCTCAAGTGAAGAAGAAACAGATTCTGATAGCGAAGTGGAAATAGTGATGTCTGATAAGGAAGAGGATGTCGTTCGCAAGCCTATGCCTATGACTTCTAAGAATCTAGCAGCTCTACTTCTAAGTTTACAGGGTGGTGATGGAAACCCTCCATCTGTCTCCGCTGCTGATGTTCAAGAAACTGCTGTCACATCGCAAGCTGAAATGGAAGTAGAAGCGACTGCTGATGTTATTGAAGAATCAGCTAAAAAGAAACAAAGAACTGACTCCGCACTTGATGACATTCTTTCTGGCCCATCAACTATCCCTAAGTCCACTCAAATCATTGATCCTCAGCTTGATCAACAAACAAAAGATGCATCGAAGAAAATAAACACAGAGGATCCAGATCTATATAATTTTAACTTTGATTTTGAAGCCACCCCCTCACAGCCAGGCAGTTCAAGTGGTGGTGTTTGATTCGAAGCTGGAAGCTCAAGTGGGGGAGATACCACAGAGCATGATGAAGCAGCTTTTCGATATGCGACCGAGAAGAGACATATATTTGAGAGCGATAGTGATAGTGATGAAGATGAATACGTTAAAAGGTTGAAAAGGCATATGGTGTATTAGAACAGGATGCGGAGCTGAAGAATGCTCAGATCGTTTCTCTTCAACAAGATGCTGCGTTGAAAGAAGCCCAGATCTCATCAATACAGTCACAACTCACTAACAGAGATCTCACAATAGATCAGCTGCAAGGTGATGTAGGGATGTTGATGTCTATTGTTTACGATCTGAAGGCGAAGTTGGAAAAGAAATTTGGGAATGAGTTTGTGGATAAAGAAGATGAACAATTTTATGTTGGAAGAACAGAACAAACTCCAGAACAAAGAGCAGAAGCACATGCAACAGCTGAAGCAGAACGTGCAGCAGCTTTAGAAGCTTATCTGGCTGCTAAACCAAAGAAACGAAGCAGCAAGTCGAAGAAAAGGCAAGTGCAGAAAGAGAAAGAGAAGCAAAGCAAAAAGCAATTGTTGGTAATGAAGAATCAGGATTTAAATCCTCTAGATGAGAACTTTCAATTGAAGGATTCCACAAAGAGGCCAGACAGATTGGTGATGGAATTAGGTTCTTCTCATTACGATGACGTTAGAAACAAATCAGAAGTGGCGTGTTGGAGGTATGAACCTGATAAACAGATGTGGCTAATTATGCGAAAGAGTGGGCATCGAGAGTATTATGGCAAAGAGAGTCAATTTGAATCTTGGACCAAGATTGACTTGAAGAGTCTGTTACGTGCTCCCTACTATGATCTAGAACTGAACAAGAGAGGCAGGGGTTGGGCATTTCACTCAAGATTAGAGCGAGAAGTGAAAAGCAACTTCGCTACAATGAAAACCGCTGAGCCCACAATCAAGAGAAACCCCGGAGTTCGTGATCCTCACACTAAACGCACTGTCAGATCAGTTATCTGGCCAGCCATTAATAAAGAGAAGATCATTCCAATCTCCAAGAAGTTTGAAAAGGGAATCCTAAGAAACTTTAAATTCTGGGCTTATGATCCAAAGATGGCAGAAGCTGTTATAGTTACTGAAGGACAATCCATCAGGATTCCCAATTCCTATGATTTAATGAGCTTTCATGAGGACGATATTCTGATTCTCTCTAATCAGCAAATTCGTACAAATGAGAAGTATGAAGAATGTGCGAAGGCTTGGACGAGTGCTGCTGCCAATATATTAAAGCATCACTTGTTTGCTCTAGATCAAGATGAAGGTGGTCCTCAGGTGTGATGCCGATACTGATCCAAAAAACCTAGGGGGAGATTGTTAGGCCCTTAAAGGTTTATGGATAAGTAGTTTAGTGTATTTGTATGAGTTTGGGGATTAACAATTGTAAATGGGCTTTTTGGGTAAGTTGGGCTAGGGTTTAGGGAGCATCCTCCCTAACCACTTACTATAAATAGGATGTTATGTCATAGTATGTAAGATTGAATCTTTTAAATACACAATCATCCTTGTATGTAAGATTGAATCTTTTAAATACACAATCATCCTTCTTTCATCTCTTTTGTTTCTTTACAACTTGTTAGTGTGATTCTGCCACCTTACGAGTTGTGCGATATCATTGTGATCTCGATTTCGGGACTTACAATAGTTGTTCACGGAGACCGAACGAGTCGAGTGTCGAGTGTTTTTAGTGTTATGAAGATGCTTAAGATGTTGCGTAAGGGTTATCATGTGTACTTAGTTAACGTAGTGGATACGAAGGCTGAAGGTAGGAAGATCGAAGAGATTCCTATAGTTCGCGATTATCCGGAAGTTTTCCCTGAAGACTTACTTGGATTGCCCCTTGCGAGACAGATCGAGTTTAGAATTGATCTGGCACCCGGTGCTGCACCAATTTCAAAATCTCCCTATAGATTGGCACCATTAGAAATAAAAGAATTGTCGAATCAGCTTCAAGAGTTACTAGACAAAGGTTTCATTTGACCAAACTTTTCGCCTTGGGGTGCACCTGTTCTGTTCGTGAAGAAGAAGGATGGATCCTTCAGGATATGCATTGACTACAGAGAGCTGAACAAGTTGACTATCAAGAATCGGTACCCTTTACCGAGAATTGACGATTTGTTTGATTAGCTACAGGGATCCAACTACTCCTCGAAGATCGACCTGCATTCAGGATATCATCAGTTGAAGGTTGCTGACGAATATGTTCCGAAGACTGCCTTTCGAACATGATATGGCCATTACGAGTTTTTAGTCATGCCTTTTGGCTTAACTAATGTGCCAGCTGTGTTCATGGATCTCATGAACAGGGTATGCAAATCCTATTTGGATAAATTCGTGATAGTATTCATCGATGACATACTTATCTATTCACGAACCAAAGAAGATCATGAGCATCATCTGAAGTTGATTTTGGAGCTGCTGAAGGAAAAGAAGTTGTATGCCAAGTTCTCTAAATGTGAATTCTGGATTCGAGAAGTACATTTTCTCAGACACGTCATAAATGAGAAAGGTATACACGTGGATCCATCGAAGATATAGGCGATCAAGAATTGGGAAGCACCAAAGACTCCGTCGGAAGTGTGACAATTCTTAGGGCTTGCTGGGTATTATTGGAGATTTATAGAGAATTTCTCCAGATTAGCGCAGCCTTTGATACTATTGACCCAGAAGGAGAGAAAGTCTGATTGGACGGAAAAGCCGGAGGAAGCTTTTCAGTTGTTGAAGGAAAAGTTGTGTAGTGCACCTATTCTTTCCCTTCCTGAGGGAAATGATGATTTCATTGTATATTGTGATGTATCACGTTTGGGCCTCGGATGCGTGCTTATGCAGAAGGAAAAAGTGATAGCCTATGCATCCAGACAATTAAAAGTGCACGAGAAGAATTACACAACGCATGATTTGGAGTTAGGAGCTGTTGTGTTTGCCTTGAAGATCTGGACACATTATTTGTCTGGCACGAAGTGTACGATTTACACAGACCATAAGAGCCTCCAGCATATCTTTGATCAGAAGGAGATCAACATGCGACAGCGATGTTGGGTAGAATTACTCAACGACTACGAGTGTGATATTCGTTATCACCCTGGTAAAGCTAATGTTGTTGCTGATGCGCTCAGTAGGAAGGAGCGGGAGAAGCCTCTACGTGTGCGTGCTTTGGGCTTGACCATACAGACGAGTTTGACTGATCGAATTCGTAATGCGCAACGAGAAGCTTTGAAGGATGAGAACCTGAGAGGAGAAGGGTTGAGAGGTTTAGAGTATGAACTGATACCAAAAGCGGATGAAGTGATGCACTTCATGAACCGGATTTGGGTTCCGCTTAGAGGTAACCTACGTGAACTGATTATGAACGAAGCTCATAAATCCAGATATTATATTCACCCAGGTTCTACCAAAATGTATCAGGATATTAAGGAGTTATACTGGTGGCCGAATATGAAGAGAGATATTGCGGTTTACGTGAGTAAATGTCTGACGTGGATAATGCTTTTGAAATCATGCACTTGATATATTAAGTAAATATACTGTGTTAAAATTGTTTTCAAACTATATGAAATATTTTGAAATCATGAAGGTTGTTTTTGAAAAACATATACTATGTATGTTGTTATGGAAACTAGAATGTAATGATATGGGTATGAGATCGAAAGATACCCTTAGTTATCTAACCAAGGATTTGAAGTGACATTTTGAGTAATCGTCTAAAATTGTCACTTATATTATGTACTTCGTTTCTTAGTATGAAACGAGTACTTAGAATTTTTGAGGAAATCGTGAACGATCACATGAATGGGAGAACTACAAGAGTAGTTTGTTTTGTAAAGAATATAGTTCTTTGGTGTAGGTATCGTAGGGGTATGCCATACACACATGTAACTACACTTGTACATCAGAATTGTGAACAACTATTTATTTATAAACCAAACAGATTGTTTCAGAGTTCAAGAAAAACAAAAGAAGCAAAAGCATAAGATTCAAATTATTCAAAGCAGTAGCATCTTCTAATCAGCCAAATGCTTATTCGTGGGTCAGATTTGCATTGACAATCTTTGGTTATTTGTTCCTAAAATGACTCGTCTCGCCATAGATGTAGCAAGTACCAGGAGGAAAACGAGCTTGAGCAAGGTTGACTTGGGGTTGATTTGGACCACCTTGGTTTGGGTTGAATCGACAAGCATTTGCTAGGTGACCGAGTCACCCACATGATGCACACAGACGACACTGTAGGTAAGATAGGTAGTGTGCATTACATTTGTTGCATATCAGTGCAGTATCGGCATAAGGTTTCCTTGCAGGAGGTTGAGCAGCAGCAGGATTTGCAACAACTTTGTTTTGGATAGCAAAGCGGCACACGTTAACCAAATGTCCCCATCATCCACAATGGGTACATTTGAAACATGGTGTTTGATCTGGATGATGACCATTTCAATGATTGCACAAAGGAGCAGTTCCCTTGTTCGGCTTCTTGGCTGGTGGTGTTGCCACCTGGCTAGGTCTCACTTGATTTGGAGCATTCGCTGGAAGGTTCTTTGAAGCTTTACATTTTCTTGACCTTCGTGAAGGCTTGGCTTCTGTTTCCTTTGGTGATTCGTGGGTGGTTTCATCCTTGAGACGAGACATGGCGATAGCCAATTCAGCAGTCTTCAGGAATACTACGCCTATTCATTGGGCAATTTTGGTATCCTGCTTGGACATTTGAGTGTCACTGCGATGAAGAGACATCCTAAAGGAAATGGAAGGCATAGGAGGAAACAACTGAAATGTAATCGGAAAATCAAAACAGAATGACAACGCATAAAAATTGTGATCATTTGTTTGTTACCTAAGGCAAACAAATGAGACGGTGACTAATCAAAGTAAACTGGTCATATTAATGTATCGCGAAGACATGCTTTAGCCTATAAGTGGACACTCACCCCAAGAGTTCCCAGGTAAGAGTGAATGGTCTGATTATGTGGATTTATACGAACACTCTAGCCTTAGACAGAAAACTCGGGATATAGGCACGCACTCTTCCAGATTGCACGAGTTCACACTATAAGACCCAAACTTTGACGAGATTTTGAAAACTTTGAAGGTTCAAAACCTTATAATAAATCATCCTAGAACAGAAGATTGGTTTTCAAAGCGGATTTGAAATTTGTGTTCTTGTTGTGGTTGTCGCCTAAAGATAGGTGATGGTACTGTTTTAAGATCTAAACACAAGAATCTTGTGTTAGGGTCCTAGGGAGGTTATAGACTAGGTCAAAGCATTACTAATAACCTAATTCCCTATAACCATGGGCTCTATACCAACTTTTCTGTCACACCCCGACCGCGTAAAATAACAAATCGTGGCGGAATCGCCAGGGAGTGTTGTAACAGAATTATTGTTTCACAACACATGGTAATTGAAATTTTGTTTTATTAAATTTCAAGAGGTTACAATGTCTTAAAAACAAAGAGACATAACACAATTAACTAGTCGTGCATCTTTTATTGTCACTAAGGCCCAAGTCCGCCTAAGTGTATCTTGATCAATCCTATGCATCAGCTCCTGAAAACACAAGTGAAAATAGGTACGTCAGCATAAAAATGCCTGTGAGATACATAGGTTTTATTAAAATAGGATTCATGACTTGTATGTTTAAATAAAATGTTTAACAAAAGTTAGTCATGAACCTTAAAAATGTTTTCTTTTTATAAACTATACGAAAATCAATAAGAAATCAGATGATATAAAAGAAAGATGTATGGTTAAATGAAAACCAAGTAAAATGAGTTTGTATAAATATGTTATTTGTAAAACAATGTTTTATGAAGATATGTTATTTGTGTAAAATGTAATATGTCTAATTGAAATGGTTTAAATAACGCTACGATATGTAATATCATAAAAGCACTTATGTATAGGAAGTACCAGCGGCGTATCCACCATGCTTTTATCATATTACACACGCCTCGTTATTTAAATCACTTACCCAAACAAACCACCAATGTAAAAATGTTCATGTATAACCAAATGTAATGTATAGTGAATAAAAGCATTTACTCAACCCTATAAGAAAGAAATGTACAAAACAATGTATTTGATAAAGCATAATTTAAATCAAAAGTTCTGTTTTGTAAAATTATTGCTTTATTGATACAAACATCTACGCGGTAATGTTAAACGTCTACATTCAAGCCTTACGACTAAGGAGACAAACCCTTAACAAGTTAAAGGTTTATCAAACTTATGAATATCGAATTCGGTCATTCCTTCCACCCAAACAAACCTAGGATTTCAGGAATGGGAGTTGTCAATTCCTATGGTACCACTACCTACTAACGAACGACATGATCGGTGTTAATGAATGTATTAGTTTCGTTAAACAAACCAAATGTTATACCAAGTGTAAGCATGTTATATGAAAATAATGTACTAAATATGCTAAATGAACATATAAAGTAGAAATGTAAAACAATGTGTCCATATGCAACAAAAATGCAATGTAAATCAATGTGTCATATGCTGAGTGAACATATGCAACAAAAGTGTAATATATGAAAATCAATGTGCTAGCATGCTAAGTGAACATACATAGCAAAACATAATGGAAATCATGTACTATATGTGTACTAATGAACAGAGCAAGTATATGTTATAAAAAGCATGAAAAACATGAAAGTAACAAGTAGGCACATGTGTATCACCCCAAAACATTTGAAAACGTAAAAGAGGGGACTATGTACTCACTTGGGAATGCTTAGAAGTCTTGAATAACAACCAAGCAATGCTAGAGGGATCACGGAATCAATCGGCACCTAATATAGGTAACTATATTAATAAACCGGACCTAAATCGGAAGATCGGATAGAATGAGGTTTCATAAACCAAATGAGTATAGGAACTCATGTAATATGGTTTAACAAAGCCTACATTCTAAATCGAAACCTATCCTAAGTGCTTACGACCCATTACGACCCGTTTAGGTAGCTTACGCTACTTTAACGCGTCGTTCGCGTAAAACGCGTTCGGTCGGCCTAACTAGTCCTATGACAAGTATTATATGCCTTAACATGTCTAATAGTGTTACCTAATCAGTTTAGATGTAAAAATTTAGGTTATATATGCTTAAAATGAAATTATGCGTAAAAAGGGCATTTTGGTCATTTTCCTAAGGCATATAAATTACCTATCATACAACTAACTAAACGAAGTGACCATAAGGTATAAGATCGGAAGGTTATTCCCTATACAACTATGGTCACAAAATATGTTTGGTCGGATCCTAATGATCGACCAAACGGGTCGGGTTCGAAAGTCTAAGCGGTTGTTTAGACCGCTTATCTTACGACCCTATATAAGCACTAAACTAAAAGTGACAAGTTAAACATGTTAAAACATGTTTAACTAAGTTAGAAAACACGTTTGATATCAAAACAAAGGGTTTTGATACCCAAGAATAGTTTGGTTGCAAAATACGCATAAACGCGTATTTTGACCGAAACTATGACTCGTCACTATGCCTGAATAACGTGGTAATCAGTAGGTATAGTCACAAGGGACTATAACCATCGTGATTACGCTCACGTTGCGAAGTTCAAACGAACTTCGTGTTGACCATTGACTGGTTAAAGCAGAAAGTCAAACACTGTTTGACTTTCAGGCTTAAAAACGCGTAAAAGCATGAAAGAAACTTACAAAAGGTCCAAGCGATGAAGAATTTGATCTAAGATACTCAGGTATGAAGCAAAGGCTTCAACTTAGAGTATAAACTCAGATCAAATGTGACAATTGCAATGAATCAAGGTGGGTTTATATAGGATTTCCAAAACCGTTAAGATCGTTTCTTAGATTACGAGCTTCAATCTTGGCCCTCCATGTGTGCCAACTGATTTACAAAGCTATGGGTGTCCAAAACCAGTCCATAGATTGAAGGAAACCATGTACAAAACAAAGGAACAACTGGGTTTTACAGGAAACTGGTTTTTGCTGAACTTGGCCTCTGTCGCACCCCGCATAAGATGAGGACTCATCTTACGCTCCCCGCGAGAGCCAGGTTTGGCAGAATGACAAAAATGGCCACTGAATGTGTAAAACTTGGTTTTCGATGCATTTTCGACACATTTAAGCCCCGTTAACCTCATTTCAAGGCTCCAAAATGAAGTTAAAGCATAGGGAACATGAAATATGCTTTAAAACATCTCGTATGTCGGTTCATTTGGTCGTACGGTTGCGTTGTTCGGTTAATTACGACGAAACACGAACGGACGCGAAAAACGATCCAAATTACGCGACGAATGGAATTTTAACATGCCAATCACTAAAATAAAATATTTTAATGATTACAAAAATTTTTGGATGTCCGGATATGTTCAGAACGTAAGATATGCGCGAAAATGCAAACTTACGCACTTTTTGACGCTTTTAGTCCCTGTTTGACCAAAAAGTTTATTTGAGCATACTGAACCCCTCAAAGCCTATTTCTAAGCTACGCAAATGATATTAAGGTATGTTTAACTTATGATCATATTCCGGAAGGTTCGATACCATATGAATCAGTAGACTTTTGCAGTTTGACGCAAATAGTCCCTACGATCAGTAAACTTGATTTCGACACACCAAACCTTTCCAAAACTTATTTCTAAGTTATGTAAAGGTTATTTAAGGTATTTTAAGCCCATGTAACTGTTCCGGAGTGTTTTTCGTGTTAAACTGATTACGTTTACGCATCACTTAGCGTATAACTTTCAAGAAAGCGATTTATAGCTCGAAATCGAACGAGAATTGATATGAGCAAAGGTCACAAGTTATTTGTACAAATTCCAAGATTGAAACACAAGATCTCATTGGATTGGTACTTGTATGATGGTCGTGGAGGCACAGATGTCACAGAGTACCAGTGTCAATTATCTTAGATAGAGACAGACGTTTTGACTCCCGGTTTTGGCAATCTTTTAAAGAATCGCTGGGTTCTCGTTTGGACATGAGTACTGCGTATCATCCTTAAATGGATGGTCAGAGCGAGAGAAGCATTCAGATGTTAGAGGATATGTTGAGAGCGTGTGCGATCGATTTCGGTGGAAGTTGGGATACTCATTTGCCTTTGGCTGAGTTTTCTTACAACAATAGTTACCACGCTAGTATTAAAGTTGCTATGTTTGAAGCCTTGTATGGTAGGAAGTGTCGATCACCACTTTGTTGGGCTGAAGTCGGCGAGAAGCAATTGACCGGACCCGAGCTTATCCAGGAAACCACCGACAAGGTTGTCCAGATCAAGGGAAGGTTGAAAGCTACCGCAGATCGACAGAAGAGTTATGCGGATAACCGGAGGAAACCGTTGGAGTTTCAGGTTGGTGATCGAGTGATGTTGAAAGTGTCACCTTTGAAAGGCGTTGTGATATTTGGAAAAGGGGGAAAGCTGAGACCGCGTTATATAGGTTCTTTCGAAATCGCATCTCGAGTAGAATCAGTCGCATATAGGCTCAAGCTGCCACAGGAGTTGAGTGGAGTTCATGACGTGTTTCATGTCTCCAATTTGAAAAAGTGTCTGTCGGATGAGACGCTGATTATACCCCCTAGAGAGGTTCGTGTCGATAACTTGAGATTTATCGAAGAACCGGTGGAGGTTCTAGATTGGAAAATCCAGAAGCTTAGGAGGAGTAGGATTAAGTTGGTCAAGGTTCGCTGGGATTCTAAACATGGACCCGAGTTCACCTGGGAACGACAGGACCAGTAGCAACAGAAATATCCACATCTCTTCCCACCTAGTGCGAAAACGAAACCTGTAAAGTAGAATTTCGGGGACGAAATTTCCTAAACAGGGGGAGATTGTGACACCCTGCTCTTTAGACTGTACCGTACAAATGTAACACGTGTCATGAATAAATAAAAAGGCTATAATTGACTGATATTGATGTTTATATGTGATATTTGATGTGTTGGTAAATCCAAACTTGGATAAAAATTTTGTTGGCAACAATAAGATAAACGCTTATCGCGTAACAAACAAAATGCGAAACGAACGTCGTTGACCACCCGATCAATGTTAAAATCCTAAAAATAATATGTTATGATTAGAATGATAATTTTAATCATGTCCGGAAGGAAAAATAAACTAAAACGCTAAGAAACTCTATTTTTCGAGTTTAAGCGCGTACCGCGCGATACTACGCGCATCTGACAAAATACTGTCAACGCAGCCAGTCATGGCAACTGATAATTATTTCAGTAATAATTTGGCAAGTTTATTTTTATAGAGTGATAAAAATAATTTAAAGCGCCCTAAAGCGGGATTAAAACGCTAGATAAAATACCCGGTATCCAGTAAAATACCAGTTTTTGATATATATATATATATATATATATATATATATATATATATGCGTGTATGGTGTATATATAAGAGACTAGGTTATATATCCGTGAGTTTCACGGGTTATGGTTTGTGTTTAAAAAATCTATATCTTAAAAAGTATTTTTTTTATATGATTTATTATAAGCTGATATCTCTTCATACTAAAATTCATGTTTGGCAAAATTTACCAAGAAAAAAAAACATAAATTGAATTCATTTCACACGGGATCCGAATGAATATGAATCGGTCATTTTTATTCGGATCATCCAACTTGTACTGACATCTTCATATATAATAAACATATAGCTCCATTATTGGTCTTCTTAATCACCAAAAAAAAAATCTTTTCTCTAACCAAAAAAAAATCTTTTCTTAATCACCAAAAAAAAACATATAACTCCATTATTGGTCTTCTTAAATCATCTGGATCTCATCCTAGTAGGTAAACCCGTGTGCAAACACGGGTGGTTTTTAGAAATTTTACATACAAAAATTGATTAAAAACACAAATCACTATACATTGTTCTTTAGGAATTGCAAGAGTATTCATACATTCATACATAGTCGTTTACAATAATCCACATGATCACTATACATGTCTAAATGCTCCACATATAAGCTTTTCTTATGTCATTGAAAACTCTCCTTTATTAGATTACGAAGATATTTAATACACATATATTAAACAATATATTAACTCCGCTTGTTTTCTGAAGAGCATAAAAGTTTTGACTTGTTTTTACCTGCAGCTTAACCCACATTCAAGAGCTGACTTGTTTTGACTTTTATTTTCATCCAGTTAAGACTTAATATGTGTAAGTGCTTGCTATATAATGTAACACGAACTTAAAATACAAGTGCACTTACAACACGGGTAGATTATGATATGTTCTTGCAGCCATTACCATCGTTTTATCATAGTTGTTTAGACACTTTTTCAAGCCCTGAAGCACCTCCCAAACAGCCACAAACAACCCAGTTCGCTGCTGCCATTACACCATGAATGTGTTCTAACGACCGGCCCAGAAAGCACGACGTTGTCGTCTCATTCACTAAGCTTTTTCGGGTAGATTTACGTCACCTTTCACCGCTGTGACACGACCACTGATCACATTATTGAGCTTAGTTTATTGTTAAGGATCCGAACAACATCTAGTGGGTTCATACCATCCGTTGATTCAAGTTCTCCACCCTATATGCCACACATATATACCAACATCAACCCATAGACAAATCCCAAACAATAATTATTTTTATCAATCAGTTTCATTACTAAATAAGATAATTCTAATAGCTAAGAAATTGACGCAAACTCACGGATTAATAAAATAATCTGTAGTAATTATGCCATGTTTGGTGAGATTTTTAGAAGGAATAGTTAAATTAGTCTTATATCCAGATCCATCCCTCATAAGAGTTTGCTCCAAATACAGAAAAGAAGACCTGAGTTTAAGTCTTGATTTTCAATTATGGCTGCTGAAACAAAAGAATCTTGGTTTAAATAAGCATGAGGCGCTCTGAAGCGTTTTGGTTCCAAAAGCTTTTAGCGAAGCTTCAAGCGCGAAGCGAGAGCTTCACGTATGCGACACACTCAAAATAAAAAATATATATATAACAAATATTTGTACACATCAATATGCCATATTCTACTTGTTAATCAATAATAAACCTAAAAACATGATATAAAACACACTTAACACATAAAAAAACATAGATAAAACATACATTAAAGTCGAAACACACCTAAAACATACATTAAAGTCAAAACACACTTAAAAAATAGTCTTTAATCGATAATCATCATGCTGGATTTTTGAAGAAAAGATGAAGAATCTTCGGTGTCGAGTCTTCAGTATGACGAATCTTCAGTCTTGATCAGTCGTCTTGCTCTCTTCAAACTATCTGACATTGTAAGCATCCTCAATCTCTTTCTCTTCTCTCTCTTAGAATCTCATTCTGGCTCTATCTTCTCTCTTGATTCCTACGCTCTTCAACATTAACAGCTGGCGTGGACTGCAGGATTCGAACCTGGCACTAATGTCTTCAGACTCCCCCTTTTGATAAGCTGGGATCGCAGTCTGGAATTCACAATCTACAGGCTTTGGATCGGAAACCTGGCTGTATAACTTTCACAGGTTCTAAGATCGTAACCTGGCTCTCCATAGCAACAGGATCAGAAACCTGACTTTAACCTGCACATACTCTACCCAAGAGTAAGTTTCACAAATTTAAAATTTAACAATTTTAGACTTAACCACTTGTAAATATCCTCAAATCAACATGATTTAACATTTATAATTTCTGCTTGACTACTTGTATTAGAAACATTTTTCTTATTTCTAAACAAACTCTCCCAAACCTGTTCACCATGTTCAGCACTTGGAATTTTGAAAATCAGCTTTCCAACATCAGTTGTCTAAAAATAAGATGATATAAAATCTTTTTGAATTTTCAAAATTTATGCTAAAATACACTTAAAATCTTTTTGGATTTTGGGAAATAACCTATATACAGACAATATTTTTGTGAGTTTGTGTAAGAGGATCATATCAGTTTTTGAGACCAATCACTAGCACCGTTGAGCTTTAAACACTTTAAGTTCTAAACGATTCACTTAGATTGTCAGTATACTGATCCACTTAAATTTTCACACAAAGTTCAATTGTTTCGAGATACGAGAATTAGTGTTTTAAAGACTTAAACTTATTCGCATGTCCCACCTCAGAATATACTCCCGTATCCAGACTGCTATATTCAGTCTTACGGGTGAATGTACACTAATGATATCTGTATGGGGTTAAATGCGAGACCATGAGAGCGCAGGCTATTGCTTCCGCAAAATCAGAGAGATGATGGTTCGACTTTAGGTGTGTCCCCCTTGGGGATCTTCTTTTCAACAGCACATGATTCATCATTTTTTATGCTGAGGGCGGGCTTTAATATTAAAGCAGTGCAAAGTATTATACGAGGACTAGGCTATTGCTCCCGCAAAATCAGAAGTCTTGGTATAATACCCCAGATATCACCACGCACAAAGACCTAGTATGTCAGAAATAGAAAGCCCTTTAAATAAGATTTCAGGGGTTACCTATATATCTGAGAGATGTTCCCCACGAAATTAGTAAGTATTTGATATTTAGGTTTATATCTCGAACACAATCTACTAAGCGTGTAAAAACCTACTGGCATATCATCAATGAGACTGTTTATCACATTTGAACTTTCCAATTCTTTAGCGTACTATGATTGTCTACTGATGTACTATCATTTCCTTTTTTCACAACAAAACTCATTTTTTATTTTTATCATGTTTTTGGCTTTTTCAAATTTTCTAATGTTTTTGGATTTTCAGAAATTTCTTACTCCCCCTAAAATTCAAAACCATTTAAAGAAAATTTGACAAACCGATGTGAATTGCTTCAATTCGCCATCCACTTGGCATAAACAATCAGAACCCCCCCTGACAACAAACTATTTTCCCATTATGATTTCAAAACACTTAAGTTTGTTTTAATCAAAATGGTTTTTTCGGAAAATTAGTTTTGTTGAAACCACTTGTAAAATCGGGGTTTTGTTCATCACTTTGTTTTTCAATTACCTGTGAATGAAAGTTAAATCAAGTTCAACTAAATGACCTTGATTAACCACTTGTAAGTTCTTATCAATAACACCACTTGTAAATCGAAATATGATAATTTTCAATTTTGAGAAAGATGCCGATTCATGCTCCACGATTACCAACTTGGGAGCTCCGGCAAGTCCGGATTTTACTCTTGATAGGTTCTATCCCATGACGATATGAACATGGGTGAACCATCTTCATCTGATTTACTCTTTTTCAATTCATAAAATTCCTTTACCCCTTTTACCTTCCCGTCAATCATTTTTCCAAAAATATTTTGAACTGTGGGGTTAAAGGCTTTTTCAACATCAAATTCTTTCTTTTCAGAAAAGAATTGATTTGAAATCTCAATTTTTCCAACTTTTTGTTTAAAATTTTCAGTCCGCAATGGTGGAAAGTTTGCGTCATCCAATGGCGGAACTGAATTTTCACCTTTTAACTCAACTTGTGGCCTCTCTGATTTTGACGAATCAGATTCATCGCCAGAAAATAGATCATCTGATTTTGATGAATCAGAATCATTGCTAGAACTTTCATCTGATTTCTTAACAACCCACTTTTGATTGTTAAGATTCACCTTTCTTTTGTAAAAACCCTTTGAACACTCACCAACCTCAAATATTGAATTTTCAAAAACTTTAAATTTTTTGGTTGGTGGTTTGGTTTTCTCAACAACTTTTCCTTTGAGTTTATCAGATACTCCCTCTTTTTGTTTGGATTGCCTTTGGACAGTTCCTGGCAATGTGACTAAACGTTTTGCATTGAAAACAGGTTCTCGTCTCCTTCCTCTTATGTTGCTCATTATTCTTCATTCCCTCTTGCTTCTCAGCAAGGAATTCTCTGTTTGTCTGCTTCCAGAATGAGCTTTTTTCTTCTTCTTCAGAACTTGATCCTGAAACAAATACAGTTTTTGGTTTATAAGTTTTCTCATTTTTATTATTTTCTGGTGGAATAAAACCTAGACCTTTCTTTTTGAAATTACCGTTATGGTTTGGTTTCTTTTGAAAACCCAAACCAGAACTGTAACATTTTTTCTTGTTTAACCTTTGTTGAACTCTTGAGGTGTACTTTTTAGGTTTTTCAGTAAGATTTACATCTTTTATTTCAGTAATATTGATTTCTGTTAGTTTGAAAACCTTGTTGATCATTTCAGTTTTAACACCTCTTATTGGAAATTCTTTATCAGAATATAATTTGTCGGAATCATTCAAAGTATATGCTACTTTGAATGTTTCGTCATTCAAATTATTTTGTGATAACAGAAAATCTTTATTGTAAACTCTTTTAACCGGGGATTTTGAACTGTTGACTGATATGTCGGACTCAGACTTTCACTCTGACTTTGACTCCTCCGTTTCATCTTTATCCAACACCTGATCGACCACTTTCTTAATTAACTCAGACTCATGATCAGTGTCAGACGATGTGAATGTAACATCAATGTTGTCTGGCAAGTTATCAGAAGATTCAGATTCCCACTTTAAGTTGGTTGCCTTTTTGACTCATTCTGAATTAGGATTTCGTGGAGAATATCCATTTTCGATCGAAGGTGGACACTTGTTATAACTGACACTTTGTTTCTTACCAGAATTCTTTTCTTCAGGTTTCTCTTCTTCAAACGCTTTATAGCCTTCCACTGTAGGATAAATCTTGTCAATCACATAAGAAGAACATGAGTAACTTTTCAATAACCTGTTTACTCTCTCAGTTTCTATCCTCTGAGTTTCCAATTTCTGTTCAAGATCAGCACATATCTCAATGTAATTATTGACGACTTTCTGCTTTGTCATGTACGCTCCATTGAGTGTCTTCATAGTTGTTGCTTGTTCACTGCTTGACTCATTATATTGATTCATGGCTTTGTTTAAGACATCATACGGTTCTTTTAATCTGTTCATGTTATGAATCAACTCGTTGTTGTGCTTTTTCATAGTCTCACAGTTTTCACATTTCTCAGACACCTTTTCTGCATCAGCTTCCTTTTCAATCTTGAAAGCTGGAATTTCTTTGACCTGCTTCTTTATCACTCGGACAGCTTTATTATCACTGTCATCTTGTGCAGATTGTGCTTCTAGGTGTTTTTTCATTCTTTCTGCATAATATGAATTATCATCATCACTATCATCTTGTTTCTTAACCTTCTTCTTTGTCACTCGAACATTTTCAACATCACTGTCATCTTTCTCATCTCGTAACTTTTCATATTCTTTCATTCTTCTTGCATAATAATCATCAACACTATCTTCAACGATTTGAGCAACAAAAGCTTTATGATCTAAAGTTCTGTTAGGATAATAATCATCCCAACTGAACCCTTTTGGAAGCCTTTCATCATCTTGATCTGTCAGACATGCTTTACTCTCAGCTGAAATATATTTATCCCAGCTAAATCCTTTTGGCGATATTTTATCATCTTGATTAACTAGATAAGCTTTCTTTGGTTCTTCAATCTCTTTCCTAGCATGTGAAGTTTGTGGCGATTGTTATTGATACGGCTGTTGAGCAACCTGATGATAAATCGCTTTCCGAAAGGATTTTGAGCTCCACTTGCTTCACGGTTTGTGCATTCTCGCTTGAAATGCCCTTTTTCCCTGCAACGAAAACAAGTAACTTTAGATTTATCAAATCCTAAAGTAGAAACATTAGCATCACGAAAATCATCTCTTCCCGTAATCTGTTTAAACTTCTCAGCTCTCCTCAACACACTAGCCAAACACCACTTTATATCCATTAATTCCATCTCCTCAACATCAATCTGATCGTAATCCTCTTTTGTTAACATTGGATTTCCGATACTTCCTGCAACTAAGCTTCCATAAGACTCTAACACAGTCACCAGCAAAGACATATGACTTTTGGCTACTTCTTTAGAGTAATTTTGATCATTCTCAAGATTTAGAGCAATGTTGCATTGTAGTACTTTGCCATTCTTGGTTGCTGAAAATTTTGGATCGAATGATGGATATGAAGAAAATCTAGTTTTGTTGATTGATCCTTGAGATGATTCTCCAGAAGAACTTTTTGCATTGAAAGAAGTTTCAATCTTTGGTGCAATGTTGGTCTTATCACTAGTACCTCCTTTGTAATACAAACCAATGTCTTGTTCACCATCAAAGTCCTTCATTTTCGCTATCTTTCGTTGTTCCATCTCTTGAGCTTCGAGTTGTTCAATAAACGTGCTCAGCGTTAGATTGTCAAATTCAGGTTTATTTTTCAACATCATAAGATACGTGCCCCAAACATCTTGTGGCAACGCATCAGCCAACTTTTCAATCCATTCTTCATTATCTTTCGTAATATTCAATCTCTTCATGTTCATCACCAAATTGCAATATCTTTCTATAATCTGCTTGGTGTTTTCAGTTTTTAATCCACGAAATAGATCAAATTCTTTCTTCAAAAGCGACATTTTGTTCTTGATCATCTCTTTACTTCCAACAAACTTCGATCTTAGTTCTTTCCATATTGAATGTGCACTTCCGTTGTGTTGTAGTAAAATCAAAATTTCTTCCTTAATAGCTTGCTGCAATAAACTAACCATCATCTTTTCACTTTTGTATTTCTTTTTCTCATCAACACTTAGATCTTTAATAGCAACCTTCTCTCCTGCGTCATTAACCGGTCTAATATATCGATATTCAATACATTCCCATGCATCTAAGTAATTAGCTTGAACCCAATTTTCAAAACGTTCCTCCCATCCACTATACTCCTCAATACTCATGAGCTTAGGCGGTTTTTGGATGGTGCCCATTTCATTTTCTAGCATCGTATTCTGAGTCACAGTGATCGGGGTAGCAAACGCGTTGTAAAATTTGTTTTCCATGTTACGGTTTTTGAAGAGTATACACTAACAAACTTTTCAAACGAACTGAGATTGGTACTTTCTGAATTTGATGCTTTCTGGATCAATCCCAAACAAACTGACAACAATCCAAACAACCTGAGTATGCTTTCAAACGAACTAAACCTGATTTCAAACGAATTGAAAATTTGGTGTGACCTGGTATTGGTACGAACTGGCTATATCTCACACGAATTGGATTTGATGCAAATTGGACATTGGTATTCAATCCGTATGAACTGGTTAAAAGGCCAAACAATCTAAAGTCAATCCGTGTGTGACCTGATTCAAACAAACTGGGTATTCAATACATGCGAACTGGATGAATCTTTCCAAGCGAACTGGTAACAGGTCACTTCGTGTGACCTGAACATCGTTTCACACGACCTGGAGTCCAATTCAAATGATCTGGACCTTTTCACTCACTTCATACGAACTGGTAACACTTTTCAAACGAATTGGAACCTATTTCATGCGAAGTGGAGATCCAATTCATGCGACTTGAGCTTATTCTGTGCGAACTGATGCTGATGTCATACGGTCGGTCATGTTTTTGCCAAAATTGATCAAGTTCTAGGTCGAAATTAAGTCTGATTCTTTCAAGGGTTGTTTAAAACAGTATTTCGCACGTTATATGTGAAAATCAGTTCATTTTATGTGACAACCCTCACTAAACCAGGTATCCGTATGACTTAATTAATAATTAATTACTGCTTAATTACTGTGCTTACTTGAACTTGTGGATAAACTGCTACTTGAATGCTGATACATGTACTTACTTGCATCATACTTTACTTGCTATCACTCCATGTTTTGCTTACAGCACCTTTGTGACAACCTTGATGCACCAAAAGCACAGTAGCACAATGAACGGATAACCTATTAAACGTGCTGTCATAACTAGCACCAGGCAGGTACTACCTCTAAGGCCTGTGAGAGCCTGAGATAGTTTGCTACACTAGTGGTGAGTGTAGGGATATAAGGGTTGTAGAACTGCGTCACTAGGAATGAGATTACAGTGACCGGATGCGCCTAAAACGTACTTTAAGTACAAAATTCAGCACTTTAATTAAAATTCAGCATCTAGCTAACTAATAAAGTGCCAAAACATCAGAAAAACATTACTAGACACTTTCCAAAGTGTCGGGAATAAGTTGTGTCACTAAAAATAATAATAATGACACTTTAAAACTTTGTTAAGCACTTTAACGGATCACTATCCAACCGAACAACCGGACTTTACCCGGAACATAAAAATATTGCCATTTCACATTGTTTTTCTTTTTCTAAACCAGTTAGGGTCCCCGGATACCCTAACACCCGCTATAATGCATAACACGCTAGTAACCGAGTTAACCTCCAACTTAACTTAACTTTATCCTAACTATTAGTTGAATTCTAACCGGATAAACCCCCCCCCCCCCCCTAACCGAGTTCGGTCACTATGTGACCCCCCTTGTACTTTTGTGATTAATTTAATCAAAGTTGCCTAATATCTATTAGACACATAAACCATTGGATAATGATTATAACATTTGCCTATAAGATCAAGTCTTGACACACTAACACTTTCACTCAACACTCACCAACACACACTCTCTCCCTCTCTCCCCAAAGCTCTCGGCCGAACATCCCCTTCCCCATCCATCCATCTTTCGATCTTGATCATCTCATTCCAAGAGCATACAAGTGTTAAGGATCACATACGAGGAGGCTTGGTGCATTCGGAACGTGAAGGACCTCTTCTCATTGCTTTTATCCACTCATTCTTCGACTAGATTCTTCCCTAGCCTCGAGCTAGTAGTAAGTTGCTTGAAACACACTCTCGATCTATTTTAAAGTGGTTAAAATAAGATATGACGGTTAAAACTCGTGAACTTGCAAGATGAAGTGTTAAAAGTCTACTAAAATGTTAAAAATGTTGGTTAAAAGCATAAGAATGGTGTAAATCTTGTAAGACTTGTTTTGATGTAATTAATTAGTGCCGATCTATGTTGTGGTAGCTCGGATCATCATCTAACCCGGATTAGTCGTGATCATGAATCATGGCATAGAGTTTGTTTAAGTGTACAAAGGGTTAAATGATGAAACTCTACCACACACTAAACATGAACTTGTGTAAAATCGATTTTACTTATGAAATGGTGTTCAAAACTAGTAGATCTACGGATCTACAAGCGGTACTTTCAAAGGACCAAGTGTCAAAGAAATCATATTTTCTAAAGCCGGATCTTACATGAACAAGAATGATTTTAACAAACACACAAGTGTGTAAACACTTGTGTAACACAAAGTTTCGACAAAATAACTATTTTTGTAAATGTTGACAAGAAGTTGTAAAGATGTAACTTCTTTAAAAACGAGACTTTCAAGTAACCGAATTGATCTATACAAAGATCCACTAAAAAAATAATGGAAAGATACTACATATTTTGGAAAAACCACAAGTTCATGTATTTCTGCGATTATATCTATTGTAACTAGTTGAATATTGTTTATTGTTGATTGAGGAAATTGTTGATTTGGATTTTAAAAGAAAATGATACGCTTGAAAGCGTGGCCACCTCCAGTTACAGGGGAAACTCTGGCGAAATTTTTCCAAAAACCTAACACTTGAAAATATCTTCATCACAAGTGTTAGAAATACATTTTTAACTTGTTTTCAAAGACGCAAATTTCGCCATGATTCTGTTTACAAAATTTCTAAGTGTCGGAGGTGGGATTTTCACAAAATAAAACCTGAAATATATATATTTAGAATATATGTTTTTCATAACAACACTTGTGAATGTCTATGGTTATTTTGTGAACTATACAAATATTATTTTTAGGGTAAAAATAATATTACCGAATGTTAACAATTCCAAAAATAATACAAACACCTTCATAATAAATAATAAGTTACAACGGTATAATTATTACCACCTGATCTTTAAAACGTAACTTACGCATCTTAAGACAATATTTATGAGCGCGTATTTTTGTCAAAGTATTATTTTGGGAAGAATATTTATATTTTGAAGTAAGAAATAAAATATATTAAGTGAGACTTAATAATGTATTTCGAATTTTACGAACACGCATGTATTAAATCCCCCATCCTTGGGAAGGAGAATAATTACCAAGTATTTACAAAAACATAAACACGAAATAGTTGCCTAACTATTTCCCAAATACTTAAACCTTAAGCTAAGGCACGGCCGTCCGTCTAATAGATTTAGTACGTGTAGGTCGTCGCACAGCTGCTTGATCAGGAGATATACTTGGTAGAGACGCACCACTGTGAGTTCATGTCCCCATTTTCTCTAACTGTTTTCAGTTTTCTAAACTGCGGGGGTGAAATACATGTTACTATGATTACGAATAATTCTTACATGGTATGGTTAGCGTAAGGAGGGTTATTATTCAGATCATGTGAGTGGGTAGGCGGTAACTTGAGGCCATTAATCCTCAGGGTAGGACCGAGGGGCAGGAGCGGTAGATCTATCTGGGTGTAGCGAGCCTAGCCCCAGGCCCAAACAGAACGGACCTCGGGGTGACTTTGTACCCAACGCATAAATCTGCTAGGTTTGAGTCTTCCTACTTGCACTTCACACATATCAATGGCCTTGCAAACCATTGGTGGTCTCTTTTTCCTTATTTGCTACATACCAGGGTTTTTATACATACAAAGGTTTATTTACTCACTTACACATGAACTCGCTCAACATTATTGTTGATTTTTCAACTTACATGTATTTCAGGGAATTAAAGGATCTGGCGCGGTATGACACGTTTTCCCGCTGCATTAGTCTCGAGGTCATCCGAGCTTAAGGGATGTGACTTTTTCCTGGACGAGTCACAGTTCTTAAACTGTGTCTATTTCTTGTTGGTGTTGTGTCTTTTGAACACTGTTTATGTTTGTTAGGATGTGATATCCGTTAAGACAATGTTGTGGTTCTTTACTCTTCAAACTTATTTTAATGGATGATCTTGCATGGTTTTTATTTCATATAGCTTGTTATGATTAAGCTATGGTATTAAGAAGTCACACCAAAATAACCACGCTTCCGCAAAGCCAGGGTGTGACAGCTTGGTATCAGAGCTCTGATCATAGCGAACTAGGATTCCTTCTCGAGTCTAGACTATGATCACTAGGGCTCTCACGAAAACATTTTTACACTGCATACCACTCAAGTCCAGATCCAAAACTTTTTACAAACAAATGTTGAGCACATTTGTTTATTATTTATAGGCTCAATCTGGGAGGCTGAGGCTCGGTCTGGAAGACCGAGGTAATTGTCTAGTAGGACTAGGAAGTCAGTCTGAGAGGCTGGGAGAATAGGCTAGTGGGACTAGGAAGAGCAGTCTGAGAGGCTGGGAGAATAGGCTAGTGGGATTAGGAAGGGCAGTCTGAGAGGCTGGGAGGCTAGTGGGACTAGGAGAATTATTTGATTGCTTACTTGGTGACTAATGTGCTTATCTGATTGTATGATTGATTATTTGTACATATTTGTGTTTGTGTTACAGACACCATGGACTCGTCCGGCACAGGTGATTCGGACACCACGGGCCCTAGACCCATAGTATCCGACGACTTAGAGTCTTCAGATCACGAGGTCCACACATCAGATATTACCAGCACAGACGAGGACGACTTTCCGCCCTTTGCGCTGCCCGACGCTGTCGATGAGCCCGCTGATGGCCCTTTTGCTGGGTACCTACCACTCGTAGAGATCCCTGCTCCCATACCTTTGGCCGTTTATCCTGCTTACGATATGCTCCTCGACGCCGACGTTGACGACGACGTCGATCTGTTTGATGATGAGCCCATGGAGGACGATGTTGAGGGCGAGGCCCTTCTAGCTGACGGTGGTCTTTTGTTACTCGCAGATGCTCCAGCTGAGGAGTCACCTGCACACTCACCCGCTCCAAACTCCTTCGAGTCTGTGGCCTCCGCACCGTCACACACTCGGAGCGCACAGCACTATTCACACGGTTCAGATCCTGACAGGGCATCATCTGCTGTCTCTGCTCCTAGATTTGCTTTCGATCATGACCTCGATGAGGATTCAGACCCTGTTTTCCCCCTGGATTTGACCCGGACCAGGAGATAGAGTTTATCCACTTGGATCAGCCTATGGTTGACCCAGTAGACCCATTTGACCCTGCATTCGCTGATCATGCAGATTTTGATATGGAGTTCGTTGATCCCGAGCCTGCCATGGCCCTTGAGCCAGTAGCTGCTCCTGACCCAGTGTTTGAGCATGACCCTGTTCATGCTGGCATGCCCATTGATCCTGTGATTGCTGACCTACCCATTGATGATCACCCTGCTGATGCACCACTACTGGAGGGTGACCATGTTATTGCTGCTGATCATGTTGATCCCCCACTTATCGCTGATATACCTGCTGACCCTCTTGTTGCACCCCACCTTGACCCTATGCCTGTACAGTTTGATCGAGCACTTTTTGAGGCACAGATTGACCCACGAGATGAGCACGCCCAGCATGGGTGGATTCCTGCGGATGATGAGCTTCCACCTATTCCTCCTCATACCACCGATGCACGTCACGTTGATTTCTCTTTTTCATTTGCACAGTACGCACCTCCAGCTTAACCTGGAGAGGGTTCCTCGGCTCATCCCTTTGGACATGTGCCGACATCTATTCCAGTTATGCCACAGTCTTCATCTGCTATTCCCCCTGCACCACCATTCTTTGTGCCACCTTTTGATCCAGCCAGCGAGCCATTTCTCTGGACGTCACCGTCTGTTATGCCACCGACTGACCCCTACCATCCTTTCCATATGGGGTATTCTATTGAGGACGTTCTGATGTCGTTTGTTGTCCAGCAGGAGGCACTCACACGGCGCATTCAGGAGCTTGAGAGAGCTCAGCCACCGCCGTGCCAGTGTCAGGGTCAGACCCACCCTGCTTCTTCGCAGCACCCTCGACCATTGTTACCTGACTATGCTGCACGCCTTTTGGCACTTGAGCAGCAGGTTGCTTCTTGGTTGTGTACCCAGAGAGCCATGGAGGAGGACTGGCTCCATTTGCGACGTTTGTTCTACACCCATTTTCCCCCTCCTCCACCACCATCAGTTTAGGGCATCCTTAGTACAACATGGGTAGACGTTGGTGAGAAGACGGCGATTGCTCTGACCACACAGCATTTTTGGAGACTGCATTCTGATTCTGACTTTTGTTGATCATGTATATGGGATGTATTGACACTGATTTGATATTCTTTTGGAGTGGGGTGATGTAGCCCTTAGTCGATGATGATGTATGACACTATTATGTACTTGTACACTCTACCATGTGGTCCCGATTTTGGCAATGCAATCGCAGTATTCTCATCATATGTGATGTTTTGATTGATTATTTATGTCTTATAACATGGGATGTTGTGTGATTAATATGATTATAACATGAGATGTTATGTACTATTACTATCATTATATACGTACGCTTTATTATGGTCTGACCGACGTGAACCCATCTTTTAGAAGATGCCGCCGAGACGTCAAACGCCGATGCCTACCAATGAGGCAGAACTCCAACAAGTCATCGCTGCTGCCATCGCGCAATACGCCGCCTCGCAAGGAGGACCCAGCGGAAGCAGCTCAAACAACAATGGCAACAACAATCCACCTCATGGGTGCACCTACAAGCAGTTTCTAGACTGCAAGCCTGTCAACTTTGATGGCACCGGAGGTGCTGTCGCTTTTGTTCGTTGGGCCGAGAAGACTGAATCTGTTCTCCGCATGAGCAAATGTGCACCAGACCAGCAAGTCACCTACATTTCTGGGCTATTTTTGGATGGAGCCCTATCTTGGTGGAATTTGCAAGTGCAGACACTTGGTGAAGCTGCTGCCTACGCACTAACATGGACCGAACTGAAGGAACTAATGCGCAAAAAGTATTGTTCTCGCGCTGAAATCCAAAGATTGGAAACTGAGTTCTGGCATTTGAAGATGGAAGGTCCGAAGATCGCGGAATATGTTCAGGGGTTTCACGACCTGTCGCATGTGGTACCCTATATGGTCACTCCAGAATTCAAGCGGATTGAACGCTTCATTTGGGGATTAGCTCCTCAAATCATAAGCATGGTGACCTCCTCCAAGCCTGCAACAATTATTGAGGCAATCGATTTGAGCGTGGCTCTCACTGAGGAGGCTATCCGCCTGAACAAGTTCGATGAGATCGAGACAAATAAGAAAGAGACTCACGTCGAGTCATCCGGAGGTAACAAACGAAAGTTCTCGAACTTCAAACAAGGCACTAGTGGTGTTGTTAAGAAAGGAGAGCCAAACGCGCCAGCTCAGGTTACAACTGGTGGTGGAAAGAAAGGAAAGGGATATATGGGCACCCAGCCCAAGTGTAACACCTGCCAGCGTCACCATTCTGGCCGATGTGGTTTGAAGGTATGTGAAGCGTGTGGGAAACCTGGCCACTTGAAGGATTCTTGTTGGGCCACTGTTGGCCAGGGAGGCCAAGGAGGATTTGGAAACAGAAACAATAACCGGGGTGGAATTGGAAATCGCCCACAAGGAAACAATGGAAGTAATGGGAATCGAGGCAACAATGTGAATCAAGCGGGCGCTGTGAATCATAACCAAAGGAATAACTAAGCTGGAAATGGAGGTGGAAACGGGCAAAGACCTGGATGCTTTAACTGTGGTGATATCGGGCACTTTAAGAGGAACTGCCCAGAGTTGAACCAAGCCCGTGGAAGAGTGTTCAATATCGAAGCGAGGGAAGCGCGCCAGGATCCCAATGTCGTTACTGGTACGTTCCCTGTAAACCAACGCTATGCATCCGTTTTATTTGATACCGGTGCCGACTATAGCTTCGTATCGTTAGAATTTAAGAATATGCTTGGTTTAGCCGCTAGTAAGTTAGATATTCCCTACTCAATCGAATTGGCTAATGGGAAGTTAGTAGAAGCCAATGAAGTGATCAGAGGTTGTGCAATCGAGTTGGGAGAACGTGAGTTTGCTTTGGATCTACTACCAGTCAAGTTGGGAAGCTTCGACGTGGTAGTAGGAATGGATTGGTTATCAAGCAACAAGGCAGAAATTGTTTGTCACGAAAAGGTCGTTCGTATCCCGACCGAAGATGGCGAAACAATTGTGGTACATGGCGAAAAGCGCGATACGCCGTTAAGAATTATCAGCTGCCTCAAAGCGCGAAAGTGTTTGCAAAAGGGGTGTGCTGCCTTCCTGGCACACATTGTAGACAAGAAAGCTGCAGAACCGAAGATCGAAGACATCCCTGTCGTGAGGGAGTATCCGGAAGTCTTCCCGGAGGACTTGCCTGGACTGCCACCTCAGAGGCAAGTGGAGTTTCACATCGATTTAGTCCCAGGCGCCGCGCCTGTGGCTAAGGCACCTTATAGACTTGCCCCGTCTGAGATGCAAGAATTGTCGACACAACTCTAAGAGTTGCTAGACAAAGGATTCATCAGACCAAGCTTCTCACCTTGGGGAGCTCCGGTCCTGTTTGTCAAAAAGAAGGACGGTAGTTTTCGAATGTGCATAGACTACCGGGAGCTGAACAAGCTGACGATCAAGAATAGATATCCTCTGCCAAGAATTGATGATCTGTTTGATCAACTGCAAGGTTCAAGCTTTTACTCAAAGATCGATTTGCGATCTGGATACCATCAGTTAAGGATACAAGAGGAGAGTATCCCGAAGACAGCCTTCAGAACTCGTTATGGACACTACGAGTTCCTTGTTATGCCGTTTGGGTTGACAAACGCACCTGCCGTCTTTATGGACTTGATGAATAGAGTTTGCAAGCCGTACTTGGACAAGTTCGTGATTGTGTTTATCGAAGACATCTTGATTTATTCAAGGACAAAGGCTGAGCACGAACATCACCTAAGAGCTATTTTGGAGCTGCTGAAGAAAGAACAGCTGTATGCCAAATTCTCTAAGTGCGAATTTTGGCTACGTGAAGTCCAATTTCTTGGACATGTGGTAAACGGAGATGGAATCCATGTGGATCCAACCAAGATCGAAGCGATCAAGAATTGGGAAACGCCAAAGACGCCAACCGAGATTCGACAATTCTTGGGTTTGGCTGGCTACTATCGAAGGTTCATTGAGGATTTTTCGAAGATCACTCAACCATTGACGCTCCTCACCCAGAAAGATAAGAAGTTTGATTGGGGAATCAAACAGGAGGAAGCGTTTCAGCTGTTGAAGGATAAGCTCTGCAATGCGCCAATCCTAGCACTACCGGAAGGTACTGACGATTTCGTGGTATACTGTGACGCCTCGCGTCAAGGATTGGGTTGCGTGTTGATGCAACGCCAGAAGGTTATTGCTTACGCATCATGTCAGTTGAAGGTACATGAGAAGAACTATACCACGCACGATTTGGAGCTAGGCGCAGTGATATTTGCTTTAAAGATCTGGAGACACTACCTATATGGTATGAAATGTACAATTTTTACAGATCATAAGAGCCTACAACACATATTCAACCAGAAGGAGTTGAATATGAGACAAAGACGATGGGTTGAGTTGTTAAATGATTACGATTGCGAGATAAAGTATCATCCAGGGAAGGCGAATGTGGTTGCCGACACCCAAAGTCGAAAAGAGAGGATCAAGCCCATAAGGGTTAGGGCTTTAGAGATGATTATCCAAACCGATCTTTCCTTGCGCATTCGTGCCGCGCAGAAAGAAGCTCTTAAGGAAAGAAATCTTGAAGAAGAATATCTCCGTGGGATGGAGAAGCTATTGGTGCCAAACGAGGAAGGAACGTTATGTTTTGAGAAAAGGATTTGGGTTCCTCTGTTTGGTGGTTTAAGGAAAGTTGTTTTTGATGAAGCTCACAAATCGCGGTACTCTATCCATCCAGGAGCGGATAAGATGTACCAAGATCTCAAGGATTACTATTAGTGGCCTAGGATGAAGGGCGATGTTGTTGTTTATGTGAGCAAGTGTCTAACGTGTGCTAAGGTGAAAGCGGAATACCAGAAGCCTTCAGGACTTCTGCAACAACCTGAGATTCCCAAGTGGAAATGGGAACAAATCTCCATGGATTTTATTACAAAGTTGCCAAGAACGCCAAGAGGTCATGACACTATTTGGGTGATAGTTGACCGCCTAACAAAGTCCGCACACTTTCTGCCAATCAAAGAGAAGGATAACACCAGCAAACTGGCAGAAATATACATGCGAGAGATCGTCGCACGTCATGGAGTGCCTCTCTCGATCATCTCTGATAGAGATGGACGTTTCATATCAAGGATTTGGCAATCCTTCCAAGAAGCTTTTGGCTCACAATTAAATCTGAGCACTGCATTTGACCCTCAGACCGACGGTCAAAGCGAGCGGACTATTCAGACCTTGGAAGATATGCTGAGAGCATGTGTTATGGATTTGGGCGGTAGCTGGGATAAGCATTTGCCATTGGTCGAATTTTCATACAACAACAGCTACCACACCAGTATTGGAGTCGCGCCATTTGAAGCACTTTACGGACGCAAGTGTCGATCACCCCTATGCTGGGCTGACGCAAGTGATAGGCAGTGTTGGTGCATTCATCTGTCGTCTTCGTCTTAATATCGAGTCTCGGGTTTGTTGCGGATTTGATCGAGCATGATGTCATCATATCAAATGATGACATCATAATGGTGACAACAATGGTGACATCATCACATGAAAATATCATGTGATAATGCATGAAATTGAAACTGAAAGTTAGTTGATAAGGATTTCGCTTGAAGTTATATTTGAGGATTTCGCTTGAATAGTTTTTTAGTGGATTTCGCTTGAATCATATTTTCCCAGAAAATCAAAATTGAAACATATTTTGATTTTAGGGGGAGTAAAATTTTAAAAAAATTAGAAAATTTGAAAATGTCAAAAACATTGAAAAATTCAAAATGAGTTTTGTTGTGAAAAAGAGGAAATGATAGTAGATCAGTTGGACTGTCACAGCATGCTAAAGAAATGGAAAGTTATAAGGTGATAAACGGTCTCACTAAAGATGTGACGGTAGGCTCAGCTAGACTAGTAGATTTGCGAGAACGATACAAACCTAAAATGAAAAGCCTAGTTCTAGTGGGAAATACGGTTGAAAGTGTAGTACTTGGTTTTGTCCTTCTTGATTGTGTACCTACTCAGTAATCGCTGATTGTCATAAGACATAAAACTGGTTAAGTTTGTGAACTTTTACAAACTTTGCTGAAAAGTCGCTGTGATTGTGCATTTTATTTTGCAAATATTTAAACTTGTTTTATTTCTTTATTTTGTTTAAGCATCGGACATCCTCTGTGTATACGTGAGTATCGACCTGGATGTTGTTGCCTAAACATTCTGCTTTATTTTCTTTGGTGTTTCGTTTAAGCTTTGGATCACCTCTGCGTATACGGGAGTATCGACCTGGTGGTTAAAGCCTAAACAACTTCAACTTGTTTTTATTTTTCTTATTTTGTTTAAACATTGGACTTTCTCTGCGTATACGGAAGTATCGACCTGATTGTTAATGTTTAAACATTCTGCTTTGTTTTCGCACAATTCACAGGCGATAAAAGTTTAAAGGCATTGCTTGAGTCAGTGTATTGCATGATGAGGGGATATGCTGAGATCGTGGGGTCCATAAGAACTTAGTGCTATCTTATATACCTTAAAGTATCGGTAAGCAGATTGAAAGTTTTTAGATTGAGTTTAAGTGGAGAACAATATTGTCAATCAATGTGAATCATTTAGAGCATAAAATGAAATCAAGCTTAACGGTGTTAGTGATTTGTCTCATAAACTGATATGATCCTCTTACACAAACTCACAAAAATATTGTCTGTAAATATTTCTTTTCTGCATTTCATTATATTCAAAAATCCAAAAAGATTTTAGTGTGTTTTAGCATAAATTTTGAAAAATTAAAAAAGATTTTCTACAACTGGTGTTGATAGCTGATATTCAAAATTTCAAGTGCTGAACATGATGAACAGGTTTGGGAGTGTGAGTTTAACAGAAGAAATTCGTTTTGAGAAAGAAGTTTGTTTAGTTAATCAGGGTCATTAATTTGAACTTGATGTAACTATTTCTAATAAGTTTTTCTTATTGATTTAAGTAAAAACTTATGTTTTGATGAGAAAATGTGTGCAGGAAATGAGCTGATCAGAGATAAAGCCAGGGATTGATCTCAAGGTGATAGCTAATTCCAGACGGCGATCCCATCATGATGAGAGGGGGAGTCTGACGAGGTTAGAGCCAAAGAGAAGATCCTGGTATATGCTAAGAAAGAAAAAAGACTGATAAAGACTGAAGACTGAGAATACTCGACATTTAAGACTCGTCAACATCTGAGGGGGAGTCTGTTGGTGCATTCATCTGTCGTCTTCGTCTTAATATCGAGTCTCGGGTTTGTTGCGGATTTGATCGAGCATGATGTCATCATATCAAATGATGACATCATAATGGTGACAACAATGGTGACATCATCACATGAAAATATCATGTGATAATGCATGAAATTGAAACTGAAAGTTAGTTGATAAGGATTTCGCTTGAAGTTATATTTGAGGATTTCGCTTGAATAGTTTTTTAGTGGATTTCGCTTGAATTAAGTTGTCAGGTTTCAAGCGAAACCTTGTCTAGTATATATAGGGGTGTTGGTCATTTCATTTGTAACGTTTTCTGAAATTCCATACCGAGGTGCTGCCGGTGTGAGGACTGATTGTAAACGATAGTATATCAATATAATCAGGGTTAAAGTGATACGCAAGCTGTTTCGCAATCGGTTTCTTAGTTTCCGCCTCTGAAACTGATAAAGTCTCTTCTGAACGACTCGTTCGGGTCGCAAACCGATCCTACAGGCAGCTTGTAGGTCCAGAAATCGTCCAAGAGACGACAGACAAGATTGCGCAGATTCGAAAACGCATCGAAGCAGCTCGCGAAAGACAGAAAGCCTATGCAGATCCAAACCGGAAACATTTGGAATTCCAAGTTGGAGATATGGTTTTATTGAAAGTTTCACCCTGGAAGGGTGTGGCACGCTTCGGAAAGCGTGGGAAGTTGAATCCGCGTTACATTGGCCCTTTCAGAATTTTGGAAAGAATAGGGCTAGTAGCATACAAGCTGGACTTACCTGCTGAACTGAATGGAGTTCACGATACATTTCATGTATCCAACCTGAAGAAAAGTCCAACTCAAGATACCGTTGTCATTCCCACCGACGAGATTCATGTTGACGACACGCTCCATTTCGTTGAAGAACCTGTTGAGGTTACGGATTGGAAAGTAAACAAGACCCGCCGGAGCAGTGTCAAGCTTGTCAAGGTTCGTTGGAATGCCAGACATGGTCCTGAATACACCTGGGAGCGTGAGGACCGGATGAAAGAGAAATACCCCCACCTATTTCCCAAGAACCCTGCTTCTAGAAGCAGAACTTAAAATTTCGGGACGAAATTTTTCTAACGGGGGGAGAATGTGACAACCCTCACTAAACCAGGTATCCGTACGACTTAATTAATAATTAATTACTGCTTAATTACTGTGCTTACTTGAACTTGTGGATAAACTGCTACTTGAATGCTGATACATGTACTTACTTGCATCATACTTTACTTGCTGTCACTCCATGTTTTGCTTACAGCACCTTTGTGACAACCTTGATGCACCAAAAGCACAGTAGCACAATGAACGGATAACCTATTAAACGTGCTGTCATAACTAGCACCAGGCAGGTACTGCCTCTAAGGCCTGTAAGAGCCTGAGATAGTTTGCTACACTAGTGGTGAGTGTAGGGATATAAGGGTTGTAGAACTGCGTCACTAGGAATGAGATTACAGTGACCGGATGTGCCTAAAACGTACTTTAAGTACAAAATTCAGCACTTTAATTAAAATTCAGCATCTAGCTAACTAATAAAGTGCCAAAACATGAGAAAAACATTACTAGACACTTTCCAAAGTGTCGGGAATAAGTTGTGTCACTAAAAATAATAATAATGACACTTTAAAGCTTTGTTAAGCACTTTAACGGATCACTATCCAACCGAACGACCGGACTTTACCCGGAACATAAAAATATTGCCATTTCACATTGTTTTTCTTTAACACCCGCTATAATGCATAACACGCTAGTAACCGAGTTAACCTCCAACTTAACTTAACTTTATCCTAACTATTAGTTGAATTCTAACCGGATAACCCCCCCCCCCCCCCCCAACCGAGTTCGGTCACTATGTGACCCCCCCCCCCTTGTACTTTTGTGATTAATTTAATCAAAGTTGCCTAATATCTATTAGACACATAAACCATTGGATAATGATTATAACATTTGCCTATAAGATCAAGTCTTGACACACTAACACTTTCACTCAATACTCACCAACACACACTCTCTCCCTCTCTCCCCAAAGCTCTCGGCCGAACATCCCCTTCCCCATCCATCCATCTTTCGATCTTGATCATCTCATTCCAAGAGCATACAAGTGTTAAGGATCACATACGAGGAGGCTTGGTGCATTCGGAACGTGAAGGACCTCTTCTCATTGCTTTTATCCACTCATTCTTCGACTAGATTCTTCCCTAGCCTCGAGCTAGTAGTAAGTTGCTTGAAACACACTCTCGATCTATTTTAAAGTGGTTAAAATAAGATATGACGGTTAAAACTCGTGAACTTGCAAGATGAAGTGTTAAAAGTCTACTAAAATGTTAAAAATGTTGGTTAAAAGCATAAGAATGGTGTAAATCTTGTAAGACTTGTTTTGATGTAATTAATTAGTGCCGATCTATGTTGTGGTAGCTCGGATCATCATCTAACCCGGATTAGTCGTGATCATGAATCATGGCATATAGTTTGTTTAAGTGTACAAAGGGTTAAATGATGAAACTCTACCACACACTAAACATGAACTTGTGTAAAATCGATTTTACTTATGAAATGGTGTTCAAAACTAGTAGATCTACGGATCTACAAGCGGTACTTTCAAAGGACCAAGTGTCAAAGAAATCATATTTTCTAAAGCCGGATCTTACATGAACAAGAATGATTTTAGCAAACACACAAGTGTGTAAACACTTGTGTAACACAAAGTTTCGACAAAATAACTATTTTTGTAAATGTTGACAAGAAGTTGTAAAGATGTAACTTCTTTAAAAACGAGACTTTCAAGTAACCGAATTGATCTATACAAAGATCCACTAAAAAAATAATGGAAAGATACTACATATTTTGGAAAAACCACAAGTTCATGTATTTCTGCGATTATATCTATTGTAACTAGTTGAATATTGTTTATTGTTGATTGAGGAAATTGTTGATTTGGATTTTAAAAGAAAATGATACGCTTGAAAGCGTGGCCACCTCCAGTTACAGGGGAAACTCTGGCGAAATATTTCCAAAAACCTAACACTTGAAAATATCTTCAACACAAGTGTTAGAAATACATTTTTAACTTGTTTTCAAAGACGCAAATTTCGCCATGATTCTGTTTACAAAATTTCTAAGTGTCGAAGGTGGGATTTTCACAAAATAAAACCTGAAATATATATATTTAGAATATATGTTTTTCATAACAACACTTGTGAATTTCTATGGTTATTTTGTGAACTATACAAATATTATTTTTAGGGTAAAAATAATATTACCGAATGTTAACGATTCCAAAAATAATACAAACACCTTCATAATAAATAATAAGTTACAACGGTATAATTATTACCACCTGATCTTTAAAACGTAACTTACGCATCTTAAGAAAATATTTATGAGCGCGTATTTTTGTCAAAGTATTATTTTGGGAAGAATATTTATATCTTGAAGTAAGAAATAAAATATATTAAGTGAGACTTAATAATGTATTTCGAATTTTACGAACACGCATGTATTAAATCCCCCATCCTTGGGAAGGAGAATAATTACCAAGTATTTACAAAAACATAAACACGAAATAGTTGTCTAACTATTTCCCAAAAACTTAAACCTTAAGCTAAGGCACGGCCGTCCGTCTAATAGATTTAGTACGTGTAGGTCGTCGCACAGCTGCTTGATCAGGAGATATACTTGGTAGAGACGCACCACTGTGAGTTCATGTCCCCCTTTTCTCTAACTGTTTTCAGTTTTCTAAACTGCGGGGGTGAAATACATGTTACTATGATTACGAATAATTCTTACATGGTTTGGTTAGCGTAAGGAGGGTTATTATTCAGATCATGTGAGTGGGTAGGCGGAAACTTGAGGCCATTAATCCTCAGGGTAGGACCGAGGGGCAGGAGCGGTAGATCTATCTGGGTGTAGCGAGCCCAGCCCCAGGCCCAAACAGAACGGACCTCGGGGTGACTTTGTACCCAACGCATAAATCTGCTAGGTTTGAGTCTTCCTACTTGCACTTCACACATATCAATGGCCTTGCAAACCATTGGTGATCTCTTTTTCCTTATTTGCTACATACTAGGGTTTTTATACATACAAAGGTTTATTTACTCACTTACACATGAACTCGCTCAACATTATTGTTGATTTTTCAACTTACATGTATTTCAGGGAATTAAAGGATCTGGCGCGGTATGACACGTTTTCCCGCTGCATTAGTCTCGAGGTCATCCGAGCTTAAGGGATGTGACTTTTTCCTGGACGAGTCACAGTTCTTAAACTGTGTTTATTTCTTGTTGGTGTTGTGTCTTTTGAACACTGTTTATGTTTGTTAGGATGTGATATCCGTTAAGACAGTGTTGTGGTTCTTTACTCTTCAAACTTATTTTAATGGATGATCTTGCATGGTTTTTATTTCGTATAGCTTGTTATGATTAAGCTATGGTATTAAGAAGTCACACCAAAATAACCACGCTTCCGCAAAGCCAGGGTGTGACATTTTATCCGTGAAATCTTCGTTAATTTTGAAAAAGTATGAAGAAAGTGAGTAGAAGTCAGAAATTTTTGGTGAAAACAAGCTGAAATGGTAAGAACTCCTCCTCCTGAGCTCTGATACCACTTGTAGGATCGTTTGCACGACCAAACAAGTCGTTCAGAAGAGTTCTCGATCAATACGAAAGGCGGAAACAGACGTATCAATGTTGTATCAGCTTGATTTACACTTAGAATCACTTAATCTATCTCTTGTATTGATTTTAGAATGTTTTACAATGCTGGAGATACTTCGGCAGAGCTTCGCTACCGGAATGACAAAGTTACAAATGAAAGACTCAAGCTCACTATTTATAGGGAATGCCACTTCGCATGAAGTGGACATGACCACTTTGTATGAACTGCCAGTTCGTATGAACTGGTCTTGTCACTTCGTGTGAAGTGGCTTGTTCAGCTATGTTTCCCATTTTTCTCGTTCTACGTGACTTGATCTATCAAACCTATTACAAGACTCGATACAAGACGAAGTCGACAGACATATGCACCAAAAATTATAACCATCATTTTAATCAGTAAATAACATGTATTATGTTAAAATATCAAGTCGTTACGAGATAGGATGGTTATGATAACGTTTAACGCAAAACTATGCGGTAAAACGGTTAAAATCGGCTTTTTGAAGGATTTATATAAAAATGTTTTAAATCAGTAAGTAAACTGACTTTTTAGTTTAAATATAAGTATTTTAACTTATATTAAGTTTACTTGGTGTTTGGTTAGTCATACGTGACTTCCGACGCCCGAAAACGTTATCAAATCACTAAAATACGCATTTTACAATGTACACTAGCATGGGTTATTTATGGGTGAACCTTATGTGTTAAAATGTGTTATGTGATTTAGATATGTGTATATGATAATATGCTAATTGTTGACATGATAGCGGGAATTTAGACTATGCATGTACGCTTGTACGCTTAAAGCGGTAGAATCGGTAAAATCGCGTTAAATGTGTAACTTGTTTGTCGAGCATGAAAATTGATACGTATGTTAACTTGGTAAGTTATTTCATGTATACATGCTTTAAAAATGATAAAAAAAAAATAAGTTAACTAGATTTCGCGTGTTATGATATTAAGTTTATGTATATATATTACGACGCGCAAATCGTAGATATATTACATATAAACGGGAGTGTTAACGGATTTACATGATAATGGTCACCAATAAAATCGTTCAAGTCGCAAAATCTTAAATATATATATATATATATATATATATATATATATATAAACTCATATATATTAATGTGCCAAACACAATAAAAAAAATAATGACTTTTTGAGAAAATCTCAAAGTTATGTGAAAATTCTAAGATACGGAGAAACTTATGAATTTTGTGATATATATTGATTGATAAATCGTTCCTACGTATATTAGGACGTGTAGAAATCAATTTGTGGGATTGCGCTATTTATAATACGCACCCAAAGGTGAGTGTCACTAAACCCCCTCTTTTTACTGTTTTGTATATGTTTTGGGGGAAGAACACGCCTAAAAAGGGTTTAATAATGTTTTATTTGAATAAAAGATACCTTTTGATATATAAATTGTATATTTTCATGGAAAATATATGAATTTGTTAAATAAATATGTTTCGGGATGAAACGGTTTTGATGAATATATATGTTTCGGGATGAAACGAGGATTTGTACGGTGTTTCAGAGAAAACGACCGTGTAGTTCGGACGAATTTACTTGGTCCCAGGGATTTCAGTAAATTCGTACAACATCATATATTAAATTTGTCATATTAGTAGGATATATATATTGTACGTGAGGCAGGCATCATAGATGGCCTCGATATGGGTCATGCGCAAGTGATGTCGTTTAATCATTTAAGTATTGCATGCGAGAAATTATTGGTAGATCTATCGGGTTGACAACCTCGTCGTGACCGGTCGTTCCGTGTCAAGTCAAACGACGAATTGATATTTTGTTCATAGTCTAGCATTGATTATACCTTCATTGTTAATATATAGTTCGTAATGTCTTGCTAGCTTACGAGTCCGAACATTTGATTCTATCAATTTAATATGTAAACTCGGGAAGATGTCTATGGTCGGAAGGTTCTACGGAAATGCTTGCGACGGCTGACCCTTGAATTTTTACAAGGAAATAAAATGACTTTCTTTAAAATTATATGGATGTTTTAATAATAAACACATAATTAGAAAGTTTTTCCTTGGATCAAATTATTTAAATTTGAATATGTGAACTCACCCTCCTTTGTGTTGACACTTGATTTTAACGTGTTCTTCATGTACTTGAGTTCGGCTTCGGGAATTATGGCGTATCTTGTGGTTGTTGATGCATGTGTGGTTTGAAAATGTTTTGGACAAACTTTTAAAACAATTTAGGACCAATGTAATAAGATCCATAAGGATCAAGACTACTAAACTATGTTGTGGTTGTGTCGTACTTTGAAACTTTAAGTTTAAAAACTATGTTTTAATTAAGTTGATTGTCCAACATTTCGATGCATCATCCAACAAGATATTAATGGGCACCAACTTTCGTCACCACTACGTTTTATATTCCGCAACGACGTTTTTAGGGTGTGACAGTCGGACGCCCCCCGAGCCCCTTCTAACCTTCCCCCCTTGACCACATGTCCATGTTACACATTCATGCAATTACGCTAGTGTGAAATTCAACTTCTAGGCTCTAGTGCATTTCTTATATCAGGAGAAGAGGGCTCGATTGTAATAAAATAATAAACTAAAATTTGAAGTCTCATATCTACGAGGCCTTCTATATTCTTCATTATATTGATAAACTCGTACATAATTTTTTATTATTTGAATATGGTTACGCAATTATTGGTATTATAAACATATTAAAAGCTAAAGATGAGAGGAAGATTTTGGTATTATAAACATATTAAAAGCTAAAGATGAGAAGAAGATTATTAGGGGAATTTTGATGATAACTTGTTGGTCGATTTGGATTGAGAGAAATAATAAGGTGTTTAAAGGAGGTACACCTAGAGTCGTTGAAGTAGTCGTGTGAATAAAGGTTGTGTCGTTTATTTGGTTGAAACATAGATCTAGATTTAAAAAGATTGTTTGGAATGATTGGGTAAATTACACTATGTACAGTTTGTAAGGTTTTTTTTTGCGGGTTTTCGATTTATCTTTCCCCTATATATATATATATATATATATATATATGATGAGGATTCGTTAGAACTAGCATTTAGGTAGAGAACCCGATAAATAGTGTGAACACATGGCATTTTTGTAAATATAATATAGTTTTCAACAAAATATGTGTGTGACACTGTCATTCAAACTGTAACCCTAATTTGTCAACGACGACATGAATTCACCACCGCGCTTCATCATCAGTGATAAGACATCATCGCGACCGGCGATTTGACCTACTTTGCAACTTCTCCGGCGATATACATCTTCTTTCTTCTGTCGTGCATCCAATTTGATCTCAAATCAACTGGTAAGTATCATTCTGCCTCTTTTGTCCAATTTTCCTATTAATTGCGGTATTCATACAACATACCCTGTTTTTTGTAATCCAGATATGACATCTTTCAATTCATCTTACATTGATCCTCGTCCATCTATCGACGATATTGACGGATTTAGGTCGAACCCAGCTGCTAGTCAACATAATATTCATACTCTTGAATCCAGTCTACCTCAAGCACTATCGTTGTGTCTAAACATTCATTTACTAGTGATAATACTTCTACATCAACCGAACAGCACCTACGCATTTGGATCAACAGTTACAATTTATACGATATGAGACCAAAGGTATTATACCTTTTTTTGTTATACTCCACGCATACAAATGCGTATACTCATCGATGTACCAACAATAAATGTGTTTCATACTTCACTCTTCCATGTTTAATTTTTTTGTCAGTAAAACATTAAGCATCTTACTTTTATTTACAATCAGTACATAACCACACACATATGCATCACGTTACCATTACCCCATAATCATCACCAATAAACTATTGACCATGTATACATCATGCGTACACACAACGCCTACCTTATTAATTGTCACTTTTTTAAAATCTTTTTTATATACAAGAACAATTACAACTTATGGTCTTGCTACACCTAATGGCACATCATACTGGATACCCGATGTTGATGCTGAATACACCCCTGTTGTAGATAGTACTTTTGACCATTGGGAGGACGTTGTCATGATGTACAACAATTATGCGTCAAAAGCTAGCTTTTCCACCCGTATCGGTACATCAAAGAACAGAAAAGATCTGGGCAATTCTGCAATTGAGATACGGACATATCTATACATATTATGTTCAAAAGAAGGACAACCAAGAATCAAAGATTTTGACTCTACTACTCCACCCAAAAAACATCGCCGAAGCCGATTTACAGTTTCTGGATGTCATACACGTATTAAAGTGAACTATGACCGTGACACAAATCAATTTAAGATCAATGGTTTCATTCCCGCACATAACCATTGCATAATTAGTAGTGACAACGCTTACTTAATGATACAAAACAGAAAACTTAGATTTGAAGGACAAAAATTTATACACAAAGTTAGTTTCAACAAAATCGGCTCAAGTGTTGCACATAACATACAAGTATCCCTAAAAGGCGGACCTCACAACGTTCGTGTCACCAAAGAAGATTTCAAAAAATGTACCCGAGACATACGTTTGTTCATTGGCGAACGTGGTGCACAAATGATCCTATACACCATGACTTCCCGAACTACCAACGTTACAGCCTTCTTTTTTATTACCTAGTAGTTGATAGAGCTGCAATCATTTTTGGGGCTGATTTCGTATCATTACATAATTATGAAGCTTTTGGTGATGTTTGTGCATTTGATGCTACTTTTGACACGAATAAGTTGTTGTTCCACTTCCCGACATACATCGTATGTCTTACTCATTAAGACTACCGCATATCCACATGTTGCACATGTGCAACCTTATTATGTGCACAAACATACCCGCCTTACATATTAAAACCATAATACCTATTCCGATCCATACTTACTCTTGAATTCCACAACATTCACACACACACAACCACCATCCTTATAATAATAATAATAATAATAATAATAATAATAATAATAATAATAATTATTATTATTATTATTATTATTATTATTATTATTATTCCTCACGTGTTTAACAATTGCAATACTATTCATCATCCTAACATCAAACTTTTCAATATATTATTCAGGTTCAAAATGATTTTCGTGCCCTTTACTGGCGTCGATTGTCACACACCAACCGATGGCAGAAACATCGGAGTGAGACGAAAACATTGTTGGATCGTTGTATGACCTAACTGAGTCGTTCAGAAGAGTTTTACATCCAGTTTAAAGGCGGAATCAGTAAACCGGACACGAAAACAGCTTGTAATCTTTAATCTGTTGCTTGTATTGAAAATAACAATGTTTACAACCTGACAGAAAACCGGCAGCACTTCGTTACACTTTCAGAAGTCGCGTACCGAATGAAATGACAAGTGCCCTATATATAGGGGTGAGGATTTCGCTTGAGAGTGTTCTGAACATGTTCAAGCGAAATCTGTTAAGTGAATTTCGCTTGAACTTGTAACAAGTTCACTTCAAGCGAAATCATCACTTAAACCACATTTCTCAGTTTCTCGAACCTTGAGCACTGAATATCCTATTCTATCCTATTACATGATACAAGACGAAGTCAATAGACGTAGTGCACTAACAGACTCCCCCTCGAATATTGACGAAGTCTTCAGTGACTATTTTCTGTTATAACACCTTCTTCAGTCTTGATCATTTTGCCTTTTCACTCAGATTGTAACATTGTATGCATCCATCACTTCTCTTTTCCTATCAGCTTCAGGCTCCCCCTTACATCAATCTTCCGTGCTTTGGGATCGACACCTAGCTTTCCATCTAAAAGCTTATCTTTACTTCAAGCTTGTCTTCAGACTCCCCCTTAGACTTTGCTTCCGGGATCGTAGTCTGGATTATCATCTGCAATTTCTCAAACATTTATAAGTAACAACATTTTCATGATATCAATCAATCTTCTTTAATCTACTCCCCCTATCAACAAACTTTACAGATATGGCAGTGTTAAAGAATCCAACTCCCTCACAGTTTATCATCCAAGTTCAAGCTAATGACCTTGGAGATATCACAAACTATTTTTGATTTTAAAACTTCAAGTTTCAAATTAATGAACTTGTTTCATTTTCAGAAACACAATCAGCATACTTAGATTTTAAAACTCAGTTCTCAGACATCAGTTGTCGAAAATAAAGCAGAAATCAAAAACTTTTTGTATTTTCTGAAAATATAAAACAATAACGAAATATGTACAAACATATTTACAGACAATATTTTTGTTTTGAGTATGCGTTAGAGGATCATATCAGTTTATGACAAGTCACAAGTACCGTTGAGCTTAGTTACACAGAAAGTATTAAACAATTCACTTAGATTGTCGATATACTGATCCACTTAAATTTTCATACAAATTTCAACTGATTCAGGATACGAATTAGGTGAATTAGGAACTTAAACTCATTCATGTGTCCCACCTCTTGAATATACTCCCGTATCCAGAATCCCAATAATCAGTCTTACAGGTGAGAATACTACAATGATATCTGTATATAAATTAGGTATGCGAGGGCCGAGGGATCTCAGGTCGATACTTCCGTATACGCAGAGAGATATCAGCTTCGACTTTTTGGAATGTCCCCTTTAGAGGATCTTTTTGCTTACAACAGCAGCGACTATCAATTTTATTGTTTCATCGGCATGCTGAGGGTTTAATGCTATGTTTCAAGCATTGCAGAAAGTATTATTCAAGGACTAGGTCAGAACTACCGTTCAGCAGAAGTCCCGGAATAATACCCCAGACATCATTGAGTATAAAGACCTAGTATATCAGATTATGAAACCTTTCAAACGAGATTTCAGGGGTTACCTATATATCCAAGTAGTGTTCCCCACAAAATAAGTAAGTTTGAATTTATGTTTATATCCCGAAAAAGTTTACTAAATGTATAAAAACCTATCGACACATCCACAGTGAGATCGTTTAACACATTTAAACTTTCCATTTCTTTAGCGTACTGTAACCGTCTACTGATGTACTTTCATTTCCTCTTTTTACACAAAACTCAAATTTTTGAATTTTATCATGTTTTTGGCTTTTTCAAATTTTCAAATGTTTTTGTATTTTCTAACAATATTACTCCCCCTAAAATGCAAAATCATATAAAGAAAATTTGACAACCAATACTGATAGCTTTGTCTCGCCATCCATTTTCTGCTAAAAGTGTACTGATTTGCAGAAAATCTAACATACCCCCATGATTTACAACCCACTGATCTTAACAGTTTGAAAACCGTTTTTCAATCTGATGAAAGTAATCATGTTTGTTCAGCCGTGAGGGTTTCGGCGTATTCAATCAACACATATTTTTGTATTTTTGAATATTTGACAAAAATTAAAAACAAACATATTTTTGGTTTTTCAAGTTTTCCAATTTTTAGGATTTTTGAAATATTGTTTATTTATTTACAGAAAAACATATAAACTTCCTGTTTCAACCAACACAGGATCCAACAACCTCCTCTCCTTGTTGTACCAGGCTGCTCCAACCTCCATTATCACAATCTTTGAATTCCGTGAGCACCTGCACATTCAACTAACTGAATTACTTGAACAATTTAGCCCAGGTCTGTTGAACCTTAGGCATTTCAACACAATAATTTTCATTCAATGCTGGAAATTCTTTGTCATTTTTCACAAAAACTTTCTCAATTTTAACTTCAACTTTCTCATCTTTTACCAAATCAACTTGTTTCTTTTCACTCCATTTTTGACCTTTAGGAGTACCACGTTTGTAAAAATGTGAATCTTTCTGAACATTTTGATTTTGAACAACAACTCTTGGTTTCCAAAACTCTTGAGGTTTTGTCATATCAACTGTGGTTTTCCAACTCTGTGTTGTTCTGAATCTGGGTGTGTGAGAATTCCAAGTCTGTCTTGAATCAAACCTATACGGATTTGACTTCCAAGTTTGGTTCGAAACAAACTTGTTTGTGTTGTACCTCCAAGTTTGTTTTGAATCAAATCTGGTTGACCTTTTTCTCACATTCTCAGATTTTTGTTTCTCAGCATCAATCTTCTTTTTGTCAACATCCACAGGTTTTAGATTAAGACACTTGCGTGCAAGATGTCCTATTTGATCACATTTGAAACATGTTCTTATGGACACATCTTTGACCTGTGGTTGTTGCTTTTTCTTTTTAGCAAAGAACTCATCATTAGACTGTCTCATTTTGAGTTCTTTTTCTTTTTCTAAACTGCCTCCTTGAACAAAACTCATTTTTGTCTGAAAATTTGGCATTTCATTTTTGTTTCGATGTTGTTTCTTCTTATAACCCAACCCAGCCTTCATGTTCTTCTTTTTGAAACCAGGTTTGTTATACGAACCTCTATGACTCTTACCAACAAACTTTGAAATCTCAGACTTCTCAATCTCAACCATTTTGAAAACTTTGTCAACCTTTTCTGAAATCACATTCTGAATCGGGAATACAACATCTAAGAACAATTTGTCCGATCCAATCATGGTATAAACCAATCCCTTTGAATCATCATTCAAATTTTTCTTAGATTTTGTGTTTTTCATATGAAGATTTCCTTCATCTTCATCCTGTGATTCAGATTTACCTGTATCAACAGACTTTTCTTTCAACACACTTTCAACGACTTTCCCTACCACCTCTGAATCATGAAAATCATCAGATTTGGAATAGGTTATGTCAATGTTGTCTGGCAATTTGTCTACCATGTTGAAAGCTTTTTTGACCTTTTCTTCATCATAAAATGCAAATTTTCCCGGTGGTGGAACTTGATGAAACTCTGAACCAATACCTTTCTTGTTTTGCTCAGACTCAACATCACCCGGTTTTATATTGAAAATTCGTTCAAGCACATATGACGACACGTGGTAACTCTTTAACTTGTTGTTATCCTGTTCTAAATCAGCAATTTGTCACTTTAACTTAGCAACATCCTCAATATAGGAATTAACATCTTGTTTTATCGCATACATTCGTTTAAGCTCTTTAGTTGTTTCAGACATATAATTCATTCTTTATTGAGCATATTTCATTTCATCTTTCACTTTTTCATATGACTCTTTTATAATGTGATATGATAATTTCATTGAGTCATATTCCTTTTTCATTTCTTGACAAGCAATTTCCTTTTGTTCACATTCATTTGTCATTTTCAAAACATTTTCTTTCAAAACTTCATTTTCTTTCTCTAATTTGTTACATTTTTCTGAAAGTTTTTCATCATTTTCTTTAAAAACTTTTTCTTTTTCTAGCATTTCTTTGCATTTTTCTTTGAAAATGTTTTCTATTTTTGTGAATTCAAGATCTCTTGTTCTAAATTGCTCATCTTTTTCAGTACAAGCTCTGCACGGTTCCATGCATTTCTTGCACTGATCAATCAATTTCAAGTTTTCAGAATCAGGATTTACCTCAGTGATTGGCACTTTGGTGTTTTCAGCAGTTTTTGTCTGCATCTGATCAACATCATCTTTCTTCTTGTCTATAACACTGACTTCATCACCAACATTACCAGCTTCCTCATTCTCATTCTTTTCTTCTTTCTGCACCTCTTCTTCAATCTGCTGTTTTTCAGTAACAGCTTTCTCAACCTCTTCATTCACAACAACTTCTTCACTTTTGATTTCCGTCACAGCTTCAACTTCAACAGTTTCTGTGTTAACCTCTTCAGCAACTTTCTTCAGATTGTTCACCATTTCTTCAACATTCTTTTTCATTCTCTCTTCGTCTCTTTTTCTTAGACATGATAACATGGCATATCTGATATCCTTTTCATATCGCTTAGCGTATGTGTCATCTTTCAATACTCTTCTATAGTATTCAGCTCTTAACGGAACTGCAAGAAGAACATCATCGAAGATTATGTCTTTCTTAGGAACAACCGGTTCTCCTTCTCTGTTATAGTAGCATTCTCTCTTTTTATCCCATCATTTGCTACCGACAGCCATCTCATACTCCTCCTGCATATCACCCATTCTGTTGTAGACCACATTTCTTTCTCTGTAAGTCTTCTCACTTAAGATCTCTTCCCGAGTTTTCTCTTTGATCTCAACTTTTTCTTCATTGATTTCAGCAATGTCTTTGTCTTTGTTTTCATCTTGAATCTCAGCAACAAAAACAAACTTTCTTTCTTCTGTCATAGCTCTCCCTTGAGCTGTTTTACGAACATTCTCTAAACGATCTTCTTCCGGACAAACTGTGCTCCAATAAAATCCTTCATCAGGATAGATTACTGCATATGCTCTTGATTTTTCTTTCGGCTTATCTTCAATCAACTTTGGTTCTTCTCTGCTTCGATGGTAAATTGCCTTTCGATAATAATCATCGTTGAAAGGACGTTCACTTCCTTCACCAACTTCAGAATTTCTGCATTCTCTTTTGAAATGACCCCTTTGCTTGCATTTGAAGCAGGTCACTTTGGATTTGTCGAATCCAAGCTTTGTTGAAGCACCTCCAAGCGATTGTTTTCCAGTAATCTCCATATACCTCTGAGCTCTTCGAATACAACTAGCTAAACACCAACGGATGTCAATGAGCTCCATCTCTTCCAGATCAATCTGGTCGTAGTCTTCTTTGGTCAATTCGGAATTTCCAATTTTTCCAGCTACAAGACCTTCATATGACTCCAGAACAGATGCAAGGAAACTCATTTGCTGCTTCGCTGCATTTATGCTCATTGCAGGAGAATTCTTCAGTTTAAGAGCAATGTTGCATAGAATTTCTTCAGAATCATCAGAATTTGTCTTTGAAGATGAATGATATCCAGAATGATGATTTGTTGACGTTGTTGGTGGTTCTTTCATCTTTTCACCACTAAATGTTGTTTTTGGTGAACCAACGCCTTTATCAGAAAACACACTGCTTTTGTAGTACAAGCCAACGTTCTGTTGATGTGAAGAATCAGTCATCTTGTTTTGCTTCTGCAACTCCAAATCATGACTTTCAATCTTTTCAAACAAAGCATCAAGAGTAATATTATCATACACAACATCATTTTTCAAAATAAAAACAAACGTTTGCCACTGATCAGCTCGTGGTAACGCTTCAATCACTTTGTCTATCAATTCCTCTCTTGATTTATTTATCTCTAATCTTTCCAATTCAATTTTAAGATGACAGCATCTCTCAATCATTTGCCTCACCGACTCTCCTTTTATGTTATCAAACAGATCAAATTCTTTCTTTAATAAAGCAATTTTGTTCTTTTTAATTTGTTTACCCCCCTCAGCTTTAACACGTAAAGCTTCCCAGACAGACTTAGATGACCCGTCATGAGTTAGTAAAGCAAAAATATCGTTTCTGATTGCGGACTGGATCAATGCTATCATTCTCTGTTCAGCTCCAAATTCAGCTTTATCTTCTCTAGTAAATTTCTTGAATACAAGATCTTCGCCTTTATCATCTTTTGGTTTTTCATATCCATACTCTAGGCAAAACCAACTTTCATGAGCATACGCCTTCGCCCAGTTGATGAAGCGTTCTTTCCACCAGGTATAATCCTCAATACTATCAAGAGTTGGTGGTTTTGAATTTGTTCCGTAGAAGTTATCATGCTTGATGTTTTCATTTAGCGCCTTCGTGATGGTTTTTGGTGTAACATTTGTAGCCTCAGACGATTCGGTTGCGAACGCGTTGTAAAACGTATTGAAGAATTCCTCAGCCATAATGCAAACCTGACAGATTGATCAAACAAACCCAATCAGTAAAATCAAATATCAAATAAACTGAAAATGACTGACACTTGATCGTCGTGAAATGATCCGACACAAAATTCCACTTTTCAATCGAACTAGGAAACTCAAGCGAAATCTCAAGTTGAAGCAGAATGAGACTTCAAGCGAAATCTTTTGACTAACTACTTCAAGTGAATTCAGCAATCCAATTTCGCTTCAACTTGTTCAATCGAAATCTATGTCCAATTCTGGTTCAAGCGAAAACCCACAAGATCAGTTTCGCTTCAACTGATTCAAGCGAAATCCAAAATAACACGTCCAGCAGATTCAAGCGAAAACTCTCAACATTATTTCGCTTCAAATGTTCAAGCGAAATAGTCCAAAAACAAGCCAAATTATCTGATTTTGAAGCGAAATCAACTATAATCTACGAACTCTTTCAAGCGAAATCTAGTTTCTGTCCAGTTTTTGTCATTTTTACTTTGAATTTTGCCGTGAAACTTTCAAGGATTTGTTAGAATACTGTTTTACACATTCGGTGAAAAACTCAGATCATTTTGACCGTTAAATCTCGTCCAGATTGAAAAAGAAGGTGTAGAAGTCAGAAAATAGATGATATCAAGCTAAACTCTTCTTCCTGAGCTCTGATACCACTTGTTGGATCGTTGTATGACCTAACTGAGTCGTTCAGAAGAGTTTTACATCCAGTTTAAAGGTGGAATCAGTAAACCGGACACGAAAACAGCTTGTAATCTTTAATCTGTTGCTTGTATTGAAAATAACATTGTTTACAACCTGACAGAAAACCGGCAGCACTTCGTTACACTTTCAGAAGTCGCGTACCGAATGAAATGACAAGTGCCCTATATATAGGGGTGAGGATTTCGCTTGAGAGTGTTCTGAACATGTTCAAGCGAAATCTGTTAAGTGAATTTCGCTTGAACTTGTAACAAGTTCACTTCAAGCGAAATCATCACTTAAACCACATTTCTCAGTTTCTCGAACCTTGAGCACTGAATATCCTATTCTATCCTATTACATGATACAAGACGAAGTCAATAGACGTAGTGCACTAACAAACATGATTGTTCATAACATCATAACACTACTTGGGACAATATTTAATTTATCAAGATTTCTTAAAATGCTAACATGGATACATTGTTCGACAAACCAAATACATCAAAATTGTAGCAACTAAACATGAAACATAAATAATTAATTATTGTTAAGGCGTGTATCTAAGTCCACTCTAAACTTGTTTCTTAGTTCATCAACTATCAACCTGTAACATGTATGAAAAATATGATCAACACATATGTTGGCCAATATACAAGTTTGAATACATAGCATAATAATAAAATGTTTAATGGTGCTCATATCCAACATGATAACAAGTGTAACTCGTTACTAACATACTATACAAGTGTAAACTATATGTCAAACCAGAGTTTAACGCAATGGTGATTACCTAACAACGTCGAAATGAATGGTGTTTTACTTAACAATACCACAAGAATACGGGTGGGGGGTTAATCCTATAGCGCTATAATTGTTAAGGTAGGCTTGCAAAGTTAATGAGCATATAGGCACGTGTAAACATAGCAAGTGAGCTTAACAAGTATAAACAAGTATCATGTTTAATAGTGGATAGAGTGTGATCTGTAACATGTTTAATAGTGTTGTTTGTTTTTGTATACGTGTACATGTTGCACCCAATGTGTATAAAATGAAGAAGGGGTCGAATATACTCACAGTTTTGCGTAGATTTCCAAGAAACCGAGAGTGGATTAGGCGAGAGTTGGTACACCGAAGTTACCTTGAAATAGGTAAACGAAGGTGTGAGTGTTCTGATGTGAAAAGGTTCGGATCAGACTTTGTAATGCGAAAAAAGATACGAAACGAAATAAGTAACAGACCCTTTCGTGCGAAAGGGGTCCTCTCGTGCGAAAGGTAGTAGCCTCACGTGGGACAAGGAGTCCTTTCGTACGATAGGTCTGTTTAAATGCAGTAAAATTCGATTGTAAATAGTTTTAACACAATACAGTAGTAATAATTTGTTGTATGAACTGGAAATAGTAAGTAAAATAGCCAAACAATCAAGTAAGGACAACCCAGGTGTGCCAACGCAACATAGAAGGAGTGAACCAAGTATTGGAGGCTGAACGAGGTTAAGTTACTTTGTGACTAACAAACTGTTTGGTGTTCATCCATGATGAACTGATATCGAACAGAAATGAGATTGAAAACGAAATACATGAAACAGTCCCCTTTCGTGCGAAAGGGATACCCTTTCGTGCGACATGGTCTCCTTTCGTGGGGAAGGTGACAGTTGGTGTCGAAACGCTTGTTTGATCTATCCGAAACAGTTCATTTCTTGGTGGAAATTAACCCTAATGCAAACCCACAACTATGAACTAAGTTGTGAGTCTGGTGGGTACCAGATTTCACCAAGTTTTCATAACAGAAATTAAACAAAACGTATGATAAAGTTTTAAAATTAAAGTTTGGAAAACTTAGTTGGAATATCTTATGTGGTGAGGTTTCAACATCAGTTTGCCCAAGCAAACTCGTGAGAACCATCCAAGAGATGTATGCCAACAAAAGATTTTGTAAAAATATTAAAGAAATGGAACTAAGATGCAAGGAAACGTTATAAAAATGAAAGAAAGTGACAAGAATTATATTGAAATGCGTCTGATTGCCAAGGATGCTTGAGAGCATTTTGAGAGAAGTCAGAGCGACTGGAAGGAGGAATGAGTGAAATAGTGCTCCTATTTATTGGCTTAGGGTGAGTTTGGGATAAGAGGGATCTTTCAGGCGACATGCCCCTTTCACACGAGAGGTTGCCTGTGGTGCGAAAGGTGTTTTCCTTCCTTTCGAAGATCTAAGTTTGATTAGTTTGAGCGTTTTAATCGATTTTATGTGTAACAAGCATAAATGTGTATTGTAATAGTGTGAAACATGTATAATGGTGTTTAAAACATTGATTTTTGAGTATAAACATGCAAACAAGTCTAAGATGTATAACATAACCGTGAATAAAGTACTTGAATTCTCATTATGATCAATAGTCTCGGATTACAAGTTGAAACGAAATAGAATACAACACAAGTACAAGTTTCTGAAAATAGAATTTACAACAACACTTTCTAAATAAGGAAAGTGCAAATAGGTGAAGCGTTACATCGATCACCACAAATAAATGTGTTATATTTGGCACCACTATGTTGTATGATGAAACGATTGAGTCATACACATAGTTACTCAACACTTTCTTGACTGCCCACAAGAAACAACCGAAATTTATACTTACCGACTAAGATGTAACAATGAAGCAAGTTGTATCGTCCGTCTTCACCGAATCCATTCATTTTGTGTATGTGGCACATCATGAGAAAACTTCCGACCAAGGCACACACTAGATTAATATATGTCCATACTAAATCATTTACTCTTAAACTCTATATCATGATTACTAACTTTTCCTTTTTGTTTCATAGGCTTTTTTAGATATCAAAAGACCTTCTTGATAACACCAACCTTCGTTCCTCCACCCATAAATTGGTGTGGAACTTATTTATTCCACCAAACACATTCGAAGAAAAACGGCATCTACTAATGGATGAATACCAGTTGAGCAATCATCCTTGGTTGTGTGAAATGTTCAATATTCGACATGAATAGGTCCCATACTACTTTAGGGAAATACCAATGTGCTGCTTGATGAAGACCACGTCGAGGTGCGAGAGCTCTAATGCATGATTTAAAGTTAATTCAAAGGAAACCAACACATTAGTTCAATTCCTTATGTGCTTTGATACCTCACTTGATGCCCGACGGCACATACAACTCAAAATGGAGTTCCAAAGTGATACAACGACCCCCGACTGACTATAGGTCTTCGTATAGAATCACATGCAGCTGAAACATACACATGGTCTATCTTTCTTGAAGTCCATAAAAGAAATATATATGGGCTTGTTTCATTGCATGCCAATTGAACGGATTGTTGCTGGTTCCACTGATATGAAACATTATACTATTCGTCATTGCATCAACACTACCACATATTCTTCTAACATCATTAATTTCAGAAAAAATGCTTTTAAACTGCTACGTATTTTCAACACCAAAAATATGCACCAATACACGCCAAACCAGCTTAACATGTATCTTTCATATATACTACAAAAACATATCATTCCAACATGCATGTGTCTTAAACTAACTACACATGTGCAACAACAACGTAAATGATGTTATCAATAATAAACGTTTATATGTTGCACACCTATGTGGATCTACCAGTCCATTTCAATACATCTATGTCGCCACAATATTAATACACAACTATGCACACATGCATCAACTCATGTACCCGGTATTTCTGACTATAACTTCTACACATGTGTAGGTTACCCTCAATGTTACTGACCATACAGTTAATTGTACATGCATGAGATTCACCCGTGTTGGTTACCTCTGTCATCATGCATTTTGCATATTCCGATACAACCAAATTTAACGGATCCCGTCACACTATATTCCTTCAAGATGGAAACGGGATGCACTCCCAGTAGTTGTGCACAGTATATTAAACATGTACTCTTCCGACCCTTGAGATGTTGCTATTCTAAAGAATGAAATAATAGAGCTAGTTACACAATGCATGAACCGACTAAAGTGCAATCCCGAATATCTACATGCATTATCTACAGAAATCAAACAAATCAGAAACCACATATTTGAAACATTCCTCGATGAACCTCGATGCAACAAAAACTGCCAACATCAGTGATATATTAAACCTACTTGAATGTATGGACGTGAATGTTCATCCTCCCCAAGGTATCAAAAACAAAGGGGGTGGTACCAAAAAAGAACGGATCGGCCGTCAGAAGGTTAAAGAGAAGCACAAATAGTCGCACGTTTATGTAACAAGTGCAACAAATACGTTTATGACTATGATTCACGCAACTGTGAAAAAGTCTAGGTTGTAAAACTGTCTACACGAGCAACTAAACGTGTTGTTGCTATTGCTGCTGGACTTCTGTTTCCCCCTAATGATCAACAACCCCGTATACATTCATTCAGGCGTCATACTGCACTTGACTATTCTTAATCAGCCTATATCTAACGACGCACATTTTCTAAATATTACTCATTTTGTTTACTATTCGTTTACACTCATTTCGAACTACTTGCTTACACAACATTTCGATTACATATTCGATTGCACTCATGATACTTTTTAACAATTAATGATTAAAGAAAATCATATGTCCTTTCATTCTTGAACACCTAACACATATTACCAACATGTGTAATATTTCAAACTATACACATGTGCATTACTAAATGTGTGCATTATTTATACCAATGTACACGTGCATTACTAACCTTGAAACCATACCAAACAAAATTTATGTTAGAACATGTGATTGAACCAACCCTACCATTTGGAATCACAAACTACGTCACACCCGACACGCAGCGGAATGGGTGACCGGGGCATGATCCGATTGTTCACAGCTTATGAAAAAGTATTAAAAGTTGAATATTATTAATAATCAATTTGTCACAATACATACAATTCAAATAAAAATGGAAGTGCAACACAAAATCCAGTTTATGTCTCTAAGGCATCATCCTTAAGTGTTGTCATAAAGTCTTGAAACCTGCTAACCTGTATGATGTGGAAAAATGGTTTCTGGGTCAACAAAAGTTGGCGAGTAAATCTAAAAGGTTTAAGTACAAAAATTTTGTTTATTTTTTTGGAAAAATTATTACATGCGAATACAATGGTAATCAAATGATAAGTTGAACAATATGTAACAACCATGCAACAATAATGTATTGTAATGTCATGAACGTAACTGAATCTGTAATGTAAATGAATGTAATTGTCATGTAAATGAAGGTACTATATCTGCAATGTAATGTACCATATTTGTGATGCCTTGTACTGCATCTGTAATGTGAGACTCAAGCCTCGAAGAGCGAGTCTTATGTGCGATGGCGTACTAGTTACAACCCACGACCGTGGGAAACTAGTCAGCCTATGGATCCATGTGTAATGTATATCTGTATCTTAACTTGAAATGCAACCAAATAACCAAACAAACCAATGCATAACTTGAAATGTAAACAATGAACCAAGCAACACATTTCATGTAATCACACATTGACTTGCATGTAATTGTAATGAAATTTAAATCGCAAAATGTTATAAATAATGCACATGATACAGCCCAAAACTTGTAAATGTAAAAAGGGGAATTAGGAAAGATCTATTCACCTCAATGATGCTTGAACAAACTAGCATGACGGAAAAGAATCAAGATCGACAACTATATCAAGTTGGAAGCCCTGGGTTTGAACGTATGTGATCAGACAGCAGCTCAAATGAACAGGTGAACGATCCGAATAACAAGCGTGATTCAACCTCAAAGAAGCTTTACAAAATGAGAAGAGCTTGAAGGGAAGCATCTCCTCATCAAGAGCGAAAAAAAATACTACGCACAACATCGAAAGGAGTATTGCACTTGTGGAACCACCAAAATTTAGTTATTCCACTTGTTTATACTCAAACTAGGTGTTGCAAGCTATATGAAACCAAGGAAGGATATTTATAGGTGTGAAAGGGAGCACAATAATGTATTTGGGGCGATGTGGGACAAGTTTAAATGGGGATTTTTGCGTCTTGCAAATCAGCAACAAACACCAAACTTGTTTCCGCGATTCCACTTCGTTATAACTCTGTTTCGCGCACGGTTTTCGCCTACGTTCACTATTTTCAGAGTAGTATCATATGGAAGAGAGTAACCCACCATTTATGGTGTCGAGAATTGGGTTTAAACCTTGGATCTTGATGCAGGTCGAGGGTTACGTTCTCAAATGTGTTTATGATTCCTACTACGCTTGGGCTCGATTTTATGCACCATTTGAACCTACTTACTCCTAAGTATACCAAGTAATCTTGGAACTTTAAATGGTCTAGATTGATAGCCCAAGGATGGAGAAAAGTTGGCAAGAAAGTCACCCGCAAGTCATCTTATGCCATAACTAACAATGCAACATGTAGAGCTTCTTACTTGCTATCATTTACATCTAAACTCTCCAAAACACAACTTCATATCTTAGTTTTGGCATGTATGTTATGAAGTTTGGATGATAAGTAGGTCAAGATTTGAGTGTTAGGTGTGTTCACGAAGTCTCCAAAGTTTTTAATCAACTTAAGGAAGAACCTAAGTCTTAGAACTTGAAAGAGGGATGGTTGCTTCAAAATACATGGAAATGAATATATAAACTTGTATAGAACATGTATAAGACTATAAATCACCAGATGTAGTAACATGTATGATTAAACATAGAATCCGAAACATTTTATTGCTTGAACATTAAATAAGAAAACGGATCTGGTTTCAGAGGTCCGTTTTTGGCGTATGTTACAAACTACAACTTAGTGATGCACATTTGCATATGTCACACTTTTTTAACAACATCTATACCATTTCCCTTACATATACATCAACATACGTAATATGTTACCAAAAAATATGCAATATTTTAAACTATGCATATATGCATTACCAAACGTGTTTATTGTTTTTATTAATGCACATGTACATCACCAACCTTAACACCATACCACACAACCTTTGTGTTACAACATTTAATTATAACAACCCTATCCTAAGGAATCACATAATCTGAATAACAATTACTGATGTACATGCGCATATGTCATATTTCTTGACAACACCTATACCATTTCCCTTCCATCTACACCACCATCCGTAATACATTACCAATATGTATAATATTTCAAACTATGCACATGTACATCACCAGCCTTCATACCATACCAACAACATATTACATCATAAACTGACAAATATAACCAAACCATCAACCACCAGATAAAATTAACCAAAATATGCATATGTGCATACATCATCATTCAAATCACAAACTTCTTATACCAAATGTTTTCATCACAAAACTACCCAATATTACCACCAATAACTAAAAAAAAGAATATCGTCTTTACCAACTACATGTCCACCAACCATCTACCTACAACCTTCGCATTACTTCACAACCTCAAGCCTGACGATCTTGTCACATTGTATTACTTACCTGTTCTTTTTTTTATCTTCTTCCCATTTACCCAGCCTCTTCCAACATTCTTCCTGCTTCATTGACTCTTTTTCTGTCTTTTTCCAAGAATTTTCATCCATCAAACCATGTATCGTATCCTTTGCCAAATTCATAACAGACCCCTTATACACATTTTCCTCTGATAGCAACAATGTTGCTGCTACCTACATCCTCATGTTCATAAGCTGCATTTCTTGAATTTCATTCTGTTTACTGAATCTGCAATCAAACATCTCATTACTTCCTTTATACACATACATTTGTCAAAAAAACATGTTATATCGTGTTCATACATTAGGCTGCACATGTGCAGTTTCACCTTTGTATTAACACTTTTTGTAACATATACCATCAATTTTTTGTCCACCATATCATCATTATTATCAACCCTCACCATTACTGTTGACTTTTCCATTTTCTTGTTCTTTTCCACACGCATTTCATTAGCTTCCTTCTTTAATGTTTCATTATACTTTCGCTTACTTGTCCTCCTCTGTATGTATTTTTCTACTTCTACAACTGCATATGGTATAGTACATGGGTTTAAACAAATGACAGCATCATTTAATAGGAAAATTATAAAGTGATGCACATGTGCATCTCTTCCCAACTGCATCATTAAATAATAAACAACCTTTTTAACTCTTTGTTTAACCATTACGTCATCATCATCCACAGCATCTGCCTTTTTTGATCCTTTATCGCTTAATTTTAGAACAAAAGTTACCTTCTTTGTTTTTTTTCATTATTGATGTACAATAATAACCAAACCCATAAGATAACCAAACATACAAACTTAATTCATATGTGCATTAACATTAATTTTCCTATTACCGTATAAACTATACACATGTGCATCAATATGAATGACCTTAGTGATTTACAAATACGATAATGTAACATGTTAACTATCATATGCTAAATCACATATATAATGTGTTATTGCTTACTAATATATAGAATGAGTCTCAAGCTCATATTATCATAAGTTAAACAATGATATTGAACTCATATGCATCACTAAATCAAAACTACGAACTCAAAAATCCAAAACACTCAAATATTGCCTGCTTATATTGATGAATTTCACACATCTGTCCATGTTGAATCAAAATCTAATCACTTTATCTTACAAAAAGCTAAACATTGCTTCTCGACATACCTAGGGCTAAATAATATGCGAACTTAGAAACGAAATATCTAAATCAACATCTTACATACGAAACGAACTTATGAAGAATCATAATTATATCAAACACTTGCAAGATGATTCGAACTTACATGATTAACAACATTCTTAGATTCAATTGCAAATGCTTACCGTAAATCGGATGAACGTGGTGACAGTTCTGGATATCTTTGTTTGTGCATTTGTACAGTGTATGCAACTTGCTCCATTCGTAATGCCTCCTCTTCGATCTATTCGTACCAAATTAGTCGTGAATTTTGATCGGCTAATGAACAGATGATGAATGTGAGAGTTGGATGTGTTTCTCCCAATTAAATCTGAAATAATTTTTTGATGAGGTCCAAAATTTTGAAATAACGAGAGCGTGATTTTTTAGTTTCATTTCGTATTTACAATAATGACCCCTGTTCACATTGGTTCTTAAGTTCTCACCCTAAAAGTGGTTCTCGCATGAACCCTACCCTATATATTTATATATACTAGGTTATAGACCCATGTATTAGATGAGTTTGATGATAGAAAATGAAAGGCCTTTAGATGATCATGGAGTTGATAGAAAATGAAAGGCCCATGTATTAAAAATATATATACTGTATATATATATATATATATATATATTTTACAATATATATTATATAAATTTTTTTGTTATCCCATCTTCTTTTAATAAATTTGTTTTTTTATTAAAGTAGAGATAAGTAGATAACTAATATTAATATTAATATTACTTATTAATATTACACATAATAAATATAAATTTTGATATGGATACCTATAACTATAAAATGAACTATGCGTACAAAATTAAAGAAAATATACCATTATTCATTTTATATAATGCGTTTAAGAATTTTGTTTCAAAGTTGATATTTTCTTACTTTGAAAACTGTTATCAAAGTAGATTTAGATGAAATGGAATTTATTCACTATTTAAGAACATATATTTTTTCTTATCCCATATTCTTTGGATAAATTTGTTTTTTTTATTAAAGTAGAGATATGTAGATAACTAATATTAATAATATCGAAGTGATATAATAATAAATATAAGATTATTTTAATCGATATATATATATATATATAATTACTCTTGAGAGTGGAGAAGATATCGTCACATGACATTCTTTAGAATTTATTATAGTTGAGGTTGCATAAGAAATTGCCATATGGCATTTAGTAGAATTCTTTATTAGATGTAGATATATATATATATATATATATATATATATATGCAAAAAAATCTATAATATGCTGATAACTGTAATACCAATAAACAAAACAAAAAATTGTAGCAAATAATCAATCTACATTCATAAACAAATCGTCCTTGCTCATGTCTACCCGGCTGTGATCCTTACAAAGTGAATGGTGAACGATTTAACGAAATCGTCCTTACTCCTGTTACCCTTGTTACCCTGGTGGTCCTCTGAATACATAAGTGAATAACCTAGAACGGTAGAACTCGAATCGTCCCTAATCGCAATTCGCAATCCGCATGTTTTTTTTTCACAAACGGATTATAAAACTTTGTTTAATTGGGTCAGTTTAGTAATAATGGGTTTTAGACTTTATAAATTTTGTTTTGAAATATTATATATATATAGGGTCAGGATTTAGAGAGAACGATGAAAAAGTGTGAGAACGGTGAGAACAATTTTGGTGGTGACATGTGGCATTGATGTTAAATTACACTAAGGGGTAATATTGTCAAAAAAACCACTCACATGAACTGGGTGTTCAAATAAAACGCCATAAAACACACAATTCAGAAAAACGTCAAACACTCAAAAGCTATTTTTTTAGCTATAATTTACAACAGCTCAAAAAAACCTTTTTTTTAACGCGCTATTTTTTTGAGATATAATTTACAACAAGTCAAAAAAACCATTTTTTTAACGCCATAAAACACTAAAAAGCTATTTTTTAGCTATAATTTACAACAGCTCAAAAAAACCATTTTTTAGCGATATACCATAACAAAAAAAAACTATTTTTTTAGCTATAAATTACAACAGCTCAAAAAAACCATTTTTTGAGCCAGCTCTCCCAAGTTAAAACGCCATAACAAAAAAAGGCTATTTTTTTAGCTATAAATTACACCACCTCAAAAAAACCATTTTTTGAGCCAGCTCCCACTCCCAGTTAAAACGCCATAACAAAAAAAAAGCTATTTTTTAGCTATAATTTGCAACAGCTCAAAAAAAACCATTTTTGAGCCATCCGCCTAAATTAATATTTCTTGTGCTCAGAAAAAATCATAATTTGTACTGTAAAAACACCATAAAACACCCAGTTCAGAAAAAACACCATGAAAAACTCAGTTGAAAACGCCATAAAACACTCAGTTCAGAAAAACGCCATGAAAATACCTAGTTAAAACACCATAAAAACACCTAGTTCAGAAAAACGCCATGAAAAATAAAAACACCTAGTTTAGAAAAACGTCATGAAAATACCTAGTCTAAAACGCCATAAAAACACCTAGTTTAGAAAAACGTCATGAAAATACCTAGTCTAAAACGCCATAAAACACCCAGTTCAGAAAAACGCTATAAAACCCAGTTAATTTTTTTTCGAAAAGTATATTAATAGTATACTCGTTGGAAAGATAAAAAACGCTGAGTTTTATGATGTAATTTTTTTCGAAAAATAATCACATATAAAAAAGTTATTGTCGTTTAAATATGATGGGGGAAAATGGCATGTGATTATCATGTGCACCTTTGTTTGGATCTTCCTATTTTATCCCTCCTGGTAGTCCAAGACCCCTATTATTTAAAAAAATGTCACCGCATCAATCTCAGCCACAAACCACTAAGATCTTGTGGCTGAGAATCGTTCTCACCGTTCTCACACTTTGAGGCGTTCTCTCCTGATCATGTCCCTATATATATATAATTATAGGCCCTCGAAAATGTTATAATTTCTAGGGTTTTGCTTGAATGAATAATATGTTCATATAATGAATTGGTAAATCTGTTCGTACATGAAATATGAATATATACATGCGGCCGATTAGTATAACTGCTAATTGACTTAGGTTATAATAAAATAAATAATATATGTCACACTATCTAGGTTATATTATATATATCTATATCTAATACCCTCCTGTAAGCTAGATAGTCTCCATATTAAGACGAGCCTTCAATCTTGAGAAATCCTTGCATTGTAGTGCTTTAGTCATAATGTCTGCAATTTGATCCTTTGTTGCACAGAACAGTACTTCTACTTCTCCTTTCTTTATCAGATCTCGGATGAAGTGGTACTTGACTCTAATATGTTTACTTTTGCCATGGTAAACCGGATCTTTGGCTAGACAAATTGTTGACTTGTTGTCGCAACAAATTGGAATCAGATATTCTATCTTTCCTTGGAGTTCGTTGAGTATCCCTTTGATCCAGATTGCTTGACATCCGGCTAATGATAAGGCCATATATTCTGCTTCTGTGGATGATAATGCCACAACCTTTTGTTTCTTGGATTGCCAGGAAATGGGACTTGTAGTAGAAATACATATCCTGACGTACATTTATTGTCGTCCACATTTCCTGCATAGTCACTATCACTGAACCCCATCAGTTTTCCTTGTCCTCCCTTCGAGTATATGACTCCTTGATCCAATGTTCCTTTAATATATCTTAGTATTCGCTTGCCAGCTTCCCAGTGGCTTTTCTTCGGATGTTCCATGTACCTACTGATCTTAGTTACAGCATATGTGATGTCTGGCCTGGTGTTAGTAAGATACATGAGACTTCCAACTAAGCTTCGATATATTCCTTCATCAGTGAAAACTTCCGGATCTTCTTTTGACAGTTTTATCCCATATTCCATGGGAGTAGAAACTGAATTACATTGAGTCATTCTATACTTTTCCAAGTAGGCCTCGCATATATTTTCTTTGAGAAAGGATTATATTTCCATTGTCATATGAAACTTCCATTCCAAGAAAATAGTGTAGCTTTCCCATGTCGGTCATCTCAAACTCCTTCTTCATCATGCTTTTAAAGGCATTAATTAAATTCATAGAGTTGCTTGCTATAATCAAGTCATCGACATATAAACATATTACCAACTTTCCTTCATTGGTGTCCTTGATGAATAGAGTATGCTCATATGTTCATTTCTTGAAGCCATGCAACTTAAAATAATTGTCTATTCGACTGTACCAGGCTCTGGGAGCCTGTTTTAATCCATATAGGGCTCGTTTAAGAAGACATGCCTTTTCTTCTTGTCCTTTCTTAACATATCCTTTAGGTTGCTCCACATACACTTGCTTATTCAGATTTCCATTGAGGAAGGCCGTCTTTACATCCATTTAATGTAGATACCAGTCATTTCTTATGGCTAGTGCCAGAACAAATCTAACAGTTTCAACCCAAAGCACAGGGGCAAAAACTTCCTGATAATCTATTCCATGTTTTTGCCTATATCCTTTCACTACTAATCTAGCTTTATATTTGTCCACGTTATCATGATCATCGAACTTGGTTTTGTAAATCCATTTTACACCGATAGGATTCTGATTTTCTAGAGGATTTACTAACTCCCATGTTTGATTTCTATGTATGGACTCCATTTCTTTGTCCATGGCTTCCAGCCATTTAGTGTCTTTACTTGCTTCTTCATATGATGTTGGATCTGTGTTGGCATAGAGCACAAAATTAACCGATTGATTTTCACCATATTTTTTATTTACTTCTTCTGCAGTAAGTTCCCGTGTGTTTCTGTAAATACTTTCGATGCTTCTAGTATTGATGACCTCGTTCTCCAAATCTGTAGAAGAATCGTCATTACGTTGGACTGTGGAATTTGAATCCGATGTCTGTCCTCCCATTGAGCTTTCTTCATGAGCATGACTGTTAATTGTTTCTGAGTTCTCGGCTGCCACTTCATGTTCACCGTGACGGTGACTGTTGCTTGTTTCTGGACTCTCGGCTGCTCCTCCGTTTTCACAAGAGACTTCATGAGTTATTTCCGGATTTAACTAAGATCTAGTGTATGAACTATCTTCATCATTCATCATGAATGGTATCAAAGAAGAATCAAATTCAGGTATCCAAGTTTTACTTTCATCAAATATAACATCTCGGCTGATTATAGTTTTATTTGTGAGAGGATTATATAACTTGTATCCCTTCGTGTTTGTGCTGTATCCTACAAACACTGTTTTCTCAGTCTTGACATCAAGTTTGCTTCTAAGTTGTTTCGGAACATGTACGTATGCCAAACATCCAAACACTTTGAAATGCTCAACACTTGGTTTTCGTCCATTCCATGCTTCAAAAGGGGTCACATTGGGCCTCGTTTTAGTTACTGTTCGATTCAAAATGTAGGTAGTACAGGCCACTGCTTCGGCCCAGTAACTATTTAATAATTTTTTCATGTTCATCATGCTTCTACTGAGTTCCATTAATGTTCTATTTTTCCGTTCAGGCACTCCATTTTGTTGAGGGGTGTAGCTATTCGTTAGTTGATGATGTATCCCGTTTGACACTAGATATTCTTGAAATGCTTTACTACAGTATTCTCCTCCACGATCAGATCTTAGCGTCTTTATCATATAATCTGATTGTTTTTCAACAAGTGCTCTAAATTGTTTAAAATAACTTAGAGCTTTGGACTTGAGCTTGAGAAAATATACCCAGGTTTTTCATGAGAAATCATCAATAAAAGTAATAAAGTACCTACACCCACCAATGGACTCTGTCTTCATAGGGCCACATATATCCGAGTGAACAATTTGCAAAGGTGTATCTGTCTGCCACGTTGACTTCTTTGGAAATGGTTCCCTAGCATGCTTACCCGAGATGCATCCTTCACAAATATTTGAATTCTTTGTGATTTTGGGCATTCCTCGGACTAGCTATTTATTTCCCATCTCAACCAAAGTGTCGAAATTCACATGCCCAAAACGTTCGTGCCAAAGGGTGGAGGTATCGGTTGTCGTCATAGTAAGTGCAAGTGATATGTCATTTTCGGGATTCAAAGGAAACATCTTATTATTAGTCATTTTGATGACTCCTACAACCTTATTATTTATATCTTTGATGAAGCATCGTTCCTTTAGAAACTCAACTTTGTAACCCTTCTGTAATAACTGACCCACACTTAATAGATTGTGTTTTAAACCCTTCACATAAAAAACATTTTGAACCTTCTTGTTCTGACCCTTTATTGATATCATCACTTCACCGATTCCTTGAACTTCTAGTCGTTTATCATCACCCGTTCTCACTTCCTTCTTTAGTGATTCGTCTAACTTGACAAACAAACTCTTGTTGCCTGTCATGTGATTGTTGCACCCGCTATCCAAGTACCAACAATCTTCCTTAATCATTTCTTCCATGTTAAAAATCATAAACATGGTATCATCTTGTTGCTCATCTAATTCATCTTCCTTATGAATTAGAGCATTGTCAGATTTCTCATTCCCATCCTTTTTCGAACAAAACTTGGTTGTGTGTCCAAGTTTCTGACAATTAAAACATCTTATAGAGCCCCAAGATCTGCCTTTGTTTCTTCCACGTCCCTTCTCTTGTCCGGATCTGTCCGTGTTTGAGTTTTGCATTTGAAATGAATGTTCCATAGGAACATCATCATATAACTTCATCCGCAATTCATGAGACTGAAGTATACCCATAAGTTCTTCGGTGGACATGCTCTCTAAATCTTTCGTCTCTTCCACAGCAATAACTACAGACTCGAAATTTCGAGTCAAACTTCATAGAATTTTCTCTACTACTCGTTGTTCACTAATTTTCTCCTCATTCATTCTTAATTGATTCACAATTAAAGTTGTTCTGTTGAAATAATCTTCAACAGTCTCACCCTCTTTCATCTTTAAAGCATCGAAACTACATCTAAGAGTTTGTAATTTTACCGTTTTTACGCGATTTTTCTCCTCTGTAAGATTTGTGTAGTGTGACCCATGCATCTTTTGATGTTTTCGCCATTGCAACGCGTTCAAAGACAGTTTCATTAACCGATTGGAAAATAATATGCAATGCTCTCCTGTCCTTTTTCGTTGATTCCCGGTATGCAGCGATAGCATCTTCTGAAGGATTCGTTCCTAATTCTTGATACCCGTCTTCTACAATATTTCACAATTCTTGTGATTTGTAAGTCCCAAAACAACACAATCGGATATCAAACACTAATCAAAGCGCGGAATATTGAGAAAAGTGTAGAAGAACAAGAACGAAATTGATTGAATTAACCGACGTGCACACGGTTTCTAAAGAACCGTCTGGTACACCAACACAGAAATCAAAAATACTAAATAACCTCTCGAAAATGTCTAACCTAATAATGAACTAGGTTCACCCTATTTATAGTTACATAGGGTGACCTAGTTACAAGCTGGGCCAAGCCCACATGCACAATATTAACTAAACAGGCCCAAATTACTAAATAGCCCAAATGGCTTATCCCAATATTATCTAACCCACTAAAAGGCTAAGCCCAATAGCCTATAATTGTGTTTGATAAAGATAAGCGTAAACCTACCCAATTATAGGGCCTTACAATATCCCCCTAGGTTTATGATGTCTTTATCAAACTATTGTCTTCATCATGTGGGAAGATACTTTATCTCTTAATCTTCAAACTTGGGCTCTTTGTTCTTCTCAAAATGATCAGCTTTGCTTGAAAATCTTGTTGAAAAGGATGCAAGAGGAGGATTCTAAGCAACTCTTTTCTTTGTCAATGTCTTCTCTTTCAAGCAGGTTCACAGGTACCTCTTCAAATGTACTATCACTGTCAGATGACTTGTATCTGGTTCTTCTGACTCAGCCACATCTTGTTGTTGTGATGCTTCATGCTTTGTCAGCAACCAACAGCATCTCAATCTTCAACAACCCCTGTTTCTTGATTTAACATTAAATTCTGCACATAGTCAGAAATTCATAAGCAAACAATTATGTGCAACAGAGGGAAATACCACATGAACACTTGGTACATCCAAGTATTTGTACTCGGATTTCACAATTCAAATTTCATTCAATTTATGATGATCAGTCAAATCTTCAAGAACGGTTAAATTTTTAATAACACAAATAAACACTCTGTTTTTGAATTTTTGATTTTATAAGAGCAAACATACAATTACAAATTGCAATGGGATCAAATCACAGTGTTTCAGGCTAGACTGCACTTATCAACACTAATTTACTTTGGGTGATCCGAGCGATTGTCAGTATGTTTGTCCACTTAAACTTATCTCCTTAGGCCTTTTTCATGTAACGGTCTGCAACTGATTTATCATCTTTTTCAATTTAATTGATATGAACACTCAATTTAAATCACAATCAAATCCTGGAATTTTAAATCAGAACACGCTATCATACATGCAGTTTCCCTACCACATATTTCACAAGCCCGTTCTAGGATTCTGAAACCTTGACTGGGACTGGATTGAGAAGAGAACAGAATAGATCATTTGCAGAGATGGATATAATATACAGATCAAATGAGTTTTCTCAGTTTGATATAGGTTTTTCGGGTTTCTTTTGGGCACTAGAGGGCCTCTTTCAGGTGTAATTGATCTACAGCGCGACAACATACAGCTAGGTCTTTGCTCACGCAAAACAAAAGCTGACGTTGCCTAGCACCTCCAGGTCTTTGCTCACGCAAAACAGAGGAGATACACGAGTTGGTCAGAAAAGATTTCAGAACTAGAACGAAATTGTGTGTATCGGGACGTCACACACGCATTCAAATAACCATGTCCTAATTCCGAGTGACGTTCTTTCCTGAGGTCATAGAATAATATTAGTTTTCTGCACAGAACCAGTCTAAGAATCTAGCCATTAGGATAAAGCCTACCAACATATCGCTCTAGAGTCAGACCGTTTCAATATTGGTCTTACATGAGTCAGCCTTAATCCACATAATGAAATTATTTCATTTCCCATATATGCAACCAAATATTTTTGAATTTTCTGTTTTTTTTAATGTTTTTGTATTTTCTTATTTTCTTTATTTATAGACATCTCTGGATATCCCCCTAAATTTGTGCGTAAATCTTATGCATAAATTTACCTAACAACGAAAACGTATGTACAAAGAGAAACATAAAAGAAAATGAAAATATTTTTGTTGTTTTTGTTTAACCGTTCCATCATAAAATTTAAGACTAATCAATATCGAATTAGAATATGAAATTCAAATTTGTACCTTTTCGCTGATCTTTTCTTACATCTCTTATCTCCTTCAAATGAAACATATCAACTGTAAAAGAAATAAAACTTTTTGCAACAGTGAAATGTTACCCGTTATGTCTCTGGAACAACCGCTATCAACATCCAAGGATTGTCAACAGCTCCTCCTTGGTTGTCCCTGAAAAGTAAGGAGATTAGTAAGACATTGGTACCCAGGCCATCGTGGTCCTGGGTATTCCTGAAGCATCAACATACGACACTTCTCGAAAGCACATAGTCCCTTTTGATTCAAGGATTGGTGATGTCGCTGCTTTGTGTTTTGCCTTCCAAACTTGTTTAGGCTTTTCTAATTTCTTAGGTGCCTTTGGCAAAACTGTTTGCTTTTCAACCTTGTTATTTTTCAGAACTTGTTTAGGTTTTAAAGCTTGTTTTCGTTTAGATTTTGCAGCATTCCAATCCCCATCAGATGGCTTAACCTGGGGATGCTTATTCATCATTTCCTTAGGTTTTTCAACCTTCATTGGCTTAGAACAAGATCTATCCCTATATGTAACTTTCTGATGTTGTGCATAGTATGGCACATAGGGACGATGTGTGAAATTCCTCGCAATGTGACCGGGTATGCCACAATTGTAACATGTTTGCTTCTTTACATAAGGAGCATATCCCGATCCATTCCATCCAACTGATGTTGGAATTGATTTATAAGACTTATTGGATGATTTGTTTGTAGACTTTTTAAACTTTGTGGTCTACTTCCTATGTCCCTGTTTGCAACAGTTAGCACATCCACTAGATTTAGTATTTTCATTTCTAACTGTTGGCTTTGGAAGCACATATTTGTTTGAAGAGCCTCTCATAGCTAGCTCAGAAACAGCCTTTCTCACATAAGGAGGAGCATCAGCAGACAAATTTGATGTTTTTAGACAAACATCGTCAGCTTTTTGACAAACAAAATCATCCTCCTCAACCCAATCCTCAACTATTACCTCATCTTCACATGAAGTAGAAGCATCAGTAACGTTCACTTGTTCACAAACGGTGTCAGGCGAATCCATAGTAACATGTTCATTCTCGAGTGACACCGCTTGTTCAGTAATTTCAGAATCATCAATATTCAAAGATGGAGTGGAGGCTTCTGTTGTCAAATCACCACTAGTCTCAAGAGAAGCTCCTGATGTCGATTCTAATTCTACTTTTATCTGTTCTGATTCAACTTCTTCAGGTGATTCGTTACTAGACTCGGCTGAATCAACTAACTCTGACTTTTCACAGTTAGCTGTCTCTGATTCACATGACGAATCAGATGAAGTCATCGATTCGTTTTGTTTGCTAGACCATTTAAAAAACTCATTCAACATAGCAAACTTTAAATTGGTCAATTTAATTTGAGACTCTTCCTTTTTATTTTGCAATTCAGATGGTTTTTGAGAAATTGTTGATTCAGTATTATCTAATACTTGAAAATGCTTATCAACATCAGCATTTTTCTCAAAACTTAGAGTCTCGGTGTGTTTTGAAGTATCAGCAGGTTTCACGAAAGTTTTATTAAACACCTGTTTTTCTAGAATAATTTCGTTTTTATCAGGCCTTGTGATTTTAACTTTCTTTGGATTAACAGGCTCAACCTTCCTATCCCCAGGCTTCCCATATTCCATTTCAGGCAAGTCGGCTATCTCCTCCTCACTCATAGGAATAAAGGTGTAATTGTGATTGTATGGTGGAGGTATGCATACAAATCCCAATCCTTTATTCCTCACTTCCTTTTTGCTATACTTTAACTGTTGATTTATCATCTTTTCGACCTTTTCACTTGAAACATCAAACTTTTTAAAATTAAATTCAGTATTTTCAAAAGTTGATTTTAAATCGTTTAATTCAACAGTTAGTTTTTCAGATAGCTCCTTGAAGTGGAGATATCGACAGTTCGCTTCGCTTAGATCACTATGCAACTTTTGAATATCGCGTTTTTGCGCCTCCACCATATCCTTATACCCACCCAGTTTCTTTTTAATTTCATAACTACTGGATCTGGTATATTGAAGTTGCATAGTAAGCGATTCGGCCTGTTCTTTAAACCCTTTTACCTTTTCCCTACACTTTAAAGTACAACAAACATCATCTACACATACCTCAGCCTCAGAAGGAGTGTAGTCGTTCATTTGAGTACCTGTACAGCAACCTGGTTCTGAATTTTGTGATGAATCAGCAGAAGTGGATGAGTAAACTGCAGCAGGCAATGGAGCAGTAGGAGTAGGAGTGGGTGAGCAAACTGCATCAGATGTGTTGCCTTGAGTAGACTGCTTGTCAGCATTATTATATGATTTGATGAGTGAGATCAGCTCATCCGGCTTCATTTTGTAACAGTAGCAGTCGGTTGTCACAATTATCTGATTAACATTTCTAAACCAACTACAGTTTGCCTGATCTGGAATCCTTTTTATAGCATCCAGAAGCTTTCTGTTGCTCGTGTGATTAGACACCACTATCTATGCCTTCTCCATTTCAGAGAGCAGTTCAGCAAACCAGCCTGTAAGTGCTTCTATAGATTCACCATATGAGTATCTGAATCCTCGGAGTTCTTGCTCAAGCACCTCTCTCTTAGAAGACATTTTTAAGATTTGATCCCCCGAAAATGTGATCCCTCGAAAATGTGATTCCCCAAAGATGTGATCCCCCAAATATGTGCGCCTTTAACTGTTTCCACAACACATGTGACAACTGGCACTAAACCGGTAATTTCCGTACACTTTAATTATTATTTAATGACTGCAATTATGTGCTTAATTGTCAGCAATGTCTGAACACATGATTAAACAAGTGAATTCATGCACATTGTATACTACAAAATATTGCTTTATGCATAAACGAGAGCGTTGCGTCAAAAATAATAGTAAACTCACCGGTAAGACACACTGTGTCAACGGAACTGCAGAAAGCAGTTAGACAATAAAATTGGAGCCTAGGTGTAGGTCCGACAGCAAGAATGCATTAAAACCCAAGGGTACATACAAGGGTTTAATATACATGCAATACAAAAGCAAAATTAAGCACTAAAAAGCACCCGAAACGCACTTTAAGTGCAGAATTTATATAATTCAGCAATAATCAGCATTTAAACATATGAATATTATGCAGAAATGTCGTTTTATTATGCTGAATATTTCCCGGAGTATTGGGAATTGAAAGGGTACAAGAAAGGATACAAGAGGAAAGCGTACCCAAGACTGCATTCAGAACACGCTATGGGCACTACGAATTTCTAGTGATGCCATTTGGATTGACGAACGCGCCAGCGGTCTTTATGGATCTGATGAACCGCGTATGCAAACCATATCTCGATAAATTCGTGATTGTATTTATCGACGATATCCTGATTTACTCGCGAACGAAAGAAGAACATGAGCAACATCTCAGAACCATCTTGGAACTACTGAAGAAAGAGAAGCTCTATGCAAAGTTCTCGAAATGCGAATTCTGGATTCGCGAAGTACAATTTCTTGGTCACGTTGTGAATGAGAAGGGCATTCATGTAGACCCATCCAAGATAGAAGCAATAAAGAACTGGGAAGCTCCCAAGACCCCAACTGAAGTTCGACAATTTTTGGGCTTAGCGGGCTATTATCGGCGATTCATCGAGAATTTCTCAAAGATAGCCCAACCTCTAACGACCCTTACACAGAAAGACAGGAAATACGATTGGGGTCACAAACAAGAAGAAGCCTTCCAGTTACTTAAAAACAAGCTCTGCGATGCACCGATACTATCATTACCCGAAGGCACTGAAGACTTCGTGGTATACTGTGACGCCTCACGACAAGGCTTGGGTTGCGTGCTCATGCAACGCCAAAAATTCATCGCTTACGCTTCAAGACAACTGAAGGTACATGAAAGAAACTATACCACTCACGACCTGGAGCTGGGCGCAGTGGTATTCGCCTTGAAGATCTGGCGACATTATTTATATGGTACTCGATGTACAATTTTCACAGATCACAAAAGCTTACAACACATATTTGATCAGAAGGAATTGAATATGCGCCAGTGACGTTGGGTCGAGCTGCTGAACGATTATGACTGTGAGATTAAGTACCATCCTGGAAAGGCAAACGTTGTAGCGGATGCGTTGAGCCGAAAAGAAAGGGGTAAGACCCTAAGGGTTCGAGCATTGGAAATGGTGATTCGAACGAACCTCACTGCACGCATTCGTGATGCACAACAAGAAGCTCTTAAAGAAGAGAACCGTAAAGCTGAATACCTATGGGGTATGCTGAAATACATGGTGCCAAACGAAGAGGGAGCCTTATACTTCAAGAAGCGTATTTGGGTTCCACTCTATGGTGGCATACGAGAAGTCATCCTTAATGAAGCACACAAATCGAGATATTCGATCCATCCAGGATCGGAAAAAATGTACCAAGACTTGAAAGAATATTATTGGTGGCCGAGACTCAAAAGCGTTGTTGCTGTTTATGTTGGAAAATGCATAACCTGTGCCAAGGTTAAGGCCGAATATCAGAAACCGTCCGGCCTACTACAACAACCAGAGATTCCCGTGTGGAAGTGGGAACAAATCTCGATGGACTTCATAACGAAATTACCCAGGACCCCGAGAGGGCACGATATGATATGGGTAATAGTTGATCGGTTAACAAAGTTTGCGCACCTCCTACCGATCCGTGAAAAAGACAGCACTGGAAAGCTTGCTGAAATATACTTAAGAGAAATTATGGCACGTCATGGAGTGCCAATCTCAATCATTTCAGACAGAGATGGACGCTTTGTCTCAAGAATCTGGCAATCATTTCAGGAAGCCTTTGGATCTCAGTTAGATCTGAGCACGGCATTCCATCCGCAAACAGACGGCCAGAGCGAACGGACTATACAAACGTTAGAAGATATGCTTCGCGCATGTGTCATGGATCTAGGCGGCAGCTGGGATACTCATCTACCTTTAGTTGAGTTTTCCTACAATAACAGTTATCATACGAGCATAAAAGCCGCGCCGTTCGAAGCTCTGTATGGCCGCAAATGCCGATCGCCCTTATGTTGGGCAGATGCCGGAGATAAACGTATGGTTGGTCCTGAACTTGTACAAGAGACAACCGACAAGATTGCGCAGATCCGAGAGCGCATTAAGGTGGCTCGAGATCGACAAAAAAGCTACGCTGATCCGAAAAGAAAATCAGTAGAATTCAAGGTGGGAGACAAAGTGTTGTTAAAAGTCTCACCATGGAAGGGCGTAGTCAGATTTGGAAAGCGTGGAACGCTGAATCCACGATACATCGGACCATTCAGAATATTGAAAAGAATTGGTACCGTGGCATACAAGTTGGAATTACCGGAAGAACTTAATGGAGTACATGATACGTTTCATGTATCCAACCTGAAGAAGAGTCCAACACAAGAAAACGTGATCATCCCGATGGATGAAGTGCATATTGATGAAGCCCTCCGATTTACAGAACAACCCATTGAGGTTACCGACTGGAAAGTCAACAAGACCAGGAGGAGCAGTGTGAAACTTGTCAAAGTACGTTGGAGCTCTAAGCACGGACCCGAGTACACATGGGAACGTGAAGACCAGTTCAAAGAAAAGTATCCCCACCTATTCAAGAAGACTCCTGCGAGAGTTAGCTCAGCCTGAATTTCGGGACGAAATTCTTTTAACGGGGGGAGACTGTGACAACTGGCACTAAACCGGTAATTTCCGTACACTTTAATTATTATTTAATGACTACAATTATGTGCTTAATTGTCAGCAATGTCTGAACACATGATTAAACAAGTGAATTCATGCACGTTGTATACTACAAAATATTGCTTTATGCATAAACGAGAGCGTTGCGTCAAAAATAATAGTAAACTCACCGGTAAGACACACTGTGTCAACGGAACTGCAGAAAGCAGTCAGACAATAAAATTGGAGCCTAGGTGTAGGTCCGACAGCAAGAATGCATTAAAACCCAAGGGTACATACAAGGGTTTAATATACATGCAATACGAAAGCAAAATTAAGCACTAAAAAGCACCCGAAACGCACTTTAAGTGCAAAATTTATATAATTCAGCAATAATCAGCATTTAAACATATGAATATTATGCAGAAATGTCGTTTTATTATCCAGAATATTTCCCAGAGTATTGGGAATTGAAAGGGTACAAGAAAGGTACTTAAAAGACACTAAAAAGTGTGATTTAGCACTTTAACGAACCAGTGTCTAACCGAACAACCGGATTTTACCCGGAACACCAAAATAATGCTAGAAGCATTGTTTTTATTTTTCTAAGCCAGTTAGGTTCCCCGAGTATCCTAACACCCGTTGTAAATTACAACACACATGACACTAGTCTTGAACACCTAATTAACATAACTAGATTACTTAACTAAATAGTTAGAAACCAACCCATGAAACCCCCCCCCCCCCAACGATTTCGGTTAGAATGAGGGGACACCCTCTTACATATTTGATTAGAATAATCCCTCTTGTTTCATATCTAGTGAACATAAGATCCTATGGACAATTATATTGAAGTGAATTATAAATATATCTCTAGGACTATCACATTCATTTAAACCATCACACAAAACTTGATCACCTCTATCCCCTCTCTTGAACTTTCGGCCGAGATCCAAGGCACCACCACCACCACTTTTCGATTCCGATCAAACCATTCTACATACATTCAAGGGTGAGGAATCACGCACAAGGAAGCCCGGTGCTTTCGGATTGCCAAGGACCTCACTACGTTGCTATTAACCACTCGTTTTTCGCCTAGTTTCTTCCCTAGCCTCGAGCTAGTAGTAAGTGACTCTAAACACCTTCTTGATCTTGTCTAGAGTGGTTAATAAGAGTTTTGTCGGATGAAAATCATGAACACTAAAGATCACCAACTAAAAGTCTTGTAAAATGATGAACTTGATGGATAAAAGGAAAGTGATGGTGTAAAACTTGTTAAACTTGTTTTGTTATGATTATTTAGTGTTGTTTTATGCTAGTAGTAGTTCGGATCGTCGTCTAACCCGGCTAGGTCATGTTCATAGAACATGAACTAGTGTATGTTAAAATATGAAAAGGACTAGATGATGAACACTACTACATAATAACATGAACTTGTGTAAAAGTAAATTTTCTTGTAAAATGAAGTTCTAAACTAGTAGATCTAAAGATCTACAAGTGGTTTTTCGGAAGAACCAAGTAAAATATATACAAGTCTCATTTTAAGTCGGGCTTTCATGAACTAGAGGTGTTTTTGTGAACAAACAAGTGTGTGGACACTTGTGTAACAAAAGTTTTAACAAAGAAATAATTTTCGTAAAAACCGACTAGAAGTTGTAAGACTTCATGTTCTTTAAAAAGAAGATTTCCAAGAAACCGACTTTATTTTTAGAGATGGAAAAACCTACTAAATGTGTTGAAGAGTTACTACACATTTTTACACAACTTGCAAGTTCATGTGATTGCGATATATGTTTATGTTGGACTAGTTTGATGATGACTGGGAATTGATTGGTTGAATTTTTTTTAAAAGAAAATGATACGCTAGTAATCGTGGCCACCTCCAGTTACAGAGGAAACTCTGGCGAAATTTTTCCAGAAAATAACACTTAGAATATTTTTGGTGACAAGTGTTATTAATATATTTTTGGCTTGTTTTCCAAACAAACTTCGCCATGATTTTTATTGCAAAATTTCCAAATACCGGGGGTGGATTTTCATAAGTAAAACTCGTTAAATATATATTTAGAATATATATTTTCTAATAAATCGCTTGTGTGATTATGTGATTATTTTGGTAGGTATATATTATTTTTTAGAATAAAAATAATATGTCTTGGAAATACTCATGAGAAGTATAAACACAAAAATACACATACAACATACTAGATACATAATTCGGGTGCAAAGTGCAAAACACGAGATACTTATATTAATTATTGATAAAATAATATAAGTAAGATACTTAGTTAAAAATATAAAATATTTTTAACACAACAATACAAATACAAAAGAGAGTGACTATACTTGTGCGACGCAAGTCTAGTGACTAACGTTAAGAAAATGCGTATAGGTCACGACGATAATTAGGCAAATCCGGTGAAGTTTACGACGCACAGGAACGCAAAGTTGTGAGTTCATGCTCCCCCTTTCTTTAACTGTTTTCAGTTTTTATAACTTCGGGGGTGAAATACATGTACAAATGTACAATATTTATAATTGGTATGATACTAATATAAGAAGCACACTTGGTGAGAACGAGAACCAAGTGTGATGAAATATAAGAATACAAGAAGTACACTTGGTGAGAACGAGAACCAAGTGTGACGAAATATAAAAATACAAGAAGTACACTTAGTGAGAACGAGAACCAAGTGTGAGGAAATAATAGATATGAGAATATAAGAAGCACACTTGGTGAGGACGAGTACCAAGTGTGTTGAGATATAAGAATGTAAGAAGCGCACTTGGTGAGGACGAGTACCAAGTATGATGCGTTATGAGAAATGATACGAGAAATCGTGTCACGAATAGGGTACATAAGCACCATTAATCAACAATATACCTAGACCGCAGAACAAAAGGTTAGATCTAACGGGTGCCGGGCAGCCACACTCTCGGTGAGGGCGAGTATCGAGTAGTGCTTTTGTGTCTCAGAATATGCCAATTAAATGCCTAAGGTTTGGTGACTTCCTATGTCGTGTCACATGTTAATGGCTTTGCAACCCATTAACAATCCTGATACTTACAGGAATACTTTATTTACATAAAAGTCATACCATACTAAAAATTGATGAATACTTGAGTACGTGGGGTACTCAAGAAAAGATTGAATTATACTTGAAGTATGTGGGGTACTCAAGAAAATGGGAATTATACTTGAGTACGTGGGGTACTCAAGAAGAAATTGAATTATACATGAGTACGTGGTGTACACATGAAACTGGATTTATATATGAAAACTTGATTTATTCACAAACTATGTTTTCATACAAAGTATACAAACGTGAAATACAAAACTGCATGAATTCACACCAACATTATGTTCACGTTTTTCCAAAACTCACATGTATTTCAGGTAACTAGGATGGATGTGCGCGTGGGCTTACTCATGCTCGTGGATGTCGCTTGTGTTTATTTTTAAATAAAGTTGTAAACTTTTAAGACAGCGTTTTATACTGTCTAGCGATGTAAACGCTAAACTTATGTTTTCAAATTATGGTATTTGATGTTATTTTGCGAGCATGTAGCATGTTTACTCTTCGTATGCAATGAGAACCTTTCATGATCACACCTCGTGCTTCCGCCGCAGAAAGGGGTGTGACAACACAAGCCCAAAGCGAGAACCTGTGTACTTGCTAACTCAAACCCTTTGAAAAATGCATGAACCAGTTTCTCTGTACCGCACCTCCAAACCTGTCAAAACTTATTACCAAAACAAGAACGAACCCCCCCTTTTTTTTAAATCTAATATATATAAATCTTTTTTTTTTAATATATAAATAACTTTTAAAATATATTTAAGAAAAACCTAATAATATTATAATTATTATTATAATTGATAATGATTAAGTAATGATGTCTTTATGATTAATATTATTATTAAAACTATTATTATTATAACAAAATTCAAAAACACTTTCAGTATACGTGTTCTTCTTCTTCGAAATAAACCGAACCAAAACCCTAAAATTTGAAAAACCAGCCGCCAAGGTGATACGATGAGGACGACCGGAGTTGATTACTGGTGGCGGGAGAAGAGATTAAGGATGACGACGGACGAGATAGCAGGTTGGTGTCGTGAGAGTGGTGGTTGAAGGTTGGTGATGAATGATGGTGGAAACCAAGAACGGTGAACGTTGTTGTGATGGTGAACCGAAGGTGCGGTGGTGAGTATTTGGTGTGCGGTTTCGGTTGTATGCCGGAGAATCGGAGTTGCAGGTTTGGTGATCGATGGGGTGTATCAATTTATGATGAGCGTGATGGTGATGATGGAGAGTCGGTGAGACGATGATGGTCGGAGTGAAGATGTTGACGGAGATGGTGGTCGTTGATGGTAGCGCGATATCGGAAACCCGAACTCGAACTCGATACCGAAACGGAGAAGACGGTAGAGGTGGGTGGTTCAGGTAGGTAACGATAGAGATGAACGATGATGAGTGTTGATGATGGAGAATCACAGTCGCACAAGTTTGATGTTGACGTCACTTCAATCGCACAAGCCAAGTATGGTTCGGTCGCACAAGATCAACTTATTGGATCGCACAGGAATCCCGTAGTCGCACAAGACAGAAATTCAGTCGCACAAGATTGGAATGTTGTAATCGCACAAGTTAAAATCTGGTCGCACAAGTCAACTTTGTCCCCACACCCACTGTAATTTTCAATCGCACAAGAAGAATTCAATCGCATAAGGAGGATGATTCTGATCGCACAAGATGTCTTGCTTGCACACCTCAATTTGCACCAATTAATTTTGACAGTACATTCCAAATCGTATAGCTATCTTTTTCAAAACTAAATCATGAAAATCAAGGTGGAAATTCTAAATTTAATTTTCTTGAAATTTTTCCACCAATAAACTCCTAATTTTTGCAAACAGTTTGACTGTTTCCCCCAACAGATCAAATATGCAAAATTTTCTTGATCTTCAACCGCGTTCTTCGTGTTCTTCGATCTTCCAAAAAAATATTCTTGTTCTTCAAATGATATCCAATGAACCGAGCCTTCGCAAGACTACTTAGGCTCTGATACCAATTGTAAGTCCCAAAACAACACAATCGGATATCAAACACTAATCAAAGCGCGAAATACTGAGAAAAGTGTAGAAGAACAAGAACGAAATTGATTGAATTAACCGACGTGCACATGGTTTCTAAAGAACCGTCTGGTACACCAACACAGAAATCGAAAATACTGAATAACCTCTCGAAAATGTCTAACCTAATAATGAACTAGGTTCACCCTATTTATAGTTACATAGGGTAACCTAGTTACAAGCTGGGCCAAGCCCACATGCACAATATTAACTAAACAGGCCCAAATCACTAAATAGCCCAAATGGCTTATCCCAATATTATCTAACCCACTACAAGGCTAAGCCCAATAGCCTATAATTGTGTTTGATAAAGATAAGCGTAAACCTACCCAATTATAGGGCCTTACAAGTCTCACCCTCTTTCATCTTTAAAGCATCGAAACTACATCTAAGAGTTTGTAATTTTACCGTTTTTACGCGATTGCAACGCGTTCAAAGACAGTTTCATTAACCGATTGGAAAATAATATGCAATGCTCTCCTGTCCTTTTTCGTTGATTCCCGGTATACAGCGATAGCATCTTCTGAAGGATTCGTTCCTAATTCTTGATACCCGTCTTCTACAATATTCCACAATTCTTGTGATTCCAGTAAAACCCTCATCTGAATATGCCAGTGATAGTAATTTTGCCCAGTAAGTTTTGGAATTTGTGTTTGAATTCCAGTCGCTGGATTCATCTTGAACGGAAAATAATCTAAAACAGAAATCTGGAGTTCGTATTTGATAGGATTTGATCGATGCGTGTGGCTCTGATACCACTTTGTTAGAATTTCTAGGGTTTTGCTTGAATGAATAATATGTTCATATAATGAATTGGTAAAACTGTTCGTACATGAAATATGAATATATATATATATATATATATATAGGGAGGGGCTCATGCGAGAACCACCCTTATTGTGAGAACCTTGAGAACCAATGTGAACACAACCTAAAATAGCTAAAAAAACCTAACCCCCACCCCCCCCCCCCCCCCAAAAAAAAAAACCTAAACCCCCCACCCCCCCCCCCCCCCAAAAAATCTAAACCCCCCCCCCCCCCCCCCCAAGCTAAAAAAAACCTAACCCCACCCCAAGCTAAAATGCTAAAAACTAAACCCCCAAAAAACCTAAAAAAATCTAAAAAAATAAAAAAAAAATCTAAAATATTTTTTTTGATTTTTTTAATATTTTTTAGGTTAAAATCGCTACTTTTCGAAGCAAAAAAAAAAAAAAAAAAATTTAAATTTTTTTTTTTTTTTTTTTTGCTTCGAAAAGTAGCGATTTTAACCTAAAAAATATTAAAAAAATCAAAAATTTGTGTGATTTTTAGCTATTTTTAGGCATTTTTGGTGTGTTCACATTGGTTCTCGCGGTTCTCACAATAAGAGGTGGTTCTCGCATGATCTTCTCCCTATATATATATATATATATATGCGGCCGATTAGTATAACTGCTAATTGACTTAGGTTATAATAAAATAAATAATACATGTCACACTATATAGGTTATATTATATATATCTATATCTAATAGAAAATACGGACCCTATGCAGTCGCATCATTTGCTCCCCGTTATAAACGACCTTGATTGGTATGTTTCGAAAAGTTTTCTTTTCACTAAAAATTACTGCATGTTTGATTTTCTGTCCTTTAGAAACCATATAAAAATATGTTGCATCACATTGTCACGTATTAGGATCATAAGTAACAAGTTTTTATGAAAAAATGTCTGATTTTAGATTCTACTTTGAGGTTACAAAAAGGTTAAGTCAGCCTTTATTCTAATTCATTATCAAAGATCAAGATGACATGGGAAAACTTAGCACATGTTATGATAACTTGTTAATGTTTTTCTTACAAATAAAATGAAATGAAATCTTGTGTTTGTTTGTTTTGATCGAACAACGCATCTATACATAAGTTATGATAGAAATTATAAAGTAACATGTCATGAAAAATGACGTTTAGCACTTTCTAGAACTTGTGAATTAGATTATCTGTTATACCCATCTAAAGGGGTATGGTATTAAATCATGTTCAAGGAGTTACAAGCCATGTGTGCGGAAGGCCATACCCAAACATAGCAACACAACACACGGTTATCACCAGAGCTAGTGCGTAAGCCCTCATCCGCGCATACAATGCAATGACAGATAATACAAGTACAAATAGTACAGATGGCAGGAGTTGCAGCCAATTAGCGTGCGCCAGGCTCTGCCCACACAATTTCCACAATGATCAATCGTGCAGGAGACAAGAAGTACAAAAGGACAGTGACGTTTAACCAATCAGCGTGTGTCATTCACTGCTTCATGATCTCCACTCACAGCTGGTGACAAACTCGACAACAAGGACAATCGACAAGCCACATGGTTCCAATTACCGTGCGCCAACGTCTCAATCGTCTGCAAGCACTGGCGGTCGTCAAGAGGAGACAAACCAGATATTCCTCGTTGACGACGTCCAGCCCAAGGCTCGCCAGTCCATTTCCTTCTCCACACTCTTTGGCTCTAAATGCCAGCCTTCAACCATCGGTTTAAGGATCGTCTCTCTTACTCTCTCACTCTTAACACACACTCGTTGATTCTTCTTAAACGATACTTATTCTTACACCGGAGGGTGGTTATAAGGAGAACCCCCCACCTCTCCTCCTTATAACAAGCTTCATGGTGTTCTCTTTGTAGATTTACTCTCATTATCATCTCAGCTGTTGATCAAGGAAAAGATTAAGGATTAAGCTTTTTGACGAGACCATTCCCACAAGGTAAACCCATGGTTTACACTTGGTGTTTCTTCACCATCTCTCATCCTTAATCCTTCACTAACATATCAACGACATATGATCATCTACTCAACTCTCACCTCTACCGCTCAATTTATGTTATACCTATCCCTCACCCCTCTCGCATTTTTGTATGTTTTAAAATAATTAGATAAAGACCCGGGGGGGGGGGGGGGGGGGAGGATGCACAAGATGGTGGTGATGTTCTTCCTATAATTTTGAGGGATGGGGAGGGGGGCGATGTAGTGTTCCCTTCCATCCTTTAGCGCCACCCAAGCATCGTCCACCCTCTCCCGCATATGTAACAGATAGCCTAGCAACTTAAAGGATACAATTCACAACTATATTTGAGAGGAGTAACACGGGGAAAGAAGAGGCAAAACCAATAATTTCATAACCATATCAGTAAGTAAGTTGACTGCTTTATTAGTCCACTGGTCAAACTAGGTTCAGGTACCAGATGATGTCCTAACTAATTTAGGAATTTTTTTTGTATATATGTATTTAGTTTAAAACAACATATGGAACTGGTGTATCTTCTAGTGTGAATTTCCAATTCTAATGAAAATACGAAACCTTATATATAAAAAATAGTGTAACCATTTGTTATTGGGTTGACAATTAAAATTGAGGCGGTGGGTTGTACATTAGTTGCAATCAGGTTTTAGGTAAGTTGCATGTTGTAAAAGGAATAAACATATCGTAACAAGTTGACAAATTAGACTTATTAATTAGGCTAAAGGGTGCGTGGGTCATGCTTAGAATATGATTCGTCGCGTAGTAACATGAATGGAAAGCTATACCACCCCCTTGCATGATCCACCATGGTTTGCATTGATTAAAGTTAAAACCATAGCAACCATGGTCATTCTTTCCATTTTTCAAGAAATCATTTATTTTTTCTTTAGACAAAAATAAATTAAAATAAATAAATGGATAATGGTTTGGGTCATGACCTCACCCTTAGCGTATTGGTTTTGGATGATGGATTAGAGGTGGGTGACCTGGCACTGACACTGACGTGGAGAGTCGTGGTGGTCATGAGAGTCATGACCACACCCTATAGCCTTATATATTTCATATTTTTGACGTGTGGACATGTTTTATTATAGTAAACTCAGAAACAATCTATCTATTAAACGAGTTAGGCATATTAATTCAAACACGTCATATTTGTTAAAAAAAATTATACCAATCGTTTTTTATCCCTATCCTTATAATTTAGGTAAAAATCTTCTCTTCCTAAATTTATTTCATCTTCTAAAAACATTCGACGTTGCATTCTCTTTCTCATTCACAATTCTATTTAATAATATTGTTCTCTTCTTTATCATTACTAGCTCCTTTTCTTATTATCTTTTTTCTACTATACATTTATTAATTTTGATGCGAGGAAGACGGCCACGGTTAAGGAATAGAGAGATGTGGATGTACATTAAATCTTCAATCTCCAAATATAGGGAACTCATGTAACTTCCTTAAAACAGATCAGCAAGCTAGGAAATGAGATGCACTTCTGGTTTATGTAAAAACCTTAAATTTTATTCAAAATTCTCCTAAATTATAGGAATTAAGAATGAGTTAGGGTGTCGGGAGTGGTTAGATACTTTTAATAGGTAAACTCTCAAATCACCCAATCAAATAGTGACACGTCATTTTACCTATTTTGTTTACCTATTGCTCAAAAACGTTGACGGTGGTTAGACACTTTGTAATAGTTAAACTATTTAAAAAAAATGTGATTGGTTGAGAAGGCACGGACCCCACCACACATCCCTCTCTCTCTCCCCTTCCCCCCTCTCACCGAATCAGTGAGCACTCACCGAAACAAACCCTCAATTCGGTAAATGATCTCGGTAAACAATGTTGGCATTGAAGTTGGGATCGGACCGATCGGTACCGCATGGGTTTACCAACCCACTCCGTATCCCCTTAGGCTAGAGGGTATGGTGATGGTACTCCAATGTAGGATGATCCGCCACGTAGGCGCCACGTCATAGTCCTCCCAATGATGGTCCATCCCACAAAACTAGAGGGTATGGAGGATGGTCCTACATGATCCTACCCCACCACTTTTATGTTTTTTTTAGTCTTCTACTTTTTTTTTAACATTTAACAAATAAACTAACAAAATATTTTCATTAATATTAAAAGACATTACATAAACATAAAAAAAACATAAACTTAATAAAAAAAAACATAAACTTAATAAAAAAAACATAGACTTAAATAATTTGATGCTTTTTCATGATGTCGGATTGAGGCAAAGGCATTTGATGAATATTGCGAGAATTGGTTCAGTTCTAGCGTCGGATAATATCCCGGAACCGAGAAAACATTCGGTTGGGTCGGGTTGTTGGGATTGTTCGGGTTGTTGAAGGGATCCATGGTAAAGTATAAGGTTATAAAAGTGGAAGAAGATTTATAAAAATAAAGTGAGAGAGATGAGAAAATGGGGTTAAAATGGTGAATGGAGGTGAAAATGGATTTGAAATTTATATATTTAATATTTTTGACCGTTGCTTTTTGTGGAAAATGGAAAATTATTTTTTTTTATTTCTAACGGTTACTTTTTGGAGGGGGGCCCACATTATTCGCTTCGTCGCCAACGTCTAGAGATCGACGGATAGGACGGGACGGGAGGGGGCGGCACGGTGTGCCGGCGTCGCCGGACCTTGACGGGGTGGGGGACGTCCCCATACCCTATAGCCTTATAAGTGCTCTACAACTTGAAACTCATAATTTTTATGTCTAATTATTTTTATGTCTAGATTGTATGATATTTGGATATATTATAATAATTGCTGTTAGGTAGGATGAATTTACCATGATTGGGCAAGAGCACGAGTCAAGTCACAATTGGTTGCATAATGCATTATGGAGTTGGACCGGTGGGTTGCACTTGGCCACATGCTCCATCCCATGCGCCGAACAATACTTTCGAAATTGCTTTCCATGTTTCTTTGCGCGTGTTTGCTGGAATCTATTATCTATTATATATAATAAATGAAAATAATGTGGGACACATGTCAACTTATGATGCCTCCTCACATTGATTTGAGCGGGAAAACAAATGGGTTGAAATTATAGGCTAGACGCGGTGCCCATATCCATTTTTTTACCCGGATATAAAAAGTATGTAATAACCCTAATTCCTCATTTTCTCCTTCACGTCGTTTATGGATGCTCATACATTCTTTTACAAAAACCCCTTTTCTCTTCTACTTCAACCTCTGCAATAACCTAAACCTTCATTCACGCTTCCTGGGTATCGCTATGAAGTTCAATCGATTCATGAAAATGAGATATATTTCTTTTTCAAACCTTAATTGAAGCTTTCAGCCGATCTCGCCCATCGTTGTGATTCAAAGGAAGAAGCAGTTACGATTAAGTTAGGCCTTTAAGGTAATTTGATTTTTATCTTCGTACTTTGATTGAAGTGGATCTGTTCATTTCGTAATTCATCCATTTCTCTATGTATCTTACTATTCTATGTGTGTGTTTTGTGATAATAGTTTACCAAACAAAGACACAATGGTATAAGTTTTTTTTTTTTTTTTTTTTTGTCAGGGTTTCGTTAATTTCTTGGTTTTACCAGTGATGATGTTGGTTGTTATGACGAATACGTGTTGAATTAGGGCTTGGAAATGGGGTGAAACTTGAGGTTACGTGTGCTCGGAGGGCTGAGGTGTCGCTGGAGTGGTTTTCGGTGAGTAAAAAAAACCTAAAAGTGGCTCTTGAGCCGGGTACATCATAAAACAACAATTTTGTTCTCGAATGTATCTCAAACATGATATTATGAATATTATTGTATGAAGGTATCAATCATTACAATTAAGTGGAGTTTATTTTTGTTACAGGTGATTATTTCAGTTTGTGACACAAAACAACCGGTATGCTTCATTGATTCAATCTAGAACGATTTAATTGCACAAACTGTTGAGTTAATATGGGGGAATATTTCTGTGATATCTGTAAATTCCATGATGATGATGTATGAAATCGAACGTATATATTGTATATCGAATGAGCATGTATTTGTTTCACTGATTTTGGTTATCGTATTGCAGATTGACAAGGGTCTATTCCATTGTGAAGATTGTGGCATCTGCAGGTTTGTACATGAAGATTATGTTTGCTAATTATTTATTTATTTTTACCTATTATAAGAATCTTATGAGATTACAGTTAAATTTATTGTGGAAGTTTCTGTGACTGTTGAAAGTCTAATGTTACTGCCAACTTTTATCTCTTAAACTTTCTGCTTATGCATATTGTTGAATCAAGAAGTGTTTTTTTTTTTGTAAGATCAACCTATAGGTAAACCTGATAGTTACAAATTGTGGACAAAGGTAAACATCATATTTTCAGTTAGTAATATTATTCTTAATTGTGAATGTGTTGTTTACAGGTTAAAGAATGCTGCAATATATGTCCTTTTGATAGCATTTTTTTCTCAAGAATTTGAGCGACATCTTTTGGATCAGCTGAAAGAATTGCAGGCGGGGGCTACTAGGGCAGCCCTTTGTAAAACAGAATGTTGCCACAGTTCTTTTGTGGAGCAAATATGGGGCCCACCCGGAACAGGGAAACGACAACTGTAAGTGTGTTGTTATTTATACTCTTGCAAATGAACCGTAGGCACTTACGTGTGCTCCGACAAATGTTGCTATATTACAAGTAGCTTTATGTGTGCTTAATATGGTAAAGCGATTGTTCAATACTACAACTGCAAGTGAAGATTTCTTTTATTGAATTGGAGACGTACTTCTGTTTAGGAACAAGCAAATGTTAAAAGTCTGTTCAGATAGATTGAAGAAATCTTTCTCGAAAATTGAGTACATAGGCTGACTTAGTAGTGCCTTGGGTCTTTGACTGGTTGGAAGCATTGCATAAGATCTATGACTGATATACTTGAAGATTGTGTCTTTCATCATCCGACCCAAGTCCATTCTACTTTTTTTTGCTAAGTATTCTTCTACATTGCACCAATACGAGATAATGAGATACACAAACCCAAGTTAATGTCTTCTAAATTCAATAAATTTGTTTCTTTTGGGTGTATAAATGTTTGAAATTGTGAATTTGGCAATTGGGCTTCTTCCGTCTTTGTCCAATTTGGGATGGAAGTTATAGCAAGCAAGAAGAATCAAGTGGTGATGCATTTGAGGTATTGACACGTGAGAAGTTGTTAAACTATCAGCCTGAACTTCTGCAGCAATTTGGGATGGAAACTGAGGGCAACTTGGGTATATAACTAGAAACCATCAAACTAACAAGCATTAACCAAGTCCTTCTAGATAAAGACATTGGTTGAATTATGGAAAATGCATAGTTTTCTTTAAGGTGAAAACAATATATTGTAAAGAAATGGACCTCACAGCACACCTTAAACTTGGTTTTACAAAGCGCGTATGAGGCCTATGAGGCGTTAGGCGACGTTTTCCAGGGGTTTGAGGCGGCGTCTCATGCACATCTAGATCAAAATTTGTTAAGCATGGCAAAACGCGCAAGGCGAATCAGGTTGGGTAACGGGTCAGTCAGAGTTAGGGTCAAATCTGGTTCGTAAAAACGTGTTGTTTTTTAGAAGGTATCGGTTTGGGTTGAAGTTAGAAGTTTTATAAAAAAAAATCAAAATTGGTTTCCCCCTATATTTATCTTTTACGTTAGTTAATGACAACGACAACGGTGATGATAGTGGTGTTGCGACGGCAGTGCTGATTGTGGCGGCAGCAACAACAAGGTGGTGGAGGCGGTCGATGAGGAAGTAGTCCGAGGAGCTGGGTATCTTGGTTGCTTCATCTGCTGGACTTTTTTTTCATCTGTCAGTGCATACATAAGTCCCATAAATATTTATAAATGACTTCTACTATTGTATATAGATTTGTATCTAATTAATATTTAAAAAATAACTTTTTAATTGTATCTAAACGTAATTTAATTTAGATCATTTCTATGTACCTGGTAGTCCAAGTAAGTTATAAATTGTATAATATTAAGTGATTTTTAATGTTAAGCAAATGTATGTTCACGTATGATATATATCACTGATGTTTTCATTGTTGCTGCTGTTGTTTTATTAAACCCCCCACCCATGAAATTATTTGTATAAATTTTTGTGATTATTTCCTCAAACAAAATACAACTGATTTTAAGATCAAATATACTTCTAAAATTACTCATAAAAAGTATCCTATTTAGTTAAATTAGGCTCTTATTTCTTGGTGGAGATCTAGGTTCAATTTTAACAGTGGTGATAATTTGGTGTATATTTAGTAGTAAGTAGGAGTTGTGTACCATTAGCCGTTCAATCAAGGTATGTGGTTTTTTTGAAGTGTATGGCAATTTTATTTATTAAATATATATCCTTATCTATAATATTTTATTACCTTTAGGTATAATATCATCGGTTGGAGTGATTAGATATGAAGCTGTTAGTTGCAAAACCTCCAAAACATGTTTCAGATTAACATTGTCTAAGCAATTTGATGTTTTGATTCGTCTATTCACGTATTATTAGTATCGTATTGTTTTGTTATCGTTTAAATATTTGAACAACCTTTTTGTGTTTAATACTTTAACTAATTTTTCCATCATTTTATTAATCATTAAATTTTTAATACAAAGTAAATTATAAACACGAATCATAAGGGTATAACTTCACAACCCGTAATTAAGTTTGTGAAAGGTTAATAACTCTTCTTATAGCGAACACATTACCATGTAATAATTTTTGTATGATTTTAAGTATGTATTAATCATAAATAATTCTCGAACCCGGGAAGCAGTCCCGAGTGATAACCTATGTTTAATAAGTAATAAAATAAAACAACCCGGGAAGCAGTCCCGGGTGATAACCTAGTATAAAAATATATTAGGATAATGTATATAGAGTGCTAGAAATTTGAAAGTTTTCAAAGATGAATTCGTTCGCATCTCGAAATCTCTAGAGCTCATAAAAGAGGATACTTTCTTATGGGTTAATAGTCGGACGAAGCTTAAGACACTTGAATGGGATAAATGGAAATTGTTTGATGTAATCGATCTTTTGAAATGCGTTTTATTGTTTTGTTTCCAGTTTTTAGTTTTTTGCTGGCTCTTTATATTTATATAATCTTAAAACTAAATGTCGGTGCTACCGACAAATTACACTTTTACCCTTTTGTCTAAAATTACAATCGGTGATAACAAGACAAAAGACATCCATCCATGATCCATGACAGTGTCAAAATGTACTTGGTCCACTTTTGATTTTTTTTTTACAGCCACCACCGTCGTTGGAAATCTGCTAACCTGTAACAACCACCACAACATCACCGTTTTAGTCCACATGACGAGTTCTAACATGGCGACGTTTCAGGTTCATTTTAAGGGTGGAAGGTACAAAGAAGCTAGCAGAGGGTACAACCACTGGTCCCACCACCACACCAGTCGCCGGAAAATGCAATTAGGAAGCCGAGAGGCGATGAAGAGAGGGAAATGAACTGCCGCGGTGACTCCGGCGACGAGGATAGTCCGATCCGTGCTGCATGCCCTGTTTTCTGGCTAGATCTTCTAAGTTCACAGTTAAATCTCGAGTGTTTTTTTTTTTTTTTTTGTCTCGAAATCCCTAACAAGAAAGAGAGAGACAATACAGAAAGAGGGTAGAAGATGGAGAGACAGAGAATAGGGGGCAGGAGATGGTGGAGTTTGTTCTAGGTGTAGGTTGTTCTTGGTGGTGGTCAATCAAAGAGAGAAAGAGTAGAGTGGTTCTTGATTGAAGCAGATAGAGTAGGAAACACAAAGAGAGAGAGAGAGAGAGAGAGAGAGAGAGATTTCACTGAAATTTTGAACTTTAGGAATGAAGAAGAGTTGTTCCATAGACGGTTAATTGTAGTTTTTTACATTTTGGTTCATATGCAGACACACTTTAACAATTTAATCCAAACATATCTACATGGACACGATATCCTTTTTTTTTTTTGAATATTTAACGATAACTAGGAACCGTGTTATTATCGGATAACGATAACTAGCTACCGTGTTATTATCGGATGGATACACGTATCACAATGGTTCAATAAATAATTTATATGATGAGCCATGCGTTTTAGTTTTTAACATGATCTCTTTTCATTTTTCTGTAGATACATGTACATCTTTCCATAAATGTTATCTTCAAACATTGGAATGTTGTGTTATAATTGTATTAGTATTACCATGCTTTTACGCATAATCTTTTATGTGACAAATATTTGCATAAGTGTTTTTCATCATACTCAAATGCTTGAAAAATGTTCAAATAAATACATGTCAATATTCTTTCAGGCATATCATGACTTTATTGTTTAGATTTTCTCTTACGATTGCTATACCAAATGCCGGTACAGTATCAATACCATAATAAACCAAAACGATGTCGACCGAGTTCCCGATGTAATGCGCAAACCATGGTTTTAAATTTTCTTTTTTTACCTTCAAGATTATAGACTTTATGTAACGAAGTCACAAACATGACATTGCCGCCGCAACGCGCGGCACGGGTAAAAATCTAGTATATATATATATATAGAAAAAGTGTAACGTACAATTAGGGCTTATCGTATGCTCGTACGATATTGTGAAATTGCATGTTATAAAAAAGCACGTTCGAAATCGCATGTTGGTATTTTTGATGAAATCGCATGTTGGTTTTTTTATAGCAATTTCGCATGTTGGTTTTTCAGCACAAATCACATGTTCAAGAGTGAATTCGCACCAGATTGTACGCTTGAGATGATCGCATACATATTGTACGATAAGAGTCATTGTACGCTAACCTAACCATATATATATAGGCTAAGGTTCATGCAAGAACCACCCTTATTGCGAGAACCGCGAGAACCAATGTGAACACAAAATAAAATCTAAAAAAAATCAAAAAAACACTCAAAAAAATATTTAATATTTTTTTTAAATCTCGTTACCATAAAAAAAAAAACTTTTTTTTCGAGTAACAGTTATCCACGCACGTGTGCATATGTATCATTACTTCGACGAATTCGGTAATACGTTATCAGGAATAGACAATTGCACTTTAATTTACAATACCATTCGTAATACACTACTTTTTACATTACCAATATTCAAAATGCACATGTGCATCATTAGGTATAACCATGATATAACGTATTTTGGTACAAAAGGTTTGTGATTTTAAATGGAGAAGTAGGCCCATATACATGTTTTTTGGTTAGTTATATATAGTGGTTGATTGTTTGGTTATAGTTGTCAATTTATGATGTAATATGTTGATTGGATGGTATAAATGGTGTTTACATACATGTAATAAAGTGAAAATATTGGTAATGGTATTGTATTATGGATGGTAGGAGGTAATGGTATTGTATTATGGATGGTAGGAGGTAATGGTAGTGTATTATGGATGGTAGGAGGTAATGATAGTGTCTTATGGATGGTATGATAGATGAAAAGGAAAGTGTATTCAAAGTAGTGTACCAAAACACCTTATTTCATGTTGATACATATAGATGCACATGTGCATTTCTAATATTGGTAATGTAAAAAGTATTGTATTACACATGGTAGTGTAAATGAAAGTGCAATTGTCTAATAGTTGTAATGAATTACGGAATTTGTCAAAAAATGACAAAAATGCACATGTGCATGTTTGTGTCTTATGGATGGAATGATAGATGAAAGAGAAAGTAATGTACCAACACACCTTATTTCATGTTGATACATATAGATGCACATGTGCATTTCTAATATTGTTAACGTAAAAAGTAGTGTATTACACGTGATGTAAATGAAAGTGCAATTGTCTAATATTTATAATGAATTACGGAATTTATAAAAAAAATGATACAAATGCACATGTGCATAAATAACTGTGACTTGAAAAAAAAATTGAATTTTTTTTATTGTAAACGAAATATAGCGATTTTTACAAAAAAAAAAATAGTAAAAAAAATTTGGGTGTTTTTTAGATTTTTTAAGTATTACTGTTTGTGTTCACACTGGTTCTCGCGGTTCTCGCAATAAAGGGTTGTTCCTAACGGATCCTTCTCATATATATATATATATATATATATATATATATAGGGGAGGGTTTAAATGAGAACACCTATTTTTTGTGAGAACCATGAGAATAGGCACTCATTTATATTCCCTTATGTTTAATTAAAAAGGTTAAATTGGTAATTATGTTTAATCTTATTCCACTATCATACGCTTACCCTTCTGATCTCTCCTTTCATCTTTCAACCACCGCTCTTCCAATCTTTCCCTCCTTCTCTCCACCACCGTGCCAGATTCATCCAATTCCCATCTTGAAATCACAACTTTCAAGGTCTAACACAACAAACAAACAAACAAACAAACAAACCAACAATCAACAGAAATTAACCCTAAAAACCCAATTCCAACAAACAAGTACATAATTTATTATAGTTAAAGTTAACTTTAACTCTAAACATGTTTACTTAACGGTGTTGATTGCTTATTTTTTTGTTGTTTAAATTAAAGTACGCATAGTCTATAATAACCCATCGATATATCATGTAGCAAATACATCATCGCCAGCACCCCGCCGCGAAGCGCGGACTTCAATACTAGTTTGAAACAAATTATCCAACGTTTTTAAACCCGGACCGGTCCGGCCAGGATCCGGAAGGTGCAGTAGGCCGGTTCAGCTAGTTAGGCCGTTTCAACATTGACCCGGGGGTCGGGCCGGGATCCGGGCAGTCGGGCCAGCGGTTCTTCACAAAAGGTCGGGCCGGCTTTTTATTTTTTTAACATTTTCACCCTAAACAACAAAACCTAATGTCTCAAACTCTCAAAATCAAAACACACAACCCCCATCTTCTGTACTGAGTACGCACAGCCTCCATCTTCTTTAAAAATTCTCCCTAAACAATAAAACCTAACAACACAACATCTTAGAATCATATATATATATATATATATATGACGTAATCCGGGTCTTGAATCCGGTTGGACCGGTCGAACCGGTCCAACCTTTGACCCGATAAAACGACCGGGTCGACCTCTAGTCTGTTCATGAAAACATTGATATTATCTCCTCTAAACAATAACTTTTTTAGACAATAACTTTTTAAACAAATAAATCCATGTAAACCCAATTAATCCACTCAAATATGTTGGTGTTGAATTATGATCATCTCAAGTATGATTTAGACACTCCTTAGGGTGAAGGGGGTGCACCTCTCATGAGATGGGGGAAATTTCCACCCACCCAATCATGATGTGCCATGTCAATTCCCCTTTCATACACCATTCTTACCCAAAAAACATAAAGGGTGATTTCACCCAAACTATTTAAAAAAATGCATGATTGGTTGAAAGAGGGTGTGACCCACCATTACCCCCTCTCCCTCCTCTTCTCCGCATGCGGTGAGTAGTCACCGTGTGAATGCATATGTCTATCGCTTGCCTCAATCACGTAACGTAGCTTTATCAGATGATACAAGACCGGTACTGAACAGAGCAAAAGGCAAAGTTGAAATGTTCTGAAGTCCATTCGGACGGATGGACATATAGTCCATCCGGATGAATGTAGAAATTGTCCATCCGGAAGCCCATCCGTCCGGATGAGATCCATCTGTCCGGATGGAGGCCATCCGCTACTTAGTTCATCCGAACGGGTCTTGCCTATAAATAGGAGAGTGGGTCTTTGTCATTTGTAACTTTTTGTGACTTGAGTAGGGAAACTCTGTCCGTTTGATTTCTCGATGTATACACTGTTATATCAGTAATCGAAATCTTATTATATTTACATCTTCGTGTTCAATCCACACACGTGATTGGATTCCGCACAGTTCACGTGTCAGTACGCAGTCAACGGTTAAGGAATTCATTCGATCCTGAATTCACAAGTCGTATCAGAGCAAGGTGCTTGATTACAAGGATTGAAGACACGAAGATTCATCAACTTCATCAAATTTCAGAGACAATTCTTCATTTTCTTCTTCTACTCGTCTTCTATTTTTCACTTTGAACTTAAAACTTCAGATTCACCAAGATTTCACGGTTAAAATTGGCTAAATTTGTAGTATAATGTGCGAAAATCAGTTTTAACAAACCCTACAGTTTCAGATCAAATTTCAAACAAAATCATACTCAAATCTGTCAAAATCATGATCTTCGAAACCAAGATTGCTGACATCATCATCCATCTATCCGGATGGATAGAGTAGTCCATCGGGACGGATAGACAGTTCATGAGTGTTTATGTTCAAGAAATTGTTCATCCGAAAGAGTCTATCCGTACGATCTCCATCCGGACCAAGTCCATCCGAACCAGAGTTGTCCATCCGAATCAAAGTGCTCATCCGGACCAACAGTTCATCTGGACCCAAACTGTGACAACCCGTACTCTCGTTGACGAGAGAAGGGTATTTTAATAATATTCAAAATTTTGGATATTAGTAATTTATAATATTATTATTTGCGAAATAATAAACCACGACAAGAGTCTTAAATATTTACGCATCTAGTTATTTATTATTCGGGACTGTCCGTTCGAGCGTGACACGTAGAAATTTAACAAATCCACACACCCGCACTTGGGCTAGGCCCAAAGCCCACTCCCTAATTAACCTAAAAACCCTACACTATTTAAACCTCCTAAACCTCTCCCCTCATCTTCTCTAAAACACAACCATGACTTCTCTCACCCTCTCGTTCTTGACTCCGGTGACCGGAGCTTCTCCGACGACCCCTCCAGTCGTCGTATTTTCTGATAAACCCTCACCCACCTTCTCCCTCTTCCACACACATTCGTCTCTCTCTCTCTCTCGTCGTTTTGACGGCGCCGCTGCTCGCAGCTGTGGTAATGGTGGAGGTGGTTCCAACGACTGAAGTTGATGATAAATCGCTGAAGTTGTCAATGATGAAGATGAACAGCCGATTGATTAATGCTGATGATGGAGGTTTGAAGTTTCAACAGTGGCAGTGGTGATGAAGGTGGCTTTTAACGGCGCTGGTGACGGAGCAAAGACGACGGCAAACCCCCGTTCATCTCCTGAGCACTCGGTTAGTTGTGTTCCCCTGTGTTTGTTGTAAATTCTTTGAAGCTTTGACTGTATGTAATTGATAACTGTGTTATTTGGAATAAATGCTTTGTGTTCACAGCATGTTAGAATAACTAGGGTTTTTGTATGACTCTTGTATAAGGTCTAGGGTTCAACTGATGTAGATATCATGTCTGAAAATATGATGCTCGAATTTGTTAGTTTGTTGATGAAATGATATTGAAACATTGCTATTTGTTCTACTCATAATGATGTTTGTGAAACTCTGTTTTCATTTGAATGTATAACTGTTTATGCACCAGGTACAACCTAGTCATGCATATTATGAATAATCGTTGTGAATAAAATAGTGATGTAGAGGATGAATCTTTGTGTAGTGATATTGTAGGATGAAATGTTATGAATTCTTCCCTGTTAGTGTTTGTGGAATAATGTTAATACATCCTTGTTAATCAACTTAGGAGACAACTCAGTAGATCTTGAATACAAAAGTTTGAATGTAAAACCATTTGAGTGATGCATGATAACTGTTAAATTAAAAGCTCGGTGATGAACTTTAATGGAATGTACGAGTAAATATGCATTGAGTACAACCCGGTGTTGCATACCTCACATAAAAAGGGGTATATGAAAAATGGGGACCACTATTAAGAGACAAAGCAAATTTGTGCACAGGGATTGTCTGAATGTGCGCAGCCATGGGTCCCACTTTGTTTTGAAATATGGAATTCATCACACAATTCATTTGAGTCGCACAATTTTTGAGTGGAATCACACAAAATTGGTTTCCTACACAATCTGATCGCATAAGTCAAAGATGGTCCCACTGTTTTCTTAAATGCTACTCACACCCACTCACTTGGAGTCACATTCTTTATGTTATTCCAATCGCACAACTGTGCATTGATCACACAAGTCATTTATTTTGGGCCTTTCTTAAAATATACAGACTTGACTTTTATTTTGGGCCTCACTAGTCTTGGGCTTTAAACACTCGTATGACCGCACACTTGTCAATGGACCGCACACTCCCGTGTGGGTCGCACACTTGACAAGTGGGCCCCACATTAAACATACATTGGGCCTTATTCTAGTGGGCCGCACACTAGAAAAGCCCAAACCTTTTATAGGCCACACACAACTCACTGTTCCATGTCATTTCGTGTTAATTGATTTATAAATGGAATATTTATGGATAAGTGTTATACGATAACTGTTACTTGTACAATACTTGATGAATACGTGTTAGATACGTGTAGGATTATACGTGACACTACTTGCACACGAACCTAATGAATATTAATAACCATAATAGGGTATGGTTGACCAACGTAACCCAAGTAAATTAACTACCGAGCAAAGCAAAGGTGAGTTCACTACTTTTTACTTAAAGCATGCGTTCCTAGTGGTTGGGAAATGGAACGAAACACTTTTCCTGGTTTGGTATTGCTTACTATCTCCTTGTGCGCGATACGGTATTTCTATCTCATTGTGTGGGATACGGGTAACAACGCTATCCCCTTGTGAGGGATACAAACTACTTTTCTCCCCTTATGCGGGACTCTTAGTTAATTACTGTTTGTACGGAAATGCAACGAGCAACACTAAACGAAACTCTATCACTCAAGTCCCTACTACTTAATACCGATTAGTCGCCGGGGCAAGGCGAACGGGTTATTAGTTGATAGCGCTATTTAGGTTCGACCAGCTGTGACACCTGTGTCACTTCAACCATCAAAAAAATTCCAAACCAATGAAATATTGTATTTCATACTTGGGATTTGTAAAAATATGTGTATCATTTGCGCATATCAACTCTTGTTCGATTTTATGCTTTAAATCGCTTTCTGGAGGGTTATACGCGCTCTGATGCGTAAATATAACCAGTTTAATCCAACGAACACTCCGGAATAGTGAAATAGGCTTAACATACCTTAAATAACCTTTACATAACTTAGAAATAAGTTTTAAAGGCTTTGGTATGGCAAAAACAAGTTAATTCGCTTACAGGGACTAAACTTGACAAACTGCGAAAGTATGCCAATTTGAACTATAACGAACATTCCGGAACATGACCATAAGTTAAACATACCATAAATATCCTTTACATAGCTTAGAAATAGGCTTTGAGGGGTTCGGTATGCTAAAATAAACTTTTGGGTCATTCAGGGACTAAAAGCGTCAAAAAGTGCACAAGTTTGCACTTTCGCGCATAACTTACGTTCTGAATACATCCGGACATCCAAAAATTTATGTAAGCACTAAAATATTTTTATTTTAGTGTTTGGCATAAGAAAAATCCATTCGTCGCGCCATTTGGATCGTTTTTCGCGCTTATGCGCATTCCGTCGTAATTAACCGAACATCGCGATCGTACGACCAAACGAACCGACATCCGAGATATTTTTGAGCACATTTTGAGTTCCCTATACTTTAACTTCATTTTAGAGCCTTGAAATGAGGTTAACGGGGTTCAAACGCATCGAAAATAGCTTAAACGGGCTGCAGGGACCATTTCTGCCATTTTTGAAACTTTTTCTGAATCTGGTGCATGGTGGCGTAGCGCGAGCACTAAGGCCTTTACCAGTGGCGCTATGCGACTGCCTAAGCTGGACAGAAACTTGCAGAAACATCGAATCTGGTCCGTTCCACTTTCGCACACGGTTTTGGGCAATACCATGGGCTCAAATGGTTTTCTAAAACCAGGGTTTTGAGGTGGAGGGTTGAGATTGAAGCACGGTTAACGAGGAACGATCTTAACGGCTCTACGAATCCTATAAATACCCACCTCCACCCTTCACTTTTCCTCACAAGAATTTTGATCTTAGAAGCTCTAAGTTGAAACCATTGTTTCATACCTGAGTTACTTGGATCGAGATTAGCATTCAGGGACCCTTTGTAAGTATTCCTTCGTTCTTTTATTGCTTTTCGAGTCCGAAAGTAAAACTTTGTTTGACTTTCTGCATTGACCAGTTTATGGTCAATGCGAAGTTCGTTTGAACTTCGCAACGTGATTGTAATCACGATGGTTATAGTCCCTTGTGACTATGCCTACTGATTACCACGTTGTCTAGGGACATAAGGGTAAGTGATCTAATAAATCGCTTATACCTTCGAACCCGACCCATTTGGTCGATCATTAGGATCCGACCAAATACATTAGGTGACCATAGCATATAGGGAATAACCTTCCGAGGTTATACCCTATGGTCACATCGTTTGAGTAGTTGTATGATAGGTAGTTTATATGCCTTAGGTAAATTACCAGAATACCCTTTTCATGTATAATTGGTAATTAAGCATATGTAACCTAAACTTTTGTCACATAACTGATTATGTAACATGTTTAGGCATATAACACTTGTCATAGGGCTAGTTAGACGTCTCGAGTGCGCCTTTGCGCGCACGACGCGTTAAAGTAGCATAAGCTACCTTAATGGGTCGCGATGGGTCGTAAGTACTTAGGTTAGGTTTCATTTAGTATGTAGGCTTTGTTAAACCATATGATACGAGTCTCCATACTCGTTTGGTTTACGAACCCTCATTCTATCTAAATCCTCCGATTTAGGTCCGGTATATTAACATAGTTACCTATATTAGGTGCCGTTTGATTTCCGGGATCTCTAGCATTGCTTGGTGGTTATCCTAGGACTTCTAAGCAATCTCAGGTGAGTACATAGTCCCCTCTTTTACTGTTTTCAAACTGTATTGGGGTGAAGCATGTGTACCTATCTGTTATTTTCATGATTTCAGAGTATAATTGATTATACATGTTATTACTTATCATTTGACAAACTAAATGACTATCTATGGTTTAAACACTGATTTCTCAAAGAACATAAAATAAATTGTTGAATTGTACTTATTTTATGTTCACCAGACCGGTTGTTAGTATGATATAGCGCTATAGGATTTGACACGCCATTCCTGTTGTCATGGAATGTCTGAAACCAATTTGTTTCTCCATCCAAATAGGGATTGCCTTTGTGGTATCCCTATAGTCTCAAAGGTGTATTTTGATGCACTAGGTCTGAATGAATTCTTAAATCACACTTTTAAAGTATAGTTTGATATACTCCCATGTGTGATATTGTACAAAACCAACATATATTTTGATAATCATCCAAAGCATATTTTGATATGTTATTTACAAAACCAAAACATAGTTTAATATGTTATTTATCACATCCAAAGCATATTTTGATATGTTACTTATAAAAAACCAAAACATAGTTTAATATGTTATTTATAAATCCGAAGTATACTTGTAATATACTACTTAAAACTATTATTTTAAACAACGAAGGTATATTTAATGTACTATCTATCTATCGATTGGGTTTTGGTTAGTGTTTAGATAACGGGACGGGTGTAATGTAATGAAAACATGGTAGATACGCCGCTGGTACTTCTTATATATAAGTGTTTTCATTGCATTACATACCGTGGCGTTATTTAGTACACTTGGGTTAACGATATTGGAACTGAAATATACTTTAATATATTACTCATTCGATTCTCTTAAAATCCAAAGTATATTTTCAAATATACTATAAACCTTTTCATCAAAATATTGTTTTACAAGCAACTTATCTTATACAAACTCATTTTACATGGTTATTCATTTAACCTTACATTTATTTATACATATCATCTGATCTTATTGTTTTTCAAACGATTTACAAAACAAATCAATTTACAAGGTTCATGACTAAACTTTATTAAACATTTTCTTAAACTTACAAGTCATGAATCCTATTTTCACAAAACCTATGTATCTCACAGGCATTTTTATGCTGACGTACCTATTTTTACACATGTTTCAGGTACTGCTTTGCAATGATTGTTGATACATGCTACATTTAGGATGGACTCGTGCCTTAGCAACTTTAAAACTTGGAAGATCATAGTTGTACTTATTTGATTGTATTAAAACAATGAGTTCATTTATTCAATAAAACAGAATTTATTTATTCCATGGTTATGAAACAATGATTCTGTTACAACACTCCCCGACGTTTCCGCCACGTCTAGTCGCTATACGTGGTCGGGGTGTGACACCAGCCTCACACCGACCCTTGTTACTGGGAACGGGCGTGAACTAATAGACTCAGGCAAACCGTCAATGATGATAGAACATTGACAAACGGGGCACTGCGGAAACGTACGGTTAAGTAAGTATTCGGTATTGGAAAAACAGTTTAGTCGCTCAGTTATGGGGTAGCTCCCCATGGCATGTATAAATGGATAAATTAACTGGTTAAAACAAGTTTTTGGAAATAAAACTGGAAAACTCTAAACTCGTGAACTCGCCAACGTTAAGTTGACACTCTACTGCATGCTTTGCAGGTTGCTCGCTAACAACTTTGGACGAACGTTGCAATCGGATGGAGTGTGTGGTTTGTAAGTTTCATGATAACAAACTTGTGGTTTTAAATTACGATATGTTCTACTTTCCCTTCCGCTGCAAACTAGAACCATGTTTTATGAAATTTTAAATTAGGTCACTAATTATGCTAATGTTTATAACAATAACTAATCCGTTCAAAATAATTAGTGGCTAAGATCCTGGTCGTCACACGCCTCGCGGTAATACTCCGCGTGTGGATTTTGAGGGTGTGACAGATTGGTATCAGAGCCATTGGTTATAGCGAACTAGGTTTTAAATATAAAATATTTTGGTTTGGGAAATAAAATATTTTTATATGAAAACCAGACTATAACCGTTCTTTAACGAAAACCACAACGACACCACACTCTGGATAGCAAGGTTCGTCAATCTCAAATGCTCACCTGGTAATGGTAGGTTAACGGCATTTACTTGTGCATAACTTATGTGTGTGAACACGCATGTGTGTATGTGTATAATTAGCATATATGTGTTAGTATGTATGCGTATATTTAGTATTTAACACAGTGGATCATACGAAGGCTAGGCAAGCATGTTACGTGCTAAACAGGAGCGAGTCCTCCTAAACCTGGTTCGAAACCACGATACACTAAGGGCAAGGAACCAGTTATTCCAAGCCCTCGTCCACGTATTACCTGATATTATCCCTGGACTGTGAACCGACGCGAGGGACGTCCACTCGATAAACCTGCCCAGGAGAGGCCTGCTACGAATCACATAGAGAAGTTACGAGAACGAATCGACGAAGGGGAGCCACCCCTATATCCTGGGATATTAGAAGGAACGACGACGTCATTCGCATCCTTTTTACTTGCGTATTTCTTTTCCCAACTTAAGTAGTGAGACTTGTTCCCTCACCCGACTGATCACCTGGATTCTTGAAGCATTCTAGTAAGTCTACACTTTTCGGGTTTCTGTTTGCACATCTCGAACACGAAAAACATGCGTGGTGTATGCTTCTCATTGTAGTGCCAGCAATCGTATCACCTTTCCATCGACCACGAAGTTATTTCCCCTAATTACTCGTTACATGGTTAATCCCTATTCAAGTTCAACCTTATACCTTAGCACGCCCCAAAACCCAGCAAATTGCCATCTTTCTTACAAATCGGCATATGTTGAGGCGTGACGCGACGAAGACATAAACCAGACAACCCATCAACGAGCAGGGTGACCTAGATGCTTACCTTATCCTTCATTTGCCAAGAGCCGTTATTCTTTGACGACTTTTCTGATTTTGGTGAATCCTTTCACTAGCTTTCGAGCGAATCAGCATCTATTGCTTAAGACGGTATCCTCACTTCTATTGCTTCTTTATCACGACATCCACGCTTCTTCATGTAGGAGCCTTGACCAGATCTCTCGTCAGTTTGGTGAATTCAACAAACTCGACCTTTAGTCGACAAAATTTTTAGCTCTTGAAATTCAGCAACGTGTCACTTCAATCATAATTTTTCGAAAGCTTGTTTCCGCATCTTCACATCAAAACCCCTCGACGACGTAAGCCCTACTTCGAACTCATTCGCACGACTTAGAACAAACCACTTGAACTTGACTTCCTACCGGTCTGAGAGATCGCATTCTTCCAGATGTCCCAGTAGATCCTAAAACCTACAAACCCGCACGACGACCATCCCTCTCTAGCTACTTATCATTGTGCTAACCACATTGACGTAACACTCCTTATCGGCCGACGACGTTCTTTAGTCTAACCGCATACAACTCAAGTACGACCAGCTACCTTATCGACATTAGATAAATTCTTATTGCCGATTCCAAGGCCTTTATCTTTTGCCTCAAAATGAACGCATCGATTGCGACTACCCTTCTTACATATTCTCGCTACTCGTGTTATGCTTCACGAATTCCATGATTCTTATCCTACCCTATTCTGCACAAACCTCCGTTTGGACGAATTACTTTCTACGAACGTTACTCGTTGGAGCAACGGGCCAAGGAGTACCCCGGAGGAAAAAGGTATCACAAGCACTGTTCTTCGAACTCGATACGATCAACACCTAGTCACGACATTCGAATTTATCCCATCCTGTCAAATTTCGACACATGTTCCCTTTGACGACACCTGAACCTACTCCAAGAACCGGTAGGGATCCGAACGACTCCTACGCTTAACCCTAGAATCCCTACAACCCAAACCACTTTGCGCTAAGTTTTCAACGCGCGACTTTCAACGTCGCAAGGTCCGCTTTTCTCAATCGCTTGCGCCTCTCGACAACTCAAGGTTCCCGAAAGGGGGCAACTCTATGCATGGTTCAGGATTGGGATCCATGGTCCTTGCGCTCAAAATGTGGAGACATTACTCGTATGGTACCAACTGCACGATTTACACCGATCATGAGGGTCTCCAGCATAGTCTTTGAACACGCGACAGCACCGACGGGGTCGAACTCCTAAGAGATCGCAAGTGCGCGATCAAGCATCATCTGGACTGGGTTAACAAGAGACTAAACCTAAGCATGTAAGTGTGTTACAGTTTACTATTCTTTCGAACCTCCCGATCAAACTTGAAACGCTCTAGTAGGAACCCTAAAAGCGGAAAATTCTTTGGCTGAGTCCATGAGGGGCATGAAAAAGCCGCTCGAACTCAAGGCAACTACGCTCCCTACTCTATGGAATGTATCTGGGTTCCATCTTACAGGAATCTCTGAGAGCTTGTGATGGGCGAAACACACAAGTCTACATGGTACATCTCGACTCTGACAAGATGTATCACGACCTCAGGGCCCATTTGGGGGACCATAAATCATTTAACCAAGTTTGCGCACTTCCTTGTGAGCAAGGAAAATGACAGGTTTTCGAAACTTGCAGCCGTCTACTTGTTAAGAAGCAGTTGCTAGGCACGGGGTGCCAACCTCTATTATCTTTGATCGAGACCCGCGTTTTACTTCCGAGTTGTGACAGGCTATGCATAATTCCTTTGGCTCCCTGTTAAACATAAGCACTGCTTATCACCCGAATACGGATGGACAACCGAACTATTATTCCCGGGGGAAATACTTTTCGAACTACTGTTCCTGCGAGGGATACCTCTTAGACTTCTATTCCCACAAGGAATACCTCCCCATGTTTTGGTGTGATTTTTGATGTTAGTTAATAGACTCGACACTACCACCTTATTGCGGAACCAGTTGAGACCATGACCCTCGAGTATAACAAGGTGTCAATAGACAGAGTTCGTTCGAACTTGCGCCATGGCCTAGAATGTAACTAGGAAGGGAAAGACCAGATGATGCGCAGGTATCTCCAGTTGTTCACAAGCAAAACTTCCAGCACTGAGGCTACAATAGAATTTCGGGACGAAATTCCAACCAACGGGGGAATGATGTGATACCCCGCGAAAACGTTTCAGCATACTAGCTGGTTAGTGCGCGCTAAATTTCGGGATGAAATTTCTTCGAACTTGGGGATAATGTGGCACTTCGGGTATCCCTGCAAGTTTCTTTGATGTCATAAGTAACTTCGTGAAAACCCGTATTATGTGAGATACGTACTAACTTTGTGAACCTTATGCTACGTGACCTTACGTGCTGTATGACTTCATGTGCTATGTGCTTTGCATGATTCGTTTCGTGAACTTGTGTGAAACTACGTGTAACGTACCGTATATCTTGGCTTAAATTTCGAGGACGAAATTTCTGTAACATGGGGAGAATGTGACAACCCGTACTCTCGTTGAAGAGAGAAGGGTATTTTAATAATATTCAAAATTTTGGATATTAGTAATTTATAATATTATTATTTGCGAAATAATAAACCGCGACAAGAGTCTTAAATATTTACGCATCTAGTTATTTATTATTTGGGACTGTCTGTTCGAGCGTGACACGTAGAAATTTAACAAATCCACACACCCGCACTTGGGCTAGGCCCAAAGCCCACTCCCTAATTAACCTAAAAACCCTACACTATTTAAACCTCCTAAACCTCTCCCCTCATCTTCTCTAAAACACAACCATGACTTCTCTCACCCTCTCGTTCTTGACTCCGGTGACCGGAGCTTCTCCGACGACCCCTCCAGTCGTCGTATTTTCTGATAAACCCTCACCCACCTTCTCCCCCTTCCACACACATTCATCTCTCTCTCTGTCTCTCTCTCGTCGTTTTGACGGCGCCGCTGCTCGCAGCTGTGGTAACGGTGGAGGTGGTTCCAACGACTGAAGTTGATGATAAATCGCTGAAGTTGTCGATGATGAAGATGAACAGCCGATTGATTGATGCTGATGATGGAGGTTTGAAGTTTCAACAGCGGCAGTGGTGATGAAGGTGGCTTTTAACGGCGCTGGTGACGGAGCAAAGACGACGGCAAACCCCCGTTCATCTCCTGAGCACTCGGTTAGTTGTGTTCCCCTGTGTTTGTTGTAAATTCTTTGAAGCTTAGACTGTATGTAATTGATAACTGTATTATTTGGAATAAATGCTTTGTGTTCACAGCATGTTAGAATAACTAGGGTTTTTGTATGACTCTTGTATAAGGTCTAGGGTTCAACTGATGTAGATATCATGTCTGAAAATATGATGCTCTAATCTGTTAGTTTGTTGATGAAATGATATTGAAACATTGCTATTTGTTCTACTCATAATGATGTTTGTGAAACTCTGTTTTCATTTGAATGTATAACTGTTTATGCACCAGGTACAACCTAGTCATGCATATTATGAATAATCGTTGTGAATAAAATAGTGATGTAGAGGATGAATCTTTGTGTAGTGATATTGTAGGATGAAATGTTATGAATTCTTCCCTGTTAGTGTTTGTGGAATAATGTTAATACATCCTAGTTAATCAACTTAGGAGACAACTCAGTAGATCTTGAATACAAAAGTTTGAATGTAAAACCATTTGAGTGATGTATGATAACTGTTAAATTAAAAGCTCGGTGATGAACTTTAATGGAATGTACGAGTAAATATGCATTGGGTACAACCCGGTGTTGCATACCTCACATAAAAAGGGGTACATGAAAAATGGGGACCACTATTAAGAGACAAAGCAAATTTGTGCACAGGGATTGTCTGAATGTGCGCAGCCATGGGTCCCACTTTGTTTTGAAATATGGAATTCATCACACAATTCATTTGAGTCGCACAATTTTTGAGTGGAATCACACAAAATTGGTTTCCTACACAATCTGATCGCATAAGTCAAAGATGGTCCCACTGTTTTCTTAAATGCTAGTCACACCCACTCACTTGGAGTCACATTCTTTATGTTATTCCAATCGCACAACTGTGCATTGATCACACAAGTCATTTATTTTAGGCCTTTCTTAAAATATACAGACTTGACTTTTATTTTGGGCCTCACTAGTCTTGGGCTTTAAACACTCGTATGACCTCACACTCCCGTGTGGGTCGCACACTTGACAAGTGGGCCGCACATTAAACATACATTGGGCCTTATTCTAGTGGGCCGCACACTAGAAAAGCCCAAACCTTTTATAGGCCACACACAACTCACTGTTCCATGTCATTTCGTGTTAATTGATTTATAAATGGAATATTTATGGATAAGTGTTATACGATAACTGTTACTTGTATAATACTTGATGAATACGTGTTAGATACGTGTAGGATTATACGTGACACTACTTGCACACGAACCTAATGAATATTAATAACCATAATAGGGTATGGTTGACCAACGTAACCCAAGTAAATTAACTACCGAGCAAAGCAAAGGTGAGTTCACTACTTTTTACTTAAAGCATGCATTCCCGGTGGTTGGGAAACGGAACGAAACACTTTTCCTGGTTTGGGATTGCTTACTATCTCCTTGTGCGGGATACGGTATTTCTATCTCCTTGTGTGGGATACGGGTAACAACGCTATCCCCTTGTGAGGGATACAAGCTACTTTTCTCCCCTTATGCGGGACTCTTAGTTAATTACTGTTTGTATGGAAATGCAACGAGCAACACTAAACGAAACTCTATCACTCAAGTCCCTACTACTTAATATCGATTAGTCGCCGGGGCCAGGCGAACGGGTTATTAATTGATAGCGCTATTTAGGCTCGACCAGCCTCACACCGACCCTTGTTACTGGGAACGGGCGTGAACTAATAGACTCAGGCAAACTGTCAATGATGATAGAACATTGACAAACGGGGCACTGCGGAAACGTACGGTTAAGTAAGTATTCGGTATTGGAAAAATAGTTTAGTCGCTCACTTATGGGGTAGCTCCCCATGGCATGTATAAACGGATAAATTAACTGGTTAAAACAAGTTTTTGGAAATAAAACTGGAATACTCTAAACTCGTGAACTCGCCAACGTTAAGTTGACACTCTACTGCATGCTTTGCAGGTTGCTCGCTAACAACTTTGGACGAACGTTGCAATCGGATGGAGTTTGTGGTTTGTAAGTTTCATGATAACAAACTTGTGGTTTTAAATTACGATATGTTCTACTTTCCCTTCCGCTGCAAACTAGAACCATGTTTTATGAAATTTTAAATTAGGTCACTAATTATGCTAATGTTTATAACAATAACTAATCCGTTCAAAATAATTAGTGGCTAAGATCCTGGTCGTCACACGCCTCGCGGTAATACTCCGCGTGTGGATTTTGAGGGTGTGACAGATTGGTATCAAAGCCATTGGTTATAGCGAACTAGGTTTTAAATATAAAATATTTTGGTTTGGGAAATACAATATTTTTATATGAAAACCAGACTATAACCGTTCTTTAACGAAAACCACAACGACACCACACTCCGGATTGCAAGGTTCGTCAATCTCAAATGCTCACCTGGTAATGGTAGGTTAACGGCATTTACTTGTGCATAACTTATGTGTGTGAACACGCATGTGTGTATGTGTATAATTAGCATATATGTGTTAGTATGTATGCGTATATTTAGTATTTAACACAGTGGATCATACGAAGGCTAGGCAAGCATGTTACGTGCTAAACAGGAGCGAGTCCTCCTAAACCTGGTTCGAAACCACGATACACTAAGGGCAAGGAACCAGTTATTCCAAGCCCTCGTCCACGTATTACCTGATATTATCCCTGGACTGTGAACCGACGCGAAGGACGTCCACTCGATAGACCTGCCCAGGAGAGGCCTGCTACGAAGCACATAGAGAAGTTACGAGAACGAATCGACGAAGGGGAGCCACCCCTATATCATGGGATATTAGAAGGAACGACGACGTCATTCGCATCCTTTTTACTTGCGTATTTCTTTTCTCGACTTAAGTAGTGAGACTTGTTCCCTCACCCGACTGATCAACTGGATTTTTGAAGCATTCCAGTAAGTCTACACTTTTTGGGTTTCTGTTTGCACATCTCAAACACGAAAAACAAGCATGGTGTATGCTTCTCATTGTAGTGCCAGCAATCGTATCACCTTTCCATCGACCACGAAGTTATTTCCCCTAATTACTCGTTACATGGTTAATCCCTATTCAAGTTCAACCTTATACCTTAGCACGCCCCAAAACCCAGCAAATTGCCATCTTTCTTACAAATCGGCATATGTTGAGGCATGACGCTACGAAGACACAAACCAGACAACCCATCAACGAGCAGGGGTGACCTAGATGCTTACCTTATCCTTCATTTGCCAAGAGCCGTTATTCTTTGACGACTTTTCTGATTTTGGTGAATCCTTTCACTAGCTTTCGAGCGAATCAGCATCTATTGCTTAAGACGGTATCCTCACTTCTATTGTTTCTTTATCACGACATCCACGCTTCTTCATATAGGAGCCTTGACCAGATCTCTCATCAGTTTGGTGAATTCAACAAACTCGACCTTTAGTCGACAAACTTTTTAGCTCTTGAAATTCAGCAACGTGTCACTTCAATCATAATTTTTTGAAAGCTTGTTTCCGCATCTTCACATCAAAACCCCTCGACGATGTAAGCCCTACTTCGAACTCATCTGTTCAAAATAATTAGTGGCTAAGATCCTGGTCATCACACGCCTCGCGGTAATACTCCGCGTGTGGATTTTGAGGGTGTGACACAAACCACATCCGGACCAATTTTTTTTGTGTAATTTTCAAGTTTGATTAAGTGATTGTGTGTTTGTAGGTGATCATGGCTGAAGAAGTCTACAACATGTTTTACAACGCGTATACATCTGAAACAACAACTGATCCAATCCCGGTGTCAACTAAAACGGTTTCGAGTGCTATCTCTGAGAGTCTAAAGAATGACACTTTGTACGGAAATCATCAACGACCATCTAAACTAATAAACATAGAAAGATTATCATTGGTGGAGTACTCGTTTTGAAAACTGGGTGAAGGTGTATGCCTATGAAAGTTGGATTATGATGACGTATGGGTATAAAAACCAGTAAACAAGCAAAATGAATTACGTCTAATTCCAGAATATTCAAAAATCGAAAAAGAAAAACATTCTGATGAATTAAAAATGGTAACATTATTACAACAATCAGTTAGAGAGGATATTATGTTTTTGTTACAACATGGTGAACCACAAAGTCAATGTGGGAAGCTTTAAAGCTGAAAACCGATGGTGGAAAAGATATTAAAAAGAACAAAATATCTCTGTTGAAAAAAGAGTTTGATCTGTTTGGATGTATGAAAGGTGAAACAATCCGACAAATGATTGAAAGGTTTTGTCATCTTAAGATTGAGTTAGATAGGTTTGGAATTCACAAGGAGAGATGTCACACCCCGATTTCCACGTGTCACCGGTGGGGAGTATCGTGACGTGGTTGGCAACATAATAGTCAAACAACACAATATTTAATATGCACAGCGGAAGCAAATGAAAGATATAATTTCAACCGATTATAATATTGTAATATCAAATATCACAAATGTCGATTGTTTATCCACAGATGGATCGAAAATAAAATAGAAACAATAGTTCAACAGACAATAGGCATCTTAAGCTTGCGAGACTTCTAGTGATGCTAAGGAGAAATCCCAGCCAATTACGCTTAGTACCTGCATTTAATCTTTTGGGAAAATACGTCAGTTTACACTGGTAAATACTATCAACTGACTCATTTTAGAAAATGATTGAAAATTGATTTGGATGCACGTGGCATAAACATTTTATTTAACTTGGGAGAATTATTTAAATATATAATCTTGTGAACGAATTACATGTTCCTTGTGCGTTTAGTAGCCCGGATCTTGTCCGGTTTAAAGATCAATAGACACACCACATTATTCTTTTGTGCACTGACGGGTGTACGCCTACACCCCGCGCTTAAGTCGTGGCCATTTCGTAAAATGATGCCAAGGATATCCGGGACATGGTCATTAACCCCCCAAAGGCTTTAAGTAACAAGACTGTTTAAACGAGCCGATCAAATTATTCAATTAACCACCCAACGATGGATGATTTGATGCCCGATCAAGCGGTATTCTATATACCGTAACCCAAGCCCGTATAGGGAAAATAAGTTAAAAGTATTTACCTGAGCAAAGTATAATTCACAATAAGCAAATTGCAAGTAGCTTTTACTGGTACTCCTAATCTGGAACGAAGGTTTATAATAACCTATTAGAATCCTAACGGGTCTTTAATTAAGCTTAAGCTTAGACCGGTTAGTTTCAAAGATACGGTTCGTATGCACGATTAAGCGAAGACCGGATAGAATGTGATTTAGACCCAACAACTTCAGAGACTTGCTTAATATGGGTATTTCATACACATTCCGGATTTTGAGATAAAACCGATAAGGTTTGACCCGTTTAGGCTAGTTTATGTAAACTAGTTACATAAACCGAACCGAACGCGTAATAAGCGTAACGGGTATACTTATGAGCCATTTACAGGTTTCCTAAGTTAATATGCTTCATATATGTTGTGACATCAGTAAGATGTCATTTATTATGCCCGAAATGAATTTAAACACAAACTATGCCCCGTAGGGGTAGTTTGGTCATTTAAAAGGTTATAAAAGAGTTTAAGTAGTATCCTGAGTTACAGGTCTGATGTAATCAGCAAAGATAATCAATTTGCTAAGTTATATCAGTTGGTTATTGTATATATGTGAAATTTATCAACTACAACCAAACTATGCACCGTAGGGGCATTTTGGTAATTTCACATAAGCCGTAAAGCTCAAAACTGAAGTCTGAGTTAAACAACTTTTGCTTACTGTTAAAATATAATAATTTACCTCAAATATCAGTAGGTATCACCCTTTGTATGTTTAAAATAGTCTTAGTACATACTATGCGCTAAAAACGCTTAATAAGGCGATTAGAAGCCATTTCTGGGTTCGATACTTAAAGCTGATGTTTTTATCATTCCAGAAGGCTTAAAATAATTTATTTATCATATGTGATCAGTAGCAAAAGGTTTGGAGTCGTTTAGATATGTAAAACCCATTTTATGGCCCGTAAGGGTAAAACCGACAATTACCGGATTAAGCCTACGACTATGAGTTATGCTCAGCCTAAAATTAATTAAAAATCTTCAAAAATCCCAAAATAATATATTACATCAGTGGGTAATAAGTTTGATATCAAAAAGTAGGCTTAACTAGGCTATACGCTAATTACGCCGTTTTATTAACATAAAGCTTTCAATTTGCGCTAATGAGCATAACTCTCAAACTACACCTCAAACTGATGTCAAACTTTGCATACAAGTTTATATATCAGTGAGTAAGGTTTCTACTCTTTTACATTTCCAAAAATCACATTTTAAGCTAAAAAGGGCATAATGGTCAACATATGAGCAATTAACGGAATCATGCATATTAATTGGATAACTAATGATCCGAGGTGTATAATCACAGAGGGTTATACTAGCATGTAACCTGGTCCAAATAAAGCTCTAAGGCATTTCTAAAACATACCATAATGGGTCAGAACTGAAAGTCAAAGCGAAAGTCAAACTATGCGACTTTCGGTCCCGAACCGGGTCTCTACTGAAAATTGTCGGGTTGAACATGTTTAGACATGTTCTTACATACATTACCAAGTTATATCAATGATCAAACAGGTTATAAGTGTCCTACATTGCTAATTATGCATAAATTAGAATTTAAGTATCCTGTTGACTTTTTCTTAACAAGTTTGACCCGACATTTGACCTAGTTAGAGTGGGAATCAGGGGGAACCCTTTTGAGGGTTTATTACCCATATAATTACCAACTTATAACTACCTTTGATTCGAGATTTGACTGAGCCATTATTAATTAATCTCGAAGTCAAACCGTAATTACGACGGTTTGACTTTTAGCTAAATAACTAAGCTAAACTCAATTTAAGAAGGTTAAGCAAACTTACAAAGGTCTAATGATTGATGAGGAAGGCCTGGAAAGTGCTCTTGTGCTCCACAATTGATCAGAAGATGTTTGAGGAATGAATGATCAATGTGTTGCACGTAGGTGCTTTATATAGTAACCAAGACACCACAAAGTGTTGACAAACAAGTCTACTACTGACCATAACATTCCCACAAGTGTCCCTAGATGTTTAGGGGGTGTTTAGGGGTCGCACAAGATGAGGAAAATCGTTTTTGGGTCGATTATGCGCGAATACAGGAGGCTGTTTGCACTTTCTGTATCTGGGCGTCTGACGCAGCCCGCGTAAGGTTATGTTAACCTTTACGCGGCCCGCCTTAGCCTCGTCTACAGATTTTACATTTTCTATTTGTTGCATACTTGACTCTTGGCCCTTCCGAAAGGTCAACTAACCTTTATATTGCAATTTGAACCCTCTAATTTGACACATAAGGGTTTTAGGACTTATACCCACTTTGCCAAGTCCCTGGGCACTTCTGGTTAACCCGAAAAGTCATAATTTTCAACGTTAACGCTTTAACCCCTCGCACACAAATTTGATCATAACTTTCTCATGCGATAACGAAAGTTTATGAAATTTATATAATGCTTTCTAGTGAGCATAATTAACCGTTACAAAGCTTCGGGTTTGTCAAAAGGTCACTCAGAGGTATAACTTAAACATGTTGACACATTTAACCCCTGTAGTTTGTAATCTCTCACTTTTAGCTTCGCATGATCCATGATTTATTCGTTTGATGCTATAAACATCATGTAGGGTTAATGTACAATATATTTATTCACTGTTGGCATTTAGAACCCGTATATTCACATACTTTCCATGACTGTTAACTTTAGTCCTTCTATAACATTCTTTCACACGTTCAAACATATGACACGTGTCTACTCATTATAAGACGTGAATTGTCGAGGTGTTACATCCTCACCCCCTTGAAATAAATCTCGACCCGAGATTTACTGAAATAAATAAGGGTACTTTTCTTTCATCGTGGATTCAACCTCCCACGTGTATTCGGGACCTCTACGGGCATCCCATTTGACCTTTACAATAGGTATATGCTTCCTTCGAAGCTTTTTAACCTGTCGATCCTCAATCGAAAATGGTTTTTCCACAAATTTCAAGCTCTCATCTATATGCACATCTGTATGTGATATAACCAGTGATTCATCAGTGAAGCACTTCTTCAGATTGCAGATGTGGAACACATTGTGAATTCCACTGAGCTCTTCAGGTAAGTTTAACTTATAGGCAACTGACCCGACATGTTCGATAACCTCGAAAGGTCCTATGTATCTCGGGCTTAGCTTGCCTTTCTTACAAAATCGCATCACTCCCTTCCAGGGTGATACTTTAAGCAACACTTTGTCGCCTACTTCGAAGTTAAAAGCTTTACGCTTTGGGTCAGCGTAGCTCTTCTGCCTATCCCGGGCAGCTTTGAGACGGTCACGAATCTGTACAATCTTGTCCGTCGTTTCAAAGACTATCTCTGGTCCTGATAATTGGACATCTCCAACTTCCGCCCAACAAACTGGCGTTCTACACTTTCTACCGTATAATGCCTCAAAAGGCGCAGCCTTAATGCTGGTGTGGTAGCTATTGTTGTAGGAGAATTCAATAAAAGGTAGGTGGTTATCCCAACTACCACCCAAATCAATCACACATGCACGCAGCATGTCTTCCAAAGTTTGAATAGTACGCTCACTCTGACCGTCTGTCTGAGGATGGTAAGCCATACTAAAATTCAAACGCGTGCCCAAATATTGTTGGAAACTCTTCCAAAAATGTGACGTGTATCTAGTATCTCTGTCAGAGATAATAGACACAGGTATGCCATGTAAGGCTACAATCTTATCCACGTATAACTGGGCTAACATGTCGGAGCTATAAGTCTCCTTGATGGGTAAGAAATGTGCTGACTTAGTCAGTCTATCAACTATAACCCATATTGTATCATTTCCTTTCCTTGTCTTAGGTAACTTGGTAATAAAATCCATAGTTACCATTTCCCACTTCCACGTAGGAAGTTCAGGCTGTTGTAATAAGCCTGACGGCTTTTGATGTTCTGCTTTGACTTGCGCACAAGTCAAGCACTTAGCTACATAGGCAGCTACAGACTTTTTCAAGCCTATCCACCAATAATTTGCCCTTAGATCCTTGTACATCTTATCAGCTCCAGGATGAACGGAGTATTTGGAACTATGGGCTTCCTGGAGGATGACATCTCGAAGTCCTCCATAAATTGGAACCCATGTTCGTCCATTTAATCTTAGGATTCCGTCCTTGCTAAGAGTTAACTGCTCCTCAGTTACCCCTAGCTTTTCGTTAGGATAGTTAGCTTCCAACACAGCTTCCTTTTGTGCAGCTAATAACCTTTCAGTTAAACTGTTCTTTATTTCCATGCGCTTGGCATTGATTCGGATGGGTTTCACCCTTTCCTTTCGACTCAAGGCATCGGCGACTACATTCGCCTTGCCGGGATGGTATCTGATTTCACAATCATAATCGTTTAAAGTCTCCATCCAATGGCGTTGCCTCATATTTAAATCCTTCTGATTAAACAGGTGCCGGAGGCTCTTGTGATCAGAATAGATCACACATTTGATTCCATATAGATAATGCCTCCATAGTTTTAGTGCGAATACAACGGCACCCAACTCCAAGTCATGGGTGGTGTAATTCTTTTCATGCACTTTTAACTGTCGTGATGCGTAGGAAATAACCTTGCCTTTCTGCATAAGCACACACCCCATGCCAGTGTGAGATGCATCGCAGTAAACCACAAAATCTTCTATTCCATCTGGCAATGTCAGTACTGGGGCGTTGCTCAATTTTTGTTTTAGGATATCAAAGGACTCTTGCTGCTTAGGGCCCCAAATGAACTTCACTTTCTTCTTAGTCAAGGAAGTTAGGGGTGCAGCAATCCTTGAAAATTTTTCAATGAAACGCCTGTAATATCCTGCCAATCCCAGGAAGCTACGAATCTCTGTAGGCGTCTTTGGATCTTGCCAGTTCATAACTGCTTCGACCTTAGCGGGATCCACTTAGATACCACGCTCGCTAACCACATGTCCAAGAAATTGGACTTCACGAAGCCAAAATTCACACTTGGAGAATTTGGCATAGAGCTTCTCCTGATGCAGGAGTTTGAGAATACATCGAAGGTGTTTCTCATGGTCAGCTTGGTTCTTCGAGTAGATAAGAATGTCATCGATGAATACGATGATGAATTTATCTAAGTAAGGCTTGCAAACGCGATTCATGAGATCCATGAACGCGGCAGGTGCATTAGTGAGCCCAAAAGGCATCACTAGGAACTCGTAATGACCATAACGAGTCCTAAATGCAGTTTTGTGTACGTCTTCATCTCTAACCTTCAGTTGATGGTAGCCTGACCTTAAGTCAATCTTCGAGAAATAACTTGCCCCTTGTAACTGATCGAACAAATCGTCGATCCTGGGCAAAGGATATCTATTTTTGATCGTGACCTTATTAAGCTCACGATAATCGATGCACAGACGCATCGATCCATCCTTCTTCTTGACAAACAGGACTGGCGCTCCCCAAGGAGACGAACGAGGTTTAATGAAACCCTTGGCTAGCAATTCATCCAGCTGTGTCCTCAATTCTTTCATCTCCATTGGAGCCAACCTGTAGGGTGCTCTAGCAACAGGTGCTGCTCCAGGGATGATATCAATCCTGAATTCCACTTGCCTATCTGGTGGCAAACCAGGTAGTTCTTCAGGAAAAACTTCTGGATATTCAGAAATGATGGGGATGTCTTCGATCTTCGGTTTAGGCTCATCAATAATCACTTGTGCCATATAGATGACACAACCCTTCTTTAAACATTTTGAAGCCTTGAGCATAGTCACTTGCTCAGGTAGCCCATACTGGGTATCTCCCCGAATGGTAAGTGATTCACCAGACGGAGTCTTTATTACCACTTGTTTCTTGTTACAGACAATTTGGGCCTGGTTATGAGATAACCAGTCCATACCCAATACTATGTCGAAACCGGCCAACTTAAAGGGAAGTAGAGACAGAGGAAAAGAGTGGTTCTTAATGGATATAACACATCCATCTAACACAGTAGAGACGGTTTCTAGTGTGCCATCTTCTAACTCCACCTCATAATTCACATTTAAGGTTTTGACAGGTAATTTCAGCAATTCACAAAACTTATTATCTACGAAAGACTTATTAGCGCCTGAATCAAAAAGTACTCTAGCGTAGACATCATTTACAAGGAAAGTACCTGTAATAACGTTGTCGTCTAGAACCGCTTCCTTTGCGTCCATTCTGAAGACTCTAGCATTAGTCTTCTTGGCCTCTTCAGGCTTCTTGGCATATTTAGGGCAGTTGGTTTTAATGTGCCCCTTTTCATTGCAACTGTAGCAAGTTGCATCCTTCAACTTTTTGCAATCCAAGGTTTTGTGGTCTTTAGACTTGCATATACCACAAACATAGGTTTTTTACTGAGTCTGTGAGTTCGACTCGAGTCTGCACTTTCCAAAGTGCTGTTTCTTGCAAATCTTGCATTTGGGCTTCTCACCAGAATGATGCCCATCTTTCCTTGACTCAGATCCTTTCTTGTTGTCACCGTTCCCACGGTGCTTCTTGTTCGATCTCCGTGAACTATCATCTTCACGTTTTCTCTTCTCAGCCTCCTTGTTCCTCAGCGATCTTTGCCTGACCGCATCCAAAGTGAGGGACAAGGATATGTCAGCTACAGATCTAAAAGTAGCTGGCCGAGAAGCCTTCACGCTTGCCTTGATTTCCGGTGCTAAACCACCGATAAAACGAGCTATTCTTTTTGGTTCCAGGGTTACCAAATAAGGAACCAACCGGGACATTGTGTTGAAGCTCGTTAGGTAAGCTTGACAGTCAAGGTTCGTCATCACCAATGATAGAAAATCAGACTCTATCTTCTCAACCTCATGCTGGGGGCAGTAATTTTCCCTGATGAGGGCAACAAATTGTTCCCAAGACATGTTGTACAATGGGATTTTCCCGGTGGCTTGAATCAGAGATCTCCACCAGGCTAGAGCTTCACCCTTAAATGATTGCGACACAAACTTGACCACATCCCTCTCAGCGCATCCGCTGATATCCACAACTGTATCCATCTCATCCAGCCACGTCATACAGTCAATGGCTCCTTTCTCCCCAGTGAAATCCTGGGGTTTGCAGGAAACAAAATATTTATAAGAGCAACCCTTGTCACGGGGTCCTTGGTTTAGTACAACCTGCTGAGATGGAGCACTGTGGTGGTTCGAGGAGTGTCGATCATCATCTTTCTTCTGTTCGTCCTTCTTGGACGGTGGCTTTGAAGGCTGTGTAGATAGGGTCCTACTACGAGTCCCACTATACTCTTCGTACTGCCGTTCCAATGCCTTTGTAACCGCGTCGTCAATGTTCTCCGGGCGTTATCAATTCAGCACTGTCGACCAACGCTTTCAATTCAGCACCCGTTAAATTAATCCGGGCGTTATCAATGTTCTCCACTGGATGACTATTTATCTCGTCTGAGTTAGCCATTTTAATTGAACTGTTACAGAAAACAAGGACAATAGTTTATTTGGGAGTTTATTATGGAATTGCCCCTTAGGGAAATTCATTAACCATGGTAAACAGAGACCATATTTGGTTAATTTATTAATCATATTTATTTAGGATTTCTATTATAATTTATCCTAATTATAAACAATAACAGTTTTTTTTTGTGGCACAAAAGGCCTAGTCACATGGACACTTTTAATGTATAAGTTATGATTTCAGAGAATCAAAATATGAAGGTATACTGGCACAATAGGCCTAGTCACAAGGACATTTATAAATTATAAGCTATGATTTCAGAGAATCAAAGCATGAAGGTTTGAACCTAGTTCATTACCTTTATCTGACAGGGAGTCATCGCTACCACTGTCTTTTGGCTCATATGGAAATGAGCAGGGCCCGTAGGCGCTATATTACCACGTATGGTCAAAATATGATCATCTTAATTGATGACCTAAACCCATGATTCAGAGATCATAAAATTGGGTTAGGAATCTTTTGAAGAATCCAATAACAAGAATGACGTGTGTGATTTTAATGAATCACGTCTGCCAGGAGTGTTAACATGTTTTCAGATGTTAACAGGGATACGAATCTTTTAAACAGGTCTTACCATCTTGGCCCGGCCTTATAATGACCCGAAGGCTAGGTTTTACTCTTTAAGATTCTTATTTAAAAATTTTACATAGGCAAATTATTTCGAAAGGAATGATTTTAATTCATTTATTTCATATATAAATTATTTATGCACATAAGGCAAACATGAAATTTATAAACTTACATTCCATTAATTTATTAAAATATTACACGCTGCCCTAAACGGGTCTTTTCAAATAACAAACTTACCCACGCAGGGGTTTAAACAAGGATTTACCCACGCAGGGGCTTAACAACAAACATCATAATAGTCCACGCAGGGACTTACACAAATAACATACCCTCGAAGGGGTTTACAGAAAGTTAGACCCACGCAGGGGTCAAAACAAACAAGCATACCCACGCAGGGGTTTATACAGCAAGACTGGCCCACGCAGGGGCTTAACAACAAATGGAAGGATTCAGTGGTCCTTCTTGCTCTTCCCTTTAATTAGGCTCGTTAATCCTTGGAAGAAAGTTTGTCGCTCCCTTCGTTCCCTGTGAAACTCTCGCTCTACATGGTCCAACCTTTGCAGAATTTCTTCACGCTCCGGTGGGGAGAACCTTGGTGGTTGCGATTGTTGCCTGATAATAGGTCTTGCAGGTATCTGGTACCCATGAGTTGGGTACCCTATTCCCCATGGGTCTCCATACGGTCCTTGGGTATTATAGTTAGCCGCTACCATGTATGGGTCGGCTTCGGCGTAGTTGTAGTTGGTGTGCACTGGCTGTTCAAACGGGTTATACGCCATGGAACCCGTGTATGCTGGAATTGGGTTATCAAAACCCATCGGTGGTGGTTGCGGTGCAACTGGGTGTGAAGGTCCACCTATTTGTGGATCTTCTTGATGTGGCGGGTAATGGCTACCACTTGATTGCCGAGGAGAGCTGAAATGGAAATCTCCTCCCCGTGTAGACATACGCGGTCCAGATCTCCTATGCCTCGGCGGTTGCGGAGGTGCCGGTTGAACTGGTGGCGGTGGAGGTGGTGGCGTGACTGCCACAAATCTTGGATCCTCAGAGGGATCCCGTTGCTGCTGTTGCTGCTGCTGCTGAGGAGGTGAATGGCGAGGAGGTGTATAGTACCATTCGTGCCTGGTAAACATAGCTTGAAAGCTATCTGGACCAACATAGGGTGATCCGTGGAAAGAAGATCCGTCAGAGATCTCTATCGGGTGGTTTGGTGTACCACTGGCAGGTTCGACGGGGTTTGTGTCCTCGTCCATATCATCCGCGCGATCACCTGAGAAATGGTCATCTGGCCCCAGTGGGTTAAAACCCGCTGGTTCTGGTATGAAATCGGCGGGGTTGAACAGGCCCCTGAAGACAGGTGTAGGGTCTCCGAAAGAGTGGTGCGATAAGGGTCGCTGTAACGGTATGTAGGAGGGTTGAGGGTTGTTGGGCTCATACTCCGGCTGTGGCCCATAAGGGTTAGGGACAGGAGGTGTTGAGCTGTGCGAAACCGACCGTCTAGCCGGCTCGAAGAGGTTCCTCCGGTTCTGCCGGGGTTCGTCACTCTCCGTGGTCGAAGGAGCTCGTACATTCGAAGGTCCTGCCTCGTTGTCATTGGGGGCGGTGATTGGCCCCTTTCCTCGTCCTCTTCTTCTAAAGAATCTTGGCGGCATTTTGTTAATCCTGTCAATGTAGCATGAGATAACAACAACAATTTATAAAATTAAAGGACAAAACAAAAACCAAACAAGGTAGAATTTGTCCTATGTTATTTGTCTAGACTCGAAAGTTTAGATATGTGCAACTGTGTAACTGAGATTAAACACAAAAGACTAGTGTTTAATTCACTCAGTGTTGGCTCTGATACCAACCTGTCACACCCCGATTTCCACGTGTCACCGGTGGGCCCGGTGGGGAGTATCGTGACGTGGTTGGCAACATAATAGTCAAACAACACAATATTTAATATGCACAGCGGAAGCAAATGAAAGATATAATTTCAACCGATTATAATATTGTAATATCAAATATCACAAATGTCGATTGTTTATCCACAGATGGATCGAAAATAAAATAGAAACAATAGTTCAATAGACGATAGGCATCTTAAGCTTGCGAGACTTCTAGTGATGCTAAGGAGAAATCCCAGCCAATTACGCTTAGTACCTGCATTTAATCTTTTGGAAAAATACGTCAGTTTACACTGGTAAATACTATCAACTGACTCATTTTAGAAAATGATTGAAAATTGATTTGGATGCACGTGGCATAAACATTTTATTTAACTTGGGAGAATTATTTAAATATATAATCTTGTGAACGAATTACATGTTCCTTGTGCGTTCAGTAGCCCGGATCTTGTCCGGGTTAAAGATCAATAGACACACCACATTATTCTTTTGTGCACTGACGGGTGTACGCCTACACCCCGCGCTTAAGTCGTGGCCATTTCGTAAAATGATGCCAAGGATATCCGGGACATGGTCATTAACCCCCCAAAGGCTTTAAGTAACAAGACTGTTTAAACGAGCCGATCAAATTATTCAATTAACCACCCAACGATGGAAGATTTGATGCCCGATCAAGCGGTATTCTATATACCGTAACCCAAGCCCGTATAGGGAAAATAAGTTAAAAGTATTTACCTGAGCAAAGTATAATTCACAATAAGCAAATTGCAAGTAGCTTTTACTGGTACTCCTAATCTGGAACGAAGGTTTATAATAACCTATTAGAATCCTAACGGGTCTTTAATTAAGCTTAAGCTTAGACCGGTTAGTTTCAAAGATACGGTTCGTACGCACGATTAAGCGATGACCGGATAGAATGTGATTTAGACCCAACAAGTTCAGAGACTTTCTTAATATGGGTATTTCATACACATTCCGGATTTTGAGATAAAACCGATAAGGTTTGACCCGTTTAGGCTAGTTTATGTAAACTAGTTACATAAACCGAACCGAACGCGTAATAAGCGTAACGGGTATACTTATGAGCCATTTACAGGTTTCCTAAGTTAATATGCTTCATATATGTTGTGACATCAGTAAGATGTCATTTATTATGCCCGAAATGAATTTAAACACAAACTATGCCCCGTAGGGGTAGTTTGGTCATTTAAAAGGTTATAAAAGAGTTTAAGTAGTATCCTGAGTTACAGGTCTGATGTAATCAGCAAAGATAATCAATTTGCTAAGTTATATCAGTTGGTTATTGTATATATGTGAAATTTATCAACTACAACCAAACTATGCACCGTAGGGGCATTTTGGTAATTTCACATAAGCCGTAAAGCTCAAAACTGAAGTCTGAGTTAAACAACTTTTGTTTACTGTTAAAATATAATAATTTACCTCAAATATCAGTAGGTATCACCCTTTGTATGTTTAAAATAGTCTTAGTACATACTATGCGCTAAAAACGCTTAATAAGGCGATTAGAAGCCATTTCTGGGTTCGATACTTAAAGCTGATGTTTTTATCATTCCAGAAGGCTTAAAATAATTTATTTATCATATGTGATCAGTAGCAAAAGGTTTGGAGTCGTTTAGATATGAAAAACCCATTTTATGGCCCGTAAGGGCAAAACCGACAATTACCGAATTAAGCCTACGACTATGAGTTATGCTCAGCCTAAAATTAATTAAAAATCTTCAAAAATCCCAAAATAATATATTACATCAGTGGGTAATAAGTTTGATATAAAAAGTAGGCTTAACTAGGCTATACGCTAATTACGCCGTTTTATTAACATAAAGCTTTCAATTTGCGCTAATGAGCATAACTCTCAAACTACACCTCAAACTGATGTCAAACTTTGCATACAAGTTTATATATCAGTGAGTAAGGTTTCTACTCTTGTACATTTCCAAAAATCACATTTTAAGGTAAAAAGGGCATAATGGTCAACATATGAGCAATTAACGGAATCATGCATATTAATTGGATAACTAATGATCCAAGGTGTAGAATCACAGAGGGTTATACTAGCATGTAACCTGGTCCAAATAAAGCTCTAAGTCATTTCTAAAACATACCATAATGGGTCAGAACTGAAAGTCAAAGAGAAAGTCAAACTATGCGACTTTCGGTCCCGAACCGGGTCTCTACTGAAAATTGTCGGGTTGAACATGTTTAGACATGTTCTTACATTCATTACCAAGTTATATCAATGATCAAACAGGTTATAAGTGTCCTACATTGCTAATTATGCATAAATTAGAATTTAAGTATCCTGTTGACTTTTTCTTAACAAGTTTGACCCGACATTTGACCTAGTTAGAGTGGGAATCAGGGGGAACCCTTTTGAGGGTTTATTACCCATATAATTACCAACTTATAACTACCTTTGATTCGAGATTTGACTGAGCCATTATTAATTAATCTCGAAGTCAAACCGTAATTACGAAGGTTTGACTTTTAGCTAAATAACTAAGCTAAACTCAATTTAAGAAGGTTAAGCAAACTTACAAAGGTCTAATGATTGATGAGGAAGGCCTGGAAAGTGCTCTTGTGCTCCACAATTGATCAGAAGATGTTTGAGGAATGAATGATCAATGTGTTGCACTTAGGTGCTTTATATAGTAACCAAGACACCACAAAGTGTTGACAAACAAGTCTACTACTGACCATAACATTCCCACAAGTGTCCCTAGATGTTTAGGGGGTGTTTAGGGGTCGCACAAGATGAGGAAAATCGTTTTTGGGTCGATTATGCGCGAATACAGGAGGCTGTTTGCACTTTCTGTATCTGGGCGTCTGACGCGGCCCGCGTAAGGTTATGTTAACCTTTACGCGGCCCGCCTTAGCCTCGTCTACAGATTTTACATTTTCTATTTGTTGCATACTTGACTCTTGGCCCTTCCGAAAGGTCAACTAACCTTTATATTGCAATTTGAACCCTCTAATTTGACACATAAGGGTCTTAGGACTTATACCCACTTTGCCAAGTCCCTGGGCACTTCTGGTTAACCCGAAAAGTCATAATTTTCAACGTTAACGCTTTAACCCCTCGCACACGAATTTGATCATAACTTTCTCATGCGATAACGAAACTTTATGAAATTTATATAATGCTTTCTAGTGAGCATAATTAACCGTTACAAAGCTTCGGGTTTGTCAGAGGTATAACTTAAACATGTTGACACATTTAACCCCTGTAGTTTGTAATCTCTCACTTTTAGCTTCGCATGATCCATGATTTATTCGTTTGACGCTATAAACATCATGTAGGGTTAATGTACAATATATTTATTCACTGTTGGCATTTAGAACCCGTATATTCACATACTTTCCATGACTGTCAACGTTAGTCCTTCTATAACATTCTTTCACACGTTCAAACATATGACACGTGTCTACTCATTATAGGACGTGAATTTTCGAGTTGTTACAAGAGAGAAGAGATTGTTGACAAGCTGGTCGAGGCGTTACCGCAAATTGATGACTTGAAGACGCTTATGATTGTTTTAAAGAATGGTGCTATGTTTGAAGAAATGACGTTAGATGGTTTGATTGAAAAACTCGAATGATATGATCTGGAATTACAAAAACAAAACAAAATGTCCAGTTCGAGTTATCAGCAAAACGTTGATCTGCACTATCGAATAAGCTTGTTGCAAACAGTCAGTCACCAAAGATCGGTACAGCATTTAGTACTGACAATGCTGGTGATTCATCAAAGAACTAGTCTTCAAGCTATGATTCAGGATATCATTCATCTTCCGCATCTTCAAGAACCAGTCCAAGTCAAAACTGGAAAGAGTCTCAAAATTTGAACTCTGATTTCGCAAAATAGCACATGAGTTTCTTGGCATCTGTTCTGGAGTCCTGCGAAGGTTTAATTGCAGGAAAGATCGGTAATCCTAACATGACCAAAGATGATTACGATCAAGTTGATCCAGAAGATATGGAGCTTATGGATATTCGGTGGTGTATGGCTAGCGTTATCAGGAGAGCACAACGGTTCATGGAGATTACTGGTAGGAAGTGTTTGGAAGGTCCCGATATGAAGCAGGAATTTGATAAAGCTAATGTCACTTGTTTCAAGTGCAAACAAAAGGGACATTTCAAGAGAGAGTGCTCAAATCGTGAAGCTGATGATAGTGTGAATCCTTTTCACGGCGACTACTACAAGAAAGTTATCTATCATCACAACAATGAACAGCCTACAAGAAAGCAGATTGAAGAAGGATCGTCTAAAGAAAAGAAACAAGCCATGTTGACGATTCAGGAGAGTTCTAGTCCCAGTATGTTACATCAAGAGGATGAAGGTTTTGATTGGGGAAAGTACATCAAAGATGAGAGAAAAGAGAAAAAGGCATTTGTTGCTGAGGTTAAACAAATTCGAGAGGTAGAACATGCACGAGCCTATTTGGATAAGGTATACGATGCTCACAAAGAAGCAAGGCGTGTAAATAGATGGATTCGAGAACAGGAGTGTTATGTTGACCCCAAAGGAAATCCGACAGTTGACCCTAATGTGGTAGATTTTGATGCTTTAGTTGCTGCTATACCAACTGTTGGTGTCTGTTGTCGAGGGCTCAGAGAAATTCCTCGCTACCGAGAAAAGGTAGATGAGGAAATCAACAAGGTGATCTATGCGAGCTTAGAGAAGAAGAAGAAGATAGTAGAGGAGATTGTGGTTGAGAGTCAGAAGTTGGTGAAGGAGGTAAAGAAAGAGAAAGTAGCTGGTGAAAGAATGGAGAATTCACCCGAGGACGCTGTTGCAGAGAAACTGCCAGAGGATGAAGATTAGAAAAACAAGGCAAGAGAAGCCAAGGTGCCTAACACTGATTAAAAACTCAAACTGAATCTTCTGATTAGATAAATCTGATCATAAAACTGAACAACAGTGCAAGAAATGCATGGAAACGTGCAAGGCTTGTACTGAAAAGGATAACAATCTGAGATCCAGAGATATTGAATTTACTAAAATTGAAAAGATTTTCAAAGAAAAGTGTAATGAAATGTTAGAAAATGAAAAGTTTTTGAAACAAGAAAATGAAAAGCTGACACAAAAATGTGATAGTCTTGAAAAAGAAAACAAAATTTTGAAAGAAAGGTGTTCAGCAGTTTGCAACAAATGTGTTCCAAAAGATAAAACTATTCAAGAATTGCAAAAGGAATATGATGTAATGAAACTGTCTTATCATACGGTAAAGGAGGCTTATGAGATTTGAAAAGTAAAGTCACAAGTCTGGATAATAGATTGTTAGCATGTCAAGAAACAAAACAATTTCTTGAAGCTAGATTTGAAGGAAAGCAAAGGGTGTTAAATAACTATATTGATGAAGTGGCTAAACTAAAACAAGAATTAGCTGAAAAAGAAAAATTGGTTAACAAACTTCAAAGTTATCATGCTTCTTCATACATTCTTGAACTTATTTTCAACATTACACCGGATGGTGATAATTCCGAAAAGAACAAAAAGGGAATTGGGTCAGAATACCATCAGGTTCCACTACCGTTGGAGGATAATTATACATTCTATGATGGCAAAAAGGTGGAAAGAGCTATAAACATGGTTGACCAATTACCTTACAACATCGATGTTACTTACACCAAATCTGATGATCTCGGTGATTCAGAGGTGGTTGGTAAGGTTGTTGAAAGCGTTTTGTCAGAGGAGTCTACCAGAACAGATAAGTCTGAGTCACAAGATGAAAATGAGGGAAGTTTTCATGAAAGTTATCTTAAAAATTCAAAATCTGAGAAAGATACGAATGATGATTCAACAGGATTGGTTTATACCATGATTGGATCAGACAAATTATTTTCAGATGTTGAATTCCAGATTCAGAATGTGATTTCAGATAAAGTTGATAAAGTGTTTAAGTTGGTAGAAATCAAAAAATAAGAAATTTCAAAATTTGCTGGTAAGAGCAAGAAAACTTTTTATAACAAACCAAGCTACAAAAAGAAGAACATGAAGGTTGGGTTGGGTTCTAAGAAGAAACACAATCAAAAACGTTTTGAAAAGAAATATTATCAGAAAAAGACGAATTTTGTTCACAGAACAAGTTCTAAGGAAGAGAAAGAACTCCAATTTAGGCGACAATCTAATGAAGAGTTCTATGTTCAAAAGAAAAAGCAACAACAACAGGTTAAAGATGTTTCTAAGAGAACATGCTTTAGGTGTAGTCAAACTGGACATCTTAGTCGCAAGTGTGCAAATCCAAAACCTGTTGATGTTGAGAAAAAGAAAGTTGAGATTAAAAAGCATAAGTCAAACAAGTTTGGTTCAAAACAAACTTTGAAACCGAAACCGATGACACCCAAAGTTGTGCCACAAAAGATTTGGAAACAGAAAGAAAATGTTTCAGAAACAAAACAAATCTGGAAACCAAAAGTTTTTCAAAATCAAAACATTCAAAATAAATCAAGATTTTATCAAAGGAATGTTTCAAAAGGTCAAATTTGGGTGGCCAAGCAACAAAAGGTTTCTAATGATGAGAAAGTTAATGAGGATGTTTTTGAGATGAATGAACGAAACTATCCAGTTTTACCTGGAAAGATACATGTTGAACTACCTGAGTCTAAACATGCTTAGGTTGCATTGTTCAAATGATCAAACTATTTGAATGTGCAGGTGCTCCCAAAGATGGTTGAATATCAGAAGGAACAGAGGAGCAGTCTTGCACAAGAGGAGGAGGCTGCTGATCCCTGTAACTGAGAAACAGGAAGTTTGTTTGTTTCTGTACATAAATAAATTATATTTCACAAACCCTAAAAACAGAAAAATTTAAAAACTAAAAATATGTTTTTATTTTGTTAAAAATGAAAAATGAAAAAATGATTGTGGTTTTAAATTTTGTCAAAAATCGAAATTTCAAAAATATTTTGAGTGAATACGCCGAAACCCTCACGGCTGAACAAACATGATTATTTCACAAGTGATTGAAAATGGTTTTACCATTGTCAAAATATCAATGTGTTGTAAATCATGGGGGTATTTTTTGCAAAACAGAGCATGTGATGCAGAAAATGGACGGCGAGACAAAGCTATCTATATCGGTTATCAAATTTTCTTTAAATGTTTTGAATTTTAGGGGGAGTAAATATTTTCAGAAAATACAAAAACATTTGAAAATTTAATAAAGCCAAAAACATGAGAAAATGAAAAAGAGTTTTTGTGTGAAAAGAGGAAATGATAGTACATCAGTAGACAACCATAGAACGCTAAAGAAATGGAAAGTCAAATGTGATAAACGGTCTCACTGATGATGTGCCAATAGGTTTTTACACGCTTGATTTCGAGACATAAACTTAAATATCAATATCTTACTTATCTCGTGGGGAACATCTCTCGGATATATGGGTAACCCCCGAAATCTCGTTTAAGAGGTTGCCTGATTCTGAGATACTAGGTATTTATACTGTTTGATATCTGGCGTATTACCCCTGGTCTTCTGATATTGTGGAAGCAATGGCCTAGACCTCGTATAATACTTTATGTGTTTTATGCTTACCCTCTGCATAAAAATTGAGAAAATATTGTAAGATATATATCAAATGCAGTTGTAAAGAAGATCCCTAAGTGGGAGACATCTAAAGTCGAGCCTTCATCTCTTTGACTAAATGGTAGTTCATACCTGAGCTCTCAAGGTCTCGCACTAACCCAGAGAACAGATATCAGTATAGTATATTCACCTGTAACACTGAATCTAAGGAATCTTGATATGAGAGTTTATTCTGAGGTGGGACACGCGAATAAGTTAAGTGCTTGAAATACTAAATCTCGTATCTCGAATCAGTTGAACTTTGTGTGAAAATTTAAGTGGATCAGTATACTGACAATCTAAGTGAATTGTTTAGAGCTTAAAGTGTTTATAGCTCAACGATGCTAGTGATTTGTTATAAACTGATATGATCCTCTAACACAACTCAAACAAAAATATTGTCTGTAAATATTTCTTTACTGCTTTATGTTTCAGAAAAAATACAAAAAGATTTTGTTTCTACTTTATTTTCGACAACCGATGTCTGAAAGCTGAGTTTCAAAATCTTAGTATGCTGAACGTGTTTCTGAAAATAAACAAGTCCATTAATTTGAAATTTGAGGTTTTTAAATTGAAAAAATCAAAAACAGTTTGTGAAATCTCCAAGGTCAATAATTTGGACTTGGATGATTACTTGATAAAAGTTTTGGATGCTTTAAACTGTCAAATTTATTTGATAGGGGGAGTAGAATCGGGTAATCCTGGATAACTACATATTGTTACATGTTTGCAATAGAGCCAGGTTCTCGATTCAAAAAATTTTTAAGAGTCAGGTCACCATTCCTGGGAAAACCTAAAAAGTTTTCACTGTCACACATTTGAAATGCTCCAACTTATGTTTAGAGCTAGGTTTTCGATTTGAAATTGTCATATTTCTTACAAAAGTTTGAGATTTGCATATGAAAGATGTAACACCCCGGAAATATAAAACTTTATAATTCTAATTATAAAGTTTAAATAAACAAGAATATTATTTAACTAGGAAATTATAACCTAGTTAACTACAAGTCTAGAAATAACTTGAAATAGGGTTAACATAACCAAACTATATGTTGAACAAAAGTGGAGGGGCCTGAGTTGTAAAAATTGAAACTATATTATTATTTTTAATAAAAACAAAAACCAAACACCCCATTTTGGAGATGTCTGGTCGTACAGAAGCAGGCAGGGGCGATTCCCCACTCTCAAAACCCTAAACATCACTAAACTCTCAAATTGAAGGCTCAATCCAAGCTGAAATCGAAATTAAAGCATAGATTATTGATCCTCATCACAAGAGGATTACAAGGTATGTAAAATTTGATGAAAACTCTCAACTCGAAATTCTCATGAAATTGGGAAAATCTGAAAATTATGGTTGCATGTTTGTTTTATGATGACATAGGAACAATATAGTGTCTAGGAACAAACCCTAGACAAATACAAGTTGAAATCATGTGAAATTTTAGTAAAATCCATGAACACCATTGTAGGTGATTAGTGGGATATGTAGAACTTGATAAACACTAGGAAATTTGGTGTTGTTCTAGTGTAATTTGACAATTTGGAAGTGACTTCAGAATTTTAGAAGCTAACAATTGTGTAAAATTGGTTGATTGATGTAAAATTCGGGCTAGATGATAAGCTAGGGATTTGCTAAATAATCATGTAAAATTCTGCCCTTAAAGTGTTTGTTGAAATGCCTCAAAGACGGCTCGAAACTGGAATTTTGTAGTTAAAACACCTAATTGTGATGTTTTGGCTATTATGCAAAATGTGATTAAAAAGAGTTCTAAATGTGATATAATTGAACTCTATAGGAAAGGATACCGGAATGTCGAGTGGACAAGCCGGTGGTGATTTGCGGTTGAAGGGCGTGCACTAAAGGTATGTAACTTGACCCGTTACATTCAATGAATTGTTGTTAAATTTTGCGAAGTCTCATTTTAGGTTAAATATGGTGTCGATTGTAGCGACTATGATCATTACTTGAATTAATAGTCTAAGAGTGACAAGGAATCGTTTGGTAGTCATCATATTGGAGGATTCCATAAGATGAGCCAAACGGATCGATTAGTTGTGTAAATATTTGTTCTAGTGTTTTAGAGAGCTAAGAAGGCAATGACAATCACGAGAGCATTAAGCCATGAGATTGGTAAAGAAATGCGAGTGATAATAAGCCCCGGATGTTGGGAATAAAGTGTCATAAGTTTACTAGCTAAATAGTAGTAAATTTTGTGAAGTTGAAATGGGTCAAATAAATGCATAACGACATATAGTCTTTCTGTCCGTAAGTTAAACTTTTAGTATGACTATCATAATAGGCACGTTGGTAATGAAATTACAGACGTATAGGAAAAAGAATCACTAAAAACGGACATACGAATCATAAGTTATGACAATTCTAAGTTAGGACTTGATTAACCTTTGAGCTGGGTATGTACAGCATCAGCTTAATGAACATTCTATGAAAAACAAGGCTAGGCGTGACGCCTAGGCCCTTGGCATCACGCGGCGCCCCCCCTGATCCGGAAAAAAAATAAATTTTGTTCTTTTGACTCTTGGAACTTGTTTATATCCATTCTAACTTTATCAAAACTTACATTTGTTGTGGTTTTGATCTTAGGTGATCTTGGAATCTAACCGGAAGATGATCGAGCTAGCTTTTGAAGAACCGAACACAATTTACAAGCTTCCGCAATATTTTAACCCTTAATAGACTATGTTTATGGGATGTAAACAATTTGTTAAACAACTTTTGAATGTTTTAACTTAGTCGTTAGTTGACTAAGGTTTTTGCTACTTGTGAACTTTACTTATGGAATCTATGTTAATTAGGCATCTTTTATCTAAAATGGTATAAACTATTATCAAATTCAAGTAGAATTAGACGGGTGTTACAAGTTGGTAATCAGAGCCTAAGGTTCTCAACAAAGTATTCGGTTCAAGCTTGATCAATCGTCCGGTAAGAATTAACTTATTATGTTAATAAATTATATCTTATGTAAGAAATGAGAAATGAATTGATGTGCATGGGAAGAGCGTGTTAACACACTCAAACCCGGAAAGTGCACCAAATGTGAACGGTTAAAGCAAGTTAGGAACTTGGCTAAACCGAAACAAATGAAGCAATGTTATAAATGAAATGTTTAATGTTTAAATGTAAACATTTCAGTTTCAAGATGTCTGATGGAAACGATGATAATCCGGTGCAAACAAGCACCGAACAAATGAAAGAGATAATTGCCGAAGAAGTAGGGAAGGCAATTGAAGGTAGTCTATCCGGGTTTATAGAAAAAATTCAAAGCACGGTGTTGTCGCTTGTCGAAGAGCGAGTTAAAAGGTTGGAGGATAGTGTCAACCTTATGAAAGATAAAACGGGAGAACGTAAAGGGTGATCATATAAAGAATTTATGGCGTGTAAACCGCCAATCTATAACGGATAAGTTGACCCGATAATCTGCCAAAGATGGATAAGTGACGTCGAAGGAGTGTTTGAACGAACCCACTGTGACGTAGGTGACTTTGTTGCTTACGGAACGGGTCAATTGAGAAATCAAGCCAATGATTGGTGGGACAATAAAAAGAAGGAAATGGGAGCCGAAGCGGCAAGGGTCATGACTTGGGATGAGTTTAAGGTGCCGTTCCTTAAACACCATAGTCCCAAAGCAGTTATCAACAGGATCAAAGAGGAATTTATCCAGTTAAGACAAAAGGGAGAATCAATTGATAAGATCACGGGCATCTTCATGGATAAGCTGAGATTTTGTGACGAGTTAGTCACCACTGAAGAGCAGAAGATATACTATTATTACAACATGCTGAGTGCTGAATACCGGGAGTTTATGACTCCCTCAAAATATGAAACTCTCACAGAAATCATCAACACCGCCTGGGAGCGGGAAATCGAGTTAAAGAAACAAGTTGAAAGGGGTGAGCGAAGGGCACAGGATGTGAATCCAAGCCCTACAAAGAAAGCTAGAACTGCTGAATCGGAGAAGAAAGTGGAGGCTAAAGGTGGGTCACCAAGTTGCAAAGTATGTGGAAAGGGGCACAAAGGTGAGTGCCGCTTCAAAGACAAGCCGTGTCCGGTATGTGGGAAAACGGGGCACACTGCATCGCTATGTCCCGGAAAAGTTTCCGTTTGTTACAAATTTATCAACCCGGCCACAAAAAGTCTGAATGTCCCGAGTTGGTTGGAAAGAGAGACACAAAAGAGTCTCCAGCAGAAGCTCCCAAAGCGAAGGCTAGGTCCTTCCAACTTACCGCGGCTGAAGCAAAAACAGAACCCGATGTGGTCTCAGGTATATTCACAATTAACTCAATTCCAGCACGTGTACTGTTTGATACGGGTGCGAATAAATCCTTCATTTCGCATGGATTTATTCGACATCCTTCTTTTGTATTGACAAAGTTATCTGTGCCCTTAGAAGTAGAAATAGGGGACAACAAAAGTTTTATAGTTTGTGACGTTTGTCGAAGCTGCAAATTAAGCATAGACGATGAGGAATACTTGATAGATCTAATCCCGATGTCAATGGGGGAATTTCAAGTAGTCGTTGGGATGGATTGGCTATCTCAGCACCACGCGAAGGTCGTGTGTTTTCGTAAGGAGATAAAGCTAATATCTCCGAGCGGGAAACACGTCACTATCTATGGCGAAAAAGGAGGCAACCCCATAGTATGCTCAATGTTGAAAGCTCACAAGCTTATGAAGCGAGGATGCAAGGCATTCATGATATACGCAAATGAGCCCGAGAAAGAATCACGGAAGATTGAAGATGTACCGGTAGTACGAGACTATGAAGATGTGTTTCCGGAGGATTTACCGGGGATACCGCCTGAACGGGAAGTAGAGTTCGGGATCGAATTGATTCCGGGCGCAAAACCCGTAGCAAAAGCACCGTACCGACTCGCACCGTCGGAATTACAAGAGTTGATGTCCCAGATTCAAGACCTGATTGACAAAGGATTCATAAGGCCGAGTGTGTCTCCATGGGGCGCACCGGTATTGTTCGTGAAAAAGAAAGACGGAAGCGTGCTCATGTGTATCGATTACCGGGAGTTAAACAAACTCACGGTAAAGAACCGATACCCGCTTCCGAGAATAGATGATTTATTCGACCAATTACAAGGTGCGAACTGGTTTTCAAAAATTGACCTTAGATCAGGGTATCACCAACTAAAGGTCAAGGAGTAAGATGTGCCGAAGACGGCTTTCCGCACGAGATACGGACATTACGAATTCCTCGTGATGTCATTTGGGCTAACAAATGCACCCGCGGCTTTCATGGACCTCATGAACCGGGTTTGCAAGCCAATGTTGGATAAGTCAGTCATCGTGTTTATCGATGATATTTTGGTGTATTCGAAAAGCGAAGCTGAACATGCACACCACTTACAAGAGGTGTTAGAGACACTTAGACGAGAACGGTTGTATGCGAAATTCTCTAAGTGTGCCTTTTGGTTACGAGAGGTACAATTTCTTGGCCACATCATAAGTGCCGACGGAGTATTGGTGGATCCGTCAAAGATCGAGGCCGTGTCAAAATGGAATCCCCCGAAGAACCCTTCAGAAATTAGAAGCTTTTTCGGGCTTGCGGGATACTATAGGAGATTCATTCAAGATTTCTCCAAAATTGCGTCACCGCTAATAAAGCTAACCCGGAAGGAAGAAAAGTTCATTTGGGGTGTCGACCAAGAAAGAGCGTTTCAAAAGCTAAAAGAGAAGTTAACTCAAGCTCCGGTACTGACATTGCCGGACGGGGTCGAAGACTTGGTGGTTTATTCGGATGCTTCACTCTCGGGACTCGGATGCGTTTTGATGCAACGGGGCAAAGTTATAGCTTATGCCTCGAGGAAATTGAAGATACACGAGAAGAAATATCCCACGCACGATCTCGAGTTGGCTGCGGTGGTATTTGCATTAAAGATATGGAGGCACTACTTATATGGGGTAAAGTGCACTATATTCACCGATCACAAGAGCTTGAAATACTTCTTCGATCAGAAGGAGTTAAATATGCGACAAAGGCGATGGTTAGAAACGGTGAAGGATTTTGACTGTGAAATACACTATCACCCCGGAAGGGCAAACGTGGTGGCGGATGCCCTAAGCAGAAAGACAGATTATGTCCCGATACGAGTACGATCATTGCAACTCATTGTGACCTCAGGCTTACTTGAACGAATCCGAGAGGCACAAGATGAAGCAGTAAAGACGGAAAAATGGAGAAAGGAAAGGATTGTTGGCCAAGTTAAGGATCTCGAAGTAGGAAACCACGGTTTGAAAACGCGTTTCAATAGAATTTGGGTTCCTAACACATGTGGAGTTAAAAAGCTTCTACTAGATGAAGCTCACAAGTCCCGTTATTCCATCCATCCGGGAGCGACCAAGAAGTATAATGATTTAAAACAAAACTATTGGTTGCCCGGGATGAAAAGAGATATTGTGAAATATGTGGAGAAGTGTTTGACCTGCTTGCAAGTCAAAGCGGAGCATCAGAAACCATATGGTAAGTTGCAACCATTGGACATCCCAGTTTGGAAATGGGAACAAATCACCATGGATTTGTTGACCAAATTGCCCAAAACTAACCGTGGGTTTGATGCTATATGGGTAGTCGTGGATAGATTGACGAAAAGTGCTCATTTCATTCCGATTCGAGAGACTTATACATCTGAGAAGATGTCGGAGGTGTACACCAATGAAATCATAGCACGTCATGGGGTACCGATATCCATTGTGTCAGACAGAGATACTCGGTTTACTTTGAAATTTTGGCGTGAATTCCAAGAACAAATGGGAACTAAACTGTTCATTAGCACTGCTTACCATCCACAAACGGATGGGCAGAGTGAAAGAACAATACAAACGTTGGGAGATATGCTGCGGGCTTGCATTATTGACTTCGGGGGTAGTTGGGATGTCTACCTACCCTTGGTCGAATTCTCATATAACAATAGCTATCACTTCAGCATTAACATGGCCCCGTATGAAATGTTATATGGTAGAAAGTGTCGAACCCCGGTATGTTGGGGAGAAGTGGGTCCACGAGGGCTAGCACCTACTGATATAATCCGAACTACGAATGAGAAAATCGACATGGTCCGAACTCACCTAAAAGCGGCTCAGGATCGACAAAAGTCGTACGTGGATAAACGAAAGAGGCCGATTGAATTTCAAGTGGGTGATAAAGTAATGCTGAAAGTATCGCCGTGGAAAGGAGTAATACGGTTCAGAAAAAGAGGAAAGTTGAGCCCAAGATTTATTGGGCCATTCAGAATCACCGAGCGGTTGGTAAAGTAGCATATCGCCTCGAATTACCCGAGGAGTTGAGTGGGATTCATAGCACATTCCACGTGTCACACCTCCGAAAATGTTTAGCTGACGAAACTGCTCGTATCCACTACGATGATATCGAGGTGGATAACAGCCTCAACTATGCAGTAAAACCAATTGCGATTTTAGATCGTAAAGAGAAGAGTTTGAGGAACAAAGTAATTAAGCAAGTCAAGGTCAAATAGGAGCATAGGAAAGGTTCGGACACTACGTGGGAGTCCGAAGAGGAGATGCGACGTCTCCACCCTACATTATTTGGTACGTACTTTTGTTTCGGGGACGAAACCCTTTTTAAGGGGTGTGGACTTGTAACACCCTGGAAATATAAAACTTTATAATTCAAATTATAAAGTTTAAATAAACAAGAATATTATTTAACTAGGAAATTATAACCTAGTTAACTACAAGTCTAGAAATAACTTGAAATAGGGTTAACATAACCAAACTATATGTTGAACAAAAGTGGAGGGGCCTGAGTTGTAAAAATTGAAATTATATTATTATTTTTTAATAAAAACAAAAACCAAACACCCCATTTTGGAGATGTCTGGTCGTACAGAAGCAGGCAGGGGCGATTCCCCACTCTCAAAACCCTAAACATCACTAAACTCTCAAATTGAAGGCTCAATCCAAGCTGAAATCGAAATTAAAGCATAGATTATTGATCCTCATCACAAGAGGATTACAAGGTATGTAAAATTTGATGAAAACTCTCAACTCGAAATTCTCATGAAATTGGGAAAATCTGAAAATTATGGTTGCATGTTTGTTTTATGATGAAATAGGAACAATGTAGTGTCTAGGGACAAACCCTAGACAAATACAAGTTGAAATCATGTGAAATTTTAGTAAAATCCATGAACACCATTGTAGGTGATTAGTGGGTTATGTAGAACTTGATAAACACTAGGAAATTTGGTGTTGTTCTAGTGTAATTTGACAATTTGGAAGTGACTTCATAATTTTAGAAGCTAACAATCGTGTAAAATGGGTTGATTGATGTAAAATTCGGGCTAGATGATAAGCTAGGGATTTTCTAAATAATCATGTAAAATTCTGCCCTTAAAGTGTTTGTTGAAATGCCTCAAAGACGGCTCGAAACTGGAATTTTGTAGTTAAAACACCTAATTGTGATGTTTTGGCTATTATGCAAAATGTGATTAAAAAGAGTTCTAAATGTGATATAATTGAACTCTATAGGAAAGGATACCGGAATGTCGAGTGGACAAGCCGGTGGTGATTTGCGGTTGAAGGGCGTGCACTAAAGGTATGTAACTTGACCCGTTACATTCAATGAATTGTTGTTAAATTTTGCGAAGTCTCATTTTAGGTTAAATATGGTGTCGGTTGTAGCGACTATGATCGTTACTTGAATTAATAGTCTAAGAGTGACAAGGAATCGTTTGGTAGTCATCATATTGGAGGATTCCATAAGATGAGCCAAACGGATCGATTAGTTGTGTAAATATTTGTTCTAGTGTTTTAGAGAGCTAAGAAGGCAATGACAATCACGAGAGCATTAAGCCATGAGATTGGTAAAGAAATGCGAGTGATAATAAGCCCCGGATGTTGGGAATAAAGTGTCATAAGTTTACTAGCTAAATAGTAGTAAATTGTGTGAAGTTTAAATGGGTCAAATAAATGCATAACGACATATAGTCTTTCTGTCCGTAAGTTAAACTTTTAGTATGACTATCGTAATAGGCACGTTGGTAATGAAATTACAGACGTATAGGAAAAAGAATCACTAAAAACGGACTTACGAATCATAAGTTATGACAATTCTAAGTTGGGACTTGATTAAACTTTGAGCTGGGTATGTACAGCATCAGCTTAATGAACATTCTGTGAAAAACAGGGCTAGGCGTGACGCCTAGGCCCTTGGCGTCACGCGGCGCCCCCCCTGATCCGGAAAAAAATAAATTTTGTTCTTTTGACTCTTGGAACTTGTTTATATCCATTCTAACTTTATCAAAACTTACATTTGTTGTGGTTTTGATCTTAGGTGATCTTGGAATCTAACCGGAAGATGATCGAGCTAGCTTTTGAAGAACCGAACACAATTTACAAGCTTCCGCAATATTTTAACCCTTATTAGACTATGTTTATGGGATGTAAACAATTTGTTAAACAACTTTTGAATGTTTTAACTTAGTCGTTAGTTGACTAAGGTTTTTGCTACTTGTGAACTTTACTTATGGAATCTATGTTAATTAGGCATCTTTTATCTAAAATGGTATAAACTATTATCAAATTCAAGTAGAATTGGACGGGTGTTACAAAAGAGACAGACTACGATCCCGATAGCTAAGCTTAAGGGGGAGTCTGAAGACGAGCTCAAAATAAGGGGGGGCTTGTAGAGTCAGGTGACGATCCTAGCAGCTGAAAGCACAGAAACTTAAAGCAAAGGGGAGCCTGAAGGAGGATGCTGTTAGAGTAAAAGAGGGAGTCTGTGTTGCTGAAAATGTCAATATTTTTACAAAGACTCAGAGAGAGATAGAAAGCTACGAGATTGACCGCAACAATATCCAAGGGGGAGTCTGTGAATGCAGATGTCTATCGCTTACGTCAATCACATAACGTAGCTTTATCAGATGATACAAGATCGGTGCTGAATAGAGCGAAAGGCAAAGTTGAAATGTTCTGAAGTCCATTCGGATGGATGGACATATAGTCCATCTGGACGAATGTATAAATTGTCCATCCGAAATCCCATCCGTCCGGATGAGGTCCATCCATCCGAATAGAGGTCATCCGCTACTTAGTTCATCTGAACGGGTCTTGCCTATAAATAGGAGAGTGGGTCTTTGTAATTTGTAACTTTTTGTGACTTGAGTGGGGAAACTCTGTCCGTTTGATTTCTCGGTGTATACACTGTTATATTAGTAATCAAAATCTTATTTTATTTACATCTTCGTGTTCTGTCCACACACGTGATTGGATTCCGCACAGTTCACGTGTCGGTACGCAGTCAACGGTCAAGGAATTCATTCGATCCTGAATTCACACACCGCTCACCTCCTCCCCGCGCGGCACTTGGAGCATTGGCGGCACAATCCCCTCACGTCAAGACAACTCCACGTACACCTCCCCGCATGCACCCCTTAGGGTGAAAGGGGTGCACCCCTCATGAGGGTAAATTCTCACCAATAATTTCTTGTCATGTCAATTCCCCTCTCCAACTCCCCTCTTACCCTTAATCACAAAGGGTGCTTGCACCCAAACCATTAAAAAATGAAAATGTGTGATTGGTTGAAAGAGAATGGGGCCCACCACTACCCCCTCTCTCTCTCCTCTTCACCGCATGCGGCAACTCTTGACCCACACTCACTTCCCCTTGCTGCAAAACCATTGTTGGCGGCACATTCCTCTCGCGTCAAACTGATTCCCTGCACACCTTGTCGCACCCACCCCTCTTACCCTTATATTTGAGTTTATGTATTTTTCAAACCTTTTTATTTGATTAATTTAGTCCTTAGATAATTATATAACTTTGTTATATATATTGTTAGATTATTGCTTAGTAATTAGATTATTTAATTAATTGCTTGATTATTCATTTATTTACTTGAAAGCTTGATTTAGCCTACTTTATATTCTTAATGCTATAGCTTGAAACTTGCATACTTTTCATAAGTTATACCTTCTAAACAACTATTTGATAGTAAAAAATGTAAAAAGAGACCATAGATAAAAAATTAAGAAAGTTGTAAGCCGACGCTCTAGATAAGTTCATCCAAGCAATTATCATCGTAATAATGAACTTTGTTTATATATAAGTTTGTATTTTAAGAGCTCATTTCTACTAGTATAGTCGGGGCATCCGAAATTTTAAGGGACGACACTTTTTTTATATTATATTTTTTCAAATGTACTATTGCTGATAAACTATAAAAGAACAATATTAGGAGAATACAAATTATTGTATCATAGGGATATGCGTTATTGCTTTAGAGCATTCTCATCCAATCCATCATCTTTAACCTTATAATTTAACTTAAAATCATCACTTTTTAAAATTTATCTCACATTTTAAAAAACCTCCTACATCCAACTCCTCATACCTATCTATTTATTCTTTTTTTTTATTATTTCTTCTCTTTCTTCTACTTACAATGTTAACTACTATCGATTTTGTCTTATTATATTTTTTTCTTTTAATATTGATTCTAATAACTTTGTTTATAGAAATTATACTACTAATTATTATTTTTGGGTTTTTCGGGTCGGGTTACTTTAAATTGCTTGGAAAACAATAATCACCATAAATACTAATTATTTTTGGGTTTTTCGGGTCGGTTGTCTCTTTTTCACTCCCGTTTATGATGAAATTTCCACCTTGATCAAACGGGTCAAGTAAAGAGACAAACCACTTACTGCATATTATAATATACATTCACTTGAAAAACAATAATGATCAAATCAAATATCATACCGTCCATTTTCACTACCATCAGACTACAAACAACAGTTTAAGATACCGAATCATGCCAAGTTTGACCTATTTAATAGCCTACACAATGGATTTACACGTAATACCAAAAACATATAAGTATGAGGTTAGACAAAGCTACAAAATATGTGTAGTAATACTTCCTTGTAACACCAAAATATAGATGGTAATATTTCCGTGTAGCACCCAAAAAACGCGCTAGTGTTCGGTTCAAAGCTGATTATCTCAGGCATGGTCGCGCCTCATTACGATTTCCCTTTGAAGTTCTTCAAAATACAGTCGTTGGATTTCTGTCATACCGCTTACATCCATCATCATAATCCGCTGGTCCGGTTCCTTCTTTGCAAGTTCTGTTTTCTCAGCTTCAATCCTTAACTTTTCTGACAGTAACCTCAACCTTTCATCTTCCGCTTTCTTATCATACTCCATCTTCTCGGTCTTAAGGCGAAAATACTCTTTCTCTTGAGCTTGCGCCTCCTCTAAAAGCGTAAACTTCATCTTTCTGAGTTGAATAAGTTCCTCAGTTTGCTTACCAGCCTTTCGTTTTTTTTTTCAGCAGCTTTCTTACCTATTGGTCGATCCAATTCGACAACTTCATCTTCAATGACATTTCGCGTTGGGGATGGGGTTGTGGTTGGGGTTGTGGTTGGGGTCGGGGTGGGACCATCGTCTTCCTTTGCTTTGCGGCATCCCGTAAAATCCACTTAGGTTGGTCCTTTAATAGGTTCCAACAATGCTCGAACTGAAAGTTTCACTTTTCTTCTGATTGGTACATAATTTTCGCCTTATCAAACTTGCATTTAAACAAATAAAATACATGTTAGAAGAACAAAATAAAGTAATATAAAATACTATTAAAACAAGTTGAGTGTGGATTATTTTACCTTATCCTGCTCAGTCATGCCGCTTTGATTTAATCGTTCAACTTGAGCTAGGCATGAACAAAAGCTATTAGTGGCCTTTTGAATACAACACCATCGATTTGATAAGGACTTGATCGTTCAGTCGGTTGTGGTTTCTTTATGTTGCTGAAAGTATTCAAAGATTTTTTCCCATAACTGAGAGTATTTCTGATCTATTCTTTGAATGGCATCAAGGCTATGATTAAGCCAGCCAGAGACAACTAGCTTGTCTTCTTCCGGGATGAAATTCACACCCCTTGTTGATTTCTTAACACTGATTGGATTAGTGGGTAAGGGTGGAGAATCGTCAAGGCTTACAATAGAGTTTCCATGAAGATGGTTGGTGTAGCACATACATTGGTCTTGTGAATCCACACTCAAAGCTACAATAGGATACAAATATCATTTATTTACTTGCAAATCAATACTAGTAAATTACTCTTTAAACACTACTAGATCAGGGAGTACTTGAAAAAAGAGGCCAATCCCATGGCACTGCTTAGGTTTGGAGGGACTGTATTGGGAGTTAAACCGTCCCCCGTGGTGGCAACATTTAGTTCTAGAGGTCCTAACACGGTCACGCCACAGATACTCAAGCCGGACGTGATCGGTCCAAATGGTCAGTGGGTTAGCAGCCCTACGTGATGCAGCCGCAGGTGTTGTTTCTAGTGCTTAATTAATTAATGTAATAGTAATGGGCTCTGTTTCTAGTGCTTAATTAATTAATGTAATAGTAATACACGCAAAGCAAGCTGCAGGTGTTGTTTATCATTATCTAAATGTATGCAATTAAGAGAAAGGAAGTTGGCATTATTATTATGTATGCTTATTTATTTCATAGGTACATTAGCAGCAGAAGCATTGCCCAGACGCCGCAGCGGGCATGGATGCAAGCAAACGCAGCAACGCGGGTACCGCTAAAACGCAGCGGCGAGGCTGCCGTAACGTCGTAGCGCGCGGCTGCCGTAACGCCGTAGCGCGCGGCTGCCGTAACGCCGTAGCGCGCGGCTGCCGTAACGTCGAACTGCTACTAGTCATGCTTAGATAGCTATGTATACATGTCTTTGTTTATTTGAAATATGAATACATAGAGTATGCAGTAGGCAAGCTAATGATTCATCATCAATCTATATTCATATCTGTTTTTGGTTGCATGTATCAATGTCTTATTCAATGCTTGCCAAACATTGTACCATATTAAATTGTTCCGTATGCTATTGTTCTTTCTTTCATCCAACTGTTGATTTATTAGAGGGTGATTTATTAGAGGGGAAATAGTAATGAAAGCTTAACTTTTTGACTGTCATACGACCCGTGTTTCCTAAGGCCTAAACACATAATCAAGATTAATTTCTAATAATGAAGAAGCAAACTAAACAACAAACTATTATGCACAATTGAGAAATCACCCAAAACATTCTTGTTTCTAAAAGTAATAATCCAAACACATTCAATGTCAGCCAACCCAGAATCCCACAAATGTACGGACAACACACATCAATCAATCTTCACACAATTCCAAATTAACCAATCAAACATCAACAAATACTAAAACAAATCAATACCCAGATCAGCAATTACAAAATCAATTATACCCCACGGAAACAAAACTCAAATCGGATCTAAAACCAATCAAATCAACCGACATAACCGGTCAAGAAAACCATTACAAAAACAGAGCAGCAACAAGATTACCAACAATTGAACAAAACCCTTTAGTAAAGATTAAAAATTGATCAAATGGGGTAGCGGGTTTGGAACAAGATTACACAGTGGGTTTGTGAATAAAGAACGTACAAAGATTGTTAGTAACCCTCAAATCCGAACCTTGCAAGTGCAGTAGTTTTGTTGAATTTGTTGCTGGTAATCGCTGTGTAGGAGGAGAGGGGCGGGAGAGATGAAATGAGATGTGGTTGTTGGAAATAGAGAGTTACAGTAGCTTTTTATGTATAAAAAGTTACTGTAGCTTTTTTTTTTTAATATTTAGGGTTAGGGTATAGGTATAGTGGACAGGTTGGAGTGGGATTTTTGAAAGTTTTTTTATATTTTGGAGTTAAAGGTTACTTTGATTGTCTGGATGAGAATGCTCTTAGATGTGGAAATATGGAATAGTGGAGAATGGAGATGCTCCATTTTGATTTGCTGGATAGCAATCATACCAATGACCATACCCTCATATTTGAGGCTTTATTGCAACTTATAAGTGAACGAATTTTATTGCACCGTACAAGTAATGAGATATAAATCGTTTATAACTAGAAAAGTGCCACACGCGCGTTGCGCCGCGGGCAACGAAATTGACTACACGTTACCGTGTAGTCGATCAGCAAACTCCGGTTATAATTAACCTCCGGATCATAGTTCGTAGTAAGTAGTAACTATAACTACAGTGTTATATCATGGTTGGCCAATCCAAGCTAAGCCACGCCACGCCACACCCCTAGTGTGTGTATACAATATCCCAAATGACACTTGCGGGTGACACCACAAATGTAAATGGTTAGTAAAGGTAAAATTAAATCAAACAGACACCCATGTTCCAATCTAAGAAACCTTCTTCTTCATTAGCACAGCCCCGATCAATCTTTCGCTAAAAACAATCCTCTTCCTCACATGTTCAATTTAAAGATTTTAGGCTCAGATTCTAATTTCATGGCTGCAGTTCTGGTTGCTTGATTTCAAGCATCACAGTTTCCATGCCAAGAATGCATCATAATCATCATCACCCAATCTAAGGTCGTTACAGCAACGAAGTGGGTACAACCCAGAACAAAATATAACAACATAATGCACACAAAGGTTAACGGAAACACACATCCAAGGCTCAGGAAACCATCATGGCCAGTTAAGCATCGCTATATCAGACCACCAAAAACTTCATACAACATCATCATAGTCAACACATCGATATCCATGGAAAAAAAGCAACAACCATATCTGGTTTGAAACTCACGTGCAACAATGACACAAAAGCTAACCACGAAACCCCCAAAATTAAGGAAACACTATACATCCACAACCACCGTTCGTCGCCGTCATAGACGGTTCGTAAACCGCCGACAACATCAAAATCCCAAATCTCACCCTCATAAAAAACAGATTTAACTAAACCAACAGACTCGGATCTAATAGATCGTCATCGTCTTCACGGCTCAGTGCCGCCCAGGCTGCAACCAGAGTTGCCACGCCAATAGGCAGGCTCCAATCATCACCGGCGGTGAAACAACAATACCAGCGGTTGTAACAACCACACCACAAAGTAACCCAACATTAAACCACAAAATGCAAAGAAAAATAAAAACCAAAACGCTGACCTGAAGCCGGTGCCTCCGGCAACTGTGGTGCAATACTCATCGCTCCATTTCTTTCTCTAACACCACACAATCTCATTTGTATCATAGATAACAACAGATCTACCCCGAATGGATCCGGCGGCGATATACAGTTGCCAAGAATTTTAGAGAGAGAAAGAGGGGTGAGAGGCCAAACCTTTTAGAGAGAGAATGAGAGGTTCGCAGAGAAAAAATACCTAAAAGTGGTAAAAGGAAACCACCCATAGTTTCAAGAAACCATCGTACACCAAACATGTATAAAACACCAAGCTTAAGGAACAACAACAAAGAGCACAGATAAGCAAGTCAGCAAAGAGTACAACACCATATTGCATAAACATGTTACAAATTAGAGTATATATAAATATATAGCGACTTGTTTAACTTCTACTTCTGGATCTATTTAAAACTGATTTTTATATAAACATAAAACAACGATAAAATCAAGACGGCTTAACCTAACTTTTTTAGTTACACATGCAGTAAGGCTAGGCGGTGTGGGGGTTGGCTTGGGCTCGGTCTGCCCCGTCGCCGCCCCCAACACCATTCCCCCCCCCCCTTCATCGTCCTATCCGTCTTCCCTTGGACGATTAAGACGCCCACAAGAAGACAAAAAAAAATATTACCAATGCATGCTTTGGGCCGTTGGAAAAAGAAATTTAATTTCCTTTTTCAAATATAGTTGGTGGGGTAGGCTCATCTTCCATTTCCAGTGTTTCTACCTGGAGGGGCATCCTCCAATGACTATGACGTGGCGCCTACGTGACGGATCATCCTCCAAAGGATGACCCTCTACCATACCTCCTAGCCTAAGATGTTTAACGGTCGAAAGACACTTTTAATGCATTAAGACCCTAAAATATATGCAACTCTTCTCTTAACATTGTGACCCCAAAAATCTCATGCATTTAAAAAGACCTAAGCATGGAGTATGACCAAATGCAGTATACTCATAGAACTATAGATGTACAAGTTGTCTATGTTTCACATCAATCAAATCTTCCGTAACTAACACCAGGTCCTCTTAGATGGTGGACGATGAATTGGTCGATCAATCAAATCCTCCGATTGCAAGCTCCGCTTCATGAAGTCACCTAACGACCTCCAAGCATGCAGAAAAGTGTATCAGCATAAAGATGACGAGTTCACAGTTTTGTTTAACGCAAAGTTGGTAAATGTTTAGTTTAAAGACATGCTAATAATAAACTCGATACTGAAGTGACGTTATGTTTGTTTGTCATCATCAATGCCTATCAACATTGGCCATGTGTTTAAGATCATTAGTTCACGCCCGTCCTCCCAGGTACTGTGTGAGGTTTGTCAAGCCTAATAGGCTATCAACTAATATCCCGTTACCTCCCAGGCAACTAGCTCGGTAGTAAGTAGGGACTTTCGTGAAAGAGTTGAGTTTATTAACTAACATCGAAATTAAACCACAACAGTTTTGAAAAGTGTTCCTCCCAGGAATAATAGTTTGTTTGTTTGTCCACCTGGGACACATGCTTGTGAAAGAGTAATGAACCCACCTTAGTTTGCTCGGTATGTTAACGTGTCTTTATGCGTTAAGTGTTAGGTCTGTTACACGCGACCTAATGCACGTTAAACGTAAGTATGTGTTTCAAGTAGGGTTTTGCAATACCCTAAATGTCCAAACAATTCACTGTTTGTTTAATCGAGTTATCTAATTTATCACATAATAACATCCTTAAACCAATATCATGAATTTAAGTACAAACCTTATAATTTCTAGTAACATATAATCTGAATTAACCTATATATTAAAAACATAAATGAATGAATAGTAAAATTGAAATGAATTGAATGAATAGTATCATCATTAAGGAATGAGCAGATAGTATCGGATACCGGTATCGGTAACAAATTTACCAAACCGAGTGTATTTTCGGTACCGGTTCGGCACCGGTATTCACCGGTTTTTACCCTCAAATACCGGTGCCGTACCTGTACCGACCGGTACCGAGCCGTACCGTACCAGGTATATTCGGTACCGGTACCTATTTTTGGGGATTTCGGTAACGGTATTTTAAGTACTGGTTGGTACCGAGCTCATCAAATCCTGTAGCAACGTAGCAATGCAAGTAATTGCACCATTTAGATTACTTTTCATACACACAGTAAGTAAATTGTATTTCGTTTGAATGAGGTTTTATATACACAACAACTTATTTTGCTTTATTTTTTGTCTTTTTTTGTAATGATATAATTGTAGCATGTAAAATTAACTTTGATATTTAGATTATTGATGAGCAAATCGTATCAAATCCTGTAATCAAACCGATATCGTATCAGGTACCAAATTTACTATGCCAAATCATTTTCGGTACCAATTTGGTACCAACCGTTTGGCGTTTTCACAATCGTTACTTTTGGTTCGACACCGGTCTAGCACCGTACCTGTATTTATTGATTTTTACCTTCAAATACCATACTGTATTGTACCGAGCATTTTCGGTGCCGGTACCTAATTTCGATGATTTTCCAGATCGGTACTTTCGGTGCCGTTACCGGTACCGAGCTCATCCATAATTTAACGTGTTAGCACCGTAATAACTGAACTGAAAACAACCGAATTTCCAACGTGTAGGACGTGTAGGGTCCTATTATTATATACTAGGTTATTTAGGACGTGTGTGACCATCATTTTCACGACATTTTTATTTATGTTTTGATATTCGGTATCTGCTTGCCGTTACTGACACGCGTTTTGCAGTTATTGGGTCCCCGCCGCAACGCGCTGGCGGAAAATCATCTAGTTTTCATAAATAATTTAAATTTATAATACTATATAATGATCCAACATTTATTCAATATGTCGTACAACGTAATCATGCATTTCACTTAATGTTGTTTTGGTTTTGCCATAACAAATAAAACATGAAACCGGCCATGCGTGATACTCGGCCCAAATCCTTCTCTTTTTCTAAAATTCAGCACATGCATTCCCTTATATATATTTTTTTCATTTGGCCCACCTAGTATCAAACTCAAATAAAATAACAACCTGAACTCCTCATTTCATTCAAAAGAATACCCGGTCCTCTATTTCCTTTTTTTATAACATCAGTGGATTCCTGTTAATAAGTTCGGACTACTTTAAAAAGCACAAGTTGTGATCCTAGGTTCGGACATTTAAATTAAATTAAATGTGGACATAGCTAAGTCTAAACAAATGCGGACTTGTTCAAATAAATAAGATACATGTTCGGACTTTTATAATTCAAACAACTCGGATCAGGTTATCATTGACAAGTCCGGACATCCCTTATACCTCAACAAGTTCGGACTTTAATAAAAGTACAAGTGCGGACCACATTTACTTATTTAAGTGCGGACCAATGAACACAAGTAAGTGCGGATCTCCTGAAACGATTATGTGCGGACCATGTTTGGTATATATATACGGACACTTTTAAAAAACACAAGTCTTTAAGTCCGTAAGTGCGGACTTAGTTAGAAAGATAAGTGCGGACTATTCACAACTACACCAGGTGCGGACAATATCAATTTAACATATGCGGACTTGATTAGTTCACCATGTGCGGACACCCTTAGTACCTCACATGTGCGGGCGGTTGTTTAAATTACAAGTACGGATTGTATAACTTTTATTATGTGCGGACATTCATTAACTTACAACTACGGACGCTTAAAGGATTACAAATGCGGACCATATACTTAGGGGTGTGAATTTTTGACACGACACGAACCTAACACGAAATTCGCGGGTTTGGGTTTAGTCTAAATGGGTTCGGTCAGGTTCGGGTCAACCCGGTCGGGTTGGCGGGTTGACCCGTTTAACCAATTTCTGTAATATTATATTTTTTATAATATGTTTTATGTTATAAATTAAATTTTATGTGTATTTTATGCTATACTTATAACTTAAAAATAGAAATTGACATAAGATTTTATGATTTTAATGTAAATTTATTATCTAATTTGTGTTTTTTTTGTAGTAGTAGATTTAATTTTAATATATTAATTTGCTGAAAAATAAAATAAAAAATTTCGGGTTGAACGGGGCGGGTTCGGGTCAGCCTGCGAATATTCGGTTCGGGTTCGGGTTTGGGTCAGGTTCAGGTTCGTCTAAAATTTTCGGGTCCGGTCGGGTTCAACCCGCCAACCCGCGAACACGACCCATTTAGCACCCCTACATATACTTTTTAACAAATACTAAGTCTGACATTCCAACAATCCCTTTACTCAACGTTTTCACGCACAGAAACCCTCCAAATGCACAGAAATCAATAATGTCAGGCATCAAATCAATCATTTTAGTTCTATCATTTCCGTCCATACAACGCTTTGAACGATGTTGCCTAAATACTTGAATGGTAATTATTATTGTAGGAAAATTCCACCAAGGATTGGTGTCTTTCACAAGTGTTACCGAAGTCAATAACACATGCCCGAAGCATATCTTTGAGAGTTTGGATGGTACGTTCACTTTGACCATCGGTTTGGGGATGGTATGCGATACTCATGTCTAAGCGCGAGCCTAAAGATTTTTGCATTGATTGCCACAGGTGAGATGTAAGACAGGGTTCACGATCAGAGATGATGGAAATTGGCACTCCGTGCCAAGTAGCTACTTCCTTCAAATAAATATTGGCCAATTTATCATACTTGTCTGTTTCTTTGATTGCGAGGGGGTGAGCTGATTTGGTCAGACGGTCCACGATCACCCAGATGATGTCGTTCCCGCTCAGAGCTTTGGGTAAGCTCGTAATAAAATCCATTTCCACACTAGTAATTCTGGTTGCTGAAGCAAACCAGATGGCTTTTTGTACTCGATCTGGACTCTAGCGCAGGTTAAGCACTTGTTTACATAAGTGGCTATGTTAGCTTTCATGTTTGGCCACCTATTAGGACTCTTAAATCTTGGTACATCTTGTCGGAACCATGGTGGATGGAATACTGAGACTTGTGTGCTTCATCCATCACAAGGGCTCTCAAGTTCCCGTGTAGTAGAACTCATATTCGCTCCATGAAATAGCGGATACCGTCCACTTTTACTTCGAGTTGCTTTTCCATGCCCCACGTGGATTCAGCTTGGAGGTTCTCCCCCTTCAATGCTTCAACCTGAGCAGGATGGATTTGATCAGGAAGATTGGAATAAATGGTAAGTTATATGGCTCGAACAAGTTTGGGTTAGGTTTCTTTGCAGCTGAGGGCATGAGCTACTATATTAGATTTACCCGGATGGTATCTGATGGTACAGTCATAATCATTCGGGAGTTCAGCCCAATGACGTTGTCGCATGTTTAACTCCTTATGTTTGAAGATGTGTTGGAGACTCTTGTGATTGGTGTAAATTGTACATTTGGTATCGTACAAGTAAGGTCTCTAGATTTTGAGAGCAAAAACCATAGCTCCCAATTCCAAATCATGGGTGGTGTAGTTTTTCTCGTGAACTTTAAACTGGCGAGATGCATAAGCGATGACTTTCTCACGTTGCATTTGAATACAACCGAGACCCTGAATGGAAGTGTCATAGTAAACAATGAAATTACATGTACCCTCCGCAAGGATAAGATGGGTGCGCTACAAAGTTTTCGTTTCAGTGGATGAAAAGTGGATTCTTGGGCATCACCCCACTTGTACGTGGTACCCTATTGAGTCAAAGTTGTGAGAGGTTGAGCAATCTTTGAAATCCCCTCAATGCACCTATGATAGTAACCTGAGAGACCAAGGAATTAGCGTATTTCGTTGGGATTTTTCACTGCAGACCTACTCTTAATGGAGTTAATCTTGGCTGGATCGACATGTATTCCGGCTTCGTTGACTACATTTCCAAGGAAATGAACTTCACAAATTCAAAAGTCACATTTCAAAGATTTAGCATAAAGTTGCTCCCTTTTCAAAAGCTCTAAGATGAGACGTAAATGATCCTCGTGTTTCTCCTTGCTCTTAGAGTAAATCAAGACGTCGTCAATGAAAACGATAACGAATTTGTCGAGGTAGGGTTTGCACACTTAGTTCATAAGGTCCATGAAAACAGCTGGTGGATTGGTTAACCCAAATGGCATGACCAAAATCTTGTAGTGCCCACACCGGGTTCGAAAAGTAGTCTTGGAAATATCTTCGTCATAGACTCTCAACTGATGATAGCCCGATCTTAGATCAATTTTAGAATAGAAGTTGGACCCTTGAAGCTGGTCGAATAGATCATCAATGTGCGGGAGTGGATACCGGTTCTCGACAGTTACCTTGTTCAATCCCTGCTAGTCAATACACATGCAGAAAGTCTCATCCTTCTTCTTGACAAAATGAACTAATGGCGGCAGGGACGATGCTAATAAAGACGAGGTAGGCGGTCATGGGGCGAGGTAATGTCACAATGAGACAGATGTCCACATGTTTAGTTCCTCTACTAAAGGTCATGGTCGGGAATAGTGTCAGACAGATGTCTGCCACTCCCTCATTGGCTGTGGCCTTTTTGGTTTTAAATATTTTGTATTTTACTTATGAATCTTCAACTATGCTAATATACATCTTTAGCCCTTCTATTTTTAAAAAGCTTTCTTTTATTGGTTAACTTTGTGTAAATGCGTGTTTAGTCCCTTTGCTTTAACTTTGGTAGTATACATGTTTAGTCCATCTACTTTTATTCCTTTTAGTATTTCATCTTTTAGCCTTTTTGTCATACCCCAACCGATGGCGGTAACATCAGAGTGAGACGAAAACTAGATGCAAGAGACTTCATAACACTATTTGTGACAATATTTAATAAATCAAAATTTCATTCCATTGCTAAATTCAAGTACATCATTTTGAAGCAAATACAATAACATAATCAAAGAAACAAAATACAACATAAGTACTAAAATTAAAATGGGTTTCTAGTTCATCCTATTAGATTCTGTTCATCATCATCGTCATCAAATTCTGGCAACACGTATTAAAGTATAGTTCAACACAAAAGTATTGGCGAGTATACAAGTTTGATTACTAGCATAAGTATAGAAGTTTAAACGAGTCCACATGGCATAATTGATAACTTAAACTAACATACAATACTAGCATGCAACCATACATGTCAAACCAAAGATTCCCGCTAGCGTAATCTAATCATAGCAATGAATTGAACGTTTTGTTTACTTAACATGACCTCAAGATACGGGCGGTGCGTTAATCCTATAGAGATATACATGTTAAGGGAGGCTTGTATGAAGTTAATTGTCACAGCCCCCGACCCCTCCCCGGGAGCGGAAGCCACGAGACTCAGAGCAGATGGTATCGGTGTTTATCAATTTAGCAGCGGAAATTTTCATCAGGACCATAGTTAGGAAATATTTTTATCAGAGTTTAAACACCAAAATGTTGAAAACAGATAATTGGGATAATACCCAAGTTTTTATGATAATATATTTATAATAAACAAGTGAGATAAAACCCGATTTTTATTTGTAATATGTTTATAGGGATAAACCCTAGTTATTGAAAACAATTCTCCTTTTTAACTAGTTAACTTTTATAGCCACTTTTCTAAGCCTTCAATGCTCTTCAGCTGGCTTTTATGGCTTCACACTAAGTTACCTGAAACACGTGTTAAAACATTTTATCAGCAAGAAATACTGGTAAGTGAATTCCAGTTTAATCAAAACAGGTTTTATCATTTTACAGCATTGAGGGCAATTAGCAATTAAATTTTTTTATTATTCTACCTTAATTACCACCCACGGTACTGTCGACCCGACTTGTGGTCATGCTACTACTCACAGTGTAGTAACAAATTTTGTATACAAAACCCCAACATACCGACGATAATAGTAGAATTACAAATAGTCAATCACTGTTTAAATATAATGTAAAACAATTGAGGTTTTGTAAAAACAGTTTGCAAAAAGGTTTACAAAAAGGAGATTACTCACAAAAAGGGTTTACGAAAAGAAGGATTACTCACATTGGTATTTTAGGTTTTTCCATGTGACTTCCTGGTTATAATCTAATAAATTAAACAATGCACACGCGTTAGTATAATAACCCAATTTACATTAGGTATACTCTCCCCGAGGCAGAACTCCAACGACTACGTCAGGCAGAGCCTCGACAGGCGTTACGGAGCACTAGATCAATCTAGCAGCGTATCTAATACGTAACCGGGGGTTATAATACTTACAACGAGGCAGAGATTTGCTAATTAGGGGGTATAATACCCGATATTAATTCTAATACTTCCGAATTGAGAGAGTTTTGAAAATTGTGAACGAATTCAAATGAATCCGATTGACCTTATTTATAGTGCTGATACAGCACTTTCTTGCGGCCCACGAAGGATGAAGACAGGGTCTTCGCGCCCCGCGAGAGCCATAAAGGTGGCGAGTTTGCTGAGTTATCCCGGGTTCTGACGCGTGTCCTGCCACGTGGCGACACCAGGTGCCAGCCTGATGTTGAGCTGTCGCGCCCCGCGAAGCACATAACCAATATGGTAGCGGCCCGCGAGCGACTGGTAAAACTTAATTTATTTTATTTTTGTAAAAATGAAGGTATTTAGGGCCATTTTACGTATACGGGGTGTGTTTTAGGATGTATAGGGACGTTCTAAATATTTTTGGAGTGTCGGAAATATTTTAGGAGGGTTGTTATATCCTCCCCACCTTGTTTTAAATCTCTTCCTCGAGATTCGAGTTACTATATTCCCGTGGAGTTATATCAAGTCTTGTAGTTAGTTAAAATAGTGTCAAATCATCTTTTAGAAGTATTTCATGGATGGAAATTCCGGGCTCCTGTCTGTTGGGCAGAAATTTGGAGAAAGCAACTCATCTGAACTCGAGATAGTGCAAGGAACAATAGACAAGATAGTTCAAGTTAAAGCAATATGATATTATCAGAACAGATGAAAACCTTTCAAGTGATTTTGGTTAAAAGTTTCTCTATGAAAGGGGTAGTTAGATTTGTTAAAAGAGGGAAGTCAAGTTCCAGGTATGTTGAACCATTCATTAAACGAATAGGACCCGTATCTTATTAGTTACAACTGACAGAAATGATGTATGTATGAAATCTTACAAAGAAGCTTAGCAGACGAATCCTTAGTGAAATTTTTCTAAGGACATCGAAGAAAATGAGAAACATAAATGTTTAGTTCCAGGAATTATTAACTGAACGTGATACAATTAAGTTTCACAAGATCAATAGAGGCATATGAATCGAATGTTAAACGATCTTTAGGGACAATAGAATTCAATGTCAAAAGAGAACTTACTTTGTTTATTTAAAAAGAACTCTGAATCAATAATCTCAATTGAAGATAGAAGTATGAAAAAAAATGAGTTGTCAATCATCAAACCAGAGATCAATGACGTTTATTTAAATGGCATGATACACCGGACAATACAATAGAATTTAGTGTCTCATGGTCTAAATACATAATTGTATCAAGACTACTTAAATGGCGAGGCAAACGAATGAAAAAGAACTTACTTTGTTTGTTTAAAAAGAACTCTGAATCAATAATCTCAATTGAAGATAGAAGTATGAAAAAAAAATGATTTGTCAATCATCAAACCAGAGATCAATGACGTTTATTTAAATGGCAATGATACACCGGACAATATAATAGAATTTAGTGTATCATGGTCTAAATACATAATTGTATCAAGACTACTTAAATGGCGAGGCAAACGAATGACGTATGAATTGATATGATTAGAGTTTACTATTAGCACAAGATACAAATTTATACAGACACCGCAAGGTGTTGTAGTGATTGAAAGAATTCAATGATTACGGTGACCGAATGAATTCACCGTTTTCGAAATTAACTGAAAGTTTCAATGAAGTGAATCTGGAAATTCAAAAGATAGGATGTTCAAATGAAGGAACAATTGAATATCGTAGGATTGATCAAAGATGAAAGAAATGTTGGAGGCACATTGGAATAAGAATTTAGGTACCTTTATCTTAACACAAAGCTGGTTTAGGATGATGAATCGATAAATAGATAAATTCGTACCTCAGGTGTGAAAACGAAATGAGTCCAAGTTTTTAAAGAAATCGCCACCGCAAGGTGTTGTGATTTAACAAACGATTTATTGGAGTCGTAGACTTTGAATAGGTTTACTATGATTCAAACAAATGAAATTACCTCGAATATGATGATCTCAATTCATCATATGGGATTTTGAATCGAATGTATAGGAGCAAGTTCAAACAATTTGAGCTTGGTTTGGATATATTCCAACAATGGATATATGTATTGGCAAGAAATGGTTACAATGAAAACCCGATAAGTGATTTTGAAAAGAAAATGAGTTTTCCAAGAAATCTGTTGACTTGATATCAAAAGTCAACGTTTTTGCAATAATGCAATTTATCAAGATTTAAAATGAGTATCACAACATAATATTCGAACTCGTGAATAGAAAATCTTTTGAAGTGGAATCACATGCGTAACAAGCAATGCTTGTGCAACATATGAATTTGAGAATTGACTCTATAAAATAAAATAAAGACCTTTTATTGATGAAGTTTTAATCGGAATCAAAAGTCAACTAACTTAAGTATAGTTAAAACATAAGGGTGCTTATTTTGTTATTGTCTCCGGTATTGTAACATTTATGCATTTTCCTTAGCATTATCTGGGTTTCTATCCTCGTTGTCGGGTGCCTTAGATAGTTTCGGGCAGTAGAGATGGAAGTGGCCTGGATCTCCGCATTTGTAACATACATTAGTTTTTTTCTCCTTCTACATTCTTCCTCTGTATGTCCAGCCTTCTTGCAGAAGTTACAGCGAAGTGTCTTCTTAGAATGGTGTTTTCTTACGTGCTTCTTGTTATGGTCGTTGCAGGTAGGTCGTGTGATTGACGATCCAGCTTCTTGGTTCTCATCGGTTTTGTCAGAGCTGAATTCCTTATAAGAGTAGCTATAGGTTGTAGTTTTCTTTCGCTTGGAGGATGGAGTTTTGATACGAATATCATGACCTCCATTGTTAATAGGGTTAGGTTTGAAGTGATGGGTATGCTCACAAGGTAAAGTAAGACTTTCGTTTATAGGCATAGAAATTTTAATAGCTTCAATGATCGAAGGTATGACATTCGATATTACTTGAGCTATTATGTTTTCTATAGTGCTCTTATCCAGAGAGTTTTCATTACTAGTCTGGATTTCTTGATTACAGGTTATATCCTTTAACATCTGAATCGCAAACATATTCCGATATAATTATCACAGAACTAAGCAATTATACAGGCACATTTTTGTCGCTCATTTTATTTAGCACAAGTATAATCATACCTGTCAGTACGATGCATTGATAAATATTTATATTATATTTTAACATTCTCTTTTCACTATATATTTTATCAAAATATAAGGGAAAATGTATATATATAATATATTACGTGCTATTTCTTGTTATCGTAGTTACAAACTAGCCCATATTCTAGATCATGGTCTCGGTGTAGTACTAAGAATGGCTTTATATTTTCTCAACTTAGTTTATATTCTCAGGGCTCATAATTGAGTAAATATTTTGGTAAGAACTGTGGTTATGATGGTGGCTAGAATTAAAGGTTCATATAAAATCCTGAGATTTCCAGTTATTGATTCTACTATTTTTTCCTTGGGGCTAATCCGGTTGTCCTTAGGGTTTATGTTGGGTTAATTGTGGTTAATGGGTTGAAAAATCATTTGGAAAATTTCTAGGTAAACAGGTAGATCTGTTTCTTCTGTTACATACAAAAATTGGCTTTTCTATAGAAGATATTTGTCTTATTATATTGTATACATTAGCAAGAAATTATATTCTGTATGTGCATATGTATACAAGATTTTCAAAATAATATATAATACTAAATTATTTATATATATATATATATATATATTCCTTTCAAAAAAAAGTAATTGGAATGAATTTCTGTTGATCATACTATTTTGAAATAAAAGGGTGAATAATTAAATTGAATAAAAATATATAATCCTTACGGATTCTTTGAAATAATTTTAACAAGAGGTTTGAATCGTATTGGTTGAAAATATTAGAACTTGATTCTTAGATTATCAATTTTATTTATTTAAAGAATCATGATAGATAATACAAAGTTTGGCGTTTCTAAATTTGATCCTTATTGTACTAAGTAGTGAAGTATTATTCTTATATTAGAATATACATACATATGAATCAAATATAGTTTAAGAAATAAGTTAAACTATAAAATGATAAAATTCTTAAGTTATTCCCTTTGTGATATACACGTATTACGTATATATATATATTTTAAATTATACAATTAGACAGTACCAAATGTTTTTGTATATATTTCCATTTTACATATGAAATACCATTTGTTTCGTTAATATATTTTATGAAATATAAAATACTTTTATATTTTTCGCACACTTTTCATGTGTACATATATATAAGTTCATGTGCTTGTATCATATAACAAAAGCATATGTAATAATATATATAATATTTTCTTAGTATCATTATGAAAATTCTGTTGTAATATTGTATTAAACATTAAACATGTTTTAAGTATGCTGATATATTATATTTTAACAAAATAAATATAATTACTTGTTTTTGTCAAAACTTTGACAAAATATATAGATATTTTAAGTCGAGTAAAATTTTGGGCTATATCATAAATCATAAAACATACTACTTGCATCAAATAATATGTTATATTATAATATTTTAGTGACATCATACCTAAAGAGTGATATCTTACATCTTTTGATTAAGATATTAATGTTAATATCATTATAATTTATATTACATTGTATTCACATAAATATATGGGGATGATATCTATTACCAATTTAAACATAAATATATTATGGATATATCTTCTTTATATATTTATAGCATAATCATATTGTAAAATACAAATAGGGATTACATATACTGAGAATTTAAATGACATAAAATCATTTAAGTATAATATATAAATTATATTATCTTGCTATTCTCGAATTATCATACCTGAAATGTGTTATCTTATATTAATATCTTTGAGTAAGATATTAATATTAGTATCATACTATTATCATAATGTTATAAAATTTATATTGAATTATATTCACATAAGTATATGAATATGATACATATAATATTTCACAAAATTTGATAAGGCATAATATTATTAATATATCACTTATATATAATTTTAAACATATCCATAACTGTAAAATACAGATAGGGGTAATACATATTGGGAATTCAAAATTCATTTTGTCACGGCCCACGACCCGGTTTGACCCGTTTCAGGAGCCGCGGCAGAAAATACTGCGGTATTGATTTAATTGAGTTTAACAGCGGAAACAGGATCGCTTAAAGCTAAAATTTTTCCCCGATTATTTATTTCACAATTCGGGATAAAACCCCGATAATTTACAATATTATATTTTTACTATAAAAGTGTGATATTACAAAATCATTTATTTATTTTATATTGAGCCACTATCTTAAGCTTGAAATGCTCCCCAGCACTTTTCCTGAATTACAACAGATCACCTGAAACATGTTTGAAAAAGGTTTTGTCAGCGGGAAATACTGAGTGAATCATTCTATTTTGCATAATGATGCATAGTTATCAATTACAGCATAAGAGCTATTACAATGGCTTCTATCTTATTTTTATCTGGCATTCTGTCACAATGGTGACATGTCACAATGGTGACGATGGTCATACCACTATTTAGATCAATGAACCTAAATAGTGACGATTATCGCTGTAGGTCAATGAACCCAACAGTGATTATCCCGAGTAGGTCAATGAACCTAACTGGGAGAAATTAGTAATGTGCACAATACCCCACTAACCAGTAATTCAAGATATCCACGACTTAGTCCCTGTAATTATAATCTTGAAATAATTTGGAGTATTGTAAAATATTTAATAAAAATAACTCACAAACGGTGAGAATATTTGTATAAAGCAATTTGATAAAAAGAGAGAATAACTCACAAACTGTGAGAAAAGAAGAATGACTCACATTGCAGATTTATACGGGCAGAGCCTAGCTTACTGATTAGCCTTTTATCCTAATTTCAATAACAAGCACACAATTTGGAATTAGTAATCAATCCAGCATTTACGATAACTCACGAGATCAAATTCTCACAATTAATGTCAAAATGCAATACTTTGTCCATCGAATTAACGATGATCCGTTGAATTAACAACGAATGACAAGGTATAATACTTTACCTATCGAATTAACGATGATCCGTTGAATTAACAACGAACGATAAAGTATAATACTTTACCTATCGAATTAACGACAATCCGTCAAATTAATGACGAACGATAAAGTATAACCCTAATGTGGGCGGCACTTAAACATTCATTGGATATTTAGATCAATCGGAAAATGAATCGTAGCAGCGATTGTGCTAATACCCTGATTGCAGCTTCAATTTAGTGCTTCTGTGTTTAATTGAAGTATATAGCAGAAAACTCGGTGTATAATCGAGAATTCTTTCGACGTTCAATGTCCAGAAAGCAAGTGCCAATGTTCTGAATTTATACACGAAAATGGCCAAGCTTACGGACCGTAAGCTTGATGACCTTACGGTCCGTAAGGTACTCAAAATGCTTGTTTTGTTGCCACGTGTGGGACTAGCTCAGATGAGTCGACACATTCTAAAAATTCAACTTGGAGAGCACGTTATATAGATAATCGTTAAGTAGGGAATGCCCCCCCTGAGTTTTAGGGGCCCTAATCCTGATTCTGAAAATTATGAAAATCTTAGGGTTTGCACAGAATCACTTGGGTGTCTCAATTAAGGTTTCCTATTGGTCAAATTAATTTAATAATTATGACTTTTGATGAGAGTCGTTACATTCTCCCCAACTTAATAAAAATCTCGTCCTCGAGATTTACTGGAATAATTGAGAATACTTTCTCTTCCTTTTTGATTCTAGTTCCCAAGTATATTAGGATCCTGTCCTTGAATCCTACTTTACTTAACATTATTGGTTACTTTATATCTTGGAAAGGTACTACCAAAGATTCGTCTGATAGACATTTCTTTGAGATTGGCTATATAAAATATATCATGTATTCCAACTAACCTTCCTGGTAGTTGTAAGTAACTAGTCCAATGTGTTGAATTACTGGAAATGATCCTACATACTTTGGTTTTAGCTTTCCTTTCTTACCAAATCTAACAACTCTTTTCCAAGGAGATACTTTTAATAGTATTTTGTCTCCAACTCGAACTCCAACGGCTTTTATCTATTATCTGCATAATTCTTATGACTATCTATTGCCGTTTTTAGCTTTTCCTTCGTGATAATGAATATCACACTCGTAGTTACTTAGGATTTTCGTTCATATCTTTTGCCTCAAATTCTTTTCGCCTAAATATATATATCTTAACTTCTTATAATCCATATAGATAGTATCCTTACTTCCATACAGATAATGTCTCCAAATCTTAAGGCAAAAATTATGGTTCCTAATTATAACTCATGAGTGGTATAATTTCTTCGTACCTTTTTCAATTGTCTTGAGGCATACGCAATTTCCTTTTTGCGTTGCATTAAGGAATATCCAAATCCTAGCTTTGAAGCATTACCATATACTTCAAAAATCTTCAATTCCTTAATGTCTATAATACTAAACCTACAAAATTCCTAATTCCCATTGAGGTTTACAGAATTTTCCATTTGGTAATCACTGCTATCTTAGTAAGATCTAAGTGAATATCTTCATGATTCATCATATGACCTAAAATTGCACTTTATCCAAAATTTATTCTTCAAAAATTTTGGGAGTAAAGCTTTTCTTTTTCTTAATAACCAATATTGTGCTAACCGATAAGGTTCCCTGGCTTATCGGTAAAATTCCTGGAACTTGATAAATACTAAATTCTATCTTCATATCTGGTGGTAATCCAGATAAATCTTCTGGAAATATATCTGGGTATTCTAAAACTACAGAAATTTCCTTAAATTCTGTATCTTTAGTATTAATGATTACTGAAATCATGTATACTATTTCTGGCTTTCGTTCATAATTAGCAATATCCATTACTGATATGAACTTTATAAGCTTACATGATTTATCTCCTGTAATCATAATTACTTCTCTGATGGTTAATTGAATTTCTAAGAAATTCTGATCACAGATAATGATCACATCATTGAACTCAACTAATTTCATAGATAATAGGATTGCAGAAAATTTATAACTTATTTCTAGGTTCTGCATAACCTTATCTATTTTAACTGAATTCCCATCTGCCGTTTCTAATATATAGAAATTTATCTAATGCTGTTTAACGGTAAGTTAAGAGTTTGGCAGAGTAAAGTATTTATAAAACTTTGGTTTGCACCAGAGTCGAATAATACTTTCATGTAAACATTGTAAGCTAAGAACATACCGGCTATCACATCTGGAATCATCTCGGCTTCCTGAGTAGTCAGCTGAAAGGCTCTCGCATTCCTTTTTGCTCCTTCTGACGGTTTGACTTGATTGTCAAATGGTTTATTCAGTTTTGGACAATCTGGCCTAAGATGTCCAGTTTCTCTACAGTTGTAGCAAACTGAAAATTTCTTCCTCCTACAGTCTTCTTCTTGATGCCCTGGAATCTTGCAAAAATTGCAATATCCTTTGCATCTTCCAAAATGCTTCCTTTTGCAAAAATTGCAAAATGGACTAATAGAAGATTGCCCATTCCCTCCTTTCTTGAAATTGTTATGATTACCCGAACTGAATTCTTGGGTAATCTTTTGGGCTACTTCCTTCCTTCTATTTTCTTCTCTTGTCCGTACTAGCTCGTCAGTCATAGTATTGGCTAATTCTACTGCATCATCAATCGTACGAGGTTTCGCAGCTTTGACAATATTACGGATCTCGGAAATTAATCCCCAAATATAACGAGAAATAAGTACCGGCTCTGGCGAAGCCAGGGTTGGTACCACTCTAGCATATTCGAAGAATGTCGTAGTATACCCTCGACAATTTACATCTACCATCCTATGGGTTAGAAACTTATTTGCCATTTGATCTTTTTCGTACTCAGGACAGAATTTTCTTTCTACAAGACTCTTAAATTCTTCCCATTTCATGGCATAAGCTCTATTTCTTCCTTTTGCTTGTAACATCGTATTCCACCATTCTAGTGCTACTTCTTTGAAAAGATTTGATGCATACATGACCTGATCATCCTGAGCACATTTACTTATGGCAATTACTGCCTCGGTTTTCTCTAACCAACGCAGTGCTGCAGTCGCTCCTTCATTGCCTGCAAACTCAGTGGGTTTACAAGCAAGAAATTCTTTGTAAGTGCAACCAGGTGTTGCAACTTTCCTTTTCTTAGGGAGCGGAGCTTGCCGTGGTTCATTATCATGATTAACATGATTACTGCCTCCATTTACGCTATTACTGAAATTATCTTCAGAAATGCGTTTACTAGGAACAACTTGTTGAGGTTCGATTGGATTTTTAACAGCAGCAATGATTGCTGGTATAGCATTGACTATCCCTTGAGCAACTATTCCTGGAATAGTGTTGGCTATCTCTTGAGCAATGATATTTTCTATATCTTGCCTAGTCACATATTGATTCCTCGATTGTTGCTCAGATTGATTACCCTCATTAACTGGTTCATTATTAGCGTTTTCCATCTGATATCTATTTTATAGATACATAATTAGTATAAAGGAAATAATTCAATGTCACAATTTAGTTGCACATAATCACATAAACGAATATACAAACAAAATTGTAACTTTTCTAATATTTCCTTATATCATGTTTCTATATACACCCGTTTTATTATTTATTTTACACATACTGATTTTACTATTACTTTTACACAACCACCGTTTCATAATCCCCTATCCTTTATCAGATGATGTTCTAATAACGGCGTTTCTTCTCGTCGTATTTCCAGGAGATTTGTCCCAAAGTCTCTTGGATTCTATTCCCAGCATCCATTTTGTCAAAATGATGAAGTTCAGTCCTATTCTTGTTACTTATTGGTAATTTTGGTAAAGGTTCTGGATGGTACTTAGGAAAAAGCCTATAGGGATGGTTTTGTAACAATATTTCATTATCTAACCATTCGTCTATATTCCAGTGATTCGAAGAATTTGGAATAGATGGTTCTAAGTTTATAAAATTATTTTCATTAACAGGCTCAATAGTATCATCGGTTGTTATTATAAAATCTAGTTCTTCTTGAGATGGTAACTCCTCAGTTTGCCTAGAGCTTTCCCCAATTTCCATTTTCTTAGGCTTAGGTTTCTCGAAAGGTAAAGCATGGAATTCTATAGGTCCTTCTATGTCTGGAATATACTTATTGAAATCTCTGGAAACTTCTATTCTTACTGGATAGAGATTTAAATTCTGAAGGGCTTCCGACAAATCACTCATGCTGTTATACAATTATTAAGTCATAACAAAATTTTATAGAACAAAAATAGTATTTCATACTACCAAAATAAATACAAATTAAAACATACTAGGTTTTATTTGTAATTTATTTATAAATTTTCTTGACTGTAGATAATAAAATACTAAACTTTAAATCAGAATATTTAAAGATTTATATTTACTATTACAGTAATCAACATATAAAAATCTATATACTAAATAAGTATGATGACTTAATTTATATATATTATTTAGTCATTATCATGGTGAATATTGGTTAGTGCTGCCTTGTTTAAGCATAGGTGATCAGTCCATGCATAACTAAGGCTAGGTTATCCAATATCTGCCTTTGATAATAACCTTAGTATTTAAAAATAATCTTAATACCACTATTATTAATATATTATTATTAATAATAAAATTATTAATAATAATTAACTAAACAATAATTTTAAATAAAAATATACTTCAAATATAAAAATATAATTTCTTTACCACAATATAGTAATACTATATTAGGTAATTCCATATATTAATCAAATATATAATGTTTTTCAATTAATAATAATAGAGCAACAAAATAAAAATCTGCCTATATTAACATTACAAATAGCCAGTTAATAAAACACATAATTATCTAATAGTAATCAGGAAAAAAATTAAGTATTTCTAAATACTTAATTAGCTTAACCCAGTGGCTCTGATACCACCTTTTTCTGTCACGGCCCACGACCCGGTTTGACCCGTTTCAGGAGCCGCGGCAGAAAATACTGCGGTATTGATTTAATTGAGTTTAACAGCGGAAACAGGATCGCTTAAAGCTAAAATTTTTCCCCGATTATTTATTTCACAATTCGGGATAAAACCCCGATAATTTACAATATTATATTTTTACTATAAAAGTGTGATATTACAAAATCATTTATTTATTTTATATTGAGCCACTATCTTAAGCTTGAAATGCTCCCCAGCACTTTTCCTGAATTACAACAGATCACCTGAAACATGTTTGAAAAAGGTTTTGTCAGCGGGAAATACTGAGTGAATCATTCTATTTTGCATAATGATGCATAGTTATCAATTACAGCATAAGAGCTATTACAATGGCTTCTATCTTATTTTTATCTGGCATTCTGTCACAATGGTGACATGTCACAATGGTGACGATGGTCATACCACTATTTAGATCAATGAACCTAAATAGTGACGATTATCGCTGTAGGTCAATGAACCCAACAGTGATTATCCCGAGTAGGTCAATGAACCTAACTGGGAGAAATTAGTAATGTGCACAATACCCCACTAACCAGTAATTCAAGATATCCACGACTTAGTCCCTGTAATTATAATCTTGAAATAATTTGGAGTATTGTAAAATATTTAATAAAAATAACTCACAAACGGTGAGAATATTTGTATAAAGCAATTTGATAAAAAGAGAGAATAACTCACAAACTGTGAGAAAAGAAGAATGACTCACATTGCAGATTTATACGGGCAGAGCCTAGCTTACTGATTAGCCTTTTATCCTAATTTCAATAACAAGCACACAATTTGGAATTAGTAATCAATCCAGCATTTACGATAACTCACGAGATCAAATTCTCACAATTAATGTCAAAATGCAATACTTTGTCCATCGAATTAACGATGATCCGTTGAATTAACAACGAATGACAAGGTATAATACTTTACCTATCGAATTAACGATGATCCGTTGAATTAACAACGAACGATAAAGTATAATACTTTACCTATCGAATTAACGACAATCCGTCAAATTAATGACGAACGATAAAGTATAACCCTAATGTGGGCGGCACTTAAACATTCATTGGATATTTAGATCAATCGGAAAATGAATCGTAGCAGCGATTGTGCTAATACCCTGATTGCAGCTTCAATTTAGTGCTTCTGTGTTTAATTGAAGTATATAGCAGAAAACTCGGTGTATAATCGAGAATTCTTTCGACGTTCAATGTCCAGAAAGCAAGTGCCAATGTTCTGAATTTATACACGAAAATGGCCAAGCTTACGGACCGTAAGCTTGATGACCTTACGGTCCGTAAGGTACTCAAAATGCTTGTTTTGTTGCCACGTGTGGGACTAGCTCAGATGAGTCGACACATTCTAAAAATTCAACTTGGAGAGCACGTTATATAGATAATCGTTAAGTAGGGAATGCCCCCCCTGAGTTTTAGGGGCCCTAATCCTGATTCTGAAAATTATGAAAATCTTAGGGTTTGCACAGAATCACTTGGGTGTCTCAATTAAGGTTTCCTATTGGTCAAATTAATTTAATAATTATGACTTTTGATGAGAGTCGTTACACATTTAATGACATAAATTCATAATAGACATATTAAGATTTTATGTTCGTAGGATAACGCATAAGGTATTTATTTCCTACATAACATAATTGTTTAAGGTTTAGGTATTAGAAGAACACCTAAATGGCTTAAACAAGTGGCTTAGCTCTGATACCACCTTCTGTCACAGCCCCCGACCCCTCCCCGGGAGCGGGAGCCGCGAGACTCAGAGCAGATGGTATCGGTGTTTATTAATTTAGCAGCGGAAATTTTCATTAGAACCGTAGTTAGGAAATATTTTTATCAGAGTTTAAACACCAAAATGTTGAAAATAGATAAATGGGATAATACCCAAGTTTTTCTGATAATATATTTATAATAAAAAAGTGAGATAAAACCCGATTTTCATTTGTAATATGTTTATAGGGATAAACCCTAATTATTGAAAACAATTCTCCTTTTTAACAAGTTAACTTTTATAGCCATTTTTCTAAGCCTTCAGTGTTCTCCAGCTGGCTTTTATGGCTTCACACTAAGGTACCTGAAACATGTGTTAAAACCTTTTATCAGAAAGAAATACCGGTGAGTGAATCTCAGTTTAATCAAAACAGGTTTTATCATTTTACAGCATTGAGGGCAATCAACAATTACATTTGTTTATTATTCTACCTTAATTACCACCCACGGTACTGTCGACCCGACTTGTGGTCATGCTACTACTCACAGTGTAGTAACAAATTTTGTATACAAACCCCCAACATACCGACGATAATTGTCGAATTACAAATACTCAATCACTGTTTAAATATAATGTAAAACAATTGAGGTTTTGTAAAAACAGTTTGCAAAAAGGTTTACAAAAAGGAGATTACTCACAAAAAGGGTTTACAAAAAGAAGGATTACTCACATTGGTATTTTAGGTTTTTCCCTGTGAGTTCCTGGTTATAATCTAATAAATTAAACAATGCACACGCGTTTGTATAATAACCCAATTTACATTAGTTATACTCTCCCCGAGACAGAACTCCAACGACTACGTCGGGCAGAGCCTCGACAGGCGTTACAGAGCACTAGATCAATCGGGCAGCGTATCTAATACGTAACCGGGGGTTATAATACTTACAACGAGGCAGAGCTTCGCTAATTAGAGGGTATAATACCCGATATTACTTCTAATACTTCAGAATTGAGAGAGTTTCGAAAATTGTGAATGAATTCAAATGAATCAGATCAACCCTATTTATAGTGCTGATACAGCACTTTCTCGCGGCCCGCGAAGGATGAAGACAGGGTCTTCGCGCCCCGCGAGGGCCATAAAGGTGGCAACGAGTTTTCTGAGTCATCCCGGGTACTGACGCGTGTCCTGCCACGTGGCGGCACCAGGTGTCGGCCTGATGTTGAGTTGTCACGCCCCGCGAAACACACAACCAATATGGTCGCGGCCCACGAGCGACTGGTAAAACTTAATTTATTTGATTTTTGTAAAAATGAAGGTATTTAGGCCATTTCACGTATACGGGGTGTGTTTTAGGACGTATAGGGACATTGTAAATATTTTTGGAGTGTCGGAAATATTTTAGGAGGGTTGTTATATTAATGACAGGTATAAAGCATAAGAATAGTCTAGCATATAAGAGTTCAAGTACAACGTATTAAGCATGTATGTTGGATTGTTTATTTGTGATTTAAGCATAAAGTATGTGTTTGCGTGTGTGTAATAGCATACACGTATTGCACCCAAACGTGTAAAAAGTAAAAGGGAGTCATGTATTCTCACGGTTTTGCAAGCTTTCCGATTTAACCGAGAGTTGATGAGTTGTTGGGATGGGAGTTACCCTACATGAGGAAACGAAGGTGTGTAAGTATTTGGATTTAGACGAAGGATTCGGATTTGGGATTTTAAGTACAAAAAGTAAGTATACACGAAAGTATATCTCGTCTAAGTACTCGTTTTGACACTAAGTTTTTATGTGATTTCATGGGTCCTAACTTGCCCATTAGAATCATAAACGAGAAACTTAGAACAAAGATAAAATAACCTAAGTTCATAACACCTAACCACAATCTGGTTAGCATCACGAATTCGGTTATATATATATATATATATATATATATATATATATATAGGGAGCAGTTAACATACAAAAGGCCTTATCGTACTTCACATACGCGACACTGATAACCATCAGATCAGGGCTATAATCACGCATGGGGCAGTAAAATAACGCATGGAACCGTTGGTTTTGTGATAATCACGCATGGGAGCCTAATAATCACGCATGAGAGTCAAAAATCACGCATGGGAGCCCTAATAATCACACATGGGAGCCCTTATCCTACAAATCACGCACGTTATATATTAATCACGCAAGTTGTTTTTCTGTTGCGTACGTTAACGTACGTTAAGCCCTTTTGTACATTATACTTTCTATATATATATATATATATATATATATATATATATATATAATAGCATTATTATATTTGCTCCATCAAATATTATCATAGAATTCATGTAAGTTAAGCATGGAGGTATGAACACCTCATTGTATGATTCACCAAAGCACAAAGTTTACCAACTTACTTGGTAAACCTGGTTGGTCATGAATGAAAGTAAAGTGCAACTAATCTACTAATATACTAAGTAGCCAAATAAGAACAACCCGGGCGTGTCATACCCAACATGGCAAATGTTGGAGGTGGGGCGGGGTTAACTTACTTTATGACTAGGAAACTACTTAGTGAATACGAATAAAAACATCAAGTGAGGTGGTAGAATAAGTTTAGGATAGCCAAAGCTTCCAAGGTTCACACCTTTACCAAAACACAAGTCTTGCCACAAGAACTATCCTAAACTTGGATGGTTTTATCACTTGTGGGTTGTCTAAACCCTATCAAAACAGAAAGTTTAGAGGGTGTTTACACCTCTAAACTCATCAGAATCAACCATACACAAGCTCTCAAACCATGGACTTGATTAGAGGCAAGGTAGGTACAAGATTGTATAAGTTTAACATGTTCATAAAGATTTAAATAAAAGTTCTTTCAAAATAAAAAGTTTGGAGCTCAAAATGGTGATATTTCACCTTAGTTTACCATGGTAAACTTGTGGAAACACTACTAGAGATGTTTCAAGCTTTGTGGTGGAAGAAAGATGGAGAAAATATGTAGAAAAAGTGAGTTTGAACTCACTTTGGAAATTAGAGATTTATGCCTTGTCCTTACAGTTACCACTGATTGAGAGTGTAAGAGAGTTGGGAAAGTGAAAATGGAAGGAGTGAGGCTTATTTATATAGAGAGAAGGTAGGGTTTTGTGTTAAAGAAGGTTAAATGCTGATTAGGGAGGAGAAAGTTGGCCAATCCATGAAGAAGAAACAACTTACTGCAGATCGTGACCCGTGGCGTCACGCGACGGGAAAGGAGGAAGGGCGTCACGTAGCGCGGCGTCCCTTTTGTCCGTTGAAGTTTCATTCTTTTCACATTTGACCCCTGAACTTTGATTTCCTTATTATTTTATGCAATAACTTTCCTAATTAGTATGTTTTCAAGTATGTAAGATGCAACTAAGTATAATTTCGAGTACCACGAATGTATGTTCGAGTATTTGCTCGTATAACGAGTGTCGGTTTGCAAATAATTATGTATTTAAACGATTGTTGCATGTATAACAAGTATGTATAAAATATGAATTTCATTATGATCAAAGCCTTGAATTACAAAACTGGAAATGAAATACAAACATGATACAAATACAAGTTTCCATAAATAGAAATACGATTACAGTTTCTAAATAACGAAAGTACAAAATGCAAAGCGTTACACTTTTCTCCTTACTACCGTGACGAACCAACCTGAGAGGAATAGTGACCGTTTACTATTAGTGGACAAACGCTGCTATTCCTGGACTTTAATAAAATTACTCTACAATTTCTAAACCTAGTTAAAGAAAACTTCTTTGACGACCCTATTTTTATCTACGTCTTGATGTCAATTTTATTGAGATTGTGTTATGAGTAGTATGTACAAATATCCGAAACACATGCGTGCATGTTATCAACCTGAGAAATATTCGGCTTACCGCTCCGCAACGCGGGCGGAGCATAAACCTAGTATTTATCTTGACAAAATTATTGATATTTTGATTGTTAGTATGTTGTAATGTAGGAAAAAAATATCTTGATCAAGATGATTATTTTGATGGATTTTCGTATTTAAATCACATTGATTTTACAATCCCTTTCAAGATTATAGAGTAAACACGTCTATAAGAAAATGTACATTTTTATGGTTGTACAGAATATTAATTTATATGTTATTCTCACTAAAGAAAATAATGAAAAATCAAAGTATGATAGTGAAATGTTGTCATTGTCGGTCGACATACTTTTCTAACACATGTTATTTGGTTTTTTTCTAGAGTACTCTTTTTTCTATTAATGTTATTTGGTTTTTTTCCTGAGTACACTTTTTCTATTAATGTTATCAACAAATGGTATCGGGTAGAAGTACTGAATTTCTCGAACCAAAAGATATTCAATATTAATTCGGCACCAACGTTTGGCGTTTTCTGTACTAGTGCCGGTTTTTACCTTTATGTACCGATGCCAAACAGGACCGTACCGGTATTTTCGATACCAGTACTGGCTCGTACCGGTTGACACCAAGCTTGTCCCAACCTGTAATATTAAAAAATGATTAAAGTTAAAAAGTAAAGAAAATAACTATTATTATAACATTAAAATAATAAAAGTATTAAAAAACTATATATTATTATAATATTAAAATTACTATTCATTAGCTTCTAATTTTAATATATATATATATATATATATATATATGGTATATAATTTGGTTTTTTTTTTCTGAACTACTCTTTTTTCTATTAATGTTATTTGGTTTTTTTCTAGAGTACTCTTTTTTCTATTAAAAGTACCTATTATATATGGTATATAATTTGGTTTTTTTTTTCTGAACTACTCTTTTTTCTATTAATGTTATTTGGTTTTTTTCTAGAGTACTCTTTTTTCTATTAAAAGTACCTATTAGCCAAAACACCTCTAGTTGCATAAAACAATTACATGAATGGTCATTTGGTAGTTTGGTGTGTAAAAGTCATGACTTTGATCTAGGGATGGGCATGTGGTACCGGATACCGATACCATCCCGATACCGTACCGTACCGATACCATACCCGCTTGTATTCGGTATCGGTATTACGTTTTACCATTTTTCGGGATCGGGATTTTGCGGGATCGGTACCGGTATTTTTCGGTAATACCGAATTAATACCGATTGTGAGGTTAGCTTATTTAAAAGGGAATATACCATTTACAAACATGGCACTATGGCAGTACCCAATTAAATCAGGTGATCCCATTTATTCCCATTTCCCACCCATAATTCCCATGCTTTGCTTACTGAAGAAGTTGAAAGTTTCAAGTTTCAAGTAGGGTGGTAGTAGGGTGGTGAAATGTAATTTAGAACTAGGGTGGTGAACTGTAAGTCTTCTCCTTATCTCATATCCCTTTACCTAATCCAAATCAAATTCCAAATCCAACTTCAGAAACAAAACATGACGATCCCAATTCCCCCTAGGTCTTAACCCGTTGCTGCGCTCCATCGGAAGTTCTGTAAAAAATAAAATAAAATTAAGGGTCGGTGGTGAACTGGTGATTGTCTTTGTTCGTTCTTTCCTGCTGGACTTGTGGGTGTTTTGTAAGTGCCCTAATTTTGTGATATATATATGACAATTTTCTCTACATTTGTGCGTTTGAAGTATTGTTTAGGATCCTTTTCTTTCAGTTTTATAATTGTTGACCAATTTGAGTTTGACTTTTGTGGATCTACAAAATGGTATCTGGCTCAAGGAGTCAAGGTATACCTACCCTTTATGGTCTCAGGTCTTATGTGGTATCAATTCGATAATGACAACCTAGAGCTTAGAGTTTATGTACGATGTGCATTTTTTTGGTTATATGTATGGTTTGGTCATAGTTTTATGAAGTTGTTGTTTACTTTGACCCTAATGAGAGTGAAAATATAGGCTTGATATTGATAAGATTTTGATCATGTTTGTAAATAAATCCATACATGCAGTAAATAAATCTTACATACCTTATTATCTGTTTTTTTTCTTTTTTTAAGATAATAAGTGACTTGATGATTGACATAGGGCCATAGTGTTGATGATTTTGGTGGCAATTTATCATTTTAAGAATTCGGTATTTTTCGGTATCATACCGAAAAACCGGTACTGATACCGGTACCATACCGATACCATACCGCTTGTATTCGGGATCAGGATCGGGATCAATTTTTGAGGAAAATCAGGATCGGTATCGGTTTGGTATCGGTTCGATACCGTGCTCATCCCTACTTTGATCCAACTTTTCAAATATTACAGGCTTGGCTCTCACTATTTAATGAACTATAAAACAAACAGTACTTGACGCTAGCGGACTTTGAAAAATCATGTTGATTTTTTGTAAAATGAATAAAATACTCATACAATTAAAAAACCAAATAACCCTTTAAGGTAGATAAATAAAGAGTAAATTGTCATTTTAGTCCCTAAGTTTTTGTACAAATTGCTATTTTAGTTCAAATAGTTTTTTTTCTCCTTAGAGTCCCTGACTTTTCATTTTTCTTGTCATTTTGATCACATTGTCTAACTTAGTCTAAAAACCAGGTTATAATCAGGGGTATTTTTGGCATTAAATTACTATGAGGTTTATAAATTATGTTGTAAACTACCCCTGGTTATCACTATACAACAGTTATGCCAAAAATACCTCTGGTTATAACTAGATTTTTAGACTGAGTTAGGCAATGTGATCAAAATGACAAGAAAATGAAAAAATCAGGTACCCAGAGGAGAAAAAAACTATTTGGACTAAAGTGGCAATTTGGACTAAACCTCAGGGACTAATATGGCAATTTACTCTTATCTATATCTATACTATATATAAAAGCATATTAGAAGTACTTCTTAAGGTCATTGTCATTTCCTTAAACACCTTTAAAGCATGACTGTAACACCCCAAAAACGGGTTTGGTAATTTAAACCCTGTTACTATTAAGAAACGGGTAAGGTACCGTTAATGAGAGAAGTTAACCTGAAAATGAAGATTAACTAGGAATAATTAACCTAGTTGATTATTGGTCTCGTTAGTAGTAAAAGAAGAGTTGTAGCCTTATTTAATTAAAACGAAACATGAGGGGCCAAAGTGGGATAACTTGAAAGTTGTTTTATTAAATGAAAATAACACACACACACACACACACACACTTCGTGTGTGTTCTGTACGTGAACAGGGGAAGGCTCTAGAGAGCCAAACCCTAGTTCATCATATATCATCCAATTGAAGGATGAATCGAGGCTCAAATTCAAGAAGGAACATGAATTAACGACCACCCAAGCTAGGGGATCATAAGGTATGTTGAATTTTGATGTTTAATGAAGTTGAGAAATCTTGATGAACATCACAAGTAGTGATTTATGTATGAATCGTTGAGGTTATGGCCAAATTGGCAATGTATGCTTGCTTAGGAACGAACCCTAAGTGAAGATTTTGAGTAAATTGCTATAAATTGAGTATTTTGATGAATTACTACACCTAGCTAAGTGGGTTTATGTTTAATCCATGAAAGGGTACGAAATTGATTGTGATTATGTGTAGATTGTGATGTGTACATGTATATAGATTGAGTATGGTATATAATTTGTATGATGATTACTTGTATTGATGAATGAAAGTGATAATTAGGAAGAAAAGCATGAAATACTTGTACATCATGCTTAGAAAGTAGTACGCACACCAAGTGTATGATGAAATGTCTAAAAGACAATAATAAGTGAAATTGTATGCAAGTAATGGGTAAACAGATATAGTTCATGTGAAGATTATGTAGGGATGATGTCGAGTATGCTTTATGCTTGTTTGAATGGATTAATGATGTTGAGTATGTTTTATGTAGGTCGTATGTGAGATGTGAATTTGATATGGTTGTTCATATGTATAAGCATATATGCTAATAAGAATGTGAATGTAATGACATGAGTGTATAGGAATCATGTCAAGATGGATGGGAGCGTGGAAGGCTAACGGGCTAAGAAGACTCAATCAAGTAAGCGAACGCAAATACGGACGCGCAAGGTAAGTGTATTCCGGACTTACCCTTTAGTTTCTAAAATGTACTATAGTATGATGATTATCGTGAGTCATGTAAGAAAGTATGAATCAATGGAAGTATTAAGGTAAGTTTGGCGAAATGAGTCGAAAAGTGGTTAAGGGAAGAGTTTCTAACAAGTGCGGGTAAGAGGGAACTTACAAATTGGTATCATGCATTAAGAGAAGATAAGTAGTTACAAATGTGGATATGGGTTGATTGTATGTAAGTAGTTGAAACTAGTAGGAGAGCATGACTATGAACGCGTAAGATGTAGATTGTAAGTATGTGCGTACGGATAGAAAAGTATGTATGAATGAATTGGTATTTAGCTAAATGCATGGGCGAATGAGGTTTGTTTATGTGTATACGTGAACCTATATATATGAATGAAGTCTAACGTTGCTAATCGATTTTCTATTAAGAGTGTAATGGAAGTGCAGGAATACTAATAATGGAAGTAAAGATTCGGTATTGAAGTCCGATGAATGTGTTCGAATGGACGGGTTAATGGATTTACATAAATGAGATTAAGAGATGTTGACGCTTCAATATACATGTTTTAAAATTTATGTATGATGTCACCGGTCGCTAACAATGTGATTGTATGTGGTGACTGCAGGTTATACACGTTTATGGATTTCTCATCATTGAGTGTATGCGGTCGAAGATCGAGTTAAGGCATGGATTGTACGTGTGGGTGCATGGTTACGTAATTTAGTATAAGCATGTCAGGTCTTAATTAATTATAGAAGGGATTAAAGTATTTAAGGTGAAAGAATGAATATAATGAAAGAAATTTTAAATATGCATTTTCCGCTGCGTGAAATTTGGTTAAAACGTGTTAGGGCGTTACAATGACGTACAAGCCTTTTAAGCACAAGAAAACATCACTTTCCATTTATACCCTTCTACTAAAAAACACGGGATACATTAGGTTTCACATTCATTTCAAAACATTTCAAAATCGCCCGCTTCCCTGCTCATCTCTCTCTCTGGCGATTCCAGATCTGGATCTAGGGTTCTTCTACATCATAGGTTTCATTTGATTTTCGTAGCGAATATTGTTATCATGCTCATTTCATTTGAAGGACTTCCGATCTGATCTTTGTTATGGGCCTACAATCGAATGAACAAGAGGCAAAGAGGTGTCGATTTTCTCATAATCGAGAGAAGGATGAAGGGCATCGATGAATTGGGTTCTGATAGGAGTTTCAAGGGTAAGTTTTTTGAGTTTTCTTTTGCTTATCGTTCGAATGAAGCCCTAATTCACGGCTGGTGTCAGCATTGGTACCCTAATTCTCTTCTTCGATTTGTACATAAATGGACTGACTCTAAAAGTTTCTTTTCATTTGGATTGAAATGTTGTTACTGATTCTTTACGTTTGGTTAGTGTACAGATTGGTGGAAGTAATTCAACAGGTTAGAGTGGTGGTCTTTGCGTGGGGTGGGGGCTGAATCTTGGGTTTGGGACTGGTTGTGTCTTGGTGTGGGTGTGTTTTGGTGTCTAGCTGGTTCACCACTTGGGGAGTGGCTTCTATGTAGTGTGTTGATGTGTGTAAAATGCAACATATAAATTACATCAAAAGAGGCATAAAACTAACCCTTTTTAGTACTAATGTTGGAAAAAGTGTGCTTTTGTCTTCCTTTTGTATTTTCAGGATTAAATGAGCGTAAATGAACAAAAGAAGCAAACATGCAGCGAAATCTAACATAATTACAAGAAAAGGAATAAATGTGGCATGTCCGACCACTCGACAGCATCTTCCCAAGCAAAAACAAAGAAACCAGAAGGCTGAACACGCCCCGTGCCTAGCGGGCACGGGGGCGTGCTCAAGTGTCTGCAGAAAAGACAAAGTTGTAGAAGCTTCTATTTCCCAACACGGGGGCGTGCCCAGCTCAACACGGCCGTGGTCAACGCTAAAATTCGCAGAATCCAAGCAAATCTTGATAGTCCAGATACGCTTTTGCACACGGGGCCGTGCCCAGCGGACATGGGGGCGTGTGGAGCTAATACAGACAAACTGCAATTAATGAAGAAAGAGAAAGTGGATGGACACGTGGCCGTGCCCACCGGACACGGTTCTGTGCAGTCTATAAATAGGGGTGCTTGGTTCAATTCAAAGCCATCCCTTGACAAACCACCTCTCTCCCACTTTACCCACACTCCACCACCATTACAATACCCACATCCACCACCATAATCCATCATCCATCATAGAGTGTGTGTAGTAGTCTCGGGATCCAATATTGATAGCAAGAGTTCTTGGCAATCAAAGGCCATGTTTGCCTAAGTCTCTTACATCACTTGGTGAAGACAAGCATTTAGTGTAATACTTTTTTTTTTATCTTTTCGCACTTTTTATTTGGTTTTGTATTAATGACTTTAATAACTAGTTTCTTATGTTGAAGGTGAAACTTCCTTATCATTTGTTCGTGGTGTCTTGGCGTTATTTTACTGTCTATATAAAATAAAAGATTTACACCATTCATATCTCTACGGTCTATATAGAGATATGTTGGCTACCAGGTCGGTGGTTAAGGGAATGGTTTGGTAAGGTTCTTGCCTTGTTCAGTGTATAGATCCTGCAAGGACCTGGGTTAAGCTTACTAGGACCTCCTTCAAACCACTTAGCCGAGGGTAACGTCACCTTCCAGGAATGTTAACGTGTTTTTAAGAAGTCAAAGTCAAAGTCAAGGTCAAAGTCAACGACCGATTTCGCGCGACTTGACTTATAGTAAATTTATTTTGTGTGATTATCTTAGTTGTACTATGTGGAGTAAGTGTCAATAATTACAATCATCGACGTGTGTTATTCGCAATCTAATCGACTTACAACTGTGAACTATAGGAAGTAACAATGCGATAAAGTTAACTAAACGGTAATCAAACTATGCTAACCAAATCGACATCGAATCGAATCGCAACTCGAACTACGCATTTTAATTATTGTTATACGTGTGTGTGTGTGCCTTATGTGTTACTTGTGCATGTTCATTTATGTTATGTGTGGTAATCAATCAGAACACAATCGAACTCGAAATGCAATCGAACTCAATCGACATCGAACTCAATTGAAATCGAACTATGATAATTAATGGAGAAGGGACAGTGCAAGATATGAGTGATTGGGATTAAAAGTAATTTGAATAGGAAACTCCATCGTATTCGCATCGCTCGCAATCAAAATCGAATCAACAAAAACCGTCGCATCAAACACACGAACCAAGTGCCATCCGGCCGGATAACCATCCGACCGGGCTGCCACTTGGTCATGGTGCCAAGATGCCATCCGACCGAGATGACATCCGACCGGATAGTCATCCGGGCGAGATGCCATCCGACCGACCCACACTTTGCCCTTTTGGAATCCTATAAATACCCATGTCACTCTCAAACTTTCTACTTTTGGAAACTCTCTAACCGACCAGCTCGTGCTCCTCACCTTTTCTTCGATTTCTCTCGATTCCTGTAAGATCTCACCCTAAATCTTGTACTTTCTTGATCTACATGCACTCCTACACCTTTATATCTTTTGAATTTTAACTTTTAACCGTGAAATCACTAGATTTGAGGTGTTCTAGGGTGACGTCTTCATGAGTTCTTGAAGAACTTCATGTTTTGGCCTCAATCCACCAAGAGCAACTTAGATCTAACCGATTTCCACACGAATACACAAAGATCTTTCATAGATCTAGGCACTTTCACGGTGAAAAAGGATTGAAAGATGGGTTATAACTTTCTTTCAACTCTTTTTACACTCAATGCACTCAAAACCGATAGAATCGGGCCTTGTCTAGCCTCCTGCTCATTCTTAGTGTTGTGCTAGCTCAATATTTGGGTTCTACTCACGAGACCACCGATTTTTGGTTAACCAAGAACAACCGTCATGAACCGGCTAACTGGTCGAACTAGGGTGATTCCTGGACGATCGGGTTACTTGGGTCAAGATGGAGTTCTGTTGGTTAACACAATGTCAAAACGTCTCGATAAAACTACAAACAAACAAAACGACCAAGTGCAAGACGTAAGGAGAAACCGGGACGGAGTGCTATCCGACCGGACTACTGTCCGAGTGGATAAGCCACCCGAATGGATTGCCATCCGAACGGATCACACCTTGGGTCCCACACTTAATCAACTTTATCTAAGTTTGAGTATTGAACAAATTGCCATCCGATCGGACTACCATCCGACCGGATTACTCTTCGGATCATGAGATACTAGGACTTTAAAGACTTAAACAATTTTCAACATGTTCACTAACAGGGTTGCTACCCGGACGGATGGACATCCGACCGAGTGACTCTTCTGCTGTGAATTTGTTCCCACTAAGTAACCTCATCACTAGAGTCGTTGTTCGACCGGACTACCGTCCGACCGGATGACCATCCGAGCGGATTGTCATCCGCACGACTGATCGTCCGATCGACGGACTTGAAGGATAGAGATACTCCAATGTTTTCAAAATGCTACAACGAAAACTTCAAAAGTCAAGCCATCATACACAAACACCTCCTTCTCATAGGAAGAAACAATCCACTCGAATAGTCATCTGACCGGATAAGTTGTCCGACCGGATAACCATCCGAACAGATTGTCATCTGCACGAACAAGTCGTCCGATCGGATTACCATCCGACCGAACTGCTCTCCGAGCCACTGACACTTTGCACCGTTTTACGCGCCACTTATCGTTATGCTATCAAACTATTCAGGCTAACCTTACTCGCTAAGCGCTCCCTTCAATCCATCAACCGCTGTGAGTATACTCGATCCCTTTTTGCTTTACGCACTTTTGGGTGTTACATACGTTACAAATATTCAAATCACAATCAACACACTACTCAATACTATTTGAACGCTAACCGTTAATGCATGTTATATGTGGCTTTTGAATGCTTGTTTGTTATGTTTACACATGGAATGTTGTCTACCTGCCTTAGCAACGATAGTACTATAGTTTGGACTCAACACCTGTTCGCATGGGTTGTTAAGGACAATTACTTGCATGGATTACGGTGGTAATCATGTATTGCGAACTGCCTCTGGCAGTCAACCCGCGATCATTGGTATCGATGGATCTATGTTGATAACTAACGTGCTTCATTTCACTATGTGTACGTGCTGGTTATGCGTAAACGAATTCGAACTATATATGCTATTATCAAATTTGTATGCTCACCTTTACATTATATGTATTGACTTTATTTTAACGTATGTGACAGGTGCTTAGGATGCACATCTGGTAGGAAACCGAAGCTAGAATAAGGCTCTAGAGGCCAACAAATAGTTGTCTGTACAAATTTAATTAAGGGTCTCTAGAAGTAGATAAACAATTGCTCTATTTAAATCTGAGTTCTCGGAATAGAACTATTTGCCTAGATTTTGTCTGTAATAATTTGTTTACCTTTTGAGACATGGTATGGGACATGTTATTTTAAATTGATTGGTAATGATAATTGTTATGGAAACTTCTGGACAATCTGTTTCGCTCAGTGCCATGCCCCGATGATTCCGCCATCGGTTGGGGTGTGACAGATTGGTATCAGAGCCATAACTATAGGGAATTAGGCAAGACACGACCTAGTCCGGGTCGATGTCTTAGAGACCTAGTCTATAGTTAGGAACCAACATACCGACTTGTGCATATCCGTTAGGGATTATGTATGAGCTTACTGCTATCTCTCACTATTCTCGCTTATGCTACACTATCACTGCACTCGAATTTTCAACCATAAAGGAGCAACTAAGTCAAGATTAGGTCTGAAAACCGCAAACTCTCGACTAAAGTTGCTTAATCGACCCGCATTTTATCTACAAACGGGGAGAATTATGCCAAATCAGGAGTGAAATCCGTATTTTGATGAATAATCTCCTCTATTCTATCAAAACAAGGACGAAGTTGTTAAGCTAGGGGTGAAACCCTAACCTTGACGACTTGTTCCGCCCATTTTACAAAGCTCTCACCAAAGTCTCGACGGACTCCAATGACCTGAAGTCATGATATGACTAACGGGATGCGTGCCCAACGCCCAAGAATCGAGGCAAAGGCACTGCCCTGTAAGACAAGCGTGCACAACAAGTCCACGTGAATAGTCGAACCACTTTGGGTAGTCGAAGTCTAATAGCCGCAGACAATCCATTTCTCGAATTTTTATGTATTGGGGATTCTGAGCCCGCAACTGCCGACTCTGATGATTCGTCGATTTTATGTGTGTTTACCTGTTTATGTGTTTAAATTTTGGAGATTTACTCGATTTTTGCTTTCACTTCGATCAAAACGCACAACTCGCATTGCACTCCTACCTCAAAACGTTAACAAATCGCCGAATTGTGGACGACCTCATGCTATGTTATACGCCTATACTATACTACTCGACAAGTTATTCGCGATCGCTATTCTCGAACGTGCACGGGCTTTGGATGATAGGTTTCTGTATTCTGAGGCAGTCGGAATGCTCTACGTGTTTCTATATGCTCCTATATGCCTCTTGTGACTACCTGATTAGGTGCTTCTGTGATTCTGTGCTCTACATGCTTATGTGCTTTTGTGCTTATGTGAATCTGTGATTGTGTGCAAATGAATTTATGTGATACATGATCATGCGTGTTTCTAAGCTTTAGTAAGTAATAGACGTGTGAGGTGAGATTCGATTATAAGGTGTCTGAGACCATGACGATGTCTGTTGCAGACAATGTCATCTGGATCCCGTCACACACCACTTTCTCGTCAAGAAAAGAGAGACAAAAGTCTTGCTGCTATCATCGCTAAACAAGTAGCAAAAGCCGTGAGTGATGTCTACGAGAATGTCAGCAAATCATCTGAGGAGTCGAGAACCGAAGCTCCTAAAGCTACTACCAAAGCTCCCTTCAATTTTAAGCAATTCAAGTCTTGTGGGCCAAAGGAATTCACTGGCGAGGAAGGCCCTACAGCGTTGTTCCAATGGTTTGACTCCATTGAGGTCACACTACGACAAAGCGGTTGCCCCGATGACCTCCGCACTCTGAATGCTACCGGCGTCTTCCAGTCCCGCGCATTAGACTGGTGGACGGCCGAGAGAAACAAGTGGGGAAACGATGCAGCCTACGGTTTGTCGTGGGATAAGGAGGTCATGCTGGAAGAATTCTGCCTTCCTCATGAGCGCCAAAAGTTAGAAGATGAATTCTGGCACATAAAGCAGAAGGAAGGTGAAAATGCTGCTCTCACTGCTCGCTTCAAACAGCTCAACATCATCTGCCCTGACAAGTCAACACTTCAGACATGGCAATCAAGAAGTATATCCGAGCCCTGCCTGACTGCGTCGCAGATTTCGTGCAAGCGGCTAAGACTAAGACGATCGAAGAGACTTATCTACTAGCCGCTGAAATCAACGACAAGCGGGTTAAGGCTGGCGTCTGGGATAAAACTCCAAAGCATCTGCATCAAGCTACCACCGCCGCACCAACTGCTGAAACCACCACCTCGTCGAGCAACAAGAGGAAGAACAAGAGAAAGAACAGCTCCAGCAACAAGAACTGTGCGATCACTGTTGCACCGATACAAGCTGTACCAGCCCAACAGCGTCAAGTAGCGGCGCCTGTGGCTAATGCACCGCCTGCTAAGCGTGCATACACTGGGCCACACCCGCTTTGCCCTACTTGTACCTACCACCACCCGACTACCATCGCTTGCCGTTTCTTTGCTCATTACAATATGTACGGCCATTTCACTACCAACTACCGTGCTCGACAAGCTCCTGCTCATCAAGCTCTACTCACCGCCCCTTAGGGTCAACAAGCTCCTCCGGCACCCGCGGTCAACGCCAGAGCCTGCTTCGCATGTGGCGATCCTAACCATTTCTCCAACATGTACCCAAACAGGGTCGTGAAGCAAGTGCCCCACCAGCAGCAACAACAACAAGCAGCACGCGCACGAACTTTCAACATCAACGTGCGTCAAGCCCAAGCCGAAAACAACGTGGTCAATGGTACATTCCTTGTGAATGGTATTTATGCTTCGTGTTTATTTGATACTGGAGCCGATAATTTCTTTGTGTCGTTCGAATTCGAAAAGCTCCTTAGTCGTAAACGCACCCAACTCTCCTCGACGTTCGATGTTGAAGTCGCTACCGGAAGAACTGTCGCCGTTAATTCTGTTCTCCGTGATTGTACTCTTGAGCTCAACAATCACATCTTCCCAATCGACCTTATTCCAATGCAACTCGGAAGTTTTGATGTCATAGTAGGCATGGACTTTCTTCGCGAAAACCATGCTGAAGTTTTGTGTTTCGACAAGATGATTCGTTTTTCACTCGTGAACGGTGATTTACTGTGTGTTTATGGCGAAACTGCTTCGAAAGGTCTAAAGCTCATGTCGTGTGTCCAAGCTAGCATATATCTCCGCAAGGAATACAGAGCTTTCTTGGCCAACGTTGTAGTAGCGGAGAAGGAAAAGAAAGAGGAGAAGGAAGTAAACGACGTTCCTGTGGTTCAAGAATTTCCTAACGTTTTTCCAGAGGATCTTCCCGGACTTCCACCAAGTCGTGATATCGACTTTCGTATCGACCTCATTCCTGGAGCCAACCATATTGCCAAAGCTCCTTACCGACTCGCGCCGTCCGAAATGCGCGAACTCTCAAACCAACTCCAGGAATTACTTGAGAAAGGCTTTATTCGCCCGAGCACCTCTCCTTGGGGCGCGCCAGTCCTTTTCATCAAAAAGAAGGATGGATCGTTCAGGATGTGCATCGACTATCGGGAATTGAATAAGTTAACTATCAAGAACCGTTATCCCCTCCCTCGCATCGACGATTTGTTTGATCAGCTACAAGGTGCTACGTGTTTCTCGAAGATCGATCTACGCTCAGGTTATCACCAACTACGCATTCAAGAGGAGGATATACCCAAAACCGCGTTTCGTACCCGATACGGCCATTACGAATTCGTAGTTAGGCCCTTTGGTTTAACCAATGCACCTGCGGTTTTCATGGATCTGATGAATCGCGTGTGTAAACCATATCTCGACCGTTTCGTCATCGTATTCATCGACGATGTCTTGATCTATTCCAAGTCGAAAACCGAACGCGCGCAACATCTACGTTTGGTTCTCGAGCTACCCCAGGGGAATCAACTCTACGCCAAGTTCTCCAAGTGTGAATTTTGGTTGGAGGAGGTTCAGTTTCTGGGTCATATTGTCAATAGTCAGGGTATTCATGTCGATCCTACGAAGATTGAAGCCGTTAAGAGTTGGATTACACCTAAGAGCCCATCTGAGGTCCGTTCTTTTCTCGGACTAGCGGGCTATTATCGACGATTTATCGAAGGATTCTCAAAGATCGCTGTGCCGCTTACCGCTCTCACGCATAAAGATAAGCCTTTTGTTTGGGGAACTGAACAAGAGTCTGCTTTCCAAACTCTCAAGCACATGCTTTGCAATGCTCCTGTTCTCACATTACCCGACGGAAATGACGGTTTCATTGTCTACTGTGATGCTTCCAACCTTGGTCTTGGTTGTGTCCTTATGCAGCGAGACAAGGTTATAGCTTACGCATCTCGTCAGGTCAAAATCCACGAGAAGAACTATACAACCCATGATCTCGAGCTAGGCGCAGTTGTTTTTGCATTAAAGATTTGGCGACACTACCTGTAGGGTACCAAGTGTACGATCTTCACCGATCATAGCAGTCTACAACATATCTTTAATCAGAAGGAACTTAATATGCATCAACGCCGATGGGTAGAACTTCTCAACGATTACAACTGTGAGATTCGTTATCACCCAGGCAAAGCAAATGTTGTTGCCGACGCTCTCAGCAGACGGAGCTATCTGCTTAGCACTCGTAATGTTCAAGCCCAATACGACCTCGAAACCCTCATCCGTGAAGCTCAGCACACATGTTTTAATGAACGCACTCTGAAGAAGGAAAGAATCTACCACCATGGAGCCCAGCTTGTGAGCAAGTCGAATGGGATATTCCACTTTCTGGACCGAATTTGGATCCCTAAACGGACCGATTTGCGACAGATTCTGATGGACGAAGCCCACAAATCCCGGTATTCCATTTATCCCGGTGCCGACAAAATGTACTAGGACTTTCGCTATAAGAACTGGTGGCCGAGCATGAAAAGGGATATTGCTCTCTATGTTGGAAAATGCCTGACCTGTGCAAGAGTCAAGGCTGAACATCAAAGACCCTCTGGCTTACTCGAACAACCACCGATCCCTATGTGGAAGTGGGAGAGTATAGCTATGGACTTCATAACAAAGCAACCGCACACGTCATCAGGTCATGACAGCATTTGGGTTGTGGTTGACCGTTTGACTAAATTAGCTCACTTTTTGCCAATACGGGAAGACTACAAGGTAGAACGATTAGCCCGAATCTACACCGACGATATCATTTGTAATCATAGGACGCCTCGCGACATCATCTCTGATTGTGATGCTCTGTTTACCCCGCGACTGTGGGAAACGTTTCAAACGGCACTCGGTACATCGCTTAATCTAAGTACCGCTTTCCACCCTCAAACCGACGATCAGACTGAAAGAACGATCCATACTCTTGAAGACATGCTCCGTTCGTGTGTTATAGACTTCGGTGGTAATTGGGATAAATACCTGCCATTAGTCGAATTCTCGTATAACAACAGTTATCATTCCAGCATTCAAATGGCACCATTCGAGGCTTTATACGGAAGAAGATGTCGATCGCCTATTGTGTGGCACGAGATCGGTCACTCGCAATTAACCGGTCCTGAGCTATTACAAGAAACGACCGACAAAATTTTCCAAATTCGAGACAACCTGGTAAAAGCTCGGAATCGACAGAAAAGTTATGCCGATAGACGACGCAAGCCCCTTGAATTTGACGTTGGTGACTACGTACTCCTAAAGGTATCACCTTGGAAAGGTGTGGTCCGATTCGGCAAGAAAGGAAAGCTCGCGCCTCGATATGTTGGACCTTTTAAGATTCTGGAAAGGATCGGAAAAGTCGCCTACAGACTCGAACTACCGGAGGAACTTAGTAACGTCCACCCGACTTTCCACGTGTCAAACCTCCAAAAGTGCCTGGCTGAGCATGACTTACACGTTCCACTCGATGACCTTCAGGTGAACGAAACATTACACTTTGTAGAGAATCCTGTCGAAATCATGGATCGCCAAACCAAGCAGCTCAGACGCTCTCGCATTCCTATTGTGAAAGTCCGATGGGAAGGCAAACGAGGCGCAGAGTTCACTTGGGAACTCGAAAGCGACATTAAGGCGAAGTACCCGCAGTTGTTTGTTACGGCTTCAGCTTAATTTCGGGACGAAATTCCCTAAACAAGGGGAGGCTGTAACACCCCATGTTTTCAAGAAGTCAAAGTCAAAGTCAAGGTCAAAGTCAACGACCGATTTCGCGCGACTTGACTTATAGTAAATTTCTTTTGTGTGATTATCTTAGTTGTACTATGTGGAGTAAGTGTCAATAATTACAATCATCGACGTGTGTTATTCGCAATCTAATCGACTTACAACTGTGAACTATAGGAAGTAACAATGCGATAAAGTTAACTAAACGGTAATCAAACTATGCTAACCAAATCGACATCGAATCGAATCGCAACTCGAACTACGCATTTTAATTATTGTTATACGTGTGTGTGTGTGCCTTATGTGTTACTTGTGCATGTTCATTTATGTTATGTGTGGTAATCAATCAGAACGCAATCGAACTCAATCGAAATCGAACCATGATAATTAGTGGAGAAGGGACAGTGCAAGATATGAGTGATTGGGATTAAAAGTAATTTGAATAGGAAACTCCATCGTATTCGCATCGCTCGCAATTGAAATCGAATCAGCAAAAACCGTCAAACACACGAACCAAGTGCCATTCGGTCGGATAGCCATCCGACCGGGCTGCCACTTGGTCACGGTGCCAAGATGCCATCCGACCGACCCACACTTTCCCCTTTTGGAATCCTATAAATACCCATGTCACTCTCAAACTTTCTACTTTTGGAAACTCTCTGACCGACCAGCTCGTGCTCCTCACATTTTCTTCGATTTCTCTTGATTCCGGTAAGATCTCACCCTAAATCTTGTACTTTCTTGATCTACACGCACTCCAACACCTTTCTATCTTTTGAATCTTAACGTTTAACTGTGAAATCACTAGATTTGAGGTGTTCTAGGGTGACGTGATCATGAGTTCTTGAAGAACTTCATGTTTTGGCCTCAATCCACCAAGAGCAACTAAGATCTGTAACACCTCGAAAATTCACGTCCTATAATGTGTAGACACGTGTCAAATGTTTAAACGTGTGAAAGAAATATTATAGAAGGACTAAAGTTGACAAGCATGGAAAGTATGTGAATAATACGTATTCTAAGTGTCAACTGTGAATAAATATAATGTACATTAACCCTACACAATGCTCATACCTTCAGACGAATAAATCATGGATCATACGAAACTAAAAGTGAGAAATTTCAAACTACAGGGACCAAATGTGTCAACATGTTTAATTTATACCTCTGAGTGACCTTTTGACAAACCCGAAGCTTTGTAAATATAAATTATGCTCACTAGAATGCACGATTAGAATTTCATAAAGTTTCGTTATCGTATGAGAAAGTTATGATCAAATTCGTGTGCGAGGGGTTAAAGTGTTAACGTTGAAAGTTAAGGCTTTTCGGGTTAACCGGAAGTGTTCAGGGACTTGGCAAAGTGGGTATAAGTCCTAAAGTCCTTGTGGGTATATTACAAGGGGTCAAATTGCAAGTTAAAGCCTAATTACCCTTTCAATTTAACCAAAGGTCAAGTTGGAAAACAATGAAAATCAAAAATCTGATTTAGCCGGCCCAGGCGGCCCGCTTTGTTTTTGGTTAAATCGGACGCGGGCCGCGTCCGGCCCCCAGATACAGAATACGGGGACAGGCCCCTGTATACGCGGAGAAACGACTTTTAAACGCATTTGTAACATGGTGGGCGACCCCTAACTGTGCTAGAGCACTAGGGACATGTGTTGGATGGTTGTGGTTGATCATAGAGCTAGTTGTCAACATGTTGTGGTGTATAATTTACTATAAAAGGCACCCTTATGCAACAATCATCCTCACACCAAATTCTCTGCATTCTGATTGATTCTGGAGCTCAAGCTTGCTTCCAAGTGATCATATCTCGTGCATAGGACTTCAGTAAGTGTTCTTGTCCTTCTCTTATTGAGTTTAGCTTAATATATTAGCTAAAAGTCAAACCGTCGTAATTACGGTTTGACTTCGAGATTAGTCAATAATGGCTCAGTCATATCTCGAATTAAAAGTGGTTATAAGTTGGTATTTATGTGGGTAATAAAACCTCAAAAGGGTTTCCCCTGATCACCACTCTAACCAGGTCTAAAGTCGGGTCAAACATATGATTAAAAAGTCAACAGGATGCTTAAAATGTTATTTATGCATAATTAGCTATCTAGAACATATATAACCTGTTTGATCATTGTTATAACTTAGTAATTAGTGTAAGAACATGTCCAAACATGTTCAACCCGACTATTCCCTGTTTAGACCCGGTTCGGAACCGAAAGTCACATAGTTTGACTTTCACTTTGACTTTCAGTTCTGACCCGTTTAGGCATGTTTTAGAAATGCCTCAGAGCTTTAATTGGATTAGGTTACTTGTTAGAACAACCCTCTGTGATTATACACCTTGGTTCACTAGTTATCCAATCAATATGCATATTTCCGTTAATTGCTCATATGTTGACCGTTATGCCCTTATTACCTTAAAACGTGATTTATGAAAATGTAAAAGTGTAGAAACCTTTGTTACTAATATATATACTTGTATGCAAAGTTTGACATCAGTTTGACTTGTAGATTAAGAGTTATGCTCATTATCGCAAAATTAATGCTTTTTGTTAATAAAATGGCGTAATTAGCGTATAACCTAGTTAAACATACTTTTTGGTATCAAATATTTTACCCACTAATGTAATATATTATTTTAGGATTTTTAAAGATTTTTAATTGATTTTAGGCTGAGCATAACTAGTAGTCGTAGGCTTAAATCCGGTAATTGTCGGTTTTGCCCTTACGGGCCATAAAATGAGTTTTGCCTATCTAAACGACTCCAAACCTTTTGCTACTGATCACATATGATAAGTTAATTATTTTAAGGCTTCCGGAAATACAAAAATATCAGATTTAAATATCAAACCCGGAAATGGCCTTTAATCGCCTTATTTAGCGTTTTTAACGCATAGTATGTTTTAAAATCATATGGGACATACCCGGGTTGATACCTACTGATATTTTAGGAAAATTAGGATATTTTAACAGTAAGCAAAGGTTGATAAACTCAGACCTCAGTTTTGAGCTTTTCGGCTTATGTGAAATTACCAAAATACCCCCTACGGGGCATAGTTGGGATAATAATGATAAATTTCACATATATGCTTTAGCCTACTGATATAACATATCAAATTGAGTATGTTTGCTGTTTACATCAGACCTATAACTCAGTTAAACATCTAAACTCTTTTACAACCTTAAAAATGACCAAACTACCCCTACGGGGCATAGTTTGTGTTTAAATTCGTTTCGGGCATAATGAAAGACATCCTACTGATGTTACAACATATTTGAAGCATATTAACCTAGAAAACCTGTATATGGCTCTTACGGATACCCGTTACGCTTATTACGCGTACGGTTCGGTTTATGTAACAAGTTTACATAAATTAGCCGAAACGGGTCAAACCTTAACGGTTTTATCTCAAAATCCAGAATGTGAATAATAAACCCTTATTAAACAAGTCTTCAAACTGGTCGGGTCTGAATCACATTCTATCCGGTCTTCGCTTAATCGTGCGTACGAACCGTATCTTGAAACTAGCCGGTCTAAGCTTAAGCTTAATAAAAGACCCGTTAGAATTCTAATAGGTTATTATAAACCTTCGTTCCAGATTAGGAGGACCAGTAAAAGCTACGTGCATTTTGCTTATTGTGATTAATACTTACTCAGGTAAATACTTTTAACTTATTTTCCCTATACTGGCTTGGGTTACGGTATATAGCATACCGCTTGATCGGGCATCAAATCTCCACCGTTAAAGTGGGTAGTTGAATAATTTGATCGGCTTGTTTAAACAGTCTTGTTTACTTTATAGCCTTTGGGGGGTTAATGACCATGTCCCAGATATCCTTGGCATCATCTTACGAGATGGCCACGACCTGAGCACGGGGTGTAGGCGTACACCGTCCGTGTATAACTCTATGATGTGGTGTGTCTATTGATCTTTAACCCGGACTAGATCCGGGCTACTGAACGCATAAGTAACATGTAATTCGTTCACAAGATTATAATATTAAATAATTCTCCCAAGTTATAAAAATGTTTATGCCATGTGCATCCAAACCAATTTTCAATCATTTTCCAAAATGAGTCAGTTGAATGTATTTACCAGTGTAAACTGACGTATTTTCCCAAAAAGACTGAATGCAGGTACTAATCGAAATTGGCTGGATTGTCTCCTAAGCATCAATAAAAAGTCTCGCAAGCTTAGGATGCCTGAAGTCTGTTGAACCATTAATATTATTTTTGTTTCGATCCTACTGTGGATAAACTTCCGGATATTGTTACATTGATAAACAATATTAAATTCGGTTGTATCATATTTTAAATTTGCTTCCGCTGTGCATAATAATATTGTGTTGTTTGACTATTACGTTGCCAACCACGTCACGATACTCCCCCACCGGGCCCACCGGTGACACGTGGAAATCGGGGTGTGACAGGTTGGTATCAGAGCCAACTCTAAGTGAATTAAACACTAGTCTTTTGTGTTTAATCTCAGTACACAATAGCACATTCTAAACTTTCGAGTCTAGACATATAACATAGGACAAATTCTATTTTTGTTCATTTTTGTCTTATGCTTTATTTTTTATACCTTGTTATTGTTATCTCATGAAATATTGACAGGAATAAACAAAATGCCGCCAAGATTCTTTAGGAGACGAGGACGAGGCAAGGGGCCAGTCACCGCCCCCAACGACCATGAAGCTGGACCTTCGCAACGGCGAGCTCCATCCAACACCGAGCATGACGACCCTCGGGAGAACCGAAGAAACCTGTTCGAGCCGGCCAGACGGTCGGTTTCGCATAGTTCAACACCGCCTGTTCTTAACCCTTATGAACCCAATAATCCTCAACCATCCTACATACCACTTCAGCGATCTTTGTCCCATCATTCCTATGGAGACCCTACACCTGTTTTTCAGGGATAGTTTAACCCGGTAGGATTCATACCAGAACCCGTGGGTTTCAACCCACTAGGGCCAGACGATCACTTCTCCGGTGATAATGCGAACGACATGGACGAAGATACGGACCCCGCCATGCCAGCAAGTGGCACTCCAAACCATCCGATCGAGATCTCCGATGGATCGTCTTTTCACGGATCACCTTATGGTGGTCCAGACAGTTTCCAAGCCATGTTCACTCGGCACGAGTGGTACTACACACCTTCACACCATTCGTCGCCTCATGAGCAGCAGCAGCAGCAGCAACAGCAACAGCAGCATCATCAATATTCCTCTGAGGATCACCGGTTTGTGGCAGTTACGCCACTACCTCCACCACCACCAGTTCAACCGGCACCTCCTCAACCGCCAAGGCGTAGGAGAACTGGTGCACGTATGTCATCACGTGCGGGAGACTTTCATTTCAGCTCCCCACGTCAGTCAAGTGCCAGCCACTACCCGCCACATCAGGAGGACCCACAAATGGGTGGGCCTTCCAACCCAGCGATGCCGCAGCCGCCGCCAATGGGTTTTGACAACCCAATCCCAGCTTATACAGGTTCCATGGCATACAACCCGTTCGAGCCGCCAGTCCACCACAACTATGGGTACGCTGAGGCCGACCCATACTTGGTGGCAACTAACTACAATGCCCTGCAACCAGAAGGACCATAGGGAGCTCCATGGGGAGTTGGGTACCCAACACCAGGGTACCAGATACCACATAGGCCTATCATACGGACTCAATCGCAGCCGCCTAGGTTCTCCCCACCTGAGCATGAGGAACTCCTTCAGAGACTGGATCAGGTGGAACGGGAAGTACACAGGGACCGTAGGGAGAGGCAGACATTCTTCCAAGGATTAGTAGGCTTAATCAAAGGAAAGAACAAGAAGGATCATTGAATCCTTCCATTTTCTGTATAAGCCCCTGCGTGGGTGTATTTGGTTGTTAAGCCCCTATATGGGTATGTGTGTTTGTATGTTTGCTTTGAGCCCCTACGTGGGCCTATCTTTCCATAAACCCCTACGAGGGCATATTGTATGTGTGATGATTTGACCCCTGCGTGGGTATGATGTTTATTTGTTAAGGTCCCTGCATGGACTAGTTTGTTTGCTTAAAGCCCCTGCGAGGGCAAGTACTTGTTTAAAACCCCTGCGTGGGTAAGTTGTTATTTGAAAAGACCCGTTTAGGGCAGTGTATAATATTTTGAATAAATCAATGGAATGTTGTTTTTATGAATTTCATGTTTGCCATTTTGAGCATAAATAATTTATAAATGAAATAAATAAATTAAAATCATTCCTTTTAAATTAATCTGCCTATGTAATTATTTAATTAAGAATCTTAAAGTGTGAAACCTAGCCTCGTGTCAAATATAAGACCGGGCCAAGATGGTAAGACCTGTTTAAAAGATTCAAATCCTTGTTAACATCTTAAAACATGTTAACATTCCTGGAAGAAGTGATTCGTTAAAATCACATGTCATTAATATGTATAAGGATTCTTTAGAAGATTCCAAACCCAATTATATGATCTCTGAATCATGGGTTAAGATCATCAATTAAGATGATCATATTTTACCATACGTGGTAATATGATGCCTACGGGCCCAGCTCACTTCCATATAAGCCAAAAGACAGTGGTAGCTATGACTCCCTGTCTGATAAGGATAATGAACTAGATTCAAACCTTAAAAGTCTTGATTCTCTGAAATCATAGCTTATAAATTTAAATTGTCCATGTGACTAAGCCTTATGTGCTAATATATATATTGTTATTGTTAATAATTAGGATAAATTTTAATTGAAATCCTAACTTAATACGATTAATAAGTGAACCCAATATGGTCTCTGTTTACCATGGTTAACGAGTTACCCTAAGGGGTAATTCCATAATAGACTCCCAAATAAAATATTGTCCTTGTTTTCTGCAACAGTTCAATTCAAATGGCTGAATCAAATGAAATCAATAGCCATCCAGTGGAGCAAAATGAGAACGCCCAGATTACGTTAACGGGTGCTGAATTAAAAGCGATCATAGACGGCGCTGTTACACAGGCTTTGGAAAGGCAGTATGAAGAATACAGTGGTACTCGAAGTAGGACCCACTCTGCAGCACATTCAAAGCCCAAGACACATTCTGAGGCTCATAGCAAGCCTCCTCCCAAAAAGAATGGACCCAAGAAAGATGGTGATGACCGTCAGTCCACCAACCATCAAAGTGTCCCATCTCAGCATTTAGTACTGCATCAAGAACCCCGTAACAAGGGTTGCTCCTATAAGTACTTCGTCTCTTGTAAGCCCAGGGATTTTACTGGGGAAAAAGGAGCCGTCGACTGTATGACTTGGCTGGACGAGATGGACACGGTGGTAGATATCAGCGGGTGCGCTAAAAGGGATGTAGTTAAGTTTGTGTCACAGTCCTTTAAGGGTGAAGCGTTAGCTTGGTGGAGATCTCTGATGGAGGCCTCCGGAAAGATCCCATTGTATAATATGTCGTGGGATCAATTTGTTGCCCTAATCAAGGAAAATTTCTGCCCTCAACATGAGGTGGAGAAGATAGAATCTGAGTTTCTATCGTTGGTGATGACGAACCTCGATTGTCAAGCTTACCTGACAAGCTTCAATATGCTGTCCCGGTTGGTTCCTTACCTGGTAACCCCGGAGCCAAAAAGAATCGCTCGCTTTATTGGTGGTTTAGCCCCCGAGATCAAGGCAAGCGTAAAAGCTTCTCGGCCAGCTACCTTCAGGTCTGTAACTGACATTTCCTTATCCCTCACTCTGGATGCGGTCAGGCAGAGATCGCTGAGGAATAAGGAGGCCGAGAAGAGGAAGCGTGAAAATGATGGTTCACGAAAGTCGAACAAGAAGCACCGTGGGAGCGGTGACAACAAGAAAGGGTCGGAGTCGAGGAAGGATGGGCATAATTCTGGTGAAAAGCCCAAGTGTAAAATTTGCAAGAAGCAGCACTATGGAAAGTGCAGACTGGAGTCGAACTCTCAGACTCAGTCAAAACCCTTTGCTTGTGGAATTTGCAAGTCCACGGATCACAAAACCCTGGATTGCAAGAAGATAAAAGACGCAACGTGCTACCGTTGCAATGAAAAGGGGCACATCAAGACCAACTGCCCTAAGTACAACAAGAAGCCTGAAGAGGCTAAGAAGACTAATGCCAGAGTCTTCAGAATGGACGCGAAAGAAGTTGTGCAAGACGATAATGTCATAACAGGTACTTTCCTTGTAAATGATGTCTTTGCAAGAGTACTTTTTGATTCAGGCACAGATAAGTCTTTCGTAGATCATAAGTTTTGTAAATTGTTGAATTTACCTGTCAAAACCCTAAGCGTAAACTATGAGGTAGAGTTAGCAGATGGTACCATAGAAACCGTCTCTACTGTGTTAGATGGATGTGTTATATCCATAAAGAACCATTCTTTTCCTCTGTCTCTACTTCCCTTTAAGTTGGCTGGTTTCGACATAGTTCTGGGTATGGACTGGTTATCTCATAACCAGGCCCAAATTGTCTGTAACCAGAAACAAGTGGTAATAAAGACTCTGTCTGGAGAATCACTTACCATTCGGGGAGATACCCAGTATGGGCTGCCTGAGCAGGTGACTATGCTCAAGGCTTCCAAGTGTTTGAAGAAGGGGTGTGTCATTTACATGGCGCAAGTGATTATTGAGGAGCCTAAACCGAAGTTAGAAGATATCCCTGTCATTTCTGAATACCCAGAAGTGTTTCCTGAAGATCTACCTGGTTTACCACCAGATAGACAAGTCGAATTCAGGATTGATATCATCCCCGGAGCCGCACCTGTTGCTAGAGCACCATACAGATTGGCACCCACAGAAATGAAGGAGTTGCGGACGCAGCTAGATGAATTGCTGGCTAAAGGTTTCATAAGACCTAGTTCATCTCCTTGGGGAGCGCCAATCTTGTTTGTCAAGAAGAAGGATGGGTCGATGCGTCTGTGCATCGACTATCGCGAGCTTAATAAAGTCACGATCAAGAATAGGTATCCTTTGCCCAGAATCGACGATTTGTTCGATCAGCTTCAAGGGGCAAGTTACTTCTCAAAGATTGATTTGAGGTCAGGCTACCATCAATTGAAGGTCAAAGATGAAGACATTCACAAGACTGCATTTAGGACTCGTTACGGTTACTACGAGTTCCTAGTGATGCCTTTTGGGCTCACTAATGCACCAGCCGCGTTCATGGATCTCATGAATCGCGTCTGCAAGCCTTACTTAGATAAATTCGTCATCGTTTTCATCGACGACATTCTCATTTATTCTAAGAATCAGGCTGACCATGAGAAACACCTTCGTTGTATTCTCAAACTTCTACATCAGGAGAAGCTCTATGCCAAATTCTCTAAGTGTGAATTTTGGCTACGAGAAGTCCAATTTCTTGGACACGTGGTTAGTGAGCGTGGTATCCAGGTGGATCCCGCTAAGGTTGAAGCCGTAATGAACTGGCAAGAGCCAAAGACGCCTACCGAGATTCGTAGTTTCCTGGGATTGGCAGGATATTACAGGCGTTTCATTGAAAACTTCTCAAGGATTGCTGCACCCCTAACCTCCTTAACCAAGAAGAAGGTTAAGTTTGTTTGGGGCCCTAAGCAGCAAGAATCCTTTGATATCTTGAAGCAAAAGTTGAGCAACGCCCCAGTACTGACACTGCCGGATGGAATTGAAGACTTTGTGGTTTATTGTGATGCTTCGCACACTGGCATGGGGTGTGTGCTTATGCAGAAAGGCAAGGTTATTGCCTACGCTTCAAGACAATTGAAAGTGCATGAAAAGAATTACACCACCCATGACTTAGAGTTGGGTGCCGTTGTGTTCGCACTAAAACTGTGGAGGCATTATCTGTATGGAATCAAGTTTGTGATCTATTCTGATCACAAGAGCCTCCAGCATCTGTTTAATCAGAAAGAATTAAACATGAGGCAACGCCGTTGGATGGAGACCTTGAATGATTATGATTGTGAAATCAAGTACCATCCCGGCAAGGCGAATGTAGTCGCTGATGCCTTGAGTCGAAAGGAAAGGATGAAACCTATCCGAATCAATGCCAAGCGCATGGAGATAAAGAATAATTTGATGGAAAGGTTGTTAGCTGCACAGAAGGAAGCTGTGTTGGAAGCTAACTATCCTAATGAAAAGTTAGGAGTAACTGAGGAGCAGTTAACTCTTAGCAAGGACGGAATTTTAAGATTAAATGGACGAATATGGGTTCCAATTTATGGGGGACTTCGTGATGTTATCCTCCAGGAAGCCCACAGTTCCAAATACTCCGTTCATCCTGGAGTTGATAAGATGTACCAGGATCTGAAGGCAAATTATTGGTGGATAGGCTTGAAAAAGTCTGTAGCCACTCATGTAGCTAAATGCTTGACATGTGCGCAAGTCAAGGCCGAGCATCAAAAACCGTCAGGTTTGCTACAACAGCCTGAGCTTCCTACGTGGAAGTGGGAAATGGTGACGATGGATTTCATCACCAAGTTGCCAAAGACAAAGAAAGGCAATGATACAATATGGGTCATAGTTGACAGACTGACTAAGTCAGCTCATTTCTTACCCATCAAGGAGACTTATAGCTCCGATATGTTAGCCCAGTTATACGTTGATAAGATTGTAGCCCTACATGGCATACCTGTAGCTATTATCTCTAATCGGGATACTAGGTACACGTCACATTTTTGGAAGAGTTTCCAACAATCTTTGGGCACACGTTTGAATTTTAGTACGGCTTATCATCCTCAGACTGACGGTCAGAGTGAGCGTACTATTCAAACGTTGGAAGACATGCTACGTGCATGTGCGATCGATTTGGGAGGTAGTTGGGATAAGAACCTACCATTAATCGAATTCTCCTACAACAATAGCTACCATACCAGCATTAAGGCTGCGCCTTTTGGGGCATTATACGGTAGAAAGTGTAGATCGCCAGTTTGTTGGGCGGAAGTTGGAGAAGTCCAGTTATCAGGACCAGAGATTGTGTTCGAAACGACGGACAAGATTGTCCAGATTCGTGACAATCTCAAAGCTGCCCGGGATAGGCAGAAGAGTTACGCTGATCCAAATCGCAAGGATGTTCACTTCGAAGTAGGTGACAAAGTCCTACTTAAAGTGTCACCCTGGAAGGGGGTGATGCGATTTGGTAAGAAAGGCAAGCTAAGCCCGAGATACATAGGACCTTTCGAGGTTATCGAACGTGTCGGGTCAGTTGCCTATAAGTTAAACTTACCGGAAGAGCTCAGTGGAATTCACAACGTGTTCCATATCTGCAATCTGAAGAAGTGCTTCGCTGATGAATCACTGGTTATACCACATACAGATGTGCATATAGATGAGAGCTTAAAGTTTGTAGAAAAACCTTTGTCGATTGAAGATCGACAGGTAAGGAAGCTTCGAAGGAAGCATATACCTTTTGTAAAGGTCAAATGGGATGCCCGTAGAGGTCCCGAATACACGTGGGAGGTTGAATCCACGATGAAAGAAAAGTACCCTTACTTATTTCAGTAAATCTCGGGTCGAGATTTATTTTAAGGGGGTGAGGATGTAACACCTCGAAAATTCACGTCCTATAATGTGTAGACACGTGTCAAATGTTTAAACGTGTGAAAGAAATATTATAGAAGGACTAAAGTTGACAAACATGGAAAGTATGTAAATAATACGTATTCTAAGTGTCAACTGTGAATAAATATAATGTACATTAACCCTACACAATGCTCATACCTTCAGACGAATAAATCATGGATCATACGAAACTAAAAGTGAGAAATTTCAAACTACAGGGACCAAATGTGTCAACATGTTTAATTTATACCTCTGAGTGACCTTTTGACAAACCCGAAGCTTTGTAAATATAAATTATGCTCACTAGAATGCACGATTAGAATTTCATAAAGTTTCGTTATCGTATGAGAAAGTTATGATCAAATTCGTGTGCGAGGGGTTAAAGTGTTAACGTTGAAAGTTAAGGCTTTTCGGGTTAACCGGAAGTATTCAGGGACTTGGCAAAGTGGGTATAAGTCCTAAAGTCCTTGTGGGTATATTACAAGGGGTCAAATTGCAAGTTAAAGCCTAATTACCCTTTCAATTTAACCAAAGGTCAAGTTGGAAAACAATGAAAATCAAAAATCTGATTTAGCCGGCCCAGGCGGCCCGCTTTGTTTTTGGTTAAATCGGACGCGGGCCGCGTCCGGCCCCCAGATACAGAATACGGGGACAGGCCCCTGTATACGCGGAGAAACGACTTTTAAACGCATTTGTAACATGGTGGGCGACCCCTAACTGTGCTAGAGCACTAGGGACATGTGTTGGATGGTTGTGGTTGATCATAGAGCTAGTTGTCAACATGTTGTGGTGTATAATTTACTATAAAAGGCACCCTTATGCAACAATCATCCTCACACCAAATTCTCTGCATTCTGATCGATTCTGGAGCTCAAGCTTGCTTCCAAGTGATCATATCTAGTGCATAGGACTTCAGTAAGTGTTCTTGTCCTTCTCTTATTGAGTTTAGCTTAATATATTAGCTAAAAGTCAAACCGTCGTAATTACGGTTTGACTTCGAGATTAGTCAATAATGGCTCAGTCATATCTCGAATTAAAAGTGGTTATAAGTTGGTATTTATGTGGGTAATAAAACCTCAAAAGGGTTTCCCCTGATCACCACTCTAACCAGGTCTAAAGTCGGGTCAAACATATGATTAAAAAGTCAACAGGATGCTTAAAATGTTATTTATGCATAATTAGCTATCTAGAACATATATAACCTGTTTGATCATTGTTATAACTTAGTAATTAGTGTAAGAACATGTCCAAACATGTTCAACCCGACTATTCCCTGTTTAGACCCGGTTCGGAACCGAAAGTCACATAGTTTGACTTTCACTTTGACTTTCAGTTCTGACCCGTTTAGGCATGTTTTAGAAATGCCTCAGAGCTTTAATTGGATTAGGTTACTTGTTAGAACAACCCTCTGTGATTATACACCTTGGTTCACTAGTTATCCAATTAATATGCATATTTCCGTTAATTGCTCATATGTTGACCGTTATGCCCTTGTTACCTTAAAACGTGATTTATGAAAATGTAAAAGTGTAGAAACCTTTGTTACTGATATATAGACTTGTATGCAAAGTTTGACATCAGTTTGACTTGTAGATTAAGAGTTATGCTCATTATCACAAAATTAATGCTTTATGTTAATAAAATGGCGTAATTAGCGTATAACCTAGTTAAACATACTTTTTGGTATCAAATCTTTTACCCACTAATGTAATATATTATTTTAGGATTTTTAAATATTTTTAATTGATTTTAGGCTGAGCATAACTAGTAGTCGTAGGCTTAAATCCGGTAATTGTCGGTTTTGCCCTTACGGGCCATAAAATGAGTTTTGCCTATCTAAACGACTCCAAACCTTTTGCTACTGATCACATATGATAAGTTAATTATTTTAAGCCTTCTGGAAATACAAAAAAATCAGATTTAAGTATCAAACCCGGAAATGGCCTTTAATCGCCTTATTTAGCGTTTTTAACGCATAGTATGTTTTAAAATCATATGGGACATACCCGGGTTGATACCTACTGATATTTTAGGAAAATTAGGATATTTTAACAGTAAGCAAAGGTTGATAAACTCAGACCTCAGTTTTGATCTTTTCGGCTTATGTGAAATTACCAAAATACCCCCTACGGGGCATAGTTGGGATAATAATGATAAATTTCACATATATGCTTTAGCCTACTGATATAACATATCAAATTGAGTATGTTTGCTGTTTACATCAGACCTATAACTCAGTTAAACATCTAAACTCTTTTACAACCTTAAAAATAACCAAACTACCCCTACGGGGCATAGTTTGTGTTTAAATTCGTTTCGGGCATAATGAAAGACATCCTACTGATGTTACAACATATTTGAAGCATATTAACCTAGGAAACCTGTATATGGCTCTTACGGATACCCGTTACGCTTATTACGCGTACGGTTCGGTTTATGTAACAAGTTTACATAAATTAGCCGAAACGGGCCAAACCTTAACGGTTTTATCTCAAAATCCAGAATGTGAATAATAAACCCATATTAAACAAGTCTTCAAACTTGTCGGGTCTGAATCACATTCTATCCGGTCTTCGCTTAATCGTGCGTACGAACCGTATCTTAAAACTAGCCGGTCTAAGCTTAAGCTTAATAAAAGACCCGTTAGAATTCTAATAGGTTATTATAAACCTTCGTTCCAGATTAGGAGGACCAGTAAAAGCTACGTGCATTTTGCTTATTGTGATTAATACTTACTCAGGTAAATACTTTTAACTTATTTTCCCTATACGGGCTTGGGTTACGGTATATAGCATACCGCTTGATCGGGCATCAAATCTCCACCGTTAAAGTGGGTAGTTGAATAATTTGATCGGCTCGTTTAAACAGTCTTGTTTACTTTACAGCCTTTGGGGGGTTAATGACCATGTCCCGGATATCCTTGGCATCATCTTACGAGATGGCCACGACCTGAGCACGGGGTGTAGGCGTACACCGTCCGTGTATAACTCTATGATGTGGTGTGTCTATTGATCTTTAACCCGGACTAGATCCGGGCTACTGAACGCATAAGTAACATGTAATTCGTTCACAAGATTATAATATTAAATAATTCTCCCAAGTTATAAAAATGTTTATGCCATGTGCATCCAAACCAATTTTCAATCATTTTCCAAAATGAGTCAGTTGAATGTATTTACCAGTGTAAACTGACGTATTTTCCCAAAAAGACTGAATGCAGGTACTAATCGAAATTGGCTGGATTGTCTCCTAAGCATCAATAAAAAGTCTCGCAAGCTTAGGATGCCTGAAGTCTGTTGAACCATTAATATTATTTTTGTTTCGATCCTACTGTGGATAAACTTCCGAATATTGTTACATTGATAAACAATATTAAATTCGGTTTTATCATATTTTAAATTTGCTTCCGCTGTGCATAATAATATTGTGTTGTTTGACTATTACGTTGCCAACCACGTCACGATACTCCCCCACCGGGCCCACCGGTGACACGTGGAAATCGGGGTGTGACAAGATCTAACCGATTTCCACACGAATACACAAAGATCTTTCATAGATCTAAACACTTTCATGGTGAAAAAGGATTGAAAGATGGGTTATAACTTTCTTTCAACTCTTTTTACACTCAATGCACTCAAAACCGATAGAATCGGGCCTTGTCTAGCCTCCTGCTCATTCTTAGTGTTGTGCTAGCTCAAGATCTGGGTTCTACTCATGAGACCACCGATTTCGGGTTAACCAAGAACAACCGTCATGAACCGGCTAACTGGTCGAACTAGGGTGATTCCTGGACGATCGGGTTACTTGGGTCAAGATGGAGTTCTGTTGGTTAACACAATGTCAAAACGTCTCGATAAAACTATAAACAAACAAAACGACCAAGTGCAAGACGTACGGAGCAACTGGGACGGAGTGTTATCCGACCGGACTACTGTCCGAGCAGATAAGCCACCCGAACGGATTGCCATCCGAACGGATCACACCTTGGGTCCCACACTTAATCAACTTTATCTAAGTTTGAGTATTGAACGAATTGCCATCCGATCGGACTACCATCCGACCGGATTACTCTTCGGATCATGAGATACTAGGACTTTAAAGACTTAAACAATTTTCAACATGTTCACTAACAGGGTTGCTACCCGGACGGATGGACATCCGACCGAGTGACTCTTCTGCTGTGAATTTGTTCCCACTAAGTAACCTCATCACTAGAGTCGCTGTCCGACTGGACTACCGTCCAACCGGATGACCATCTGAGCGGATTGTCATCCGCATGACTTGTCGTCCGATCGACGGACTTGAAGGATAGAGATACTCCAATGTTTTCAAAATGCTACAACGAAAACTTCAAAAGTCAAGCCATCATACACAAACACCTCCTTCTCATAGGAGGAAACAATCCACTCGAATAGTCATCCGACCGGATAAGCTGTCCGACCGGATGACCATCCGAACAGATTGTCATCCGCACGAACAAGCCGTCCGATCGGATTACCATCCGACCGAACTGTTGTCCGAGCCACTGACACTTTGCACCGTTTTACGCGCCACTTATCGTTATGCTATCGAACTATTCAGGCTAACCTTACTCGCTAAGCGCTCCCTTCAATCCATCAACCGCTGTGAGTATACTCGATCCCTTTTTGCTTTAGGCACTTTTGGGTGTTACATACGTTACAAATATTCAAATCACAATCAACACACTACTCAATACTATTTGAACGCTAGCCGTTAATGCATGTTATACGTGGCTTATGAATGCTTGTTTGTTATGTTTACACATGGAATGTTGTCTACCTGCCTTAGCAACGATAGTACTATAGTTTGGACTCAACACCTGTTCGCAGGGGTTGTTAAGGACAATTACTTGCATGGATTACGGTGGTAATCATGTATTGCGAACTGCCTCTGGCAGTCAACCCGCAGTCATTTGTATCGATGGATCTATGTCGATAACTAACGTGCTTCATTTCACTGTGTACGTGCTGGTTATGCGGAAACGAATTCGAACTATATATGCTATTATCAAACTTGTATGCTCACCTTTACATTATATGTATTGACTTTATTTTAACGTATGTGACAGGTGCTTAGGATGCACATTGTCACACCCTGGCTTTTGCGGAAGCGTGGGTTTATTTGGTGTGACTTCTTAATACCATAGCAACAATCATAACAATGCTATATGAAAATAAAACACAAGATGTTCATCCATTCATTAAGTTTCGAAGTACCACAACATCATTGTTTGAAACTGTCGATACTTAAAATAAGTTACAAACCATACTTGTCTATAACGTGTTCACGAGACACAGCAAAAGACTTTAAATAAAACGTGGTTTAAAGACATGTAACCCGTCCAGGTAAGGGTTACTGTCACACCCCGACCACGTATAACATACAAAACGTGGCGGAAAACGTCGGGGAGTGTTGTAACAGAATTAATTGTTTCATAACCATGGCATTCAAAGTTGTATTTTATTTATCAACACAAGAGTTACATTGTCTTAAACAAAAAAAACAAGAGTACAAAACATAATTAAACTAAGTCTATCTTCGTTTTATGTCTCTAAGGCACAGGTCCGCCCTAGTGTCACGATCATCATCCTATGGAAAAGCTCCTGAAAACACATGTGAAAATAGGTACGTCAGCATAAAAATGCCTGTGAGATACATAGGTTTTATGAAAATAGGATTCATGACTTAAGTTTAAGAAAAATGTTTAATAACAGTCAGTCATGAACCTTGTAAGTTGTTTTGTTTTGTAAATCATTCAAAAAGCGATGATATGTATAGATAAGAGAATAATGTAAGGTTAAATGAATAACCAAGAAAAATGAGTTTGTATAAGATAAGTTGTTTTGTAAATCAATGTCTTGTGAAAATAAGTTGTTTATGTAAAACGTGATATGTCAAATATTGAAATGATTTAAATAACGCTACGACATGTAATATCATACAAACACTTATATATAGGAAGTACCAGCGGCGTATCCACGATGCTTGTATCATATTACACTCGCCTCGTTACTCAAATCACTTACTCAAACCAACCACCAATGTAAATTGTTTATGTATAAATGAATTGTCATGTGTTAATGTGTAAACCATATCGAAATGTCTATGTCCAATGTAAACCGCTAAATGTGTATATCAAAGTCAAAATGTTTATGTTTAATGTAGATCATGTAATGTGTACCTAAAAATATCATGTATGGTAAGTGAAATATACCAACTAAACCATATGTAAAATGCACAAAAACAAGGTATTGAAGTAAAACATGGTTTAAATCAAAGTTATGTTTTGTGGAACAAATGCATGCTATACTGATACAAACATTTATGCGGTATTGTGAAAATGCATACATCCAAGCCTTGAGACTGTGGCGATAAACCCTTAAACAAATTAAAGGTTTATCTAAGTTATGTATATCGAATTCGGTCATTCCTTCCAATCCAAACAAACCCAGGATTTCAGGAACGGGAGTTGTCAATTCCTATGGTACCACTACCTACTAACGAACGGCGTAGCTAATGTTAATGAATGTATTGTTCCATGTTAAACAACCCAAATGTTATACCAAAATGAAAGCATGTGATGTAAACAATTGTACTAAGTATGCACACAATGGGCATATATAGCATGAAATGTAATGTAAAACAATGTACTAAGTATGCACACAATGGGCATATATAGCATGAAATGTAATGTAAAACAATGTACTAAGTACGCACACAATGGGCATACATAGCATGAAATGTAATGTAAAACAATGTACTAAGTATGCACACAATGGTAAAACAATGTACTAAGTACGCACACAATGGGCATACATAGCATGAAATGTAATGTAAAACAATGTACTAAGTACGCACACAATGGACATACATAGCATGAAATGTAATGAAATCATGTACTATAATGTACTAACGAACATAGCAGGCATATGATATGAAAGCATGAAAAGCATGAAAGTATCAAGTAGGCACATGTGTTTCACCCCAAAATGTTTGGAAAACAGTAAAAGAGGGGTCTATGTACTCACTTGAGATTGCTCAGAAGTCCTAAGATAACCACTAAGCAATGCTAGAGATCACGGAATCAAACGGCACCTAATATAGGTAACTATGTTAATATATCGGACCTAAATCGGAAGATCGGATAGAATGCGGGTTCGTAAACCAAACGAGTATGGAGACTCGTGTAATATGGTTTAACAAAGCCTACATACTAAATGAAACCTAACATAAGTGCTTACGACCCATTACGACCCGTTTAGGTAGCTTATGCTACTTTAACGCGTCGCTCGCGTGAAACGCGTTCGGACCGCCTAACTAGTCCTATGACAAGTAAAATATGCCTTAACATATCTAATATTGTTACCAAAACAGTTTAGATACCAAAATTTATGTTACATATGCTTAAAATGAATTTTGGCGTCAAAAGGGCATTTTGGTAATTTACCTAAGGCATATAAACTACCTAAACAAAGCGACCATAAGGTATAACCTCGGAAGGTTATTCCCTATATACTATGGTCACCTAATGTGTTTGGTCGGATCCTAATGATCGACCAAATGGGTCGGGTTCGAAGGTATAAGCGATTTATCAGATCGCTTACCCTTACGACCCTAGACAACGTGGTAATCAGTAGGCATTGTCACAAGGGACTATAACCATCGTGATTACAATCACGTTGTGAAGTTCAAAAGAACTTCGCATTGACCATAAACTGGTCAATGCAGAAAGTCAAACAAAGTTTGACTTTCGGACTCGAAAAGAAATAAAAGAACGAAGGAACACTTACGAAGGGTCCCCGAATGCTAATCTAGATCAAAATAGCTCAGGTATGAAACAAAGGTTTCAACTTAGAGCACATTAGATCAGATTCTTGTGAGGAAAAGTGAAGGGTGGAGGTGGGTATTTATAGTTTTTGGTTCACCGTTAGGATCATTTCTTGGAAAAGGGGGCACGATCTAAGCCGTACACTTGTTAGAAAGTTGTGGTAACTCATTTGCCATCCACCATAAGAGTTTGACACTTGGCACTTGGCCTTTGGAGAGTGTAAAGGGCTGTTAACAGCTGAAAAAAAACGTTTTGCTGCATCTGGCCCCTACTTACGGACCTAGTTTGGCAGATTTACAGTTTCAGTCCCTGCAACCTCAAAACTTGGTTTTCGATGCGTTTTTTGACACGTTTAAGCCCCGTTAACCCCATTTCAAAGCTCTAAAATGAAGTTAAAGTATAGGGAACTTAAAATGTGTTCAAAAATATCTCGGGTGTCGGTTCGTTTAGCCGTACGGTTACGTTGTTTGGTTAATTACGACGGAATGCGCATAAGCGCGAAAAATGATCCAAACGGCGTGACGAATGGATTTTTCTTATGCCAAACACTAAAATAAAATATTTTAGTGCTTACATAAATTTTTGGATGTCCGGATGTATTCAGAACGTAAGTTATGCGCGAAAATGCAAACTTGTGCACTTTTTGACGCTTTTAGTCCCTGAATGACCCCAAAAGTTTATTTTAGCATACCGAACCCCTCAAAGCCTATTTCTAAGCTATGTAAAGGATATTTATGGTATGTTTAACTTATGGTCATGTTTCGGAATGTTCGTTACAGTTCAAATTGGCATACTTTCGCAGTTTGTCAAGTTTAGTCCCTGTAAGCGAATTAACTTGTTTTTGCCATACCAAAGCCTTCAAAACTTATTTCTAAGTTATGTAAGGGTTATTTAAGGTATGTTAAGTATATGTTGATGTTCTGGAGTATTTGTCGCATTAAACTGGCTACGTTTACGCACCAGTTTGCGTATAACTCTCTAGAAAGTGATATAGAGTTTGAAATTGAATAAAAGTCAAAACATGAAAAATGTAAAACATAACCAAACAAACATTGGGATCAAATGACATTGTTTTATTGATAATGGTACTGTTCATAATGATTACAAGCACAGATGTTACAGTCTCCCCTACTTGTGGAAATTTCGTCCCGAAATTTATTTAGAGGAAACTCGTGGGAAAAGATGCGGATATTTCGCCTTCATTTGATCTTCGCGTTCCCAAGTAAAATCGGGTCCACGTTTAGCTTCCCAGCGAACTTTGACTAAAGGAATGCGCTTGCGTTTGAGCCACTTGACTTCACGTTCCATGATTTCCACAGGTTTCTCAACAAATTTCAGTGTTTTACCAACACGAATTTCGTCAAGTGGTATGTGGAGGTTCTCATCAGCTAAGCACCTCTTGAGATTGGACACGTGAAAAGTTGGATGAACATTTCCAAGTTCAGGAGGTAACTCAAGTCTGTAGGCTACCTTACCGATTCTTTCGACGATCTTGAATGGTCCAACGTATCTAGGTGCAAGTTTTCCTTTCTTTCCAAATCTGATCACACCTTTCCAAGGTGAGACCTTAAGTAATACTCGATCACCGACTTGAAATTCCAAGGGCTTGCGTTTTGGGTCCGCGTAACTCTTTTGACGGCTTCTAGCTGTCTGAAGGTTATCACGAACTTTCTTAATCATGTCAGTTGTCTCTAAAATGAGGGCAGGTCCAGTAAGTTGAGCCTCGCCGATCTCATTCCAGCAGACTGGTGAACGACATTTTCGACCATAGAGAGCCTCGAAAGGAGCCATTTTGATGCTGGTGTGATAACTGTTGTTGTAGGAGAATTTAATCAACTGAAGATGTGAATCCCAACTACCACCAAAATCGATCACACAAGCCCTAAGCATATCCTCCAGAGTCTGGATTGTTCTCTCAGATTGACCATCCGTTTGCGGATGATAAGCTGTGCTCAGATTAAGTTGGGTCCCCATAGCAGATTGCATGGTTCTCCAAAAATGAGAAGTGAAACGAGCATCTCTGTCAGAAATGATGTTCAAAGGAACACCATGTCGAGCTACAATTTCATCCACATAGATTTTAGCAAGTTTGTCAGCAGAAAAATCCTCACGGATTGGCAAGAAATGCGCTGACTTAGTAAGACGATCAACAACTACCCAGATGGCATCATGACCTTTCTTTGTGCGTGGAAGTTTGGTAACAAGATCCATAGTAATGTTTTCCCATTTCCAAACTGGGATCTCTGGTTGTACCAATAAACCAGAAGGACGCTGATGTTCAGCCTTAACCTTAAGACAAGTAAGGCATTTTGATACGTATAAGGCAATGTCTTTCTTCATACCAGGCCACCAATAGTGAATACGAAGATCCTTATACATCTTATCTGAGCCAGGATGAACAGAATAACGCGACTTATAGGCTTCATCCATAAGCAAGGTGCGAAGGTTATCTTGGCTTGGGACCCACAAACAGTCCATGAAGTAATACGATCCATTGTCCTTCAGTTCCAGATCAGGTGTTATGTGATAGGGAAATTCCTTATCCATCAAACCCTGTGAAACACAAGATTGTTGAGCCTGAGAAATGCGTGCTTGGATATCGGATCGAGCTTGAATAACAGATTGAACACGTACAAAATGAAGCTTAGTACGTTCCTTACGACTCAATGCATCAGCTACGACATTCGCCTTACCAGGATGGTAGCGAATTTCGCAGTCGTAGTCGTTTAAGAGCTCAACCCAACGTCGTTGCCTCATGTTGAGTTCTTTCTGATTGAAGATATGCTGAAGACTTTTGTGATCTGTGAAAACCACACATTTTGTACCGTACAAATAGTGTCTCCAGATCTTTAGAGCGAAAACAACTGCACCCAACTCAAGATCATGAGTGGTGTAGTTCTTCTCATGTATCTTCAACTGCCTCGATGCATATGCTATGACTTTGTTCCTTTGCATCAGGACACAACCAAGATCCAATTTAGATGCATCACAATAAACGACGAAGTCATCATTGCCCTCAGGCAAAGTCAGAACAGGCGCGTCGCAAAGCTTCTGCTTCAAGTTTTGAAAAGCTTCCTCTTGTTTGAATCCCCACTCAAAGGGCTTGTTCGTCTGAGTTAGAGCAGTTAGAGGAACTGCAATCTTTGAGAAGTTCTCAATGAAGCGGCGGTAATAACCCGCTAGACCAAGAAAAGAACGAACTTCAGTAGGAGTAGTAGGCGTATCCCAGTCCTTGATCGCACTGATCTTGGAGGGATCTACATGATTACCTCGTTTGTTGACAATATGTCCTAAGAATTGAACTTCTTTAAGCCAGAATTCGCACTTGGAGAATTTGGCGAAAAGTTGCTCTTTCTTCAGGAGTTCCAGAGTAAGACGAAGATGTTGCTCGTGATCAGCTCGCGTCTTAGAGTAAATCAAGATGTCGTCAATAAAAACAATGACGAACTGATCCAAATAAGGTTTACAGACCCTATTCATTAAGTCCATGAAAACAGCAGGAGCATTAGTCAAACCGAATGGCATGACTGTGAACTCATAATGCCCATAACGAGTGTGGAACGCTGTCTTGGGAATATCTTCTTCATGCACACGAAGTTGATGATACCCGGAATGCAGATCAATCTTCGAAAAATAAGAGGCGCCTTGTAACTGATCAAAGAGATCGTCTATGCGCGGTAGAGGATATCGATTCTTGATGGTAAGCTTGTTAAGCTCACGATAATCGATACACATCCTAAAGGATCCATCCTTCTTCTTGACAAAAAGAACGAGAGCACCCCAAGGTGAAAATCTAGGACGGATAAAACCTTTGTCAGAGAGCTCCTGAAGCTGTTTAGACAACTCTTGCATCTCAGACGGTGCAAGACGATATGGAGCTCTGGCAATGGGATTTGCTCTAGGTACGAGATCAATACGGAACTCGACTTGGCGTGCTGGGGGTAGACCAGGTAAGTCTTCAGGGAATACTTCGGAATAATCCCGAACGACAGGAATATCTGAAATAGACTTACCCTTGCCTTTATCTGCTGTAACATGTGCTAAGAAGGCCACATAGTTCTTCCGCAGATATTTCCGAGCTTTAAAACAAGACATGAGCTTGAGACCACCTGTAGGTTTCTCACCATGAACCTGTAGGATCTCGCCTGTCAGAAGGGGCACACGAACGATCTTCTCGAAACAAACCACCTCTGCGTGATGCTTGGCTAACCAATCCATACCCACAATAACATCGAAGCTTCCAAGTTGCATAGACGTGAGGTCAATAGGAAAAAGATGGTCGTTAAGGTTTAACTGGCAGTTGTGAAGAACAGAATCAAGAATAATGGGTTCACCACTAGCAACCTCTACTGTCAAAGGTTTTCCTAGTTTCGTTCTAGACACGCGAAGCATTGGCTCAAAAGACAATGACACAAAACTCTTGTCGGCACCAGTATCAAAAAGAACAGATGCAGGCTGATTATTAATAAAGAACGTACCGTTCACCACATTATCGTCCGCCTGCGCCTCTTGGGCATTCAAGTTAAAAGCTCGCCATCGAGCCTGAGCCTGATTCTGGTTTGCATTCACCAATCTTGGGCACTGGTTACGGTAGTGGGTCAGATCCCCACAGTTATAACAAGCACCCGGTGGGTAGTGTGGTCGTGCAGCTTGACCCTGTTGTTGAGCAGGAGGCTGAGCAACTTGTTGAGCCGGATTCTGAACTGCACGATTTTGAGCAAACCGACAAACATCGGCAAGATGACCTGACTTCCCACAGTTAGTACAGAAACGGAACTGATGTTGCGGCTGATGGTGACTGTTGCATCTATTGCACAAAGGTGCATTCCCTGAATAGGGCTTCTTCGCTGGAGGCTGTGCGGGTTGGTTGGGAGCTGCCTGGTTAGCTTGGGCAGTGACAGCATAGTTTTGGGAAGCCTTACGCTTCCTTGCCCTTTTTGATGAACCAGAATCCTTTCCATTCTTGTTTTGACCTTTCTTGCTATCTTCCTTGTCAGACGACTGTTTCTTGCCCTTGTCACCCTTCCTGTGTAATTTATTCTTCCGAATCTGCGACTCAGTCAATGTCGCTGATAACTCGATCGCCTGACGGAGTGTGGCAGGGTTACTACCAGTAATGATGTCTTGCACTGAGTCAGGTAGGCCGTCGATGTACCTTTCGATAGCCTTGTCGAGTGGGGTAACCATAGTCGGGCAAAGCAGACTCAACTCTTCAAACCTATCAGTATATGCCCTGTGCTCACCACTATCTTGTTTCAAGTCATCAAACTCCTTCTCCAACGCTCGTTGTTCATGACGAGGACAAAACTCCCTCATCATAAGAGCTCTAAGTCCAGCCCATGTCTGTGCTAGAGCAACTTCTGCACCTCGGTCTCTCATAACCCCATTCCACCATGTGAGAGCCCTCTTCTGAAACACACTCGAAGAAAACTCGACCTTGCGATTGTCAGGACACTGCACGTGGCGAAAAGTATTCTCAATGCTCTCGAACCATTATAGAAGCCCAGTCGCTCCTTCAGAACCACTAAACTTGAGTGGTTTAGCCGAGTTAAAATCCTTGTATTTGCATGGAGCATTGTTGTTGTTGTTGGCTTGGTGCCATTGAGCAAAGAGATTTGGGAATTGAGCAGCCATCTGCTGCGCAATGATTTCTGCCAGTTCGGCAGTCGCTATCTGGTTTTCGCGTCGAGGAGGCATTCTAAAAGAGGAAAACATGAAAGGGAACGAGTGAGATGATTGGATGAAGAGAATGAGATGAAACAAAATTAACAAAAGGAAAAGATGGTGGTCATTTGTCCGCATTACCAAGCAAACAAACGACACACAGGGACTAATCAAAGTAAATGGATCAAAAATAATGTATCGCGAAGACATGCTCGCCTATAAGTGAACACTCATCCCAAGAATTCCCAGGTAAGCACAACTGGTCTTGCGTCTGATGAGATATATACGAAGTGCTTGCCTAGACAGAAAACCCAGAATACAGGCATTCACTCTTCCAGTTTGCACGTGTTCACACTACTTAAAACCCAAAACTTTGACGAGATTTTGAAAACTCAAAGGGGTTCAAAACCATACAACAGAGGGTTCAAAACCTTACAATAGAGGGTTCAAAACCTTGTAATAATTCATTCAAAAACAGATGATTGTTTTTCAAAAATCGTTTCGGAAAAATTTGGTTTTTGTTTTGATAAACACCTAAGGATAGGTGATGTGCATGTTTTAAAAATCTAAACACAAGATAAATTGTGTTAGGGTCCTAGAAAGATTATAGTCTAGGTCAAAGCATTACTAATAACCTAATTCCCTATAACCATTGGCTCTGATACCAACTCTTCTATCACACCCCGACCACGTATAACATACAAAATGTGGCGGAAAACGTCGGGGAGTGTTGTAACAGAATTAATTGTTTCATAACCATGGCATTCAAAGTTGTATTTTATTTATCAACACAAGAGTTACATTGTCTTAAACAAAAAAAACAAGAGTACAAAACATAATTAAACTAAGTCTATCTTCGTTTTATGTCTCTAAGGCACAGGTCCGCCCTAGTGTCACGATCATCATCCTATGGAAAAGCTCCTGAAAACACATGTGAAAATAGGTACGTCAGCATAAAAATGCCTGTGAGATACATAGGTTTTATGAAAATAGGATTCATGACTTAAGTTTAAGAAAAATGTTTAATAACAGTCAGTCATGAACCTTGTAAGTTGTTTTGTTTTGTAAATCATTCAAAAAGCGATGATATGTATAGATAAGAGAATAATGTAAGGTTAAATGAATAACCAAGAAAAATGAGTTTGTATAAGATACGTTGTTTTGTAAATCAATGTCTTGTGAAAATAAGTTGTTTATGTAAAACGTGATATGTCAAATATTGAAATGATTTAAATAACGCTACGACATGTAATATCATACAAACACTTATATATAGGAAGTACCAGCGGCGTATCCACGATGCTTGTATCATATTACACTCGCCTCGTTACTCAAATCACTTACTCAAACCAACCACCAATGTAAATTGTTTATGTATAAATGAATTGTCATGTGTTAATGTGTAAACCATATCGAAATGTCTATGTCCAATGTAAACCGCTAAATGTGTATATCAAAGTCAAAATGTTTATGTTTAATGTAGATCATGTAATGTGTACCTAAAAATATCATGTATGGTAAGTGAAATATACCAACTAAACCATATGTAAAATGCACAAAAACAAGGTATTGAAGTAAAACATGGTTTAAATCAAAGTTATGTTTTGTGGAACAAATGCATTCTATACTGATACAAACATTTATGCGGTATTGTGAAAATGCATACATCCAAGCCTTGAGACTGTGGCGATAAACCCTTAAACAAATTAAAGGTTTATCTAAGTTATGTATATCGAATTCGGTCATTCCTTCCAATCCAAACAAACCCAGGATTTCAAGAACGGGAGTTGTCAATTCCTATGGTACCACTACCTACTAACGAACGGCGTAGCTAATGTTAATGAATGTATTGTTCCATGTTAAACAACCCAAATGTTATACCAAAATGAAAGCATGTGATGTAAACAATTGTACTAAGTATGCACACAATGGGCATATATAGCATGAAATGTAATGTAAAACAATGTACTAAGTACGCACACAATGGGCATACATAGCATGAAATGTAATGTAAAACAATGTACTAAGTATGCACACAATGGGCATATATAGCATGAAATGTAATGTAAAACAATGTACTAAGTACGCACACAATGGGCATACATAGCATGAAATGTAATGTAAAACAATGTACTAAGTACGCACACAATGGGCATACATAGCATGAAATGTAATGAAATCATGTACTATAATGTACTAACGAACATAGCAGGCATATGATATGAAAGCATGAAAAGCATGAAAGTATCAAGTAGGCACATGTGTTTCACCCCAAAATGTTTGGAAAACAGTAAAAGAGGGGTCTATGTACTCACTTGAGATTGCTCAGAAGTCCTAAGATAACCACCAAGCAATGCTAGAGATCACGGAATCAAACGGCACCTAATATAGGTAACTATGTTAATATTCCGGACCTAAATCGGAAGATCGGATAGAATGCGGGTTCGTAAACCAAACGAGTATGGAGACTCATGTAATATGGTTTAACAAAGCCTACATACTAAATGAAACCTAACATAAGTGCTTACGACCCATTACGACCCGTTTAGGTAGCTTATGCTACTTTAACGCGTCGCTCGCGTGAAACGCGTTCGGACCGCCTAACTAGTCCTATGACAAGTAAAATATGCCTTAACATATCTAATATTGTTACCAAAACAGTTTAGATACCAAAATTTATGTTACATATGCTTAAAATGAATTTTGGCGTCAAAAGGGCATTTTGGTAATTTACCTAAGGCATATAAACTACCTATCATACAACTACCTAAACGAAGCGAACATAAGGTATAACCTCGGAAGGTTATTCCCTATATACTATGGTCACCTAATGTGTTTGGTCGGATCCTAATGATCGACCAAATGGGTCGGGTTCGAAGGTATAAGCGATTTATCAGATCGCTTACCCTTACGACCCTAGACAACGTGGTAATCAGTAGGCATAGTCACAAGGGACTATAACCATCGTGATTACAATCACGTTGCGAAGTTCAAAAGAACTTCGCATTGACCATAAACTTGTCAATGCAGAAATTCAAACAAAGTTTGACTTTCGGACTCGAAAAGAAATAAAAGAACGAAGGAACACTTACGAAGGGTCCCCGAATGCTAATCTAGATCAAAATAGCTCAGGTATGAAACAAAGGTTTCAACTTAGAGCACATTAGATCAGATTCTTGTGAGGAAAAGTGAAGGGTGGAGGTGGGTATTTATAGTTTTTGGTTCACCGTTAGGATCATTTCTTGGAAAAGGGGGCACGATCTAAGCCGTACACTTGTTGGAAAGTTGTGGTAACTCATTTGCCATCCACCATAAGAGTTTGACACTTGGCACTTGGCCTTTGGAGAGTGTTAAGGGCTGTTAACAGCTGAAAAAAAACGTTTTGCTGCATCTGGCCCCTACTTACGGACCTAGTTTGGCAGATTTACAGTTTCAGTCCCTGCAACCTCAAAACTTGGTTTTCGATGCGTTTTTTGACACGTTTAAGCCCCGTTAACCCCATTTCAAAGCTCTAAAATGAAGTTAAAGTATAGGGAACTTAAAATGTGTTCAAAAATATCTCGGGTGTCGGTTCGTTTAGCCGTACGGTTACGTTGTTCGGTTAATTACGACGGAATGCGCATAAGCGCGAAAAATGATCCAAATGGCGTGACGAATGGATTTTTCTTATGCCAAACACTAAAATAAAATATTTTAGTGCTTACATAAATTTTTGGATGTCCGGATGTATTCAGAACGTAAGTTATGCGCGAAAATGCAAACTTGTGCACTTTTTGACGCTTTTAGTCCCTGAATGACCCCAAAAGTTTATTTTAGCATACCGAACCCCTCAAAGCCTATTTCTAAGCTATGTAAAGGATATTTATGGTATGTTTAACTTATGGTCATTTTCCGGAATGTTCGTTACAGTTCAAATTGGCATACTTTCGCAGTTTGTCAAGTTTAGTCCCTGTAAGCGAATTAACTTGTTTTTGCCATACCAAAGCCTTCAAAACTTATTTCTAAGTTATGTAAGGGTTATTTAAGGTATGTTAAGTATATGTTGATGTTCCGGAGTATTGTTCGCATTAAACTGGCTACGTTTACGCACCAGTTTGCGTATAACTCTCTAGAAAGTGATATAGAGTTTGAAATTGAATAAAAGTCAAAACATGAAAAATGTAAAACATAACCAAACAAACATTGGGATCAAATGACATTGTTTTATTGATAATGGTACTGTTCATAATGATTACAAGCACATATGTTACAGTTACACCTCCTAAACCTACTACCCTGGATGACATCTTTTATTTAACGCAGCTAGACACATGCATACCCCACCAGATCCGCTAGTTCCCTGAAATACATGTAGTTTGAAAAATCAACAAAAGTTGAGTGAGTTCATGTGTATGTGAGTATGTATAAACCTTTGTATTCAATGTATGTATGTATGTATGTCCCGGTATGATTGCAAACAAGGAAAAGATCACCAATGGTTTGCAAGGCCACTGATATGTGTGACGGTGTAGGAAGACTCAAACCTAGCAAAGTTGTACCGGGCTCCCGGCTGGAAGACATAGTTCACCTCTATGGGCCACCCCGGCCTCATGGGTGTGGGCTCGCTACACCCAAATAGATCTATCACTCATGCCCCTGTGGTCCTACAACGAGGATTAATGGTCCCAAGTATCCGCCTACCCTATCACATGATCTATGGTTCTTTCCTAGGCTAATCATACCAATAGTATTGTAAGTATCCCTTGGTAACATGTATTTCACCCCCGAAGTAAGTAAACAAAATAGTTTAAGGGAAAGGGGGGACATGAACTCACAGTATTGCGTCTCAAGTATTTTATTTCCGTATTTCCTTCCCATGGATTGGGGTACTTATACATGTATATTCGTGGTTTCAAAAATATATTTTAAGTCCCACTTAGAAAAATATATTTAACTCATTTGTCCAAAACAACTTATTCCCAAAATATATGTATTTTTTTCCCAAAAATAATATATTTTATTTCTTTAGCTTCCAAAATAATATTTTACCAAAAATATATGTGTAAGAGTATTTTGCGGAATATTTTATAAGTTATGTCTTAACGTTCGGTTTCTTGATACCGAGTTGTAACATAAGTATTTTATTCCGTGTGATTTTTGGTATTAATTTGGAGTTGTGATTTTCCGTGGCATTATGTATGTTACATTATTTTACCCTAAAATAACATAACTAGTTCACAAAATATACAAATATTCATACAAGTGTCTTAGTAGAAAATATATATTCTAAATATATATTTATCCGTTTTTATTTATAAAATCATCCTCCGATGCTTTGTATTTTTGTAATAAAAACTATGGCGAAGTTTATTTTGAAATCAAAGTTAAAAATATATTTGTAAACACTTGTTAGAAAATATTTTCTAAGTGTTGAAATTTTAGAAAATTTCGCCAGAGTTTCCTTTGTAAGTGGAGGTGCCCATGCTTATTAGCATATCATTTTCTTTTCGGAAATCATTTAAATCAACCAACAACAAGTTACAAAACCATATTACACTAGTCAAGTGCAAAAACAATGCACTTTACATGACAACATAAACTTGGTTTTTCATAAAAAAAAAAACGCGTAGTAACTTTGTAGGGTGTTTAGTGGGTTTAGTTACCCTTCAAAATGTGTTTATTTTTTGTAAAACTCTTGTTCTCTGGATTTTTAGATGTTCGCGACTTGTGAACTTATTTTACCAAAATATCCATTTACAACATTTTCATATCTTACTAGTATTCATATACTTATTTCTTCCAAAAATAGTGTAAGAACCATGACTTTTCAAAAGACCCGTCTTTTAACTTGGTGTGTCTAGAAAAATCATTTGTAACTCTCGGGTCCATATGACCATCCACTTACTTAGTTCACTTATTTTTTTCAAGAAATCCCTTTGTTTCCAAGTTTATGTCGAAACATGGAGGTGATTCTTTTATGTAGCTCACTAATCACCTCCGAGCTTGTTATCTTAAGTTTTTAATCTTACTTTAACAAGTCCAACCATGATGTTTAACATCATATCTCCAGTGATCATTAAATAAACAACAACACCAAAACAACTTTATTTTGCCAAGAGTTCATCTTATTTCATCTTCATATTAGCTTTATGTTCATGATCTTTTTGTGTTCTTAATATTTCATCTTGACAAACCTATTATCCACCATAAATATGAAGTAAATAAGGATTAAAGAGGCTTACTACTAGCTTTAAAGCTAGGGAAGAAACAAGGCGAAAAATGAGTGGTTAAAGACAAACGATGGAGGTCCTTGGCAATCCGTGAGCTCCACACTTCGTGATTCACCTTGGTGCACCTTGGGATGGTCTTGAGATACTTGAATCAAAAATTGAAAATGGTGGTGTATGTGGTGGGTTGTTCGGCCGAGATTACTTAGAGGGAGAGAGATATGTTTGTGTTGTAATAAGGAAGGTGATTAGTTGATGGTGGTGATGGTTATAAGTATTCAAGCTCTATTGTCCATAGGACCTTGTGTCACCCAAAGTACACACATGGTCACTTCACAATCCCCAAAGAGATTGCATGGGGATTGAGCAAAGTTTTAAAAAAAAATCTTGAGGGCCATGCTTTTGGTTCGAAAATTCTGCCATGGGAGGGGTTAAGTGCAAGATTTTGGTGGGTAGTTGGTGACTAGTAGGGGTGCTAAGTGTAAGTATCAATGGTGAGTGTTAGTTCAATCATAATCTTCACACAATCCCAAGGTTAACGCATGGGGACTTGATGGATTTTTGGTGGCCACATGGGAAGTCGAAAATTGAGAAGAGGGAGGGGGGCATGTGTGCCGTCTTTTTTCATGGGGGGGGGGGGGGGGCGGGTTAAGTTGTAAATTTGTGGTGTTGGATGGTAACTATTAGTTCAAGCTCAAGTATCTTGTTACATATGTTAATTAGTAGAGAAATTAGTGGGTGTTATGGTGAACGGGGATCATGACAAGCCAAGAAATAATTAAATAATGTGTTTGGCAAAATTTTGGTGTTCCGGGTAATATCCGGTTATCCAGTTAGATACTCTTCCGTTAATGTGTTTAATTATTCCTCAAAGTGTCTTTTATATATAGTTTTGTAACACAATTAATCCCCGGCACTTAGGAAAGTATACAGGACCATTATGCCATATTTTTGCACTTTACTAGTGTCTTACAATGCTGAATTTTATTAATAAATGCATAATTCTACATTTAGAGTGGGTTTTAGGCACTTTCTGGCACCTAAACTATCACCTAGTGACGCAGTTTTATGGTCCTCACTTCCCTACACTCCATACAAGTGTAGTACCTTGTCCCTGGCTCATACTGGGCCTCAATATAGTGTCTGTCTATGTGCTGGCATTGTCAGCATGTGTCTGAGTTATCCGCTCACTGTGCTAACTGTGCTTTGTGCATCAAGTTTGTCACTAAAGTCTGTGTGTAATAAATGGAGTGACAGTATGAAATGTGATGCATATGTATGTATGATGAAAAAATCATAAAGCAGTTTAATCAGCAGTTGAAATCAAGCACAGTCATTAAGCACAAATTTAATATTAATTAATTATACGGATACCTGTAATCGTGAGGGTTGTCACATTCTCCCCCTGTTAGAGAAATTTCGTCCCGAAATTTTAGTTCTGCTACTAGATGCAGGGGTCTTGGGGAATAAATGTGGGTACTTTTCTTTCATACGATCCTCACGCTCCCACGTGAATTTTGGCCCGTGTCGTGCATTCCATCGAACCTTGACGAGTTTGACACTACTCCGGCGTGTCTTGCTAACTTTCCAATCCGTAACCTCAACAGGTTCTTCAGTAAAGTGGAGTGTGTCGTCAATATGAACTTCTTCGGCAGGAATGACAACTGTTTCTTGAGTTGGACTCTTTTTCAAATTAGATACATGAAATGTGTCATGAACGCCATTAAGTTCAGGAGGTAAGTCCAATTTGTATGCTACAAGCCCAATCCTTTGCAGGATTCTGAATTGACCAATGTATCGTGGATTCAACTTTCCACGCTTCCCAAAGCGTGCCACACCCTTCCAGGGTGAAACCTTCAACAAAACCATATCCCCAACCTCAAATTCCAGAGGTTTCCTTCTCAAGTCCGCATAACTCTTTTGTCGATCACGAGCCACTTTGATGCGCTCTCAGATCTGTGCAATCTTGTCTGTCGTTTCCTGGACCAATTCCGGACCAACTAACTGTCTATCACCTGCATCAGCCCAACATAAGGGTGATCGACACGTGCGTCCATAGATAGCTTCGAACGGTGTGGCTTGTATGCTTGCATGATAATTGTTATTGTATGAAAATTCAACCAATGGTAGGTGAGTGTCCCAACTTCCACCTAAATCCATTACGCAAGCTCGCAACATGTCTTCCAACGTTTGAATTGTTCGTTCGCTCTGTCCGTCTGTCTGTGGGTGAAATGCTGTACTCAGATTCAACTGAGAACCAAATGCTTCCTGAAAGGATTGCCAAATCCTTGACACGAATCTTCCATCTCTATCAGAGATGATTGAGAGAGGCACTCCATGTCGTGCAACAACCTCCCTCATGTATATCTCAGCAAGCTTACTCGTATTGTCTTTTTCCTTGATTGGCAAAAAGTGCGCAGACTTCATTAGGCGGTCTACTATTACCCAAATCGTATCATGGCCCTTTGGTGTCCTTGGCAATTTCGTTATGAAGTCCATTGAAATCTGTTCCCATTTCCATTTGGGTATTTCAGGTTGCTGCAGAAGACCTGAAGGCTTCTGGTATTCAACCTTAACCTTGGCGCAAGTTAAACATTTGCCAACATATATTGCAACATCGCCTTTCATTCTTGGCCACCAATAGAAATCCTTTAGGTCTTGGTACATTTTATCCGATCCTGGATGGATCGAGTACCGTGATTTGTGAGCTTCGTCAAAAATAACATCTCTCAAACCACCAAACAAAGGAACCCAAATTCGTTTCATGAAGCACAACGTTCCTTCCCCGTTTGGTACCAACTGTTTCTCCATCCCACGGAGATATTCATTCTCAATATTCCTTTCCTTAAGAGCTTCTCTCTGCGCGACACGAATGCGCAACGAGAGTTCTGTTTGAACAATTATTTCCAAAGCTCGAACCCTTATAGGCTTGATTCTTTCCTTTCGACTCAGGGCATCGGCGACCACATTCGCCTTCCCTGGGTGATACTTGATTTCACAGTCGTAATCATTTAGCAGCTCCACCCAGCGTCTTTGCCTCATTTTAAGCTCTTTTTGATCGAATATGTGCTGCAGGCTCTTGTGATTAGTGTAGATGGTACAGCGCATGCCATATAAATAATGTCGCCAGATTTTCAAAGCAAACACCACCGCGCCCAATTCCAAATCATGTGTGGTGTAATTTTTCTCATGGATCTTCAATTGGCGAGATGCATATGTTATAACCTTTTGACGCTGCATCAATACACAACCTAAACCTTGGCGCGAGGCGTCGCAGTATACCACGAAGTCGTCAGTGCCTTCGGGTAGAGATAAGATCGGTGCGTCACAAAGCTTGTTTTTCAACAACTGAAATGCTTCTTCTTGCTTGTCAAACTTCTTGTCTTTTTGGGTAAGGGAGGTCAAAGGTTGAGCTATTTTTGAGAAATCCTCAATGAACCTGCAATAATAACCAGCCAAACCTAGAAATTGTCGAATCTCGGTTGGCGTCTTTGGAGTCTCCCAGTTCTTGATCGCCTCGATCTTTGTGGGATCCACATGAATTCCATTTCCGTTAACTACATGACTAAGAAATTGGACTTCGCGTAACCAGAACTCGCACTTCGAGAATTTTGCGTATAAGTTATCCTTTTTAAGTAGCCTTAGAATAGCTCTTAAGTGTTGCTCATGCTCTTCTTTCATCTTCGAGTAAATCAGAATATCGTCTATAAACACAATCACAAACTTATCGAGGTAGGGCTTGCAGACTCTGTTCATCAAATCCATGAATACTGCTGGTGCGTTTGTCAGTCCAAACGGCATGACCAGGAACTCGTAATGTCCATAGCGAGTCCTAAAAGCAGTCTTTGGAACACTTTCCTATTGTATCCTCAACTGGTGATATCCCGATCGAAGGTCGATCTTTGAGTAAAAACTTGAACCTTGTAATTGATCGAACAAGTCATCGATCCTTGGCAAAGGATATCTGTTCTTGATGGTCAGCTTATTCAGCTCCCGGTAGTCGATACACATGCGAAAACTACCATCTTTCTTCTTAACGAACAAAACTGGAGCTCCCCAAGGCGAGAAGCTTGGTCTGATAAATCCTTTATCCAATAGCTCCTGGAGTTGTGTTGACAGTTCTTGCATCTCTGAAGGTGCAAATCGATAGGGTGCCTTGGCTACAGGCGTGGCGCCTGGAACCAAGTCAATGTGAAACTCGACTTGTCGCTGTGGCGGCAATCCTGGCAAGTCTTCTGGAAAGACTTCAGGATATTCCTTTACGACCGGAATGTCTTCTATCCTTGGTTCAGCGTCTTCTTTATCAACGATGTGTGCCAAGAAGGCAACACATCCCTTCTTCAAACACTTTCGAGCCTTTAGGCAGCTAATGATCCTCAGAGGCGTACCATGCTTCTCTCCGTGTACTATGATCGTTTCTCCATCCGCCATTGGAATGCGAATGGTCTTCTCGTGACATACAATTTCGGCTTTGTTGCTTAACAACCAATCCATCCCTACTACCACGTCGAAGCTTCCCAACTCGACTGGTAGTAGATCTAGTGTAAATTCGTGTTCTCCCAGCTCTATCACGCAACCTTTGATAACCTCATTCGTTTCAACTAGTTTTCCATTAGCCAGCTCAATTGAGTACGGAATGTCTAATTTACTAGCAGTTAACCCAAGCATTTTCTTAAATTCTAGCGATACAAAACTATAGTTGGCACCAGTATCAAATAGCACAGATGCAAAGCGTTGATTAATAGGGAACGTACCAGTAACAACATTTGGATCCTGGCGTGCTTCCCTCGCCCCGATATTGAAGACTCTTCCTTGTGCCTGATTGAGTTTTGGGCATTCCCTCTTAATGTGCCCGATGTCTCCGCAGTTAAAACATCCCAGTCCTCGACCGTTACCATTACCACCTTGAGCATTGTTTGCTCCCTGATTCCCAGCTTGGTTCCCAACATTCCCACGATTACCATTTCCGCCGTTCCCTCCTAGTGGGCGGTTTCCATTTCCACCACGGTTATTGTTACCAAAACCCCTTTGGCCAACACGACCTGTACCAACCCAGCAAGTTTCTTTTGTGTGCCCAGCTCTTCTACAAGATTCACATTTCCCAGATCTGCATCGTCCCTCATGATGCAATTGACAAGCGTTACACTTGGGCAAGGTGCCCATATACCCTTTTCCTATTGCCCTGGCTGGTGCGCTAGTGTCACCCTTCTTGTTCGAACTGCTGGTACCCTGCTTAAAGTTGGAGAACTTTCGTTTGTTTTCTCCAGAGGACTCCACACGAGTTTCCTTCTTTTTCTGATCAGCATTGGAAAACTTGTTTAGCCTGATGGCTTCCTCAGTAAGTGACACGCTCAGGTCGATGGCTTCAGTAATTGTTGCTGGTTTTGACGATGTAACCATGCTCATAATCTGAGGTGCCAACCCCCATATGAAACGCTCCATGCGTTTGAATTCAGGCGTAACCATGTAAGGTACCACATGGGACAAATCATGAAACCTCTGAACATACTCGGCGATTTTTGGGCCTTCCATCTTTAGGTGCCAAAATTCCGTTTCCAGCTTTTGTATTTCAGCCCGTGAACAGTACTTTTTCCGCATGAGCTCCTTCAGCTCAGCCCATGTCAATGCATATGCCGCCGCTTCTCCCAAAGTTTGTACTTGCAAATTCCACCATGATAAAGCACCATCAAGAAAAAGTCCTGAGATGTATGTAACTTGTTGCTCAGGAGCACACTTGCTCATCCTTAAAATAGAATCCGTCTTTTCTGCCCATCTGACAAATGCAACAACGCCTCCAGTGCCGTCGAAATTTAAGGGCTTACAGTCAAGAAATTGTTTGTAGGTACAGCCTGTACAGGCAATAATATTTACAGAAAGCATTAGCAATTGCACATGGAATGTCCAAATGTAATGTAATGTGTCTCAGTGACTTAAACATTACCATGTGGTGGATTGTTGTTTCTGGAGGTACCTCCGCTGGTCTCAGCGAGGGAGGCCTCGTAATCAGCAATGGCTTGCGAAATTCTTGCTTGCAATTCTGCCTCAGTAGTAGGCAAACGTGTATCTCGTCGTGGAGGCATCTTCTAAAAGATGATCATATTGGTCAGGTCATCGTAAGTATAGTAAGTAAGTAATATGCGTATGTAATAACATTCATCAACACAATAACACATAATATCCCACGTTATATTATAAAAAAAAGAATTCAACAACGCATATAATGAGAATACTGCGATTGAGCTATTATATAATCAAGACCACAATACAATGTTTACAAGTTTTATAACTGTATCGTACATCAAAAGCGACTAGGGGCCACATCACCCCTGTCTGAACTATCTAGTCATATACAATAACCAAAAATCAGATATCAAAAGTCATCATGTCAAAATGCGGTCTTCAAAATGCTGTGTAGTCGGCTTAATCGATGTATTCTCACCAAAAGTAACACTACCTGCAACAGACCAAAAATATCCTCATGCTAATGGGGGAGGAGGAGGAGGAGGAGGGAAGAAAATCAAACGGCGCAACCGTACCCAGTCCTCCTCAAGTGCATGAATGACGTGCAGCAAGTAGGAAATCTGCTGCTCGGAGGTGAGGAAACGAATATTTGAATCAGGGGGTAGCGGGAGAGGAGCGTGTGGTGCGGCAAAAGGAGTCTGACAGTGACACTGGGGAGGACGTGGAGTCCTCTCTAACTCCTGAACGCGACAACTCAGTGCGTCCTGCTGTAGCTGTAGAGATATAAGTATGTCATCTCTGGTATATCCGACATGGTACGGGTGATATGGGTCCGACAATGGCATAACATTGGGCGAAGACCATAGAAACGGCTCGCCCGGTGGTACAAAGGGAGATGTAGTGTGTGCAGCCGGAGTAAAAGAAGGCATAACTGGAAAAGCAGCTGTCGTAGGTGGCATGTGATCACGTGGCCCAGTAGAAGGTCCTTCCCCTGGACGGGGAGGAGGGATATCCTGTAGAAAGGTGATGGGTAAGTCCGTGTGATGGATATCAGATAAGTGCGGGTGCAACTGGGGAACATCGAGAGGTGCAACAACAGGTACAACAGAGGGTGTAACTGGTACCAACAAAAGGAGGATAATCATCATCCTCGATCCACCCATTACGGGTGTCAGCGTATCGAGGGTCGACATGCGTGGCAAATGGTGCATGGTCGACAGCAGGTGGTGCAAGAGCGGGTGCATCAGCAGTAGGAACATCAGAAACCGGTGATACGACGACTGGTGCGTCGACAATGGGTGGTGCCAAGACTGGTATGTCGACGTGATCCGGCTCAGGTAAGGGATCAGGTAAAAGCGCAACAGCTGGAGCATCAATAAGGTCATACGCAACGACAGGCTCTAGAGCTAACTCGAGTGCTGGATCAGCTGGAGCTGGCTCAACTGGTACAAACTCGACCTCCGGCTCTGGGTCAACGTCATGGGGAACGAGGGGCGCAACAGACATCGCCATGTCTGAGTCGGAGTCAGAGGAATGGTGCTGTACGCCCTGGGCGTGCAGTGAAGCGGACGCTACAGACTCGATAGAATAAGGACCCAACGGGTCGGATAAGGCCTCCGCGACAGGGGCCTCAACAGGTGGCAAAGCAACGATATCAGCAGCTGGAACCTCTACCATGGGAACAACAGGGTCGACAACGAGATCATCAGCAAGAGGGACATCGACATCCATAAGGGCCACACCATCCTGGTCACCCTCCGGGGGACCCTCTATGAACAAATCGATGTCATCATCAGCGAACTCATCATGTGGCAGATCCTCGACAGGAACTGCAGCAAGTGGGAGAGGAGCAGGGACCTGAATAAGAGGTAGGTCCCCGCCAAAAGGGCCATCAGCAAGAGGCATATCATCCCCAAAATCGGGAAGAACAAACGGCTGGAAATCATCCTCATCCGTGCTAGTAGTGTCCGACGTGTAAACCTCGCTCTCGGATAGGATCTCGTCGTCCGAGACTACCGCCATAGGATCAAGCGTATCTGACACTCCGGTGTCCGAAGAAGATGGCATGGTCTGTATCACAACCACACATATGCACATATATCAACATATAATCAAGTAAACATGTAAGTCACAATAATGCAAGCAAGCAATCCTCCTAGTCTTCCCCCGACTATCCCTCCCAGTCTTTCAGACTGAACTCCCTAGCCTCTCAGACTAACTCCCTGTCTCTAAGACTAATCCCCTGGTCTCTAAGACCAACTCCCTGGTCTCTAAGACCAACTCCCTGGTCTCTAAGACCAATCCCCTGGTCTCTAAGACCAACTCCCTGGTCTCTAAGACCAACCTCCTGGTCTCTAAGACTAAACATCCCCAATCTCTAAGATTGAACCCCTCAGTCTCTAAGACTGAACCTCCCTAGCCTCTAAGGCTGAACTCCCTCAGTCTCTAAGACTGAAATATAAATTTTGAAATGTGTATTTGTGCCTTTTTGTTTGTAAAATGTTTGTGCCCCGGATCTGGGCTTTTAGTGTATGCAATGTAAAAATGTTTGAAAACATTTTCGTGAGAGCCCTAGTGATCATAGTCTAGACTCGAGAATGAATCCTAGTTCGCTATGATCGAGGCTTTGATTCCAAGCTGTCACACCCTGGCTTTTGCGGAAGCGTGGGTTTATTTGGTGTGACTTCTTAATACCATAGCAACAATCATAACAATGCTATATGAAAATAAAACACAAGATGTTCATCCATTCATTAAGTTTCGAAATACCACAACATCATTGTTTGAAAATGTCGATACTTAAAATAAGTTACAAACCATACTTGTCTATAACGTGTTCATGAGACACAGCAAAAGACTTTAAATAAAACGTGGATTAAAGACATGTAACCCGTCCAGGTAAGGGTTACACCTCCTAAACCTACTACCCTGGATGACATCTTTAATTCAACGTAGCTAGACACATGCATACCCCGCCAGATCCGCTAGTTCCCAAAAATACATGTAATTTGAAAAATCAACAAAAGTTGAGCGAGTTCATGTGTATGTGAGTATGTATAAACCTTTGTATTCAATGTATGTATGTATGTCCCGGTATGATTGCAAACAAGGAAAAGATCACCAAGGGTTTGCAAGGCCACTGATATGTGTGACGGTGTAGGAAGACTCAAACCTAGCAAAGTTGTACCGGGCTCCCGGCTGGAAGACATTGTTCACCTCTATGGGCCGCCCCGGCCTCATGGGTGTGGGCTCGCTACACCCAAATAGATCTATCACTCATGCCCCGTGGTCCTACAACGAGGATTAATGGTCCCAAGTATCCGCCTACCCTATCACATGATCTATGGTTCTTTCCTAGGCTAATTATACCAATAGTATTGTAAGTATCCCTTGGTAACATGTATTTCACCCCCGAAGTAAGTAAACAAAATAGTTTAAGGAAAAGGGGGGACATGAACTCACAGTATTGCGTCTCCTGTATAGTAACTTCAACTCAAACCTGCTCAGCTACCCGACGACCTATAACGTACTAATGTCTATTAGACGAACGGGCCGTGCCGTGCCTTGGCTTTGTATTCACGTTTGAGTTACGATTCGTGACATTATTCCAAGTTGTAATCATTTGATAAAATAATAATAATTATTTTAACTTAAATTTTGTTTTTAGGAATAATAGTTAGGCAACTATTTCGTATCCATACTTCTCAAGTATTTTATTTCCGTATTTCCTTCCCAAGGATGGGGGTACTTATACATGTATATTCGTGGTTTCAAAAATATATTTTAAGTCCCACTTAGAAAAATATATTTAACTCATTTGTCCAAAATAACTTATTCCCAAAATATATGTATTTTTTTTCCCAAAAATAATATATTTTACTTCTTTAACTTCCAAAATAATATTTTACCAAAAATATATGTGTAAGAGTATTTTGCGGAATATTTTATAAGTTATGTCTTAACGTTCGGTTTCTTGATACCGAGTTGTAACTTAAGTATTTTATTCCGTGTGATTTTTGGTATTAATTTTTAGTTGTGATTTTCCATGGCATTATGTATGTTACATTATTTTACCCTAAAATAATATAACTAGTTCACAAAATATACAAATATTCATACAAGTGTCTTAGTAGAAAATATATATTCTAAATATATATTTATCCGTTTTTATTTATAAAATCGTCCTCCGATGCTTTGTATTTTTGTAATAAAAACTATGGCGAAGTTTATTTTGAAATCAAAGTTAAAAATATATTTGTAAACACTTGTTAGAAAATATTTTCTAAGTGTTGAAATTTCAGAAAATTTCGCCAGAGTTTCCTTTGTAAGTGGAGGTGCCCATGCTTATTAGCATATCATTTTATTTTCGGAAATCATTTAAATCAACCAACAACAAGTTACTAAACCATATTACACTAGTCAAGTGCAAAAACAATGCACTTTACATGACAACATAAACTTGGTTTTTCATAAAAACGCGTAGTAACTTTGTAGGGTGTTTAGTGGGTTTAGTTACCCTTCAAAATGTGTTTATTTTTGTAAAACTCTCGTTCTCGGGATTTTTAGATGTTCGTGACTTGTGAACTTATTTTACCAAAATATCCATTTACAACATTTTCATATCTTACTAGTATTCATATACTTATTTCTTCCAAAAATAGTGTAAGAACCATGACTTTTCAAAAGACCCGTCTTTTAACTTGGTGTGTCTAGAAAAATCATTTGTAACTCTCGGGTCCATACGACCATCCACTTACTTAGTTCACTTATTTTTTTTTCAATAAATCCCTTTGTTACCAAGTTTATGTCGAAACATGGAGGTGATTCTTTTATGTAGCTCACTAATCACCTCCGAACTTGTTATCTCAAGTTTTTAATCTTACTTTAACAAGTCCAACCATGATGTTTAACATCATATCTCCAGTGATCATTAAATAAACAACAACAACACCAAAACAACTTTATTTTGCCAAGAGTTCATCTTATTTCATCTTCATATTAGCTTTATGTTCAAGTTTGTGTTCATGATCTTTTTGTGTTCATAATATTTCATCTTGACAAACCTATTATCCACCATAAATATGAAGTAAATAAGGATTAAAGAGGCTTACTACTAGCACTAAAGCTAGGGAAGAAACAAGGCGAAAAATGAGTGGTTAAAGACAAACGGGGGAGGTCCTTGGCAATCCGTGAGCTCCACACTTCGTGATTCACCTTGGTGCACCTTGGGATGGTCTTGAGATACTTGAATCAAAAAATGAAAATGGTGGTGTATGTGGTGGGGTGTTCGGCCGAGATTACTTAGAGGGAGAGAGAGATGTTTGTGTTGTAATAAGGAAGGTGATTAGTGGATGGTGGTGATGGTTATAAGTATTCAAGCTCTATTGTCCATAGGACCTTGTGTCACCCAAAGTACACACATGGTCACTTCACAATCCCCAAAGAGATTGCATGGGGATTGAGCAAAGTTTTAAAAAAAAAATCTTGAGGGCCATGCTTTTGGTTCGAAAATTCTGCCATGGGAGGGGTTAAGTGCAAGATTTTGGTGGGTAGTTGGTGACTAGTAGGGGTGCTAAGTGTAAGTATCAATGGTGAGTGTTAGTTCAATCATAATCTTCACACAATCCCAAGGTTAATCGCATGGGGACTTGATGGATTTTTTTGTGGCCACATGGGAAGTCGAAAATTGAGAAGAGGGGGGCCATGTGTGCCGTCTTTTTCATGGGGGGGGGGGGTTAAGTTGTAAATTTGTGGTGTTGGATGGTAACTATTAGTTCAAGCTCAAGTATCTTGTTACATATGTTAATTATTAGAGAAATTAGTGGGTGTTATGGTGAACGGAGATCATGACAAGCCAAGAAATAATTAAACAATGTGTTTGGCAAAATTTTGGTGTTCCGGGTAATGTCCGGTTATCCAGTTAGATACTCTTCCGTTAATGTGTTTAATTATTCCTTAAAGTGTCTTTTATATATATTTTTGTAACACAATTAATCCCCGGCACTTAGGAAAGTATACAAGACCATTCTGCCATATTTTTGCACTTTACTAGTGTCTTACAATGCTGAATTTTATTAATAAATGCAGAATTCTGCATTTAGAGTGGGTTTAGGCACGTTTTGGCACCTAAACTATCACCTAGTACGCAGTTTTATGGTCATCACTTCCCTACACTCCATACAAGTGTAGTACCTTGTCCCTGGCTCATACTGGGCCTCAATATAGTGTCTGTCTATGTGCTGGCATTGTCAGCATGTGTCTGAGTTATCCGCTCACTGTGCTAACTGTGCTTTGTGCATCAAGTTTGTCACTAAAGTCTGTGTGTAATAAATGGAGTGACAGTATGAAATGTGATGCATATGTATGTATGATGCAAAAATCATAAAGCAGTTTAATCAGCAGTTGAAATCAAGCATAGTCATTAAGCACAAATTTAATATTAATTAATTGTACGGATACCTGTAATCGTGAGGGTTGTCACACACATCTGGTAGGAAACCGAAGCTAGAATAAGGCTCTAGAGGCCAACAAATAGTTGTCTGTACAAATTTAATTAAGGGTCTCTAGAAGCAGATAAACAATTGCTCTATTTAAATCTGAGTTGTCGGAATAGAACTATTTTCCTAGATTTTGTCTGTAATAATTTGTTTACCTTTTGAGACATGGTATGGGACATGTTATTTTAAATTGATTGGTAATTATAATTGTTATGGAAACTTCTGGACAATCTGTTTCACTCAGTGCCTTGCCCCGATGATTCCGCCATCGGTTGGGGTGTGACAGCTTGATCCCCTCATATGTAAACTACTATTAATACATTAACCCGACTACTTGGGATTGTATCCCTGCTTACTCAAACCATTTAGCCGAGGGTAACGTCACCTTCAAAAGAGGGGCCTACCACATTACGCATTAATAACTTAATTAATTTTCTTTCAATAATCCAACCCTTTAGGATTGCATCATTGCTGACTCAAACTACTGGGTTGAGGGTAACGTCACCTTCAAAAGAGGGGCCTACTACTATAACTAAGATAATCTCTTAAAAAGTGCAAAAGTGCGGAAAACATCAAAGGTTACACTAAAGGCGAGTCAGATCCAAGTGATTCATCTTGTCTATCTGTTTTTATTTTATTTTTATTTTCAGCATTTTTAGTTTTTTTTTATTTTCATGTTTAAACCTTTTTCCAAAATTTTGATTTGATTAGACGTTGAGGATAAACCGGTATTAAAAGCTCTTGTGTCCTTGGACGACCTCGGTATCTTACCGACGCTATACTATGCTCATGATGGGTGCACTTGCCCATATGTGTGTTTAGTGTTAGTAGAATATCGTGTTTTATAAATTTAAAACTTGTCTAAAGTGTTAAAAGGGCTAAAAATATACATAAAAACTTATAACGCTACACACGCATCATGTGTGTTTGGGTGCAACCTTCAGGGTGGGTGCTGTTTTGTGGTTTGTCTGGTATTGTGGTGGTGTGCTTATTGGTTCTCTATTGGCAAATGTATGTCTAACTACTCATTTTGTTAGTTAAAGTTGGTGATTAGAAGTTATTTATTGAACTTTTTGATGCAGTATTACACAAAGTTTTATTCTAAATCTATCATTTATGAGGTATTTCCTGTAACCAGACAGTTGATATTCTTGCAAGTGAATTTTACGAAGAAAAAGCAACCAGAGATGCGATGACTTACAAGGTAATGGGAAGCAGGTAAGACCTGAACTGAAACCATAAGATTTAACAATTTTTTTGCAGCACCAATGACTAATGACTAAATCCATTTGTTGGTCTTTGTTTAACTTTTTTCCCAATGAGGCTGGAATATCTTATGCTGACCCATTTGTTTATTGGAGTGAAAAGTTTTCCAAGAAAGACCCTGAAAGAGAAACGAAACCAATTTACTAATTGGATGTATGCATTTTGATGCACAACTGTGAGCTTTTGTTTCTTTCTCCGACTTTACAAGACCTAATCTTTTTTGCTGGTTATTTGTTTCAGGCTGTCCCACGAAGAAATAACATATCCAGGTTCTGAGTCATTCAGGTTGTTTGTGGTGGGATAACAATGCCATCAGGACAACTGTGAAAGGGACATTCGGGTATGTTTTGATCTCGATTTTGTAAGCATATTTGCTTTTGGTTGGTTGCTGAGTTTGATGATTGACAATGCTTTTGTTTTGTTTTAAAGGTATTTGGCTCCAGAATATTTCCAACACGGGAAAGTGTCGGATAAAACCGATGTTTATGCGTTTGGGGTGGTTCTTTTGGAGTTGATAACAGGACGTAAGCCGATTGAATCAAGAAGAGGAGCCGGAGAAGAGAACTTGGTTTTGTGGCTGAGCTTTCATGATTAAAGTTGTTATAGTTTATAATCAAGCAGTTGAAACTGCTGTCATATTCCATTTCATGTGCCTGACACGATTTCGGGTCCATGTCGTATTTGGGTTCATGACAAATTTTCATGTTTGTGTCTGGGTTCAAGTGTTCATCCCGCCAACGTGCGAACATAACTCATTTAACATCCCTACCTTAATGCATTTCACCACTATCATTGTTGAATGACTTAGATTATGTTCAACATTTTAATTTAATTTATAATTTTTTTTCAGGCGAAACCGTTATTACAACAAGGATCTATACCGGAACTACTGGATCGCCGCATCAAATTCACACAAAGAAATTTAGACCAGATTGCGCGGATGATAAAAGCAGCCCACGCGTGTATATAATTTAGTTAATCTTTTCTTTTTGTTTGGTAGTAGGTTAGTTTGGCGTTTATTGGCCTAGGATCTGTGAAAGAAGCAATACTGGAGGTTGCAGAAGAAGATGCTGAAGCAAATCCACCTGTATCTAAACAAATGGAGGTTTACATGAATCAAGTTTTTGAAAAGATTGATAACTTTACTCAGCAGGTAATCATATCCTGTTTTCATCATCCAATATAATCTGGATTGTAAACTTGCAGCTTCATTGAACTTGATAAGTTTATATGTTTGTTCTTCTTCTATTATTATGAAGGTGTCTGAACTTCTGTGCAAGACGCTTTAAGATTTGGGACTATTGAAACGAGAACGAATGCGGCGGCAACCCTTTTCACTCTATCGGTTCTTAATTCGAATAAATCGCTGATCGGGAAAGCGGGTGCGTTGAAACCGTTGATTGATCTTTTGGAAGAGGGGCATCCGTTGGCGATGAAAGATGTTGCTTCCGCTATCCATACTTTGTGTATCGAACATGATAATAAAGCTCGAGCAGTGCGTGATGGTGCGGTGAGAGCGCTTTTGAATAAAACTAAAAACCGGGTTCACGTCGACGAGTTTCTAGTGACTCTCACTATGCTTTCGAGCAACCAAAAAGCGGTCGAGGAAATGAGAGAACTCAGGGCGGTTTCATGTTTGCTTTCGTTGATCGAAGAAATGAATTGTGCCCGAAACAAGGAGAATTGCATTGCGGTTTTGTACACCATTTGTTATTACGATCGAACGAAATGGAAGGAGATGAGGGAAGAGGAGAGTAAGTACGGTATATGATTATGGCCATTGTGAATAAATTACTATATATGATTATATAATATAGGGTCAGGATCATTTCAGAACCATAAATATTTACAGAACTCGCAGAACTCCTAATAAACAATCTTTTTATTTATATATTTTTATGTTTAGGATAATTTTGACATTTATTATGTGTATTTTTACGATTACATACAAGTTAAGAGTAATTTTATCATTTTTTATATGTAATTTTATAATTACACATATGTAAACTAGTTTTTTTACATATATGTAATTAGTTATGACACATATATATAATTTTGGCAATTAAACATATGTAAACTACTTTTAACATGTATGTAATCAAAGAAATACATATAATAGATGATAAAAAGATCCTAAATACAAAAACTTATATGTAAAATGATTGTTTATTAGGAGTTCTGAAAGTTCTGTAGTTATTTAGAGTTCTGAAATGAACTCAACCCAATATAATATATATCTATTTATATGATTACATTCCCTCATTTTACTATTTTAGTTGTATAAAATCTGCACATGAAGGTATGGAATGTACTGATAATGGTTTTAAATTATTCACTAACAATCAAGTCAACCAAGTTCATATTTGCTGTATTTGTTTTGTCCATTAATTCTGCACATGGTTACGTATTGGATAACTTGACCTTCACTTGAGGAATCACATGTTCTGTCTAATTTCAAGAAAATAATTTTCTTGAATTATTATATACACCCAACTGATAAATTCTTAAACGTTTATTTTGATCATGTTTGCACGATTGATTCATGTATATACTTTTGTATCGACCACAATCATTCAATCTCGACGTTTGGTCAACCGAACCAGTTTCGTACAAATAGGTTGGTTTCTTGATGATCTTAGGTACATTGTCACAAACAAACCACTTACGTGCAACGTTTGTTCATTATTATAAGGTTACTGATAAATTACAGGTGATGATCTTAGGTACATTGGCAAGTTGCACAAGCACATGATGCGAATCCCGAAGAAATACCAGTTCCAGATGACTACAACAGGCAGGAAGCAATTCAGAGGGTGGTCATACAGAGGGAGATTTAAGACTTCACCCAAGAGTTGTATGTTTTCTTAACCTTGATGCAATTTTAATTAATATTCATTTCTTTTAAAAACTCTTTTTAACCAATTAGTTTCAATTCATTATTCAAAACTTATGTATATTAATGCATACCAAACAATATAGTTGAATAGACCATACTATTCTTGGAGATATGGTTGCCAAAGAGACACTAGGAAACCTTGGAGGGTTAGTAATGCACTTATCCTTGGACCAATTTTGTAAATGATTTCTTCACAAAATGACATGTCATACCCAACAACAGAATCACAAGGCAAATGTAACACCCTAAATAATTTGACTGAATTTATAAAAATAATTACATGAAACTTTATAAAAATCAGAGTTTACAAAAAGTTTCGTGTTTAAACCATACACATTTGAGATAGTACCAACACATCCCAAGATAATCCATAACAAGTTTAAAAGTTAACCCTTGCTAGTGAACTAACCACTAGTTTAAGGGATTTAAAACGTGATTAACAAAAGTGTTTACAACATGATTATGGCTAGACAAGATTAAGATTAATGCGGAAGCTTCAGAATGCGTGTTCGGTTCTTGACAAAGTGCTTGATCACCATCCGGGAGAAATTCATCCATACCTAAGGTCAAACACTAAAACATTAGTTTGACATCAATACATTACGTATAAACGAACACTAACATTTCAAAATAACAAACAAAATACAATTTCTCAGGGTTCCACCGTAACTTACGGTGTCACCGTAAGTTACGGTAGACCCTGAACATATCTGGTCTGTCGTAACACAGGGGCGAGATACCGTAAAGCTTTTTGATGTCCACCGTAAATTACGGTGGGACCGTAATTTACGGTGGGATCTGCACATCTGCCCCTTGACTATTTTTCATCATTAGAAGGTCATAACTTTTTACCTATTAGTCCGATTTAGCCAATTCTTCTTCCTATGAGTCCGTAATAAAATTACGGATTCAACCATGTAAATTTCACAACGCGGAAACTGAGATACCGTCAATTGGTTCACAATTTCCTTATGTCCATTATTCAACCCATTAGTGTAAGTGCATAGCACCCCTTTTTCCATTCTTAAAACCTTTTAGACATAATTACCCAATTACCCGGGCTTATGACCTTGGAGTATACGCGCCATTCTATGGCATCGCGTTTTCTCCGAGTTAAACACTTGTTTTTCTCGGGATTCAAGCATCCCGTTTCTAACGGCACCTTCTATTAACTTCTATTGTTTGACCCGATATACCGGGTTCGTAGACTTAAAATATCATGACTAATTTATTGATGTATTACCATCTATCACCTAGTAAGATATGAGACCTTTAAGTCTCTACTCATGTGATTCATTTTCAAACAACATTTTTTTGATCTGTTTGGCTATCTAGTGAATACCATCACTTTATTATTATACCAAACCAAATTTCTAATGTTTATTTTGACCCGTTTGAGGATCTAGTGAACTTCGCCACTTTAACGATACATCAAACGCATCAATTACAATCCGACATCGTTTGTACATTTAAAACTAAACATTTTTACATAATACAACGAGACTAAAGTCACGTACCTTTAAAGCACACCTTTTCCGCGAGTATCACCTCCGGCGTGTCCACTTGACGTTCCGGATTCCTTGCCTAAAGAGTTCAATTCATAGCAAGATTAGAACTCTTTCATAAGCTTTAACGCATAAATTCATAACATATACAAATCTGCGTTTTTAGAATTCTTTAACATTCTAACCCTCATTTAGGCGTTTTATCAAACACCTTGCGGGTCAGATTTCTACATGATCTAAACCAAGTTCATAACTTGAATTTATCACTCAAATTAACTTCAACTAGTCAATATACACATATTTTAACATCAACAATTTCAGAGATTAATTCACCATTTCAGTTTACACTAGAACAAGAATCTTAATCCTAGTGTTTATCAAGTTCTACTAACTTACTAATCACTCACTATAGTGATTTTGATCTTTACAACTAACATGCAAGATTTTGACAAGAAATCATCTAGGGTTTGTCCCTAGACTTCACATTACTTCCAATTTCATGTTTTACAACACATAATCAAGCTCAACCTTCGATTTCAATCACATGCAAGAACTTGAGTTGTATCAAAACAACCTAATTTGACATACCTTATGACCTCCTTGATGAGGAGATCACGATTCTATGCTCAGATTTCGATTATGACATGATTTGAGCCTTCAATTTTGGGTTTTTAGTAGAATTTAGGGTTGTGGAGATGAGGGTGTCGCCCCCTGTGTTCCTTGATCGACCAGACTCCAAAAATGGAGTGTTTGGTTTTTGTTTTACTAATTATTAGTAATTCAAGTTTCAATTTTGACAACCTTGGTCCCTCCATTCTTATTTAGTTTACATCTTTGACCTTTTTAACTCATCCTTGTGTTACTACTAGACTTCTAACTAACTGGGTTATTTATCCTAGTTAGTTTATTCTTGTTTATTATACACTTTATAATTCTAGTATAAAGTTTTGAAATTTCGGGATGTTACAAGTCCACCCCCCTTAAAAAGGGTTTCGTCCCCGAAACCAAAGTACGTACCAAATAGTGTAGGGTAGAGACGTCACATCTCTTCTTCGGACTCCCATGTAATGTCCGAACCCTTTCTATGTTCCCATTTGATCTTCACTTGATCAATTTGTTTGTTTTGCAATTGCTTCTAGGATTCCATCACCACATTTCTTATCCTATAATCTCCCACCACAACTGTATTTATGGTGGGTTTATTGTGGTGATCTATATAAACAAAAAAAAAAAAAAATTTTTTTTTACCTCTCGAATCATTATTTTACAGCAAAACTCAATTAGTGCCATTTGACTAATATAATACATCCTTCAGCTTCTATACTTATTCTAAGTATTTACCTAATCATAAAACTCGTTTCCAAACAACCTTTAAAGGTTGTTTGTTCGAATTAGCTAACAAGGGCGTTTTGGTCCCTTTTAGTCTTTCAATTACGACAAGGTCTTTTGAAAGCATGTTTGACCCGTAATTCTTCTTTCAAGTTATGATCTTGTTTGAAAAGTCATCATGCTTTTCGAAACGCCACGACCCTCTTTTTAAAACATTCGGTTTACCCATTTAAGTAACCCATTGTCTGTCTAAGACTTCATTTAATACTCATTGAACCTTACGTTCTAAATGAGTAATTACTCTATTACACATACCTGGCTCAGGTCAATGTATTGACCTGTTTTAATGCCTTGCTATAATATTCACTAAATAATAGCGATGCAAATATCATTTCTACATTTATTCCTGAAATCATATAACTCGACAAGAGTCGTTAGTCGCTATTATCAAAGGTGGTATCTTCACCCTTTGACTTGTTTGGTCTAAATGACCGATTTTATTAGCGAGATGACATGTATTTTCATCTAGACTATATGACTCGCTCCGATTTACATCGCGCGGTCGTTTTACTTATAATTCGTTTCTTAACACTTTTCGGCCTATTAAGGCTTACTTCATAAGTGTCTTTTAAAGTCAATAGTTGTGGTCGACGCGTGACCAATTTACCGTTTTACCCTTATTGTTTGTTTTGGTTTACCCTATAAGGTAATCATTTAAGAGTTCATTTTCCATTCGTCATAAATGATCGAATTACCGATTTAACTCCTTTTAAACCCTCCACATGGTTTCTTGTCATGCTCAACTATCTTGTTTCGTATGCCTACGCGCCGAAACATCATACCTCAATTATGTATTTATCTTATTTGTAACTAATACGATAGAGAATATTTTAAAATATAAAACTAGTGTAAGCCATACTTAACACTAGTTTTATATTAACAAACGCTCTACCTAGGCCACAGTGTTATTTAGGCTACAACTTGTTTTATTGCCTAAACTAATTGGTCACCATTTTACCTCATACCTCGTCGTTCGGGTATGCAATATTGCCGTCATCGGCCCCTTTTGCATGTTTATACTACCATATCTAGTCATTCACACTATAACGTGATCACATTCTATATTACTTTTGTGTCCGTGATCACATCACGCCATGTTTAGTTTTTTACCTTGACCTTAGTCTAAGGCTGCACTCATTTTCTTTCGAATTATCTTTCCGACTTTATGACTTCTTATGTGTGTCCTTCGCGTCGGTTTATTTTACTCATGCCGTTATTTGGTTTACGCCTCTATTTCCTTTCAACTCGTTACCGAGTTCTTTATCTTAATGTTTTTAACGCTCCAGTTTTATTGATCTGCGTTTTCCTTTCTATACTCTTTTACTTCATAACACATAGATTCAGCAATATTTCGCACTTTCATTATTCGAGTTGCGCTTACTTGGAATATCAAGTATTATACGTATTTGATCGAACATCACCTTCCTTTCGTTAGCGACCCTTAGGTCTGTTTCTTTTTACTAATGTCCCGAAGGCCCATTTCTTAAGTCTTATTTGGTAAAACCATTACTGTGGTTATACGGCTTTTGGGGTTTACCCGTTCTCATTCTAATACCTTCATAAAATTTATGTACAATTCTTTTATATAATCACTTCCATCACTGTGATCATCGTTGTTCCTCATAAGGATTTGATTAATAACATGTTACTTGGATGGTTACCCATACCCGAGTTTCTAAGTATGCATTTAACGATACTTCCTTATTCGTAGTGGCGAATAATATGTATCGTTTATTTGATTTTCCTTGAGGATATGTTCCGCCCAAGTCTTGATTTCTCATTCTTATCCTTGGTCCAACGGTAATTGTAACAAAATTAATTCGTTTAATTTTATTATTCCTTATTGTTGCATGAAATTTATCCACATCGTTTGTTGATGTAAATAATGCTTCTACACATTTTTATTTAGTTTGGCCAAGTCTATCTCCTTGCCTTCGCTATTTATTATTATTGCAATTTCCGGGTTCGAGTGTGGATGCACTCCTTCCCGTTGCAATATCTATCGAGATTACTTTTACCTCTGAAATGTACAGTTTCAGCACCTCTTATAAACAATTAGAATTTTTATTATTATTTTTTTTTACTACCTATTCCTTATTTCTCAAAGCATAGGTAATTTCGTTAACACGAATGTAGGATGTTGAATAAATCGATGTAAAACAACGATTTATTTGCACTCATAATAATTAAAAATTCATACTGAAATTTAATCTATAAGAGTATACCTGAAACGACATCAGGTTCAGCTTTAGCCTCCGTGGCTGTTATATAAAACAACTTTGTCCTTGATTTCTGGGCATCAGACCTTGTGTTAGCTGTATCCTTGGTTCTGAGCCTCTCTGGACAATTAGACTTTTTATATCTTGGCTTACCACATGTGCCCTTGTGAATTTTTCTACAAACTCTGCACTGATGTAACACACTTTTTGTAACCCCCTTCTTGGGAGCTTTATTATACTTGGACTTCTTTACGGATCTTGGATTCATATCCAACACCCTCCTTTCTTCTATTTCTGGTAGTATGCTGTCTTTCAATCCAACCATCATATCGTTCACCACCGGCACGATTGTGGTTTGTAATCTATCAATATACTGTGATAGACTATTTTCTAGAGCTTTTCCGACCGTCTCGGAAATCTTAGCTTTCATTTGTTCAGTCAATTGAGATGTCGAATCATCTCCAGTTACTCCAGACATTTCTTTAACTGAAACATCCATCACGATTTATCAATAATTATTTCATTCATTTCCATCTTATTATACGGAAATTTATATTATTCTCACCCAGCCATGAATAATGTGTTATTCTATTTCGGTTTGGTCAAGTGTATATCTTGCCTTACCTTTCTTACTTAGTGTATTTTCCCGGGTTCGAGCGTATTTATACACCCCCCACATCTTTACGTCATCTTGAAACTGAAATGTTTACACTAATTGTTAAACATTTCATCTATGACATATGCGTCATTCATTTTGATCTAGCCAAGTTCACCACTTGCTTAAACCATTCATGTTTAGTGCACTTTTCTGGGTTTGAGTGTGTAAACACGCACTTCCCGTGCATATCAAATCAAATTTCCTTTTTTTTTTCTAGTATTCTAGTAAGTCTATTAAAGCAATTAATTCTTACCGGATGTCTTGAAACTGAAATGTTTACATCGATTGTTAAACATCTCATTTATAACACATGCTTTACTTGTTTTGATTTAGTCAAGTTCATAACTTGATTCAATCGTTCTTGTTTTGATTCGATCAAGTTCACAACTTGATTCAATCGTTCTTGTTTTGATTCGATCAAGTTCACAACTTGATTTAATCGTTCTTGTTTTGATTCGATCAAGTTCACAACTTGATTCAATCGTTCTTGTTTTGATTCGATCAAGTTCACAACTTGATTCAATCGTTCTTGTTTCATGCATTTCTTATATTTGAGTGAGCTTACACACTCTTTTCATTCACATTTGTTCATGATTTATTTCTATATTCTCTAATTTCTACTTAAACTATTAACTCTTACCGGATGCTTGATCAAGCTTGAACCGAACACTTGTTGACAACCTTGAGCTCTGATTACCAACTTGTAACACCCTAAATAATTTGACTGAATTTATAAAAATAATTACATGAAACTTTATAAAAATCAGAGTTTACAAAAAGTTTCGTGTTTAAACCATACACATTTGAGATAGTACCAACACATCCCAAGATAATCCATAACAAGTTTAAAAGTTAACCCTTGCTAGTGAACTAACCACTAGTTTAAGGGATTTAAAACGTGATTAACAAAAGTGTTTACAACATGATTATGGCTAGACAAGATTAAGATTAATGCGGAAGCTTCAGAATGCGTGTTCGGTTCTTGACAAAGTGCTTGATCACCATCCGGGAGAAATTCATCCATACCTAAGGTCAAACACTAAAACATTAGTTTGACATCAATACATTACGTATAAACGAACACTAACATTTCAAAATAACAAACAAAATACAATTTCTCAGGGTTCCACCGTAACTTACGGTGTCACCGTAAGTTACGGTAGACCCTGAACATATCTGGTCTGTCGTAACACAGGGGCGAGATACCGTAAAGCTTTTTGATGTCCACCGTAAATTACGGTGGGACCGTAATTTACGGTGGGATCTGCACATCTGCCCCTTGACTATTTTTCATCATTAGAAGGTCATAACTTTTTACCTATTAGTCCGATTTAGCCAATTCTTCTTCCTATGAGTCCGTAATAAAATTACGGATTCAACCATGTAAATTTCACAACGCGGAAACTGAGATACCGTCAATTGGTTCACAATTTCCTTATGTCCATTATTCAACCCATTAGTGTAAGTGCATAGCACCCCTTTTTCCATTCTTAAAACCTTTTAGACATAATTACCCAATTACCCGGGCTTATGACCTTGGAGTATACGCGCCATTCTATGGCATCGCGTTTTCTCCGAGTTAAACACTTGTTTTTCTCGGGATTCAAGCATCCCGTTTCTAACGGCACCTTCTATTAACTTCTATTGTTTGACCCGATATACCGGGTTCGTAGACTTAAAATATCATGACTAATTTATTGATGTATTACCATCTATCACCTAGTAAGATATGAGACCTTTAAGTCTCTACTCATGTGATTCATTTTCAAACAACATTTTTTTGATATGTTTGGCTATCTAGTGAATACCATCACTTTATTATTATACCAAACCAAATTTCTAATGTTTATTTTGACCCGTTTGAGGATCTAGTGAACTTCGCCACTTTAACGATACATCAAACGCATCAATTACAATCCGACATCGTTTGTACATTTAAAACTAAACATTTTTACATAATACAACGAGACTAAAGTCACGTACCTTTAAAGCACACCTTTTCCGCGAGTATCACCTCCGGCGTGTCCACTTGACGTTCCGGATTCCTTGCCTAAAGAGTTCAATTCATAGCAAGATTAGAACTCTTTCATAAGCTTTAACGCATAAATTCATAACATATACAAATCTGCGTTTTTAGAATTCTTTAACATTCTAACCCTCATTTAGGCGTTTTATCAAACACCTTGCGGGTCAGATTTCTACATGATCTAAACCAAGTTCATAACTTGAATTTATCACTCAAATTAACTTCAACTAGTCAATATACACATATTTTAACATCAACAATTTCAGAGATTAATTCACCATTTCAGTTTACACTAGAACAAGAATCTTAATCCTAGTGTTTATCAAGTTCTACTAACTTACTAATCACTCACTATAGTGATTTTGATCTTTACAACTAACATGCAAGATTTTGACAAGAAATCATCTAGGGTTTGTCCCTAGACTTCACATTACTTCCAATTTCATGTTTTACAACACATAATCAAGCTCAACCTTCGATTTCAATCACATGCAAGAACTTGAGTTGTATCAAAACAACCTAATTTGACATACCTTATGACCTCCTTGATGAGGAGATCACGATTCTATGCTCAGATTTCGATTATGACATGATTTGAGCCTTCAATTTTGGGTTTTTAGTAGAATTTAGGGTTGTGGAGATGAGGGTGTCGCCCCCTGTGTTCCTTGATCGACCAGACTCCAAAAATGGAGTGTTTGGTTTTTGTTTTACTAATTATTAGTAATTCAAGTTTCAATTTTGACAACCTTGGTCCCTCCATTCTTATTTAGTTTACATCTTTGACCTTTTTAACTCATCCTTGTGTTACTACTAGACTTCTAACTAACTGGGTTATTTATCCTAGTTAGTTTATTCTTGTTTATTATACACTTTATAATTCTAGTATAAAGTTTTGAAATTTTGGGATGTTACAGCAAAAGACACCTGAAGGCTTGCATAAAAAGGGTAATATATTAATATTACATGCTCTTTTTTTATTAGAACAATATTGGGAATATGTATTCATTTTTGCATGTCATGCCCACTTTGCTTAAACCTTGGAACTAAATTTATTAGGACATTAAGACGGACAACAATGTTGATGTATGTACTTAATTATATCATTTCAGTCCAAGAGTTTCAGTCTCCGGGTACAGTATTCCTCATCCTTCAGAGGCTTGAGTCAACATAAGAGTCCAGACAACTGGTATGTGTTTGAATCATCTCTTTTCTTACCCTCTTAAATATTTATTAGAGTTGTTATTATGTATTGGTAATTACATGTATGATTATATCTTATATGATTGATACATGCATCTCAATATTGTTTATACCAGTTGCTATATATTGTTCTTTTGGATTACTTTGTGTTCCCACCAGTCTCCATTAGATAGGCGTGTTGGGTAAGGGGTCAATGTGGGTTCATGTTGAAACAGTTTGCTTTAGTGATGGCAATAAGGGTTGGTTTCATTGGTTTAACAGTTTGATTTGCAAACACTGATAATAATAATAATCAATTTTCTGTTTCTAAAATAGAACAAAATTATATGGTTTTTAATATAAGACCATAACTCAGGTAGATACAATCATAAATAAGTGACCCATCTATTTAGAATATTTGTTTGGTTAGAATGTTGATCCATGTTACGTGGTTTGGTTTTGTAGGTGATCCTGCAAAAGAAGTACTGAGAGATGTCAGCATGTACGGAGCACCTTTGACCAAGCTGTTGCTGATTTTAAAAACAATAATGGTTCTGAAAGCGAGTAAATGGATAACTTTTTTGATCTTTTTATATTTCTATCTACTTACGGGTTATATAGTTTGATATTATTTTTTATGAGTGGTGGAATTATGTCTATTTTTTCTCAGACCCTGATCTGTATTCACCTTATTTTGGGGTTATATGTTTAATCAATGCGTCGTTTGGTCTCTATTTATATAAGACGTGTTAAATAAAGAAACACCTTTATAGGGTTTGGCTATATTTTTGTTTGTGTTTTTATCCCAAATAGGTCACTTTAAACACATTTCATCTCAAACTTGTAAATGACCTGTCAACCGACCTGGCGATTTAGGGTTCCGCCACACAAGCCGGCGGCGACGGTGGTTCGAGATATCAACAACAGTGATGAATAGCGGCAGCGGTTAAGGCTCTTTCTCGAGTAAATCCATAGCTGTCATATTATGAAGTTTGAGGCTTGGTTGTCGTTATGGAACTTCGGCGATTCGAAATCAAATCTAACGAAAAACATACGTACAGAGCACCAGTTTAGCTACACGCAAAAACGAGGTGCGCCTAGGTGCGAGGCGACCTAAGGCGTAAACCAAAATGCATTGTGTGATGGTTCATCAAGAGAGCCCCAAAGAAGAGGTGAAGGCCATGGCGGTTAAGAAAACTAACTTAAGTACTATACAATATATCACGAGACGACTGATAAATTAACTGGAAAACGAGAACCGCCCCGTACATAGCCCTAAACTCACCAACCTAAATGATAAGTTTCCCGCCGCATCGCGCGGGTAAACGGCTAGTATTAATAGGATATATTGAAACCAAAACCCCACTTGTTTCTTCTTCCTCGTTTACCCATGTTTCAGCCGGATAGGAATTTAATTTACTAGGAGTGGCAAAATGGGTGGGTTAGGTAGGTTTGGGTAATGAGTTAGGATGAGTATGGGTTAGGACTTAGGATGGGTTTGGGTTATGATGGGTTTATTAACAAATGAGTTAGAATGAGTTTAGGTCAAGATAGGTTTTTGTGAAGATGTATTTGGGCATAATAAAAAATTCTAAAAAACTCAAAAAATTATAAAAAATCAAAAAAGTAATAAAAATTTAAATAAATTCTAAAAAATTCTAAAAAATCAAAAAAATCAAAAAAAAATTCTAAAAAATCAAAAAAATTCACAAAAATCAAAAAAATTCTAAAAAATATAAAATTTCCAAAAAATAAAAATAATAAAAAAATAAAAAAATCCAAAAAATTCTAAAAAATCCAATAAATTCAAAAAATATCAGAAAAAATTAAAAACTAAAAAAATCTAAAAAACAAAAAAATAATAAAAAAATCAAAAAATTCTAAAAAATCAAAAAAACTTCTAAAAATCCAAAAAATTCTAAAAAATAAAAAAAATAAAAAAAATCCAAAAAATTCAAAAAACCAAAAAAATCAAACAAATTCTAAAAAATCATAAAAAATTAAAAACACAAAAAATAATAAAAAATCCAAAATTTTTAAAAAATCCAAAGAATTCTAAAAAATCCAACAACTCATAAAATATTCAAAAAAATAAAAAAAATCTTAAAAATGCAAAAATATTTTTTTAGAACTTTTTGGATTTTTTTAGATTTTTTAGATTTTTTAGATTTTTTTTTAGAATTTTTATTATTTTTTATTATTTTTTATAATTTCTTGGAATTTATTATTTTTTTGATTTTTTACTATTTTTTTATTTTTAGCATTTCTTGGATTTTTTATTATTTTATTTATTTTTTAGAATTTTTTGGATTTTTTATTATTTTTTTAGAATTTTTTTGATTTTTTAGAGTTTTTTTTTATTTTTTTGTTATTTTTTATAATTTTTGTATTTTTTAGAATTTTCTGGATTTTTTATTATTTTTTTATTTTTAGAATTTTTGGATTTTTTTAGAATTTTTTGATTTTTTTAGAATTTTTTTTTATTAATTATTTTTTTTTTTTGGATTTTTGTATTATTTTTTTGATTTTATTTTAGAATTTTTTGGATTTTTTATTATTTTTTTAGAATTTTTAATTTTTTTTTTTGATTTTTTTAGAATTCGTTGGATTTTTTTATTATTTTTTAGAAAAATTTTTATTATTTTAATTTTTTTATTATTTTTATAATTGTTATTATTTGTGAAGCCAACATCTACGCACACTCGAATGAGATGAAAAAGCTGCCTGTGATGCTCTTTTTTGAGTTAACCATTTTCCCTGCGTGACACCCATCCTTAGAGCATTCACATCCAATCCACTAAAAATATACATACATTCCACTAAAAAACAACTCCTATATTAATATATTTCCACTAAAAACAAATAATTTTTCTCTCTCCTTTTCAATATATATTACATTTTCTCTCTCCTCCACTCACAACCACTTTCAATATATATTAAAAAAGTATAGGGGGTGAACAGTGTCCCCCCAAATATACAGATGAACAGTAACATTTTCTCTCTCCTCCACTCACAACCACTTCTTATACTTCTTATATTTTAAAAACCCCCCACACAGATTTTGATGGTTTGGATGAGAATGCTCTTACCCAAGAATCATTTTAAATAGATGTCATATAACCCATCCTGACCCATCCTTAGTTATTTTTTAACCCATCCTGACCTATTCTCATTTTTAAAATGACCCAAAATAACCCAAAAAACCAAAATGGGTTTTATTTGTCAGGCCTAGAATTTACCATTTGAGTGTAATTAACTCAAACATCTATAAGTCGTTTTTTCTGAAGAATAACAACCGATTACCTGGGTAAACCCAATGGCAAAAGATCATACACGCCCTCGAACGCAGACGATGTTGGTGACCTGACCCGTCATCATTCCAGAGGAATCTCATCGTCCGAAGGCCCACTCTAGCTCGTCTCAGAGCAATTTTGCTCTAGGCAGGCAAGACTCGACCAATGACCTCCGTTTTAAAAGGTTACGGTACTGTTAATGCACCAGAAGCTGATTGACACGTCCATTAGTTTTTATGTTTGACTTTGAATATTAAATCTTTTATTCACTTACAAAACTATTACTAATGTATTTTGCAGATCAAATGAACAATAAATACTTAGGATACAATGTGTTTGAAACCATAAAACAGTATATAATAAAAATTGTATTGTTATACTTTATCACTCATGTGTAGTAAGACTATATTACATGGTATTTTATACTATATAAATATAACCCAAGGGATGGCCTTAATCTAAGATTAAAAGGCCTCCATTTTTATTATTAGGGTGGACGGAATGCTCACGGGAACGGGTGCTGAGGTGACAAGCAGTACCGCTAGAGAACACCGCCTCATGGCCTTCAGGAGGTGGCAATCGAGAGAACTACTCTTCGGATTGGAGACAAGTTTGCCAAGGGATGGGATATGAAAACATGAAGGAGAGACTCGAGAGCGCGGGAACACCGGCCCAATGTTTCGGTTCCGGAGGCCGGATAAAGCCTCCGGTTCGTGCTCGAGAAGGATACTAAGTTGTGGTGCTTCACTGCTTGAAAACAATAGACTAAAATGTTTCAATACATTGCATAATAAATTGCCAAATAAGCATATAATAAATACTTTCACCAATAAGGTTCTATATACAATGGTAAATCCACAATTAAAGGTATTGCTTACGGCCTACTCCGAGTCAACTCAAACGAGTGAACTCGACCCCCACCACACCCCAGTTTGTGATCACCATCATCATCATCTACAACATCCATTCAGAATATGAACTGGCGTCCATGTCCTCTGGCGAGTCGGGTTGAACACATTAACCGAGCCAACTCAAGCGAGTCAACTCGGCCCATGCTTGAGGTCTTACTAGACCTCCATACCCACACCACTTTTATGATCACCATAAATACCATCTACAAGATCACATTCCGAACTCGAGCTAGCATCCATGTCCTCCGGAGAGTCGAGTTGAGCACACTCGGCAACCGAGTCAGACAGTGAGTAGTTCTCCGAGTCATGGCTCCTATTTAGTGGTGTCATCTCTCCTTTCCTCACTACATTAAACACTATCCCATTTTGAATCCTCTCTGGCTGAAGCAAATCGCCCGCAGCAACCGTAATGCTACCGCTACCACTACTTGTATGAACTCTTTGATCGGGTTCGGGTTCGATCTCTGAGCTTATCTCCGGTTGTACAACCCGCAAATTCTGAAAAACTCGAATGGCCTTCTTCATTTTCGAGTCGGTATCTATATTCTGAATAAAATCAACGAATTGATCCGCGGAGGTCGTTCTCATCAACGGACCACCGGACCTCGTCCATGAACCAAACTCCGCGCTCTCCGGCTCACTATCGCTCCCATCGTGTATCCGGTGGTTCCAACCACTATGGTGGACAGAGTCTGCTGGTTCTTCCTCCAAAGAACCTGATGAATTCTCGCGTGCCATACAGTTCCATGATGGAATTCGTTTCGAGGCGTTAAACCGTACTGTGTTTGATGCCCCGTGAGAAGCTGCAGCCGCTCGTTCTGCACTGCGTTTCAGTCTGCGCATATGATTTAGAACCACAACACATTCATCGAGTGCAAGCTCGATCCCGCAGTTTGCTTTTATGGCTGCAAGCTTCTCCCATGTGCATCTTCTACCTTGATTCGCGGCCTTTTGAAGCTCCAAATGAGATGGGTTTTGTATGATTTTTGAGTACTGGTAACAGAAAACGAAAAAATTCAGCTGAATAAACACATTTATAGAAAACAACTAGAACCAAATTAAATGTAAAAATAAGGAAAAAGCCACCTGAGCTAAAGTTGCAGGCATAACAATGGTAACATCGCCTTCCCAATCCTGAGCAAATAGCTTTGGTAGTCCTCCTAACGAAAAACCGAGTTCCAAAACTTGATTGCATCGATGTTTCACCTCCATCTCAACAAGATGTGCAAGCTGCAACAACATTACGCCAAACAAAAATTTTTAAAAAAAGGCAGACAAAATGTGTATCGGGTCAACCAAATATGACCCGACTTATTAAGAAAACAGTTTGATTTGTTACCAGAAAACTCACGGACCCCACCAGTGCCCTACTAACAAGTGGGATCAGGTAAAACATTTAAATTTATTAATAGTAAGTACAGCAAGTAAGAAATCAACCTTTGCAGCAAAATTTCCTCCATTAGCTCTCACAAACTCTTTAAACCGGAGTAAAGGTGCGATATGCGGATTTGCTTGACTAACAATGAAATGATTCACATTAAAAAGCTCTTTCAATTGAATCATCGGTAGATCGATCTCCAAACTACCATCCCTCCACCGCCTACCTGACATGCCACTGGTCTCTTCGGGGCCCCAATGGAACGGTGGGTGATACGGTACAATCTCACCACTTCTATCCTTGGCCATAAGCTCTTGAGCTTCGTAAAGGCCCGGGAAAGCACAAGAAGCGGTAACCGCGCTCCATATAACCACGTGAGGTGATGTCAAGTAGTTTAAACATCTTGGCGGCTCGTGTTTCCTTGGGGAGCATACAGTTATCCCAAGAACACGACCCGTCATATCATAAGCTTCTTGAAATGTAAGATTATTCGTTAAGTTTCTTAACAGAATTTGTAAATGTCGAATGTCGTGAAGCGCTCCTTGTGTCATAACCCTTTTGAAAACGCTGAAAATCCCTCCCATTTGATCGAAGAACTGCAACGAATGCCACGAATCCTCAAAAAAACTTTGAAGTTCAGGCCATGATTTCGTGGCCACAACCGAACACATGATGGACCCCACACTTGACCCCGCGACTATTCTTGGCATAAGTTTATGTTCTACTAAAGTTTTCACTACACCCACGTGAAACGACCCAAGTGATGCACCACCGCTTAACAGCAAAGCCGTTCTACCAAACGCGTGCCTAGTCTCATGCATAAACGCGAGTTTTTCTTCTAGAACAAGTTCATCCGAATCAAAATCACAAACCATTCGTAATTGTGTTGAAACCTCGTCAATGTATTCTTTAATCAGCTTCGGGACTTGATGTCTACCTTTATGAAGCTCGGGATTACACATATTTCCGAGATTTCTTATCAAATCTGCACGCATACAAAATATAATATCTCTAAGCGAACATTCTTCGCGCCTATGTCTAAGTTCTTCGAGTTTATTTCTCACAAGTTCTTCATCATAAAGATCATTTTCATTCAACTTAGGGCTTATTTTATCTAACATCTTAGCAGCATGAGCCCATTCCTCATACGTTACCGCAGCCCTCATCATATTCCTCCAAAATTTCCTTCTATACGCCATTTTGGCTTTTGTTTTCACATTCGTGTAACGGTTTAGTAAAAATGCTATTAGTGTAACTAACAACAGTATCCCTTGCGGGTTTCGTGGATGTAACCATGAGATAACAGGTGTACCAATGACTAAAACATATGTTCTTAATCTATGAAGATAATACATCAACATATGAACAATTTGATGCCTTAACTGTTCAACTGACTTACAGAATAAAACCCTAAAAGCAATTGTCCGGCCAAGCATGGTTGACGGTCCGATTAAAAACCGATCAATAGCCGCTTCACTGCTTATATCCATTTCTAGAGTAAATTTCCAAATCAAACCCTAATTAAAGATTTTTTCCCCCAAAAGCAAACCCTAATTCATGAAATATTCCAAATCAAAACCCTAATTCATGATATTTTCCCCAAATCAAACCCTAATGCAGATTTTTTTCCACAAATCAACCCCTAATTCATGAAATTCAAACGAATAATGGAAGTTTAATCAATTGAAATCAAATTATAAGAAAATACAACCTCACAAATTGACGAAAACTTACAAAATCACCAGAAACACTACTTAAAACTGAAATTAAGTTGAAGGGTGTGATAAAACTGAATGAAATTGAATAATATTGAAGATGAAGTTATGAGATCTGAATAGTGAATTATTAATGAAGAAGATGATGATTTATATATATATATATACGATGAGATTGTTCACATGTATTATTTCGTCATTTGATTATGTTTGCATTTGTATTTATAGAAAAATACGTATTCAAATTGAAATTGTTCAACATTGTGGATAAGAGAATGAGAGGTATGCATCATTGGTGACTGTGCACAAGATGAAGATGGAATTCAGCACTCTATTTTTGAAAATTGGAGGGATGAAAGCGATCAAAATTGGAGGATTTTGAAACGGGTTTTCTAATGGCACACCCTCCTGTTTATTCGTATACTTTTTCAATTCAATATGCGTATAGGCCTATACGATGCGTATTGAAATAAAGTAAAAGACATGGCCGGCTGACATGTGCAGGTTATGTCTGGTGATACGCATCGTATAGGCCTATACGATGCGTATCAAGGCACTGATTTTTTGAAGTTTTTTTTTTGTTGTGTTGTGTCGAATGCGAACCCGAGAAACGAAAGGGATTTCGAGCAGTTGGTCGATGACATGATAGATAAAGATCTTGACACGATCATATCCATTTTCAAGTATTAGACTAGATAGTCCAAGATGAAATATATTAAAACCATTCAAGCCCATCAGTGTACAATGTATTATGGTGAAAATTTTCAAGTTTGCACAGTGGGAGAAAAGACCAGCACCTTTGTCAGTATTGTCCTTTAAATTCACATAAACATATATTCGTTTCATAACCTCCTCCTATAAATCAACCACAACTCACTCGAGACCGACCTCTGGATCACACATGTTGTAAATAAATACCAAGGGTATATTCAGATCTCTATTCGGTCATCTTTCCGAGCTTTTACACACGAATATGTGGTTCCCAATTTGCGGAACATAATCCCAGATTGTCTAAAGAAGCGCTTTTATCATGTGTCATATTAGATGCGTATCAAGGCACTGATTTTTTGAAGTATATTTTTTGTTATGTTGTGTCGAATGCGAACCCGAGAAACGTATTCTCTGGATCACACGTGGGAGAAACTAGGTAGGACTAGACCCCTGAAGTTGTCATTTGATAATCACACGTGCCAATCACACGTGACAGTTCATTTGATAAAATACTTGGGAGAAAAGACCAACACCCTTGTCGTTCCGTATTTTCTCCTTTTCTAATTCTCGAAGAATCTCGTAACGTATTCTCTGTTTCTCTAAATCGTCTGTAAAATTATGTTTCTCTAATATGACACATGATAAAAGCGCTTCTTTAGACAATCTGGGATTATGTTCCGTTTTATGACACATGATAGGGCATGCTTACCTTAATCACATCTTCCATGGAGTCATAGATCCGATAATAGGGCCCACGGATCTTATGCCCACCCGAGAACGACCTCTGGATCACACGTGGGAGAAAAGACCAGCACCCTTGTCGTTCCGTATTTTCTCCTTTTCTAATTCTCGAAGAATCTCGTAACGTATTCTCTGTTTCTCTAAATCGTCTGTAAAATTATAAAAAAAAACAAACTATGCGGGCTTTCCATCCATATTTTCCGTCCAACATATGACACATGATAAAAGCGCTTCTCTAGACAATCTGGGATTATGTTCCGTTTTATTACAGTCGTGAGGTGGTCAAACCTTCCTAAAAGTAGAAAAAAGTAAAACAGAAGAAAGTGTTCTTCTTTGTTACCAAGCATGTCATCTGAAACAACTAACAGGACATTGTTAAAAGGGAAAATCTATTCGAACACCTAACATTAACAGTTTGTCTTTGTTACCAAGCATGTTGATGTGTGTAAAATGCAACATATAAATTACATCAAATGAGGCACAAAACTAACCCTTTTTTAGTACTAATGTTGGAAAAAGTGTGCTTTTGTCTTCCTTTTGTATTTTCAGGACCAAATGAGCTTAAATGAATAAAAGGAACAAATATGCAGCAAAAACTAACACAAATACAAAGAAAAGGAATAAACGTGGCATGCCCGACCCCTCGACAACATCTTCCCAAGCAAAAACAAGAAACAAAAGGCTAACCACGGCCCCGTGCCCACTGAGCACGGGGGCGTGGCCAGATGTCTGCAGAAAAGACAAAGCTGTAGAAGTTTCTATTGCTCACCACGGGGGCGTGGTCAACGCTAAGATTCGCAAAATCGAGCAAATCTTGGTAGTACAGATACGCTTCTGCACACGGGGCCGTGCCCAACGAACGCGGGGCCGTGTGGAGCCTAATGCAGACAAGAGCAATTAATGAAGGAAGAGAAAATGGATGGCCACGGGGGCGTGTCCAGCGGACACGGGGCCGTGGCCGGGCTTCTGTTCAGGCTATAAATAGAGGTGCTTTGTTCACTTCAAAGGCACCCCTTGGCAAACCACCTCTCTCCCACTTCACCACCACTACAACACCCACATCCACCACCATCATCCATCATCCACCTTAGAGTCTGTAGTAGTCTCGGGATCCAAGATTGATCGTAAGAGTTCTTGTTAATCAAAGGCCATGTTTGCCTAAGTCTCTTACATCACTTGGTGAAGACAAGTCTTTAATGTAACACTTTTGATTTTTAATCTTTTCGCACTTTTTAATTGGTTTTGTATTAGTGACTTTAATAACTAGTTTCTTATGTTGAAGGTGAAACTTCCTTATCATTTGTCCGTGTGTCTTGGCATTACTTTACTGTCTATATAAAGTAAAATATTTTCACTATTCATATCTCTACGGTCTATATAGAGATATGTTGGCTACCTGGTCGGGGGTTAAGGGAATGGTTTAGTAAAGTTCTTTCCTTGTTCAGTGTATAGATCCTGCAAGGACCTAGGTCAAGCTTACTAGGACCTCCTTCAATACCCACTGGTATTGGATGGCGGGGGTGCGAATGGCTTGATCCCCTCATATGTACACTACTATTAATACATTAAACCGGCTACTTGGGATTGTAACCCTGCTGACTCAAACCACTTAGCCGAGGGTAACGTCGCCTTCAAAAGAGGGGCCTACCACTTTACACATTAATAACTTAATTAATTATCTTTCAATATTCCGACCCTTTGGGATTGTATCCTTGCTGACTCAAACCACTTGGTTGAGGGTAACGTCACCTTCAAAAGTGGGGCCAACTACTATAACTAAGATAATCTCATAAAAAGTGCAAAAGTGCGGAAATCATCAAAGGTTACATTAAAGGCGAGTCGGATCCAAGTGATTCATCTTGTCTATTTGTTTTTATTTTATTTTTATTTTCAGCATTTTTTAGTTTTTATTTTCTTGTTTAAAACCTTTTCTAAAAATTTTAATTTGATTAGACGTTGAGGATAAACCGGTACTAAAAGCTCTTGTGTCCTTAGACGACCTCGGTATCTTACCAACGCTATACTACGCTCACGATGGGTGCATTTGCCCATGTGTGTGTTTAGTGTTAGTAGAATATGGTGTTTTATAAATTCTAAACTTGACTAATGTGTTAAAAAGGGCTTAAAATATTAATAAAAACATATCACACCCAACACACACCAAGTTTTAGGCGCCGTTGCCGGGGATAAACAAACAAAGTTCTCAAAGAAACTTTGTTTGAAAAAGCTTAGTTTGAATAAAAGTCACAAAAACAAAAAGTTTTACGATGACCGACGCTTTTTACGCTTTTAGCCCTTTTTACTAACCACTAACCCAAAACCACCTACCTTTAGCCCAAGCTTAAGCCTTTCCCAAAGTCCTCTTGATATTTACAAAGGTTTATAGTTAAAAAGGAGGAGGATTGATTGCTTGGCAAACATATGGTAGAAGTAAGTTCCATGCCGGTCTCGAGTGTTTCACAAAAATACATCTTCGGCCGAGTGTTGAGTGATCTCCCGTGAGGTATGTGAACTTGTATATAAATGGAATTTTAAAAAGATATGTTATGCCCAAATAAGTAATTTCGCTTATGAAACGTTCTAAATAAATCATAACGAATAGGATTGTAAATAGTATAAAAATAAAACCCAATAAAGATCTTGGATTCCCGACACTCAAGACAAGCCCAAAACTTCTCTTCTACCAATTCCATTTGGGTGTGTAAGCCACATAATAAAGAGTTTTGCTTGACGACAAGCAAAGATTCAAGTGTGGGGGTATTTGATGTGTGCAAAATTCAACCTATAAATTACATCAAATGAGGCATAAAACTAACCCTTTTTAGTACTAATGTTGGAAAAAATGTGCTTTTGTCTTCCTTTTGTATTTTCAGGACCAAATGAGCTTAAAAGAACAAAATGAACAAATATGCAGCAAAAACTAACACAAATACAAAGAAAATGAATAAACGTGGCATGCTCGAACCCTCGACAGCATCTTCCCAAGCAAAAATAAGAAACAGAAGGTTGGCCATGTCTACAGAAAAGACAAAGCTGTAGAAGCTTCTATTGCTCACCACGGGGGCGTGCCCACTGAGCACGGGGCGTGGTCAACGCTAAGATTCACAAAATCTAGCAAATCTTGGTAGTACAGATATGCTTCTACACACGGGGCCGTGCCCAGCGAACACGGGGCCGTGTGGAGCCTAATGCAGACAAGAGCAATTAATGAAGGAAGAGAAAATGGATGGCCACGGGGGCGTGTCCAGCGGACACGGGGCCGTTTCCGGGCTTCTGTTCAGGCTATAAATAGAGGTGCTTGGTTCACTTCAAAGGCATCCCTTGGTAAACCACCTCTCTCCCACTTCACCACCACTCCACCACCACTACAACACCCACATCCACCACCATCATCCATCATCCACCTTAGAGTCTGTAGTAGTCTTGGGATCCAAGATTGATCGTAAGAGTTCTTGTCAATCAAAGGCCATGTTTGGCTAAGTCTCTTACTGTCACACCCCGACCGTGTTTAAACAGCGAAACCACGGCGGAAACGTCGGGGAGTGGAGTGGCAGAATTATTGTTTCACAACCATGGATTCAAAAAGTTTCGTTTTATTAAAATATTAACATTAACATTGTCTTAAGTTAAAATCAAACAAGTTAAACATAGACTTTCATGGTTATTAAGTCACTAAGGCCTCGTCCAGTCCTAAGTGAGCATGCATCCTAGTAGTCAACATCATTCAACAACACCTGAAACATATGTAAAAACAAAGTTAGCAAAGAAATGATGGCGAGCACATAGGTTTTATGAGAGTGTCAGATTCATGGCTCGTTTACATGTTGCAATACCTCATTAAAAACATTGTTTTGAAAAGTGTATAGTATTGCAACATAATTAACCAACTCAAATCAAGTAGGTTATAGTTTATAAAATCTCACAGCCATGATTCTTAACCCAAAACATTTGTTTAAGTCGACCAAATTGTAAATCATTTCGTTTGTAAAACTCGTATGGTTTATATTATTTAGAAAACTTCGTTGTGTGACATCGTTTCAAAATCGTTTACCCAAGTGAACTAAATAACGTCACGGTATGTAATATGATGAAAACACTTATATATAAGAAGTACCAGCGGCGTATCTACCATGTTTTCATCGCATTACACTCGTCCCGTTATTTAAACACTAACCCAAAAACCAATCATTTGTTCAATTCGTTTAACTTGTTCAAAATCGTTTAATCGTTCAAAATTGTTTAATCATTCCAAATCGTTCTTGTTTTAATTGTGAAAACTACTTTTGGTCGTCTCGCTAATAACATTCAAACCTTCGTAACTCGTCCATCGTTCAACTTGTATTAATCAAACCACCAAAGGGTAAGTTAACAAATAACAGGTTCAGTCGTTACCCACATAACCCCCACACATAACCATGGGTGCAGTCTGATAACGGGATTTGTCAGATCCTATGGTACCATAACCTAATACTGGTCGGTTCGGCCAAAACTAATGAATGTTATTCGTTATGTAACTACGTCCAACAAGTTTGTTCACATTATCGAAATCGTTATTAGTTATATATAAACCATATTAATCATTTTTGAAACCATCGTTAAAAACATCGAAATCATTTAACACATATGAATCACCCCAAAACAATCGAAAACAGTCAAATAGGGGAACTATGTACTCACATTGAATTGCAAGTATCCTTGATCTAAAGAGCTCAACAAGGCATCAACAAACCAAAGAAATCAAGTAGCACCTAGTAATCGGATCACTAGTTAATAAATCGACACCTAAATCGGAAGATCGGGTAGAATGAGGTCTTGTAAACCAAATGAGTATTGGAACTCATGTGGTATGGTTTAACGAAGCCTACATCCTAAAACGTAACCTAACCTAAGTCCTTTCGACCCGTTATGACCCATTAAGATAGCTTTAGCTTACGCTACTTTAATGCGTCGTGCGCGCAAATGCGCGTTCAAGACGTCTAACTAGTCCTATGACAAGTATTATATTCCTAATCATGTTTAAATATGTTGCATAATCAGTTAAATGACAAAAGTTTAAGTTACATATGCTTAGAATCCAATTATGCATAAAAAGGGCATTTTGGTCATTTACCTAAGGCATATAAACTACCTATCATACAACTAACTAAACTAAGTGACCATAAGGCATAACCTCGGAAGGTTATTCCCTATACAACTATGGTCACAAATATGCTTGGTCGGATCCTAATGATCGACCAAACGGGTCGGGTTCGAAAGTCCAAGCGGTGGTTAAGACCGCTTATCTTACGACCCTATACAAGCACTAGACTAAAAGTGACAAGTTAAACATATTAAAACATGTTTAATTAAGTTAGAAAATAGGTTTTGATATCAAAACAAAGGGTTTTGATACCCAAGAATAGTTTGGTTGCAAAATACGAACAAATACACATTTTGACCTAAACTATGACTCGTCACTACGCCTAATCAACGTGGTAATCAGTAGGTATAGTCATAAGGGACTATAACCATCGTGATTACGCTCACGTTGCAAAGTTAAAACGAACTTTGTGTTGACCAAGGACTGGTCAAAGTAGAAAGTCAAACACTGTTTGACTTTTACGTTTAAAAACGCATAAAAGCATGAAAGAAACTTACAAAAGGTCCAAGCAAGGAAGAATTGAATAAAAAATACTCAGGTATGAAGCATAAACTTCAACTTAGAGCAGAAATGATTCAATGGTGAGTTACAAGAATGAAAGGTGGTGGGTATTTATAGAATTCCCACAACCGTTAGGATCGTTTCTCGCAAATCGTACTTCAATCTTGGCCATACATGTGGGCACAAGGTTTTACAATACAAGGGGTACTCAAAACCAGCCTATAGCATCCAAATTCAGGGGTTAAAAACCATCAAAACAGGCTGGAAAGCCAGATTCAATGTTTCTGTACTGGGCAGCTGTTGCGCCCCGCGTAGAAGCCAGACCATGCTTACGTGCCCCGCGAGGGCAGTTTGACAGAATGTCAAAAACAGTCCCTGCAAGTGTGAAACTTGATTTTTGATGCATTTTTGACACGTTTAAGCCCCACTAACCCCATTTCAAAGCTCTAAAATGATGTTAAAGTATAGGGAACTTAAAATATGCTCAAAAACATCTCTGATGTCGGTTCGTTTGGTCGTACGGTTGCGTTATTCGGTTAATTACGACGGAAGTCGTAACGCACGCAAAAATTATCCAAATTGCAATCCCTCGCGCAACTTTTCATTACAATCACTAAAATAAAATATTTTAATGATTACAAAAATTTTTGGATGTCCGGATATATTCAGAACGTAAGATATGCTCGAAAATGCAAACTTATGCACTTTTTGACGCTTTTAGTCCCTATTGATCAAATAAGTTTATTTTTGCGCACCAAACACCTCAAAGCCTATTTCTAAGCTATGTAAAGGATATTTAGGGCATGTTTAACTTATGATCAAGTTCCGGAATGTTTGATACAGAACAAAATGGCATACTTTCGTAGTTTGACACAAATAGTCCCTGCGATCGAATAGACTTGTTTTCAACACACCAAACCATTCAAAACTTATTTATAAGTTATGTAAAGGTTATTTAAGGTATGTTAAGTCTATGTTACTATTCCGGAGTGTTTGTCACGTTAAACTGACTGCGTTTACGCACCAGTTTGCGTATAACTTTCTAGAAAGCGATTTAAAGCTTGAAAACGAACTCGATTTAATTTGTAAAATCATCAAACACAAATACACACATAATAACACCAAAAAACATTGTTTTATTAATAATTGATATTCTTTTACATTTTACATTGATTACACAGCACAGTTGTCACAGTCTCCCCTACTTTAGGAAATTTCATCCCGAAATTTTAACTAGAGGAAACTTGTGAAAACAAATGCGTATACTTCGTCTTCATTTGGTCCTCATGTTCCCAAGTAAACTCTGGGCCACATTTGGACTCCCAGCGAACCTTGACCAATCGTATTCGCTTGTTCTTCAACTGTTTAATTTCACGGTCCAGTATCTCCACAGGTTTCTCGACAAAGTGCATCGTTTCATCAACTTGAATTTCGTCGAATGGAATGTGAAGATCAGCATCGGCTAAACACTTTCGCAAATTGGACACGTGAAAAGTTGGGTGAATATTCCCAAGCTCTGGAGGTAGCTCTAATCGATAGGCAACCTTTCCGATTCTTTCAACAATCTTAAATGGTCCAACATATCGTGGTGCAAGTTTTCCTTTCTTTCCAAATCTCACCACTCCCTTCCAAGGAGATACCTTGAGTAGGACACGGTCTCCGATTTGAAATTATAAGGGCTTGCGTCGCGTATCCGCATAACTCCTTTGACGACTTCTGGCTGTCACAACATTATCGCGAATTTTCTTGATTTTGTCTGTTGTTTCTAGAATGAGCTCAGGTCCAGTAAGCTGAGCTTCCCCAATCTCATTCCAACAGACAGGTGAACAACATTTTCGACCGTATAAAGCTTCGAATGGTGCCATATTGATGCTAGCATGATAACTATTGTTGTAAGAGAACTCGATCAATGGTATATGAGAATCCCAATTACCACCAAAGTCTATCACGCATGCTCTAAGCATATCCTCCAAAGTTTGAATCATCCTCTCGGTTTTTCCATCTGTTTGGGGATGATAAGCAGTGCTTAGATGTAGTTGGGTTCCCAAATCAGATTGCATGGTCTTCAAAAAATGAGATAAAAATCGAGCATCACGATCAGATATGATATCCAAAGGAACACTATGTTGAGATACAATCTCATCAACATAAATCTTTGCAAGTTTATCAGCAGATAGATCCTCGCAAATTGGTATAAATGAGCTGATTTCGTTAATCGATCGATAATAACCCAAATAGCATCGTGACCTTTAAACGTACGTGGTAACTCAGTGATAAGATCCATAGCAATGTTCTCCCACTTCCATACATGTATCTCTGGTTGTACAAGCAAACCAGATGGTCGTTGATGTTCAACCTTGACTTTGAGACAAGTTAGGCATTTCGATACATACAAAGCAATATCCTTCTTCATACCAGGCCACCAGTATTGAGTACGAAGATCCTTGTACATTTTATCAGCACTAGGATGGATAGAATATCGGGACTTGTGAGATTCGTCCATGACTAAAGTGCGAAGATTGTCTTGTTTCAGAATCCACAAACGATCCTTGAAATAGAGTAACCCATCTTCTTTTGTTTCGAGTTTAAGCTCAAGTTGACGTGGTAGCTCATATTTCAATAAGCCTCTGATTACACAAGATCGTTGAGCTTGAAGGACACGAGATTGAATATCGGATAGAGTTCACACAGAATTGAGCTTGACTCGCTCCTTTCGACTTAGCGCATCGGCTATGACATTTGCCTTACCAGGATGGTAGCGAATTTCGCAATCGTAATCGCTCAAGAGTTCAACCCAGTATCGTTGCCTCATATTCAGCTCCTTCTGATTGAGAATGTGTTGGAGACTTTTGTGGTCTGTGAAAACCACACACCTCGTTCCATAGAGATAGTGTCTCCAGATTTTAAGCGTGAAAACCACAGCTCCTAACTCAAGATCATGAGTTGTGTAGTTCTTCTCGTGCACTTTCAGCTGTCTTGACGCATAAACTATGACTTTACCTCGTTGCATAAGAACACAACCAAGGCCTAGATTCGACGCGTCGCAATAGACAACGAAATCATCATTTCCCTCAGGCAAAGATAAAACAGGAGCATCACATAGCTTCCGTTTCAGCGTTTGGAATGCTTCTTCTTGTTTGGGTCCCCACTCAAAAGGCTTATTCTTTTGAGTCAAAGCAGTGAGTGGAACCGCGATCTTCGAGAAGTTTGAAATGAAACGTCGATAATAACCAGCGAGACCAAGGAAAGAATGAACTTCTGTTGGTGTCGTTGGTGTATTCCAATCCTTAATTGCAGCAATTTTGGAAGGATCTACATGAATACCCTGCTCGTTAACAATATGACCCAAGAACTGAACTTCCTTAAGCCAAAATTCACACTTGGAGAATTTGGCGAAAAGTTTTTTCCTTCTTCAGAAGTTCCAGTGTCAAACGAAGGTGTTGCTCGTGCTCAGCTCAAGACTTCGAATAAATGAGAATGTCATAAATGAACACGATGATGAACTTGTCTAAATAAGGTTTACAAACCCTATTCATTAAATCCATGAAGATAGCTGGGGCATTTGTAAAACCAAAAGGCATGACAGTGAACTCGTAGTGCCCATATCTCGTACGAAAAGCAGTTTTGGGAATATCTTTTTCGAGAACACGAAGCTGATGATACCCAGAACACAGATCGATCTTGGAAAAACATGAAGCACCTTGCAGCTGGTTGAAGAGATCATCAATTCGAGGTAGGGGATATCGATTCTTGATGATAAGCTTATTAAGCTCACGATAATCGATACACATTCGAAATGATCCATCTTTCTTCTTCACAAACAAGACGGGAGCGCCCCAAGGTGAATAACTCGGTCGGATGAATCCTTTGTAAGATAACTCTTGAAGCTGTTTCGATAACTCTTGCATCTCAGACGGTGCAAGACGATAAGGTGCTTTCGCAATCGGGTTGGCATTGGGTACAAGGTCAATATGAAACTCGACTTGACGAACTGGAGGCAAACCAGGCAGTTCATCGGGAAACACCTCTGGATAATCTCGGACAATCGGGATATCTTGAATACGCTAACTCTTCCCTTTCTCCTCGGTGACATGTGCCAGAAAAGCAACATATCCTTTTCATAAATAACTTTGAGCTTTCGTACACGACATGAGTTTCAAACCACCTGAAGGTTTCTTGCCACGAACCTCTAGGACTTCACCAGATGACAGAGGAATACGAACAATCTTATCAAAACAAACCACCTCAGCATGAAACTTAGCTAACCAATCCATCCCTACGATAACGTCGAAACTCCCAAGTTGCATCGGTATGAGGTCAATAGGAAAAAAATGGTTATCGAGGTTCAATCGACAATAGCGAATAACAGAATCGAGAACGAGAGGTTTACCAGTAGCAACTTCAATAGATAAAGGTTTCCTCATTTTAGTTCTAGGTATCGCAAGTAAAGGCTCAAAAGATAACGAAACAAAACTCCTATCGGCACCAGAATCAAAAAGAATAGATGCAGGTTGATGGTTAACAAGGAACGTACCATTAACAACCTCGTTGTCAGCTCGAGCCTCGTTTACATTCAGATTGTATGCTCGTCCACGAGCGGGATTTACATTCGCGTTTGCAATGGCATTTGGGTTTGCAAGCTTCGGACAATTGTTGCGGAAGTGACCAAACTCTCCACAATTGTAACATGATCCAGGTGGGAATCTAGAAACATTCCCTTGAGCCTGTGCTGGAATCTGAGCAGCTTGATTCTGACCCAAACGACAAATGTTGGCCAGATGCCCAAGTTTACCACACGTAGTACACTGTTTACAGGCCTGTTGTGCAACATGATGACCATTGCATCGAGCACAGTGGGGTGCGGTACCATCATACTGTTTCTTTGCAAGAGGTTGAGCTGGTGGGTTCTGAGGATTTTGTGCAGTGACAGCAAAGTTCTGGGAAGCCTTGCGCTTCCTCGATCTCTTAGAAGACTCTCCCTTCTTCTTACCCTTACCCTTTTCCTTGTCTTGTGTGGCATCAGCTGACTTCTTCTTGTCACCCTTGCGGGTCAGTTTCCCTTTTCTGACCTGAGACTTGGTCAGAGTAGCAGCCAATTTGATCGCTTGACGATCAATAGTAGGATTACTGCCAGTCACAATGTCTTGCACAGAATCGGGCAGACCATCGATATACCTCTCAATTGCTTTCTCCAACGGGGTAACCATAGTAGGACACAACAAACTGAGCTCCTCATAACGATCCGTATACGCACGGTGTTCTCCCCCATCTTGTTTCAGATCTTCAAACTCTTGTTCCAACGCTCGAATCTCATGACAAGGACAAAACTCTTTCATCATGAGAGCTCGAAGCTCTTCCCACATTTGTGCCAGGGCCACATCGGCACCCCTATCACACATCACACCGTTCTACCATGTAAGAGCACGCTTCTCGAACACACTGGATGCAAACTCAACCTTACGCTCATTTGGACATTGAACATGTCTAAATGTGCTCTCCAAACTTTTGAACCATTGCAGGAGCGCAGTTGCTCCTTGAGACCCAAAAAACTTTAGCGGTTTAGCTGAATTGAAATTCTTGAAACTACACTGAGCATTATTGTTGTTATTTTTGTAAAATTGATGGATCTGGGTTACTATGTTCGGAAGCACAACAGCCATTTGCTGAGAGACAAGGGCTGCGATTTCTTCGTTAGTTGGAGGTTGTGCATCTCGTCAAGGAGGCATTTTCTAAAAGGAACAAGGAAACATGAGAAATGAGTGAGGTCGACAATTGGATAAACAAAAGAGGCATTGAAAAACATCGACAAGACATAAGGAAGGCGATCATTTGTTCGTTACCTTGAACAAACAAACGACACGCGGTGACTAATCAAGGTAAATGGGTCAATATAATGTATTGTGAAACTTTAGCCTATAAGTGGACACTCACCCCAAGAGTTCCCAGGTAAGAGTGACTGGACCGATTATGTGGATTTGTACGAACACTCTAGCCTTAGACAGAAAACCCGAGGTACAGGCATCCACTCTTCCAGATTGCACGTGTTCACACTATAAGACCCAAACTTTGACGAGATTTTCGAAAATTTAGAGGGTTCAAAACCTAGTAATCAATCATCCAAGAATAGATGATTAATTTTCGAAGCGGATTCGTTATTGTGTTCTCATTGTGGTTATCACCTAAGGATAGGTGACGGTATTGTTTTAAAAATCTAAACGCAAATGAACTCGCGTTGAGGTCCTAGAAAAGTTATAGTCTAGGTCAAAGCATTAATAATAACCAAATTCCCTATAACCATTGGCTCTGATACCAACTCTTCTGTCACACCCCGACCACGTTAAAACAACGAAACCGCGGCGGAAACGTCGGTGAGTGGAGTGGCAGAATTATTGTTTCACAACCATGGATTCAAAAAGTTTCGTTTTATTAAAATATTAACATTAACATTATCTTAAGTCAAAAACAAACAAGTTAAACATAGACTATCATTGTTATTAAATCACTAAGGCCTCGTCCAGTCCTAAGTGAGTATGCATCCTAGTAGTCAACATCATTCAACAACACCTGAAACATATGTAAAAACAAAGTCAGCAAAGAAATGCTGGCGAGCACATAGGTTTTATGAGAGTGTCAGATTCATGGCTCGTTTACGTGTTGCAATACCTCATTAAAAACCTTGTTTTGAAAAGTGTATAGTATTGCAACATAATTAACCAACTCAAATCAAGTACGTTATAGTTTATAAAATCTCGCAGCCATGATTCTTAACCCAAAACATTTGTTTAAGTCGACCAAATTATAAATCATTTCGTTAGTAAAACTCGTATGGTTTATATTATTTAGAAAACATCGTTGTGTGACATCGTTTCAAAATCGTTTACCCAAGTGAACTAAATAACGTCATGGTATGTAATATGATGAAAACACTTATATATAAGAAGTACCAGCGGCGTATCTACCATGTTTTCATCGCATTACACCCGTCCCGTTATCTAAACACTAACCCAAAAACCAATCGTTTGTTCAATTCGTTGAACTTGTTCAAAATCGTTTAATCGTTCAACATTGTTTAATCATTCCAAATCGTTCTTGTTTTAATTGTGAAAACTACTTTTGGTCGTCTCGCTAATAACATTCAAACCTTCGTGACTCGTCCATCGTTCAACTCGTATTAATCAAACCACCAAAGGGTAAGTTAACAAATAACAGGTTCAGTCGTTACCCACATAACCCCCACACATAACCATGGGTGCAGTCTGATAATGGGATTTGTCAGATCCTATGGTACCATAACCTAATACTGGTCGGTTCGGCCAAAACTAATGAATGTTATTCATTATGTAACTACGTCCAACAAGTTTGTTCACATTATCGAAATCGTTATTTGTTTTATATAAACCATATTAATCATTTTTGAAACCATCGTTAAAAACATCGAAATCATTTAACACATATCAATCACCCCAAAATAATCGAAAACTGTAAAATAGGGGAACTATGTACTCACATTGAATTGCAAGTATCCTTGATCTAAAGAACTCAACAAGGCTTCCACAAACCAAAGAAATCAAGTAGCACCTAGTAATCGGATCACTAGTTAATAAATCGACACCTAAATCGGAAGATCGGATAGAATGAGGTCTTGTAAACTAAATAAGTATTGGAACTCATGTGATATGGTTTAACGAAGCCTACATCCTAAAACGGAACCTAACCTAAGTGCTTTCGACCCGTTACGACCCATTAAGGTAGCTTACGCTACTTTAATGCGTCGTGCACGCAAATGCGCGTTCGAAACGTCTAACTAGTCCTATGACAAGTATTATATGCCTAATCATGTTTACATATGCTTAGAATCCAATTATGCATAAAAAGGACATTTTGCTCATTTACCTAAGGCATATACACTACCTATCATACAACTAATTAAACTAAGTGACCATAAGGTATAATCTCGGAAGGTTATTCCCTATACAACTATGGTCACAAATATGCTTGGTCGGATCCTAATGATCGACCAAACAGGTCGGGTTCGAAAGTCTAAGCGGTGGTTAAGACCGCTTATCTATACAAGCACTAGACTAAAAGTGACAAGTTAAACATGTTAAAACATGTTTAATTAAGTTAGAAAACAGGTTTTGATATCAAAACAAAGGGTTTTGATACCCAAGAATAGTTTGGTTGCAAAATACGCACAAATACGCATTTTGACCGAAACTATGACTCGTCACTACGCCTAATCAACGTGGTAATCAGTAGGTATAGTCACAAGGGACTATAACCATCGTGATTACGCTCACGTTGCAAAGTTCAAACGAAGTTTGTGTTGACCAAGGACTGGTCAAAGCAGAAAGTCAAACACTGTTTGACTTTTACGCTTAAAAACGCATAAAAGCATGAAAGAAAATTACAAAAGGTCCAAGCAAGGAAGAATTGAATAAAAAATACTCAGGTTTGAATCATAAGCTTCAACTTAGAGCAGAAATGAAAGGTGGTGGGTATTTATAGAATTCCCACAACCGTTAGGATCGTTTCTCGCAAATCGTGCTTCAATCTTGGCCATACATGTGGGCATAAGGTTTTACAATACAAGGGGTACTCAAAACCAGCTCATAGCATCCAAATTCAGGGGTTAAAAACCATCAAAACAGGCTGGAAAGCCAGATTCAATGTTTCTGTACTGGGCAGCTGTCGTGCCCCGCGTAGAAGCTAGACCAGGCTTACGCACCCCGCGAGGGCAGTTTGACAGAATGTCAAAAATAGTCCCTGCAAGTGTGAAACTTGATTTTTGATGCATTTTTTACACGTTTAAGCCCCGTTAACCCCATTTCAAAGCTCTAAAATGAAGTTAAGTATAGGGAACTTAAAATATGCTCAAAAACATCTCTGATGTTGGTTAGTTTGGTCGTACGGTTGCGTTATTCGGTTAATTACGATGGAAGTCGTAACAGACGCAAAAACGATTCAAATTGCAATCCATCGCGACACTTTTCATTCCAATCACTAAAATAAAATATTGTAATGATTACAAAAATTTTTAGAAGTCCGGATATATTCAGAACGTAAGATATGCGCGAAAATGCAAACTTATGCACTTTCTGACGCTTTTAGTCCCTATTGATAAAATAAGTTTATTTTTGCGCACCAAACACTTCAAAGCCTATTTCTAAGCTATGTAAAGGATATTTAGGGCATGTTTAACTTATGATCAAGTTCTGGAATGTTTGATACAGAACGAAACGGCATACTTTCGCAATTTGACACAAATAGTCCCTGCGATCGAAAAGACTTGTTTTCAATACACCAAACCATTCAAAACTTATTTCTAAGTTATGTAAAGGTTATTCAAGGTATGTTAAGCCTATGTTACTATTCCAGAGTGTTTGTCGCGTTAAACTGACTGCGTTTACGCACCAGTTTGCGTATAACTTTCTAGAAAGCGATTTAAAGCTTGAAAACGAACTCGATTTAATTTGTAAAATCATCAAACACAAATACACACATAATAACACCAAAACACATTGTTTTATTAATAATTGATATTGTTTTACATTTTACATTGATTACAGAGCACAGTTGTCACACTTACATCACTTGGTGAAGACAAGTCTTTAATGTAATACTTTTGATTTTTAATCTTTTCACACTTTTTAATTGGTTTTGTATTAATGACTTTAATAACTAGTTTCTTATGTTGAAGGTGAAACTTCCTTATCATTTGTCCGTGGTGTCTTGGCATTACTTTACTATCTATATAAAGTAAAATATTTTCACCATTCATATCTCTACGGTCTATATAGAGATATGTTGGCTACCTGGTCGGGGGTTAAGGGAATGGTTTAGTAAGGTTCTTGCCTTGTTCAGTGTATAGATCCTGCAAGGACCTGGTCAAGCTTACTAGGACCTCCTTCAATACCCACTGGTATTGGATGGCGGGGGTGCGAATGGCTTGATCCCCTCATATGTAAACTACTATTAATACATTAAACCGGCTACTTGAGATTGTATCCCTGCTGACTCAAACCACTTAGCCGAGGGTAACGTCGCCTTCAAAAGAGGGGCCTACCCCTTTACGCATTAATAACTTAATTAATTATCTTTCAATATTCCGACCCTTTGGGATTGTATCCTTGCTGACTCAAACCACTGGTTTGAGGGTAACGTCACCTTAAAAAGAGGGGCCTACTACTATAACTAAGATAATCTCTTAAAAAGTGCAAAAGTGCGGAAATAATCAAAGGTTACATCAAAGTGAGTCCTATGAAGCAAGTATTTGTCTATTCAATTGAGAGGAATCATTGCACTACATCCCCGTTGAAAACAAGTGGCTGTAATGATGGAACCCTTGATTTAAAACACATTTTTGAGAAATTTTTAGTTTAATACGCATCGTATAGGCCTATACGATGCGTATTAATCGATGAATTTACTGAAATACCCCTGTTTTTCTGATAAATTCAAGGGTATTTTTGAGAAAATTCAAAGTTTAATAGGCATCGTATAGGCCTATACGATGCGTATTAAGCCGATATACGATACGACATAGGCCTATACGATCGTATATGGCATTGTTTCAAATTTAGTTTTATCGTGTTTCCCTCGGTTCGAAGGGTATACGTGTCGTTTTTTGCCGAACTTTCGCATATTTTGTTGTTTTATGACGTATACCTTCAACATAAGTCGTTTTGGTGTCGTTCGGTTGCGTGCGAATATCGTATTCTATGATTACGTACAGTTTTGTTTGAAATCCACTTGTACTCCATAGTGTCGTGTTCTATGTATACGTGTGTGGAAATATCGTTACTCGCGTATTTTGACGTAATTCTGCGTATTTTGACGTATTCTAACATATTGTTGCGTATTTAGTAGTATTTTTGACGTATTTGAGCGTATTCTAATGTATTTTTGCTTATTTTAACCTATTTTAGGGTATTTTTACTTATTTCGATGTATTTTAACGTATTTTCATGTATTTTTTCTTAATATGACGTATATTAACATATTGCAGCGTATTTTAGCATATTCTCATGTATTTTATCGTATTTTAACTTATTTTATCGTATTTTAGCGTATTTTAACGTATTTTAGCGTATTTTAGTGTATTTTAGCGTATTTTTTCGTATTTTAGAGTGTTTTAGCTTATGTTGAAGGATAACGCAAACAAGTTCTCCACAGTTTGTCATTCAGATCTCTATTCGGTCATCATTCCAAACTACAACACACGATAAGTTTAAACTTTATAGTGTGTGATTTGAACAGGAAAGGATTGGAGGTGATTTATACTTTTAAAGCTGTCACAGTTGTCAAATTCATTGCGTGCATTCATTTTGTTTAGACAACAACAGATAATGAATGGATTGTTGGGCTTCTTGTTCCAAATGCAGCTATAGGATCCGTACTTAAAGGTCTCTCTAAAACATACCAATTGATTCAGATTTAAACAATGCACTCCTCAATTCATATTTTTTACTCTTTTCTTCGATTTCAACAAATCTTTTCAATAATTAGTACACAACAAATCTTTGTGTAGTTATTCGGAATGTTTCAGATCATCATAGAAGACAAAACTTCAGCAACCATTTTTCCTTTTCCTTCAATTTCGAGAACATTCTCCGTAAGATGAAGACGTGTCGGGTTCTTCTGCTAGTGGTTTCTGTATTGAACCGAGAATATGAAGTTCACGATACAAAGAGACCGCCTTGTTAATTTTAATGAAGCAATGAAGATTGAATTTGCAAACCGCAACCCTTTTTTACTACGGAAACGGTGGCTATGCGAAATACAAACCGCAATCGTTTATGACTACGGGAAACACTAGCAAAAGAAACAAATATTTTTAGAGAAGCATTGGGATTCAAGGGTTTAGTTAAAAACATCTTAACACGATATAATTGCAAGACTGTTTGTCGGGCTTCCAATGCTCACACAGGGTGATAAACAATGCTGAGATGAACACATACCAACTGATTCAGATTTAAACAATGCACGTCTCAATTCATATTTTTTACTCTTTTCTTCGATTTCAACAAATCTTTTCAATAATCAGTACGCAACAAATCTTTGTGTAGTTATTCGGAATGTTTCGGATCATCATAGAAGACGAAACTTCAGCAACCACTTTTCCTTTTCCTTCAATTCCGAGAACATTCTCCGTAACATGAAGTCGTGTTGGGTTCTTCTGCTAGTGGTTTCTGTATTGAACCGAGAATATGAAGTTCACGGTGCGAAAAGACCGCCTTGTTAATTTTAATGATGCAATGAAGATTGAATCTGCAAACCGCAACCGTTTTTTACTACGGAAACGATGGCTATGCGAAACACAAGCCGCAATCGTTTGTGACTATGGGAAACACAAGTTTTCTTTTTGAGCTTGATGGATGTCCGTTATCTCAACGCTTCTCCTTACATTACTGATCTGGAATTGGAGAACCGTTGTGTATTTGCTTGCTGATCTGGAATTGGAGAACCGTTGTGTATCTGAATCATGTTCCTAAACAAACACTACTAAAGATGAGTTTGCATTGAACCAAGAATATGAAGATCACGGTGCAGACACGTGGGAAGAAAGTCATTGGACTACCACAGATGAAGTCAAATATGATCAAACTTGGACATCAGACGTAAATCTTGAAGCAAATATGTGGTTCCCAATTTGCAGAACATAATCCCAGATTGTCTAGAGAAGCGCTTTTATCATGTGCCATATGGTAACAAGAGTATACTGTTCCAAGATCAATTCCAATTGCAGATTTTTCAACTCTCTTGTTCCAAATGTAGCTGATGAAACCGGAGCTGTTATCTCGGTTGTTCAGTACTTTCATGATAAATACAACGTTCATCTTCGTTATCCTTTGCTTTCTGCAATTCAAGCAGGCACGGATGCTAAATGTGTTGTTATTACATCCGAGACGATTCAAGTGAGTTGTAACAACCCGACTTTCCAAGTCAAAGTCAAAGTCAGGTTGTTACTCAGATCTGACTTTTCTTGCTTATTTATTGCTTTGTACTCTCGAGATTCGATGAACGATATATTGCTTAACGATTTTAAACGACGTTTTAAACTATGTTTTACAACACATTTTACAACGGTTATCCAAATGCATTTATCGCATTTAACGCATTTACAACGCATGCTATTTAACGCATTTTATCGCATTGCATGTTAGACTAAACGCTATCACAACGCAACGCAAACTCGAAACACAGTCATTGGTATTGTTCTATGTGTGTGTTATTATGTGCCTTACTTGTGTGTGCCTTATATATATATGTTTTGGGATGTTATTCGCAAACGCAATCACAACTCTATCGCATCGAAATCTCATCGCAACTCGAAACGTAGATTTACTTTATGCATTTTATGTGTTAAGTGTGTAGTGGTTATGTTATTTGTGTAACTAGTTGTTTAAATATTGCTCGGTTTATCTCATCGCAACGCTTACTCGCAACTCGCTTAAATGCAACGCAACGCTCAGTGCACGAAACGAAAGTCGGAAAACCAACTCGCACAAGCCGTCTGATCGAATGACCACTCGATCGAATGGCCATCCGTCCGGATGACCATCCGATCGGAGGCTGACCATCCGACCCACTTAACTCTCCACCGCCTTTCACCCTCTCACCTATAAATACTCACTTGTCACATCAACTGTTCACTGATGTGACAGTCCTATCCAACCAACACGCTCTCAGCTCGTTCTCAAGCACTTCTCCTTCGATTCCAAGCGATTTTCGTAAGTTTTCTTCCTAAATCTTGTACTTCCATCTTCATTACACACTTTCTCAGCATCTTCTCCACTGAAATCTTACAATTTCACCATCAAATCATCGGATTTGGACTGCTTAGGGTGACATCACCTCGGGTTCTTATGAACACTGAAGTGTGACCTCATTTCATCAAGATTTGTCCAGATCTAAAAGCTTTCTATACGGTTTAACACGAATCTCAACTGGATCTAAACACTTTTCACAGATTTCAAACTTTTCCTCAACTTTATTCACTTTTTACTCAAAATCGTTGGGATCTAGACTCATTCAGGCTCTCCACTCATTCTCTAGTCGAGAACCAGTCTGAGAATGGATTTCCACTAAAGAGACGAACGCTTCACGGGTCGAACATGGAACTCCATCAAGAACAGTTAAGTCTGATCAAATGGGGTGATTCCCATCCGATTGACTGAGCTGGACTTGGTGTGGTTTCCCGTTGTTTGAACACGTCATCACACTGTCTCCAAATCATCGGATTTGGACTGCTTAGGGTGACATCACCTCGGGTTCTTATGAACACTGAAGTGTGACCTCATTTCATCAAGATTTGTCCAGATCTAAAAGCTTTCTATACGGTTTAACACGAATCTCAACTGGATCTAAACACTTTTCACAGATTTCAAACTTTTCCTCAACTTTATTCACTTTTTACTCAAAATCGTTGGGATCTAGACTCATTCAGGCTCTCCACTCATTCTCTAGTCGAGAACCAGTCTGAGAATGGATTTCCACTAAAGAGACTCGCCCGGAAAATTTTACAAAACATCTGATCGCCGATCGAATCCGGTCGAATGACTATTCGACAGGTGACTCGCCCTTTATCAGTAAGTTCAATACTTAAACAATTTTACAAAACTTCAAAGAATATCACTTTCAAACGAATAGCCATTCGATCGAATGGCCATCAGTCCGGATGACCATCCGATCGAATGATTTGAATTGATACTACAACGAAAACTTCAAAAGTTTCCAAACAATTTACAAACACTCGCATCTCACTCGAATGATCAGCCGACCGAATGGTCTCTGTCCGGATGACCATTCGTCCGGATGATCATCCGACCGACTCACCATTCAACACTTCACTCTGTTACATGTTGTTCAACGCTTACACTATCGTTATATGCTCAGGAAAATCTCCAAGCGCTCTCTTTAATCCAAGGCTGTGTTTATTTATTAAACACATACTATGAGTATACTCGAACCCATTTTCTTTTAACGCACTTTGGGTGTTACAACATTTCCTATATCAAATCACATCGAACACACAAGAGAACACTTTTAACGCCAACCGCTCTCGCACATTATACGTGACTCGATGAATGCTTGTATGTTATGTTTACACAGTGAATGTTTGCCTGAGACCTTAGCAACGATAGTACTATAGTTTGGACTCAGCACCTGTCATGGAAAGGGGTTGTTAAGGGTTATACTTCGCATGGTCACAGTGGTGATAATGTGTTGCGCATTCTACAACTCGCAGTCATGTCCGTTGCATACTTCATTGTCGATAGCTTACTTGCTTCACATTTCTACGTGTTACATGCTGGTTATGTATAAATGCTTTCGCTATATTATATGCTATTAAACTTGTGTACTCACCTTTACACTCTGTGTATTGAATTTATTTTAACGTATGTGACAGGTGTTTATGATGTTATGTTTACTGTGACGAATCAAGCTAGGGAGTCTAGAAACAAACTAAATAGATCTGAGTTGTCGGCGCAATTTATTTGTCTTTGAGAACAATGTCTGTAATAACTATTTATGCTTTATATGTTTATGGTATGGGACGTGAACGTTAAATATATTGTCACTAATAGTTGTTGTGGATTCTCCTGGACAATCTTTTTTGCTCAATGCCACGCCCCGATGTTTCCGCCATCGATTGGGGTGTGACAGATTGGTATCAGAGCCATAACCATAGGGAATTAGGTAAGACATCAGACCTAGTACGAGTTCCATGTCTTAGTAACGACCTAGTCTATATTCTAAGTACCAACAGACCGACTTGTGCGAACCCAGTAGGGGTTTCATACAAGCTTACTTGATACTCTCGCCCGAACTCGCGAAAACTACTCAGCTTTTCCTAAAGTTGACACAACGCACTACACATTTTTTTGAAAACACTCGCATAACACAATCAAGTGATTTAGTCGAGATTAGGTGTGAAAACCGAGAACTTTCGACACAATCGCTCACTCGACATGCATTTTTATTAACAAACAAGAGAATTTTCGTTGAGTCGGGAGTGGAATCCATATCTCGACAAAATCCTTCATCTCTATCTCATGATTTTATCACACTATCAGGAACAAGGTTGTTAAGTTAGAGGTGAAACACGCATCATAATGACTAGTTCTGCTCCTTACTTTGGTTTTTACAACAATCTCACCAAAGTCTCGATGGATTCCAACGACTCAATTCACGTATTAACCGAAAGGATGAGTGTCGTTCGCCATATTCGGCGAGAGCACAGTCTAGAAGGTTAAAGCATGAACTCGAGATCGTTGAGGATAGTAGAATCACTTTGGGTAGTCGATGTCTAACACCCAGGACAATCTATTTTCAGCGGCTTCGGGGCGATCCCGCTGATTCTCCGATTCTATGTGCTTTTATGTGTTTACATGTTTATATGTTTCGATTTTGGAGAACTTTACGCTTTTTGCTTCACTAAACGCGCACAACTCGCACTGTACACATAGCTCAAAATGCTAACAAATCGCAGACAAACTATAAACTCTCGTTATACTACTCGCTATCGCTACCCGCACTCGCAACTCTCGAACGCAATTCGCAGTTGTGAAAGATAGGTGAATACGTGCAAAATATATAGGTGAATACGTGCAAAATATGTACTTACGTGGACTACGTGCTTCTGTGCTTACGTGCTTATGTGCTTATGTGGACTATGTGCCTACGTGTTAGACGTGTTCCTGAGCTTTATGAAGTAATAATAATAGTATGGTGGTTAAACGTTAAACTTTTTTCGAAGACCCGATATAAAATCGAATCTCGTCTAAACCATACGACGATGTCTGCTCCAGACAATGTCTTCCCTTTGTTCTCACACTCGCTGAAATGCTCAGAGAAGCAGAGATGACAAGCGCATCGCTTCTCTAGTCGCCAAGGAAATGGCTAAGGTCATACCTCAGATCGTGAGCAAGATCAACGAGGTGAAGAGCGGCTCCTCTGTCGAATCTAAGAGCAGATGCCCAGACAACCTCCGCACTGTAAACGTTACTGGGGTTTTTCAGTCCAGGGCTCTGGACTGGTGGACTCGGAGTGCAACAGGCATGGTAACGATGCAGCCTAAGGACTCTCTTGGGAGGAACTGAAGGAAGTCATGATGAAAGAATTATGTCCCCCACATGAACTCCAGAAGTTGGAAAACGAGTTTTGGGTATCAAGCAAGAAGGAGGTGACAATGCTGGTCTCACCGCTCGCTTCAAGCAACTCAGTATCATCTGTCCTGGTCAAGTGTCAACTCCCGACATCACGATCAAGAAATACATTCGCGCTCTACCCGATTGTGTTACCGATTTTGTTCAAGCAACGAAGCCTGCTACCATTGAGGAAACCTTCAAACTTTCCACCGAGATCAATGATAAGCGAGTTTTGGCTGCTTATTTCAAGACCTCAACCAAGAATCTTCATCAAGCAACCGCTACTCCCGCTCGCGCTACTGAAACCACCGCACCTCAGGTTTCGAAGTCATCACGTCAAGGACGTAAACTCAAGGGAAATAACAATAAGAACTATGCTGTCACTACCGCTACTCTCAACGTTGTACCCGCTCAACCCAACCAGAACCGACAAATCGCCGCACCTGTGACCAACGCACCGCCTGCTAAGAGTGCGTATACTGGTCCACATCCTCTGTGCCCTACTTGCACCTACCAACACCCAGTTGGGATAGCTTGTCGTTTCTGTGTCCACTGCAACATCTATGGACACTTCACAACGAACTGTCACACTGGCCCACGTCAACAAACTCAAGTTCAAGCTCCTCCAGCCCTACCAGCTCCACTCCCCGCTCCTCAGGGTAACCAAGCAGCTCCTACTCCTGCTGCTCATGCACGAGCCTGCTATTCTTGTGGTGACCCGAATCATTTTGCTAATGTCTGCCCGAATCGTGTGGTGAAACAAGAGCCGCAGCAACCACCACAGCAGTAGTAGCAACAACAGCCACAATAACAAGCAGCCCGCGGAAGAGCATTCAACATCAATGTCCGCCAGGCTCAGACTGACAACAATGTTGTCAATGGTACGTTTCTCGTTAACGGTATTTATGCTTCGTGTTTATTTGATACTGGAGTCGATAACTATTTTGTGTCGTTTGAATTCGAGAAGCTCCTAAACCGTAAACTCGCTATGTAACAACTCTCATCAAAATTACTAATTCTTATTTTATTTTGCCCAATAGGAAACCCTAATTGAGACCCCCAAGTAATCCTGCACAAACCCTAAAAATTTCAGAACAATTGGAATCAGGATCAGGGCCCCTAAAACTCAGGGGGGGGGGGTATTTCCTAGTTGATATTATCTAAACAGTTTTCGATAGAATTCGAATTTTAATGAACGGTCGACTCAGCTGAGCTAGTAAGACACGGGGCTACCCTATGCTAGGGGGCACCCCTCGCGCCACGCGAGGGAGCTGTTTTCCCAGTATATATAGAGGAGTTTGGCACTTGAATTTGGGCGTTGGTTCGACATTAAAATTCGATTCGTATACCGAGATATCGTCTGATTACTCTAAAAACACACACAATCACGAAATTCTTCCGCGATAACAGGGTAATAACTCGATCACTGCTACGATTTAATGTCCGATCGATAAAAACCAATCCGATGGATGTTTAAGTGCTACCCAAACTCGGGTTATGCTTTGTCATTCGTCGTGAATTCGATGGATGTTTAAGTATCGCACTTTGTCATTTATTGTGAAGGTTTTGATCTCATGAGTTGTCGTAAAAAGTTGGATTAAAGTTACTGACCTAGTTTTCGTGTGCATTGTTATTTGAATTAGGTTAACAGGCTAATCAGTAGGCTAAACTCTGCCCGTTTAAATCTGCAATGTGAGTCATTCTCTTTTTACCAAATTGCTTTCAAAAATCATATTTGTTTTCAAAGTTATAATTACAGGGATTAAGTCTTTGTAATCTTCAATTACTGCCGGTATGTGGGGTTTTGTATACAATACTTGATAACCGTCACCATTGGATAACGGGTTAGCCAATGGGTGATATGACCATAGTCACAGAAATGAGTCGAGTGACAAATACCGTTGGGTAATTGGTTGATATATAAACAATGTAATCACCCTTAATACTGTATATTATAACAATGTGTCGTTTTGTGCAAATGAGTGACTCGCCAGTATTTCCCTGCTGATAAAACCTTTTTTAAAACATGTTTCAGGTGATCTGCTGTGATCCAGGAAAAAGTGTCGTGTAGCACTACACCCTTGAAGAAGTGGCTCGATTAAATAAAGAAACATGTTTCTGTAAAAAAAAATAGGGATTTCCCAGTGAAATTCCCTTATTGTAAATTACGGGGTTTGTCCCTAATTATGAAATAACATAAACGGGTATTTTCAAGTTTTAAACGATCCTGTTAATAATTCCGCTGCCAAATTAAATAAATACCACGGGGTTTCTGTCTCGTGGCTCCTGAAACGGGTAAAACCAGGCCGGGGGCCGTGACAGAAAAAGGTGGTATCAGAGCCACTGATTTAAGCCAATTAAGTATTTATAAATACTTAATTTTTCTGATTGCCATTCTGTGATTATGTGAAAATTCAAGTTACAAAATTTTAACTTAGAATTTTGTGTGTTTCTTCATATCTGCTAAACAGCATGAATGAGTTGTCCGAAGCTCTTCAGAATCTCAATCTCTATTCTGTTAATGTGGAAGTTTCCAGAGACTTTACCGGTTATTGTGCCGACACTGAAGAACCTATGAAATTTCAAGCCCAACCTCCGGAGAAACCAAAACCGAGAAAGAAAAGAAGATTCGTGGGCTGGAGGCGTGTACGCAGGAAGAAACCAGCGGCACGAAAAGTTATAAAAACGGAGGATCCCAAAGATAAAGGCAAGGGAATAGAGATCGGAGAAAGTTCCAGGCAAGACCAAGAAATGCCATCTTGGGAGGAGCTGGACCATAAACTGGCACTTAGCGACCTCATCGAACCGGCCGATGCAAACCTCTTTAATTACCCAGCAGAAGCACAACTTCCAGTTGACCTAGAGCCTGATATCCCTGATCCTATTATCCACTCCCAACCTTTACCAGCAGAGCTAGAAGAGTGGTGGACCACCGACTGGCAATTTCAGAATCTCCTAAATAAACCTAATACCTTTTTCCCCCAGTTTGACGCAGAGCCTCCACTACACCCACCTATGAGCACCGAGAACCTGGCTGAACTCCACCACTATGGCGAGGAGTTGGTGGACACAGGGAATAGAATTCGGGAAGTAGGGGAGAGGATATCCTGGAAGTACGACGAGAGAGAACGTCGCTTCTGAAATGCCAGCTGAAGGGATCGTGTGTGGTTGTGGGAATACGTGTTTAATAATAATATAATAATAAATATATAACCGTGTAAAATAACTTAAAAATAAAACTTTTGTAAGATAACGGGTGTGTACGGAAGCATACTATAATATATAAAAAAGGAAGTCGAAAAATCGACAATTTTGGCTATACGTGTTGGCGTGATTATGTGCAATTGTTCGTTTGATTGTTAATTATTTTATGCTAATCATTTATATATATTAATTACCAGATGGAACACGCTGGTAATGAACCCGTTAACGAAGTTAACCAATCTGAACAAAACCTTGAAGATCAATTTCTGAATAGGCAAGATATCGAGAATATCGTTGCTCAAGGAATAGCCAATGCTATTCCAGCAATTCTTGCTGCTGCCCGAAATCCAGTTGAACCTCAACAAATTATTCCTAGCAAACGTACTCATGAAGACAACTTCAGTAATAGCATAAATGGAGGCGGTAACATTAATAATAATGATAATGATGTACTGCAAGCCCCAATTTTCAAAAGAATGAAAGCTGCAACGCCTGGTTGCACTTACAAGGAATTCATTGCCTGTAAACCGGCTGAATTTGCAGGCAATGAAGGGGCAACTGCGGCGCTGCGTTGGTTGGAGAAAACCGAGGCAGTAATCAAAATAAGTAAATGTGCCGCGGAGGATAAAGTCATGTATGCTTCTCACCTTTTCAAGGAAGAAGCATTAGAATGGTGGAATACGGTGTTGCAAGCCAAAGGAAGCGACATGGCCTATGCCATGAGTTGGGAAGAGTTTAAGCGTCTGGTGGAAAGAAAATTCTGCCCAGAATATGAAAAAGAACAAATGACGAATAATTTTCTGAGCCACCGGATGGTGGATGTTGATTGTCGAGGGTATACTTCGAAGTTTTTCGAATATGCCAGAATTGTGCCAACTCTGGCTTCGCCAGAGCCGGTACTTATTTCTCGCTACATTTGGGGTTTAATTAGCGAGATCCGTGACATTGTCAAAGCTGCGAGACCCCGCACGATCGATGATGTAGTGGAATTAGCTAACACTTTGACTGACGGACTGGTGCGTATGCGAGAAGAAAATAGAAAGAAGGAATTGGCTCAGAAAATTACCCAAGGATTTCGTGTGGGTAATAATAGCAATTTCAAGAAAAGAGGAACTGGGCAATCTTCTACCCCGTCGTTCTGCAGGAACTGTAGAAAGAATCATTTTGGAAAATGTAATGAAACCTGCAACTTCTACAAAGTTATTGGGCACCGAGAGGAGGAATGCAGGAAGAAAACAAAGGTCTGCTACAACTGTGGAGAAGATGGGCATTTCAGACCAGAATGCCCTAAATTGGTCAAACCAGCAGACAACAAAGCCAAACCAGCAGACAGAGCTACTAAGAAGAATGCAAGAGCATTCCAATTGACTTCGCAGGAAGCCGAACTGATTCCTGACGTAATAGCTGGTACGTTCTTAGTTCACGACGTTTATGCAAAAGTATTATTTGACTCTGGTGCAAACCAAAGTTTTATAAATACTTCATTCTGCCAAGCTCTTAACTTACCCTTAACCAACCTTAGGCAGATTTTTACAGTTGAAACGGCAGATGGTAATTCTGTTAAAGTAGATAAGGTTTTGCGAGAAGGAAAAATAGAACTCTTAGGCCATAAGTTTTCTGTAAACCTTTTACCTATGAATTTAGCTGGATTCGATGTAGTGTTAGGAATGGATTGGTTAGTAGCCATCCATGCTCGAATCCTTTGTGATAAGAACTCCGTAGAGATTCGTGCACCCACCGGAGAAGTAATCATGGTTACAGGAGATAAGCCGCGAAAACCCATGAAGTTTATTTCAGTAATGAAGATGGCCAGTTATTCAAGAAAACAAGAAATAGTGTATATGATATCGGTAATTATTAACACTAAAAATAAGGAACTAAAGGAAATTCCAGTAGTATCAGAATACCGGATGCCTTTCCGGAAGAACTACCTGGATTACCACCTGATAGAGAAGTAGAATTTAGAATTCATCTAATTCCTGGAACTACACCAATAGCCAAGGCATCTTATCGGTTAGCACCCACCGAAATGCTAGAATTGAAAAAGCAGTTAGACGAATTACTAAGTAAAGGATTTATACAACCTAGTTCATCCCCGTGGGGAGCTCCAGTGTTGTTTATGAAAAAGAAAGATGGTTCGATGCGAATGTGTATCGATTACCGGGAACTGAATAAGGTTACAATTAAGAATCGATACCCATTACCTAGGATTGATGATCTTTTCGATCAACTTCAAGGAGCTAGATATTTTTCTAAGATAGATTTACGCTCCGGATATCATCAATTGAAGGTACAAGAAGAAGACATACCTAAAACTGCTTTCAGAACTAGGTATGGTCACTATGAGTTCACAGTCATGCCCTTTGGACTAACAAATGCTCCTGCAGCATTTATGGACATGATGAATAGGATCTGTAAACCGTACTTGGATAAATTCATAATTATCTTCATCGACGATATACTTATTTATTCCAAAAGTCAGGACGAGCATTGTGAGCACCTGCATGCACTCTTAACTTTGTTAAGAAAGGAAAAGCTTTACGCCAAATTCTCGAAGTGTGAATTTTAGCTACAGGAAGTGCAATTTTTAGGACACATGGTGAATCATGAAGGTATTCATGTAGATCCTGCTAAGATAGAAGCAATCACCAAATGGAAGGCCCCGCAATCAGCTACGGAAGTTAGAAGTTTTCTAGGATTAGCTGGATACTATAGGCGCTTTATTAAAGATTTTTCTAAGATAGTTGTGCCATTAACTAAGCTAACCTGTAAAACAGTCAAGTTTGAATGGGGACCTAAGCAAGAAGAGGCTTTTAGGATTTTAAAACAAAGGTTAACCAACACCCCAATTCTTGCTTTACCAGAAGGGACGGAAGATTTTGAAGTTTACTGTGACACTTCTAAGCTTGGATTAGGATGTGTGCTAATGCAACGCAAAAAGGTAATTGCTTATGCTTCAAGGTAATTGAAAAAGCACGAAGAAAATTATACGACACATGACTTAGAATTAGGAGCAATAATTTTTGCCCTTAAGATTTGGAGGCATTATCTGTATGGAAGTAAGTTTACTATCTATACGGATCACAAGAGTTTAAGGTACATATTTGGGCAAAAAGAATTGAACATGAGGCAAAGAAGATGGATGGAAATTCTAAGTGACTACGACTGTGATATTCAATATCACGAAGGAAAAGAAAACGTAGTTGTAGATGCCTTAAGTCGTAAGTATCATGAGAAACAACGACGAGTTCGTGCTCTTAGATTAAATCTACAGATAGATTTAATGGAACAACTGAGAAATATTCAGGAAATAGCAATCAAGGATGATGCTGAAGGAATGAAAGGACGAATAAAGGAATTAGAGCAAGGAAGTGATGGAATTTGGAGATTCCACAAGAAAAGAATTTGGGTACCTAAGCAGGGAGAATTAAGAAATAAGATTTTAGAGGAAGCCCATAAATCTAGGTATACCATGCATCCTGGTAATAATAAGATGTACCAAGATTTAAGGAATAATTTCTGGTGGATAGGAATGAAAAAGGACATAGCTAGTTATGTTTCTAAGTGTCTTACTTGTTCACAAGTCAAGGCAGAACACCAGAAACCCTCAGGTCTACTACAACAATTAGAAATGCCTGTATGGAAATGGGAACTAATAACCATGGATTTTGTTACCAAGTTACCCAAAACCAGAAAAGGTAATGACGTGATTTGGGTAATTGTGGATCGATTAACCAAATAAGCTCACTTTCAACCCATGAAGGAAACCTTTAGCATGGAAAGGTTAGCAAAGTTGTACGTAGACGAAGTAGTATCCTTACATGGAGTTCCACTCTCTATTGTATCGGATAGAGATAGTCGTTTCACTTCACACTTCTGGACAAGTTTCCAAGAAGCCATGGGGACACGATTAAATCTAAGTACAGCTTATCATCCCCAAACAGACGGACAAAGTGAAAGAACGATTCAAACCCTGGAAGACATGCTCCGAGCATGTGTTATAGATTTTGGTGGAAATTGGGATGACCACCTACCCTTAATCGAATTCTCCTATAACAATAGTTACCATGCAAGCATAGAAGCTGCCCCATTCGAAGCACTGTATGGACGAAAGTGCAGGACTCCAGTTTGTTGGGCAGAAATAGGAGAAAGCCAATTATCAGGACCCGAGATTGTACAAGAAACCATTGACAAGATTACTCAAATCAAAGAAAGACTGAAAACGGCTCGTGATCGTCAGAAGAGTTATGTAGACAATAGACGCAAGCCGCTAGAATTTCAAATTGGAGACAAGGTACTCTTGAAAGTTTCTCCTTGGAAAGGAGTAGTGCGGTTCGGAAAGAAGGGAAAGCTAAGTCCAAGGTACGTAGGACCATTCTCAATAATCCAACGTATAGGACCGGTTGCTGATCGTTTACAACTACCAGAAGAACTAGCTGGAGTACATGACGTGTTTCATGTATCCAATCTCAAGAAATGTCTATCTGACGAATCTCTGGTAGTACCTCTTCAAGATGTAGAGGTAAATGAGAAGTTAAAATTTATTGAGAAGCCACTGCAGATAGAAGACAGAAAGGTTAAGTTTCTCAAACACAAACGACTAATGTGTCACACCCCTTTCTTAGGCGGAAGCATGAGGTGTGATCATGAAAGGTTCTCATTGCATACGAAAGGTAAACATACTACATGCTCGTAAAATGACTTCAAATATCGATAACATTACATGACTGAAAACATAGATTCAGTGTTTACATCACAAGACAGCATAAGTCATTGTCTGAAAAGTTTTACAACTTTATTTAAAAGATAAACATAAACAACATCCACGAGCAAGAGTAAGGCCGTGCGCACATCCACTTTAGTTACCTGAAATACATGTGAGTTTTGGAAAAATGTCAACTTAATGTTGATGTGTATTCATGCAGTTCTTGTATTGAACGTTTGTATACTTTGTATGAAAACATGGTATGTATCTTGTACAAATCAAGTATTCTTGTATAAATCAAGTATTCTTGTATAAATCACGTATTCTTGTATAAATCAAGTATTCTTGTATAAATCACGTATTTCTGTATGCATCAAGGTTGTTAATGGGTTGCAAGGCCATTAACATGCGACACGACATAGGAAGCAACCAAACCATAGGCATTTTTCTAGTTGTTGATTCACGACGGAGACACAAAAGCACTACTCAGTACTATTTTTCACCAAGAGTGTGGCTGCCAGAAAACCCATTAGATCTAACCTTTTGTTCTGCGGTCTTAGTATGTACACGATTAATGGTGCTTATGGTACCCTATTCGTTACACGATTTCTCGTATCATTCCTCAAAACGCATCATACTTGGTACTAGTTATCACCAAGAGTGCTTCTTGTTTTTGTATCCATCATACCATTTGTAAACATTGTAACATTTGTAACATGTATTTCACCACCAAAGTTATAAATCTGAAAACAGTTAAAAGAAAAGGGGGAGCATGAACTCACAACTTTGCGTTCCTTGCGCCGTAAACTTCACCGGTTTTTGCTTATCTAGCGTCGTGACCTAAACGTGTTTTATTAACGTTAGTCACTAGACTTGTATCACACAAGTACAAGTCACCATCTTTTATGTATTTGTTCTTGTGTTAAAAATAATTTATATTTTTAACTATGTGTCTTACTTATATTATTTTCTCAACAATAAATATAAGTATCTTGTATTTTTCACCCGAATTATGTATTTTGTCCAAAACTTCATTTCATGTTCATAACTTGTCCAAGTTATTTAATCTATCAAGTAATATATTTTCATAAATATATTTTTCTCGTATTTGTCTAAGTATGTTGTATGTGTATTTTGTACTTTCACTCCTTAGGAGTATTTAGTGTATTTTCAAGTCCTGATACACTATCACATACAATACGTATAACATACACTTAGCACAAAGTTTGGTGATCAATAAAAATATATATATTTTCCTAAAAAATATACATACTTAATATCAATTTTGATCTTGAAGAAATCATCATTTCTTAACACAAAAATCAGGGAAACCTTGGTAATTATTTTTAGATACATTTTTAGGGAATAAGTTTCTCAAAAACTTATATTTTTCTAAGTGTCAAAATTTATAGAAATTTTGACAGAGTTTCCCCTAAATATGGAGGTTTACCAGGTTTTCAAAACATGTGTTTATTTTCTTTTAAATCGTCACCAAATATCAACAACACAGTCAAGTTTTACCATAAGCCTAGATCATGTAAATCATACTACATCATGAACTTGAAGTTCTCGTAAAACTTGTAGTAACTTACCATGTTATTTAGTAGGTTTAGTTACCCTTAAAAACATGGTTGTTTGTTTGTAAATCTCATTCTTGAAAGATTTAGCCATTTACAACTTGTAAGATGATTTTTCTAAAAATATTTCTTTTGTATTTTTCTTGTTACACACATGTTTCTAGTCATGTTTCAACACTAAAAATATGGTTAGTTTATTTAGGAACCATGACTTTGTAAACCTCATAAATAAACTTGGTTTCTTGAGAAAATCATTTGGAAATCATCTATTTACAAGATTTGTATTTTGTTTAAATCATTTTTACATATGAAAATCACTTTCTTCTTTCAAGTTCATGAAGACATAAAGTATGATGATCTTGGTATTTCACAAGATCACCACTTTAACTTACTATATCATGTGTTCAATCACAATCTAGTAGTTTACATATGATGTCTAACATCACTAACACTAATAATCAATAAACAAGAAGCAAATCAACACAATCAACATGTATTCTTATGTATTTAAGCTTATGTTGAAGATTCATGTTCATATTCTTTAGTGTTCTTGTGTTTAACAATATATACCATCTTTTAACCAACAAGATATGAAGTAATAAGAGACTATGAGGGCTCACCACTAGCAACAAGGCTAGGGAAGATTACTAGAACTTGAAGATGACAAAAATGAAGGATAATAGCAAATGAAGAAGGTCCTTCAAGATCCAAGACCACTGAGCTTCACTATAGACCTTCTTACACCTTGTGTGCACTTGAGTTTGTATGAAAATGAGATGATGAAGGTGGTGTGGTTGGTGCTTGGTTTCGGCCGAAATGGGGGAAGAAGGGAGGAGTTTGGTTGGTGTTGTGAAGAAGATGGATGCTTATGTTTACTTATAGTACTATCACAATCTTTCACCATATCTTTGAGATCTTACATAATCTAAATGAATCCAATAAAAGATCCTAGAATATCTTGGCAAGATTATTAGAGATTTAGCAAAATTTGGTGGGACCACCCACTTGGTGACCGTCCAGATATAGGGGGGGGGGGGTAAAGTGCAACTTTCCAACCTCTAATTTTATAAACAAGTTAGCTTTCATGTGTAATTTTTAGGGACTTGATGTGTTATCATGTTATAAGGGGTGTTATGGTGTTCGGGGGCCATAACTAGTTCAGAAACATTAAAACAATGCTTCTAGTAATATTTTTTTTATTTTCCGGGTAATGTCCGGTTGTTCGGTTAAATACCGGTTCGTTAAAGTGCTAAATTGCACCGTTTAGTGTCCTTTATGTATCCTTTTGTAACCCTGTTAATTCCCAACACTTAGGAGGGTATTCTGAATAATAAAACATGAATTCTGCATAATATTTATGTATTAAAAAGCTGATTGTAGCTGAATCCTGTAAAATTCTGCACTTAAAGTGCGTTTCGGGTGCTTTTTGGTGCGTATTTTAGCTTCCGGAAAGTCTATATGTTAACCCTTGTATATACTCTTGGGTTTTAATGTATTCTTGACGTTGGACCTACACCTAGGCCCTAATTTTATTATCTGACTGCTTTCTGCAGAATTGTTGACACAATGTGTCTTACCGGTGAGTTTACTAGTGTTTCTGACGCAACGCTGTTCATTAATGCATAAAGTAATTCTTGTAGTATAAAACGTGCATGAATTCACTTGTATAGTGTGTAATCAGACATTGTTGACATTTAAGCACATAATTGCAGTTACCGGTTTGGTGCCAGTTGTCACAGTCTCCCCCCCCCCCCCCCCGTTAAAAGAATTTCGTCCCGAAATTCAGGATGAGTTTACTCTCGTAGGAGTTTTCTTGAACAGGTGGGATACTTTTCTTTAAACTGGTCTTCACGTTCCCACGTGTACTCGGGTCCGTGCTTAGAGTTCCAACGTACTTTGACAAGTTTGACAGTGCTCCTCCTGGTCTTGTTGACTTTCCAGTCGGTAACCTCAACGGGTTGTTCTGTAAATCGGAGGGTGTCATCAATATGCACTTCATCCGCAGGGATGATCACGTTTTCTTGTGTTGGACTCTTCTTGAAGTTGGATACATGGAACGTATCATGTACCCCGTTAAGTTCTTCCGGTAATTCCAACTTGTATGCCACGGTACCAATTCTTTCCAAAATCTTGAATGGTCCGATGTATTGTGGATTCAACTTTCCACGTTTTCCTAATCTTACTACGCCCTTCCAGGGTGAGACCTTTAACAAAACTTTGTCTCCCACCTCGAATTCTAATGGTTTTCGTCTCCGATCAGCGTAGCTCTTTTGTCGATCTCGAGCCGCCTTAATGCGCTCTCGGATCTGCATAATCTTGTCGGTTGTCTCTTGTACAAGTTCAGGACCAACCATTCGTTTGTCTCCAGCGTCTGCCCAACATAAGGGTGATCGGCACTTGCGGCCATACAGAGCTTCGAACGGTGCGGCTTTTATGCTTGTATGATAACTGTTATTGTAGGAAAACTCGACTAAAGGTAGATGAGTATCCCAGCTGCCGCCTAGGTCCATGACACATGCGCCAAGCATATCTTCTAATGTTTGTATGGTCCGTTCACTCTAACCGTCTGTTTGTGGATGGAATGCCGTGCTTAGATCTAGCTGAGATCTAAAGGCTTCCTGAAAGGATTGCCAGATTCTTGAGACAAGGCGTCCATCTCTGTCTGAAATAATTGAGATAGGCACTCTGTGACGTGCCACAATTTCTTTTAAGTATATCTCATCAAGCTTTCCAGTGCTATCCTTTTCTCGGATTGGTAGGAAATGCGCAGATTTCGTTAACCGGCCAACTATCACCCATATCATATCGTGCCCTCTCGGGGTCCTTGGTAATTTCGTTATGAAGTCCATCGAGATTTGCTCCCACTTCCACATGGGTATCTCTGGTTGTTGTAGTAGGCCGGATGGTTTCTGATATTCAGCCTTAACCTTAGCACAGGTTAGGCACTTTCCAACATAAATAGCAACATCGCTCTTGAGTCTCGACCACCAATAGTAGTCTTTCAAGTCTTGATACATTTTGTCCGATCCTGGATGGATCGAGTATCTTGATTTGTGCGCTTCATCAAGGATGATTTCTCGTATACCGCCATAGAGCGGAACCCAAATATGCTTCTTAAAGTGTAAGGTTCCCTCTTCATTTGGCACCATGTATTTCAACATACCGCGGAGGTATTCAGCTTTACGGTTTTCCATCTTAAGGGCTTCTTGTTGCGCGTCACGAATGAGTGCAGTAAGGTTCATTTGAATAGTCATTTCTAATGCTCGAACCCTTAGGGTCTTAACCCTTTCTTTTCGACTTAGTGCGTCTGCTACAATGTTTGCAGTACCATAAAAATGATGTCGCCAAATCTTTAAGGTGAATACCACCGCACCTAGTTCCAAGTCGTACATGGTGTAGTTCCTTTCATGCACCTTTAACTGTCTTGAAGCGTAAGCGATGACTTTCTGGCGCTGCATAAGCACGCAACCCAAACCTTGTCGCGAAGCGTCGCAGTATACCACGAAGTCTTCAGTGCCTTCGGGTAAGGATAGTATCGGTGCATCGCATAGCTTAGTTTTAAGCAGTTGGAAGGCTTCTTCCTGCTTATCACCCCAGTCGCACTTCTTGTCTTTCTTCGTAAGGGCAGTTAGCGGTTGAGCTATCTTTGAGAAACTCTCAATAAACCGTCGATAATAGCCCGCTAAGCCCAAAAATTGTCGAACTTCAGTTGGGGTTTTGGGGGCTTCCCAATTCTTTATTGCTTCAATCTTGGATGGGTTTACATGAATGCCCTTCTCGTTCACAACGTGACCAAGAAATTGTACTTCACGAATCCAAAATTCGCACTTGGAGAATTTTGCATAAAGTTTCTCTTTCTTCAGTAGTTCCAGAATGGTTCTGAGGTGTTGCTTGTGCTCTTCTTTCGTTCGCGAGTAAATTAGGATATCATCGATAAATACAATCACGAATTTATCGAGATATGGTTTGCATACGCGGTTCATCAGATCCATAAATACCGCTGGCGCGTTTGTCAGTCCGAATGGCATCACGAGAAACTCGTAATGCCTGTAGCTTGTTCTGAATGCCGTCTTTGGTACGCTTTCTTCTTGTATCCTTAACTGATGGTATCCAGATCGAAGATCTATCTTGGAATAGTAGCTTGATCCTTGCAATTGATCAAATAGGTCATCAATCCTCGGTAGCGGGTACCGATTCTTGACAGTGAGCTTGTTCAACTCTCTATAGTCGATACACATCCGCAGAGTTCCATCCTTCTTCTTTACGAACAATACTGGAGCTCCCCAGGGTGAGAAGCTTGGCCTTATGAATCCTTTATCCAACAACTCCTGGAGTTGTGTAGATAATTCTTGCATTTCGGATGGTGCAAGCCGATAGGGTTCCTTGGCTACAGGGGCGGCTCCTGGAACCAAGTCTATACGGAATTCGACTTGTCGTTGCGGAGGTAGTCCTGGCAGATCTTCGGGAAAAACATCAGGGAATTCCTTCGCCACAGGAATGTCTTCGAGTTTCGGCTCCTCAGCCTTCTTGTCTACAACGTGCGCTAGGAAAGCAACACATCCTTTCCTTAAGCACTTATGTGCCTTCATACAACTGATGATTCGTAGAGGCGCGTATTGTTTTTCTCCATGCATGATGAGAGCTTCATCATCCGCCAAAGGGATGCGAATGATTTTCTCATGACAAATAACTTCAGCTTTGTTCTTGGACAACCAGTCCATTCCGACCACTACATCGAAGCTACCCAATTGAATAGGTACGAGATCGATGCTGAATCTTCGTTCACCAAGTTCTAGCGTGCAGCCTCTAACAACTTCGCCTGATTCAACAAGTTTACCATTGGCTAGCTCTATAGAATAAGGAATATCTAATCTACTAGATTCTATTCCAAGCATGCGTTTAAATTCCACAGAGATGAAACTATAGTCGGCACCAGTGTCAAATAATATGGATGCAAAGTATTGTTAACGAGAAACGTACCGGTGACCACGTTAGGGTCCTCGCGTGCGTTCCTTGCTCCAATCACAAATGCTCGAGCCTGAGCGTTGTTTCCCCCTGGGCAATCTTTCATGAAATGATCCTTGCTTCCACAACTGAAGCGTCCTTGGTTCCGCCCATTTCCGTTACCATTCCTGTTACCAGCACCATTTCCATTTCCACCATCTCTATTACCAGCACCATTGCGGTTTCCATTTCCGTTCCTTCCTTTTCCCCAACAGTCCTCAGTATGGTGACCCAGCTTTCTACACTTGTCGCATTTTGGAATGCGACAAACCCCTTCGTGATGACGCTTGAAATTGTTGCAAATGGGCAGAGTGCCCAGGTACCTTTTGGCAGGAGCGTCATTCATAGTTGCAAGAGTTTTCACCTCCTGGGGCAGGTTAGTGTCACGCTTCTTGTTGGAACCCTTGTTGTTACGTGTCGCTTGATTCAGGTTCGCATGCTTCCTTTTCTTGTCACCAGACGACTCAGCATGCGTCTCGGTCTTTTCAGTTGGGTTCAATGATAACTTCTTCATTCGCACAGCATCTTCAGTAAGGCTGATAGCCAGAGTTACAGCCTCAGTGATTGTTGTGGGTTTGGCTGAAGTTACCATGCTGCGAAATTCTGAGGCCAATCCCCAGATGTAGCGTTCAATGCGCTTAAACTCGGGAGTCACCATGTAGGGAAGCACTCTAGACAGATCATGGAACCTTCGAGTATACCCAGCAATGTCAGCACCTTCCATGGTCAAGTGCAAGAACTCAGTCTCCAACCGTTGGAGTTCAGCACGAGAGCAATACTTCTCTCTCATTTTCTCCTTCAGCTCATCCCAAGACATGCCATACGCAGCATCATCACCCAGAGTCTGGACTTGCAAGTTCCACCAAGTCAATGCTTCATCAACAAACAACCCTGTAGCAAAAGTGACTTGTTGATCAATGGTACACTTGCTCATGCGGATAGTGGCTTCACTCTTCTCCGTCCAGCGTACAAAGGCCACTGCACCTCCAGTGCCATCGTAGTTCAGTGGTTTGCAGTCGAGGAACTGCTTGAAAGTGCAGCCCTGAGCTGCGTTTCCTCCAGATGAATCTCCATTCCCATTACGTCTAGCATTGCTTGGTCCTCCACTCTGTTCGGTACGGTTCGCCTCGTACTGGGCGATAGCTGCGGAGATCCTTTCTTCCAGTAGGGCGTTTAGCTCTTCAGCAGTTCTTGGCAGTGGGGGAGGAGGAGGTTGATGGTGAGCGTTCACAGCTCTTCTGGGTGCCATGTTCTGACAGAACACAACACAATAGGGTTAGACATTTGTTTGATATCGTCCTACGAGACAGTAGTAGTATATATATACACAGGCATATACCACATAAGTGACATCAAACAATCCGCCAAATGTATAAATCAATTCATATAGCAACAAGCATGTATAATTAGATAAACACCTTACTTCACATTGGCGGTTCTTGTCTTTATACCCTAAATCATTACTCTTAAAAGAGTATTTAATAGGCTGGGGGAAGGGTGTTCACGTTTGACCTTTTCTTGTACTGAGGGAATCTATACGTGACAAGACTTGCTGTGATTTCTGTGCACTGAATTCCATAATTATGTATGCATCCATAATTACGTAACTCCTTGCACAGTTCGGACAGTTCGTTTCATCCTCATATCTCTTCCTTCAGACAAGCCATTGTTTTAAGAAGAAGTCACGTATACCTGTTACATTCTATTTCTAGTATATATCAATTATCACCCATAATTGCAAGTAATTCTTATTCACAGACAAGTGCTACTCCAGTGCACCCTAAGTCTCGTAGCGTCTTTTCTTGACTCTTGTAAACAGTTTCAGGTAGTGGATGTCGCGGAAAGTTTTATGCAATGAAAACTTTTTGAAAATTGTTTTCGTGAAAGGATCCTAAAGATTGTAGACTAGACTCGAGAAGGAATCCTGGTTCACTACAATCGCAGCTCTGATACCAATCTGTCACACCCCGTTCTTAGGCGGAAGCACGAGGTGTGATCATGAAAGGTTCTCATTGCATACGAAAGGTAAACATACTACATGCTCGTAAAATAACTTCAAATACCGATAACATTACATGACTGAAAACATAGATTCAGTGTTTACATCACAAGACAGCATGAGTCATTATCTGAAAAGTTTTACAACTTTATTTAAAAGATAAACATAAACAACATCCACGAGCAAGAGTAAGACCGCGCGCACATCCACTTTAGTTACCTGAAATACATGTGAGTTTTGGAAAAACGTCAACATAATGTTGATGTGAATTCATGCAGTTCTTGTATTGAACGTTTGTATGCTTTGTATGAAAACATGGTATGTATCTTGTACAAATCAAGTATTCTTGTATAAATCAAGTATTCTTGTATAAATCACGTATTCTTGTATAAATCAAGTATTCTTGTATAAATCACGTATTTCTGTATGTATCAAGGTTGTTAATGGGTTGCAAGGCCTTTAACATGTGACACGACATAGGAAGCAACCAAACCATAGGCATTTTTCTAGTTGTCGATTCACGACGGAGACACAAAAGCACTACTCGGTACTAGTTTTCACCAAGAGTGTGGTTGCCCAAAAACCCATTAGATCTAACCTTTTGTTCTGCGGTCTTAGTATGTACACGATTAATGGTGCTTATGGTACCCTATTCGTGACACGATTTCTCGTATCATTCCTCAAAACGCATCATAGTTGGTACTAGTTATCACCAAGAGTGCTTCTTGTTTTTGTATCCATCATACCATTTGTAAACATTGTAACATTTGTAACATGTATTTCACCCCCGAAGTTATAAAACTGAAAACAGTTAAAAGAAAAGGGGGAGCATGAACTCACAACTTTGCGTTCCTTGCGCCGTAAACTTCACCGGTTTTTGCTTATCTAGCGTCGTGACCCAAACGTGTTTTATTAACGTTAGTCACTAGACTTGTATCGCACAAGTACAAGTCACCATCTTTTATGTATTTGTTCTTGTGTTAAAAATAATTTATATTTTTAACTATGTGTCTTACTTATATTATTTTCTCAATAATAAATATAAGTATCTTGTATTTTTCACCCGAATTATGTATTTTGTCCAAAACTTCATTTCATGTTCATAACTTGTCCAAGTTATTTAATCTATCAAGTAATATATTTTCATAAATATATTTTTCTTGTATTTGTCTAGGTATGTTGTATGTGTATTTTGTACTTTCACTCCTTAGGAGTATTTAGTGTATTTTCAAGTCCTAATACACTATCACATACAATACGTATAACATACACTTAGCACAAAGTTTGGTGATCAATAAAAATATATATATATTCCTCAAAAATATACATACTTAATATCAATTTTGATCTTGAAGAAATCATCATTTCTTAACACAAAAATTAGGGAAACCTTGGTAATTATTTTTAGATACATTTTTAGGGAATAAGTTTCTCAAAAACTTATATTTTTCTAAGTGTCAAAATTTATAGAAATTTTGACAGAGTTTCCCCTAAATATGGAGGTTTCCCATGTTTACAAAACATGTGTTTATTTTCTTTTAAATCATCACCAAATATCAACAACACAGTCAAGTCTTACCGTAAGCCTAGATCATGTAAATCATACTACATCATGAACTTGAAGTTCTCGTAAAAACTTGTAGTAACTTACCATGTTATTTAGTAGGTTTAGTTACCCTTAAAAACATGGTTGTTTGTTTGTAAATCTCATTCTTGAAAGATTTAGCCATTTACAACTTGTAAGATGATTTTTCTAAAAATATTTCTTTTGTATTTTTCTTGTTACACACATGTTTCTAGTCATGTTTCAACACTAAAAATATGGTTAGTTTATTTAGGAACCATGACTTTGTAAACCTCATAAATAAACTTGGTTTCTTGAGAAAATCATTTGGAAATCATCTATTTACAAGATTTGTATTTTGTTTAAATCATTTTTACATATGAAAATCACTTTCTTCTTTCAAGTTCATGAAGACATAAAGTATGATGATCTTGGTGTTTCACAAGATCACCACTTTAACTTACTAGATCATGTGTTCAATCACAATCTAGTAGTTTACATATAATGTCTAACATCACTAACACTAATAATCAATCAACAAGAAGCAAAGCAACACAATCAACATGTATTCTTATGTATTTAAGCTTATGTTGAATATTCATGTTCATATTCTTTAGTGTTCTTGTGTTTAACAATATATACCATCTTTTAACCAACAAGATATGAAGTAATAAGAGACTACGAGGGCTCACCACTAGCAACAAGGCTAGGGAAGATTACTAGAACTTGAAGACGACAAAAATGAAGGATGATAGCAAATGAAGAAGGTCCTTCAAGATCCAAGACCACCAAGCTTCACTATAGACCTTCTTACACCTTGTGTGCACTTGAGTTTGTATGAAAATGTGATGATGAAGGTGGTGTGGTTGGTGCTTGGTTTCGGCCGAAATGGGGGAAGAGGGGAGGAGTTTGGTTGGTGTTGTGAAGAAGATGGATGCTTATGTTTACTTATAGTACTATCACAATCTTTCACCATATCTTTAAGATCTTACATAATCTAAATGAATCCAATAAAAGATCCTAGAATATCTTGGCAAGATTATTAGAGATTTAGCAAAATTTGGTGGGACCACCCACTTGGTGACCGTCCACATATAGGGGGGGGGGGGTAAAGTGCAACTTTCCAATCTCTAATTTTATAAACAAGTTAGCTTTCATGTGTAATTTTTAGGGACTTGATGTGTTATCATGTTATAAGGGGTGTTATGGTGTTCGGGGACCATAACTAGTTCAGAAACATTAAAACAATGCTTCTAGTAATATTTTTTTATGTTCCGGGTAATGTCCGGTTGTTCGGTTAAATTTCGGTTCGTTAATGTGCTAAATTGCACCGTTTAGTGTCCTTTATGTATCCTTTTGTAACCCTTTTAATTCCCAACACTTAGGAGGGTATTCTGGATAATAAAACATGAATTCTGCATAATATTTATGTATTAAAAAGCTGATTATAGCTGAATCCTGTAAAATTCTGCACTTAAAGTGCGTTTCGGGTGCTTTTTGGTGCGTATTTTAGCTTCCGAAAAGTCTATATGTTAACCCTTGTATATACTCTTTGGTTTTAATGTATTCTTGACGTTGGACCTACACCTAGGCCCTAATTTTATTGTCTGACTGCTTTCTGCAGAATTGTTGACACAATGTGTCTTACCGGTGAGTTTACTAGTGTTTCTGACGCAACGCTGTTCATTAATGTATAAAGTAATTCTTGTAGTATAAAACGTGTATGAATTCACTTGTATAGTATGTAATCGGACATTGTTGACATTTAAGCATATAATTGCAGTCATTAAATAATAATTAAAGTGTACGGAAATTACCGGTTTGGTGCCAGTTGTCACAGTCTCCCCCCGTTAAAAGAATTTCGTCCCGAAATTCAGGCTGAGCTTACTCTCGTAGGAGTTTTCTTGAACAGGCGGATACTTTTCTTTAAACTGGTCTTCACGTTCCCACGTGTACTCGGGTCCGTGCTTAGAGTTCCAACGTACTTTGACAAGTTTGACAGTGCTCCTCCTGGTCTTGTTGACTTTCCAGTCGGTAACCTCAACAGGTTGTTCTGTAAATCGGAGGGTGTCATCAATATGCACTTCATCCACAGGGATGATCACGTTTTCTTGTGTTAGACTCTTCTTGAGGTTGGATACATGGAACGTATCATGTACCCCGTTAAGTTCTTCCGGTAATTCCAACTTGTATGCCACGGTACCAATTCTTTCCAAAATCTTGAATGGTCCGATGTATCGTGGATTCAGGTTTCCACATTTTTCGAATCTTACTACGCCCTTCCAGGGTGAGACCTTTAACAAAACTTTAGCATGGAAATTGTGGATCGATTAACCAAATCAGCTCACTTTCTACCCATGAAGGAAACCTTTAGCATGGAAAGGTTAGCAAAGTTGTACGTAGACGAAGTAGTATCCTTACATGGAGTTTCACTCTCTATTGTATCAGATAGATATAGTCGTTTCACTTCACACTTCTGGACAAGTTTCCAAGAAGCCATGGGGACACAATTAAATCTAAGTACAGCTTATCATCCCCAAACAGACGGACAAAGTGAAAGGACGATTCAAACCCTGGAAGACATGCTCCGAGCATGTGTTATAGATTTTGGTGGAAATTGGGATGACCATCTACCCTTAATCGAATTCTCCTATAACAATAGTTACCATGCAAGCATAGAAGCTGCCCCATTCGAAGCACTGTATGGACGAAAGTGCAGGACTCCAGTTTGTTGGGCATAAATAGGAGAAAGCCAATTATCAGGACCCAAGATTGTACAAGAAACCACTGACAAGATTACTCAAATCAAAGAAAGACTGAAAACGGCTCGTGATCGTCAGAAGAGTTATGCAGACAATAGAAGCAAGCCGCTAGAATTTCAAGTTGGAGACAAGGTACTCTTGAAAGTTTCTCCTTGGAAAGGAGTAGTGCGGTTCGGAAAGAAGGGAAAGCTAAGTCCAAGGTACGTAGGACCATTCTCAATAATCCAACGTATAGGACCAGTTCAAACACAAATGACTAGTGCTGGTCAAAGTCAAGTGGGATTCAAAGAGAGGACCTGAATACACTTAGGAGCTGGATCGAAAATGAAGCGGAAATATCCTCACTTGTTCCAGTAAATCTCGAGGACGAGATTTTAATTAAGGTAGGGAGGATGTAACAACTCTCATCAAAATTACTAATTCTTATTTTATTTTGCCCAATAGGAAACCCTAATTGAGACCCCCAAGTAATCCTGCACAAACCCTAAAAATTTCAGAACAGTTGGAATCAGGATCAGGGCCCCTAAAACTCAGGGGGGGTATTTCCTAGTTGATATTATCTAAACAGTTTTTGATAGAACTCGAATTTTAACGAACAGTCGACTCGGCTGAGCTAGTAAGACACGGGGCTACCCTATGCTAGGGGGGCACCCCTCGCGCCATGCGACAGTCCCTCGCGCCACGCTAAATCTCGATTTGGGCGTTGGTTCGACGTTAAATCTCGATTCGTACACCGAGATATCGTCTGATTACTCTAAAAACACACACAATCACGAAATTCTGCCGTGATAACAGGGTAATAACTCGATCAGTGCTACGATTTAATGTCCGATCGATAAAAACCAATCCGATGGATGTTTAAGTGCTGCCCAAACTCGGGTTATGCTTTGTCATTCGTCGTGAATTCGATGGATGTTTAAGTATCGCACTTTGTCATTTATTGTGAAGGTTTTGATCTCGTGAGTTGTCGTAAAAAGTTGGATTAAAGTTACTGACCTAGTTTTCGTGTGCATTGTTATTTGAATTAGGTTAACAGGCTAATCAGTAGGCTAAACTCTGCCCGTTTAAATCTGCAATGTGAGTCATTCTCTTTTTACCAAATTGCTTTCAAAAATCATATTTGTTTTCAAAGTTATAATTACAGGGATTAAGTCTTTGTAATCTTCAATTACTGCCGGTATGTGGGGTTTTGTATACAATACTTGATAACCGTCACCATTGGACAACGGGTTAGCCAATGGATGATATGACCATAGTCACAGAAACGAGTCGAGTGACAAATACCGTTGGGTAATTGGTTGATATATAAACAATGCAATCACCCTTAATATTGTATATTATAACAATGTGTCGTTTTGTGCAAATGAGTGACTCGCCAGTATTTTCCTACTGATAAAACCTTTTTAAAACATGTTTCAGGTGATCTGCTGTGATCCAGGAAAAAGTGCCGTGTAGCACTACACGCTTGAAGAAGTGGCTCGATTAAATAAAGAAACATGTTTCTGTAAAAAAATAGGGATTTCCCAGTGAAATTCCCTTATTGTAAATTACAGGGTTTGTCCCTAATTATGAAATAACATAAACGGGTATTTTCAAGTTTTAAACGATCCTGTTAATAATTTCGCTGCCAAATTAAATAAATACCACGGGGTTTCTGTCCCGCGGCGCCTGAAACGGGTAAAACCGGGCCGGGGACCGTGACACGCTAACCTCCCAATGACATTCGACGTAGAAATTGCCACCGGAAGAACCGTCACTGTTAATTCTATTCTCCGTGATTGTACTCTCGAACTCAACAATCACATTTTCCCGATCGATCTTATTTCGATGCAACTTGGTAGCTTCGATATCATAGTAGGCATGGATTTTCTTCATGAAAATCGTGCTGAAATCGTTTGTTTCGAAAAGATGATTCGTTTCTCCCTTTCTAATGGTGATCACCTCTGCGTCTATGGCGACGTATCTGCGAAGGAACTCAAACTCATGTCGTGCATACAAGCAAGCAAGTATCTTCGAAAGGAATACAAGGCTTTCTTGGCACACATCGTAGTAGCGGAGAAGGAAAAGAAAGAGAAGAAAGAGAAGACGATGGAAAAGGTACTTGTGGTGCGTGATTTTCCTAATGTCTTTCCTGACGATTTACCTGATCTACCCCCGAGTCGTGATATTGATTTCCGTATCGACCTCATTCCTGGAGCCAACCCTGTCGCTAAAGCCCCTTATCGTCTCGCTCCGTCTGAAATGCGTGAACTTTCTAGTCAACTCCAGGAATTACTTGATAAAGGCTTTATACGCCCTAGCACATCTCCATGGGGCGCACATGTCCTTTTTGTGAAAAAGAAGGATGGATCATTCCGAATGTGCATCGATTATAGGGAACTCAATAAGCTTACTATCAAGAACCGCTATCCACTACCCCGAATCAAAGATTTGTTTGATCAATTGCAAGGCGCTACGTGTTTTTCTAAGATCGATTTACGCTCTGGCTATCATCAGTTACGAATTCAGGAGGAAGACATCCCTAAAACCGTTTTTCTCACTCGCTACGACCATTATAAATTCGTCATTATGCCCTTTGGACTTACCAACGCATCCGTGGTTTTCATGGATTTGATGAATCGCGGGTGTAAGCCCTTTCTCGACTGCTTCGTCATCGTGTTTATCGATGATATCCTTATCTATTCGAAGTTGAAAGCTGAACATGCGCAACATCTACGTTTAGTTCTCGAACTTCTCCAAGGGAATCGTCTCTACGCCAAGTTCTCCAAGTGTGAATTTTGGCTTGAGGAAGTTCAATTCCTCAGTCACATCGTCAATAGTCAAGGTATTCATGTTGATCCCGTGAAGATTGAAGTAGTTAAGAGTCGGATTACACAGAAAAACCCGTCCGAAGTTCGTTCTTTTCTCTGATTGGCGGGTTACTACCGTCGATTTATCGCCGATTTCTCTAAAATCGTCGTTCCTCTCACCTCTCTGACGCATAAAGACAAGCCTTTTGTTTGGGGAACTGAACAAGAGGAAGCCTTTCAAACCCTCAAGCGTATGATTTGCAACGCTCCCGTGCTCACGCTACCCGATGGAAACGACGACTTTGTAGTCTATTTCGATGCGTCTAACCTGGGTCTTGGTTGTGTTCTCATGCAACGAGACAAGGTTATTGCGTACGCCTCTCGCCAACTCAAAGTCCATGAGAAGAACTACACAACCCACGATCTCGAACTCGGTGCAGTTGTTTTTGCGTTGAAGATTTAGCGACACTACCTTTACGGTACCAAGTGTACGGTCTTCACCGACCATAAGAGCTTACAACACATCTTGAACCAAAAAGAGCTGAATATGCGCCAGCGCAGATGGGTTGAACTTCTCAACGACTACGACTGTGAGATACGTTACCACCCAGGCAAAGCAAATGCTTTTGCCGATGCTCTTAGCCGACGAAGCTATTTACATAGTGTTCGTAATATTCATGCCCAACATGACCTCGAAGCTCTTATTCGCGACGATCAACACGCCTGCTTTACCGAACGCACTTTGAAGGAAGAACGCATTCTTGGAACCGAAAGCCAACTAGTGAATAAACCAAATAGTATTTTCACTATCTCAATCACATTTGGATCCCCGATCGCAATAACCTTCGGGAGATATTGCTGACTGAAGCCCACAAATCTCGATATTCTATTCATCCCGGTGCCGACAAGATGTACCAGGACCTCTGTGCCAGGTATTGGTGGCCTGGAATAAAGAAAGATATCGCCCTCTATGTTTCGAAATGCCTGACTTATTCCAAGGTCAAGGCTGAACATCAACGATCCTCTGGCTTACTCGAAAAACCCCGAGATCCCGATGTGGAAGTGGGAAAGTATAGCTATGGACTTCATTACGAAACTCCCATGCACACCATCAGGTCACGATAGCATTTGGGTTATCGTTGATCATCTTACGAAATCCGCCCACTTTCTACCGATACGAGAAGACTTTAAGGTTGAACGATTAGCACGAATCTATACCGACGAAGTCATTTGTCGACATGGGACACCTCGTGACATCATTTCTGACCATGATGGTCGATTAACCTCGCGTCTTTGGGAAACTTTTCAATCCGCTCTCGGTACTACTCTTAATCTCAGTACCACATTCCATCCCCAGACCCACGGTCAGACTGAGCGCACGATTCGCACCCTTGAAGACATGCTTCATTCGAGCGTTATAGATTTTGGTGGTAATTGGGATTCGCATTTACCTTTAGTCGAATTCTCGTACAACAACAGTTATCACTCTAGCATTCAAATGGCACCATTTGAGGCATTATATGGAAGAAAATGTCGATCGCCTATTATATGACACGATATCGGAGACGCGTAAATTACCGGTCCTGAGTGACTAAAAGAAACAACTGACAAGATCCTCCAAATACGAGACAATCTCTTGAAAAGTCAGAGTCGTCAAAAGAGTTACGCAGATAAACGCCGCAAGCCCCTTGAGTTCGAAGTTGGTGATCACGTACTTCGAAAGGTTTCACCTTGGAAGGGGGTGATCCGATTCGACAAGAAAGGAAAGCTAGCGCCTCGATACGTTGGACCCTTTAAGATTCTGGAAAGATTTGGCAAAGTGGCCTACTGACTCGAATTGCCGGAGGAACTTAGCAACCTACACCCGACTTTTCACATTTCGAACCTCAAAAAGTGTCGAGCCGAAGAAAATTTGCATGTCCCTCTCAAGGACTTGCAAGTGGACGAAACATTACACTTCATGGAAAAGCTAGTAGAGAACATGGATCGAGAGACCAAGAAACTTCGACACTCTCGCATTCCCATAGTGAAGGTTCGCTGGGAAGGCAAACGCGGTGCCGAGTTCACCTGGAAACTCGAAAGTGATATGAAAGCTAAATATCCACATCTCTTCGTTACGCTTGCGCCTTAATTTCGGGACGAAATTCCCTAAAGTGGGGAAGGCTGAAACAACCCGAATTTCCAAGTCAAAGTCAAAGTACAAGTCAAAGTCAAAGTCAGGTTGTTACTCAGATCTGACTTTTCTTGCTTAATTATTGCTTTGTACTCTCGAGATTCGATGAACGATATATTGGTTAACGATTTTAAACGACATTTTAAACTATGTTTTACAACTTTTACAAGGCTTATCCAAACGCATTTATCGCATTTAACGCATTTACAACGCATGCTATTTAACGCGTTTTATCGCATCGCATGTTAGACTAAACGCTATCACAACGCAACGCAAACTCGAAACGCAGTTATTGGTATTGTTCTATGTGTGTGTTATTATGTGCCTTGCTTGTGTGTGCCTTATATATATGTTTTGGGATGTTATTCGCAAACGCAATCGCAACTCTATCGCATCGCAATCTCATCGTAACTCGAAACACAGATTTACTTTATGCATTTTATGTGTTAAGTGTGTAGTGGTTATGTTATTTGTGTAACTAGTTGTTTAAATATTGTTCGGTTTATCTCATCGCAACGCTTACTCGCAACTCGCTTAAACGCAACGCAACGCTCAACGCATGAAACGAAAGTCGGAAAACCAACTTGCACAAGCCGTCTGATCGAATGACCACTCGATCAAATGGCCATCCGTCCGGATGACCATCCGATCAGATGTCCATCCGATCGGCTGACCATCCGACCCACTTAACTCTCCAACGCCTTTCACCTTCTCACCTATAAATACTCACCTGTCACATCAATTGTTCACTGATGTGACAGTCCTATCCGACCAACACGCTCTCAGCTTGTTCTCAAGCACTTCTCCTTCGATTCTAAGCGATTTCCGTAAGTTTTCTTCCTAAATCTTGTACTTCCATCTTCATTACACACTTTCTCATCATCTTCTCCACTGAAATCTTACATTTTCACCATGAAATTATCGGATTTGGACTGCTTAGGGTGACGTCACCTCGGGTTCTTATGAACACTGAAGTGTGACCTCATCTCATCATGATTTGTCCAGATCTAAAAGCTTTCTACATGGTTTAACACGAATCTCAACTGGATCTAAACACTTTTCACAGATTTCAAACTTTTCCTCAACTTTCTTCACTTTTTACTCAAAATCGTTGGGATCTAGACTCATTCAGGCTCTCCACTCATTCTCTAGTCGAGAACTGGTTTGAGAACGGATTTCCACTAAAGAGAAGACCGATTCACGGGTTGAACATGGAACTTTGTCAAGAACAGTTAAGTCTGATCGAATGGGGTGATTCCCATCCGATCGACTGAGCTGGACTTGTTGTGGTTTCCCGTTGTTTGAACACGTCATCACACCCGCTCCGTTGAAACTCAAACTTTTTAACTTGGAAAATTTTACAAAATTTTTCAAAACATCTGATCGCCGATCGAATAGCCATCCGATCGGATGACCATCCGATCGAATGACTATTCGACAGGTGACTCGCCCTTTATCAGTAAGTTCAATACTTAAACAATTTTACAAAACTTCAAAGAATATCACTTTCAAACGAATAGCCATCCGATCGAATGGCCTTCCGTCCGGATGACCATCCGATCGAATGACTTGAATTGATACTACAACGAAAACTTCAAAAGTTTCCAAACAATTTACAAACACTCGCTTCTCACTCGAATGATCAGCCGACCGAATGGTCATCCGTCCGGATGATCATCCGACCGACTCACCATTCGACACTTCACTCTTTTACATGCTGTTAAACGCTTACGCTATCGTTCTATGCTCAGGAAAATCTCCAAGCGCTCCATTCAATCCAAGGCTGTGTTTATTTATTAAACACATATTTTGAGTATACTCGATCCCATTTTCTTTTAACGCACTTTGGGTGTAACATACGTTTCTTATATCAAATCACATCGAACACACAACACAACACTTTTAACGCTAACCACTCTCGTACGTTATACGTGACTCGATGAATGCTTGTATGTTATGTTTACACAGTGATTGTTTGCCTGACACCTTAGCAACGATAGTACTATAGTTTGGACTCAGCACATTTCGTGGACAGGGGTTGTTAAGGGTTATACTTCACATGGTCACAGTGGTGATAATGTGTTGCGCATTCTACAACTCGCAGTCATGTCGGTTGCATACTTCATTGTTGATAGCTTACTTGCTTCACATTTCTACGTGTTATATGTTGGTTATGCGTAAATGCTTTTGCTATATTATATGCTATTAAACTTGTGTACTCACCTTTACACTCTGTGTATTGACTTTATTTTAACGTATGTGACAGGTGTTTAGGATGCTATGTTTGCTGTGACGAATCAAGCTAGGGAGTCTAGAAATAAACTAAATAGATCTGAGTTGTCGGGGTAGTTTATTTGTCTTTGAGAACAATGTCTGTAATAACTGTTTATTCTTTATATGTTTATGGTATGGGACGTGAACGTTAAATATATTGTCACTAATAGTTGTTGTGGATTCTCCTGGAGAATCTGTTTCGCTCAGTGCCACACCCCGATGGGTGTGACACGAGTCCTATGAAGCAAATGTCGGTCTATTCAATTGAGAGGAATCATTGCATTACATCCCTGTTAAAAAACAAAATCAATACATTTAGGGAAAATGGGGTTGAAAGATGATAACCCAACAGTGGAGGATATTATTCTACAGCTTCGATAAATTCAGGGGTATTCTCAAATAATGTTTCCTAGATGTTTGAAGACTGATAAATGTCCAAAGTGCTGCTTCTTCGTTCGCGTGACGGAAAGCTACCGTGTGACAGTAAGCTACCTTGCAAAATTAAAAAATTAAATCGACACCTTCAATAAACATCGTATAGGCCTATACGATGCGTATTACTTTTCGGTAAGGGGGCATTGGCGGCCTTTGGCAGACATAGAAGTTTGAACCCACCTCAATACGTATCGTATAGGCCTATACGATGCGTATTGAGGGTGTCGATTTAATCCCCCAAGGTGTGCCAATAATACGACCCTTTTGAAAAAGGTTTGATATTTTTGGGTCGGAACTGTCGGGTCAAATCAAATTGATAAGTTTGATTTGATTTGTTTTGTTTTGGTCTTAAGTGAAAGTAAACTAGCCTAGCACAAACTCTAGCACAAACTCAATTAGGTAAAGTTCGGGCTCGTTTACTAAACAAACTTATTTTTAGATTGGGGTTCAGGCTCAAGCTCATTTAAGTTCGGCTTTTTTTTAGCCGCTCGCGATTATCTTAGCTCGTTTATACCCAAGTGTTGATGTATGGTTTTAAACTATTTATTTACCCAACATAATATGGCGGGAAATGTAACATTCTAATTTTTAATATCCCCTATCTATAAAAGGAGAGATGAGCATGACATCACAATACTGACGTGGCAGCCATATAGGCTATCCAACAATATCAATCTTATATCATTTTTGCATCATCAAATTTATATCTCCAATTAATATTTAATATTAATATTAATAATTAATAATAATAATAATAGAGAGTTGCAAAAAACAGGTGTTTCAAAATTTAAAAGATTATGGGGAAGTGTATTTAGCATTTAATGCATGTCAGTCTTCATTGTTTCATCGATCCTGCCCCCCCCCCCCCCCCCGTTCTCATCACCATATACAACCCTAAACTTCTCCTATCTTCTCTCACACTGCAACTATTCTCTTCTAAAATCCTAAATTTTGAATCCGGATTAGAACCATGTCAATCCAACTTGAGAACAACAATCTGACCTCACTCTTAGACCCCTTTTTATTTCAGCTGTATCACTCACAACCCTAATTCTCATCTAGGCGACTCTCAACCGACCCGAATTCAGATGATTATCAAGCGGTTCAAGACGGTGGCCAGATAGATAGATCTACGATTACAAATATTGACTTTCTTGCGTTGATTCATGGATATGATTAGTGATGTGTACAAAATGCAACATATAAATTACATCAATAGAGGCATAAAACCAACCCTTTTTAGTACTAATGTTGGAAAAAGCACGTTTCTTTCTTCCTTTTGAATTTACAGGACCAACTTAGCTTAAAAGAACAATAGGAACAAATAAACAGCCAAAAACCAACATAATTACAAGAAGAAGGAATAACGTGACATGCCCGACCCCTCGGCAGAATCTCCCAAGACAAAAACAAGAAAACAGAAGCTGACCACGGGGCCGTGCCCAGCCAGGCTTGGGCCATGGTCAGACCTCATACAAAAAGAAAAAGACTGCATAAGCTTCTATGCCCACCACGGGGCCATGCCCAGCTCACCATGGGGCGTGGTTAACTCTCAGATTTGCAGAATCTTGATAGTACAACAAAGAATTGACCACAGGGCCGTGTCCAGAAGCCACGGGGTCGTGTGGGGTCCTCTGCTGACAGCTGCAATAAATGAAGGAAGAGAAGAAGCTGGCCACGGGTCGTGCCCAATGGACATGGGGCCGTGGACGGGGCACTGTTCTGACTATAAATAGGGGTGCTTGTTTCACATCAAAGGCATCCCTTGGAAAACCACTTCTCTCTCACTTTGCCACCACTCCACCACCATTACAACACCAACACCCACCACCATGATCCATCTTTCATCTTTAGAGTGTGTAGTAGTCTCGGGATCCAAGATTGATTGTAAGAGTTCTTGTCAATCAAAGACAATGCTTGGCTAATCTCTTACATCACTTGATGAAGACAAGTCTTTAATGTATTTCTTTTGATTTTTAATCTTTCGGCACTTTTTAATTGGGTATGTATTAATGACTTTAATAAACAGTTTCTTATGTTGAAAGTGACTTTTCCTAACCATTTCTTCATGATGTCATTGATTTGCTCATTCGTGTCTTTACGGTCTATATAAAGCGCGTTAACTACTTGGAAGGGGGTTAGAAGGGTGGTTTGGTAAAGTTCTTGTCTCGTTCAGTGTATAGATCCTGCGAGGACTTGGTTCAAGCTTACTAGGACCTCCTTCAATGCCTCAAAGGTATTGGATGGTGGGGGTGCGAATAGCTTGAACCCCTCATATGTAAACTACTATTAAAACATTAAACCGGCTTCTTGGGATTGTATCCTCGCTGACTCAAACCACTTAGCCGAGGGTAACGTCACTCAAAAGAGGGGCCTACGACTTTTCGCATTAATAACTTATTTAATTATCTTTCAATATTCCGACCCTTTGGGATTGTATCTCTGCTGACTCAAACCACTGGGTTGAGGGTAACGTCACCTTCAAAAGAGGGGCCTACTACTATAACCAAGATAATCTCTTAAAAAGTCAAAAAATGCGAAAATATCAAAGGGTACATTAAAGATGAGTTGGATCCAAGTGATTCTATCTTGTCTATTGTTTTTCATTTCATTTATCTTTTACTTTTTAGATTTATTTTCATGTTTAAAAACTCTTCTCAAAAATTTTAGATCGATTAGACGTTGACAATAAACAGGTATTAAAAGCTCTTGTGTCCTTGGACGACCTCGGTATCTTACCAACACTATACTACGCTCGCGAAGGGTGCACTTGCCCTAGTGTGTGTTTAGTGTTAGTACAATATCGTGTTTTATAAATTTAAAACTTGATTAATGCGTAAAATGAACTTAAAATATTAATAAAATCATATCACGCTTAACGCACACCAATTAGGGTTAGGGACGTTGGGTTCGTAGGATCCAGTGGGTTCTTGAGTTTTCTCCTACACAACATCAATCGAAGCTCAGTCAGGTACCTAACCAGACTCCTTTCTCATTACTTCTTTCTACGATGATGGCAATCATTTGATTTGAGTATTTTCATCCACATATCTCTTTTGATTTAAATTAATTTGGTGAATTTAATCTGCATGGATTAGGTATGGGTTTTTAAGATTGAAGCGGTTGTGGTAAAGATTGGAATGTTAATTAGAACTGATTGATAGTGAATGGTTCCTATAAGAATGAAATTCTGCTAGATTTCGATTTAAGCTTCTGTTGTGTGTGTGTCTTAGAAGGATTGTGGTTTGTTTTGCCTCATTCTGGTTGTTTAAGCAGTTGGTAGGCTTAGCTTGGAGCAAGATGCTTATGTGTAGTGGGTGCCTTTGACAACACATTAGAGACTAACATTGGATGTTGCACATGTCAAATTTGATGATATTTTAGAAGCAACATGTGCCAAGATTGAAAGTCTTGCAAAGGCTAAAGAATAAGTTCTTAAGGGTCTGCATATTGGTTTGGTTTAATTGCTTCAATATACAAGTTCTTGAGTTTAGAAAATGTTGTTAGCTGAGACTTATTGCCAAGCGGACCAGCTTTCTCAATATATGGAGATTTGTCTTTTATCTAGAAAATGTTGTTGTCAAAGATTTATTTATCTTTTGTTATTTGCTCAAAAACAAATGGACATTTTTTTCCTACAGGATGTTTTCTTTAAAATTCAAAGTGGGCTTACATTTTCTTTTAGTAAATGAATTTGCATGCATCTTTTGAAGTTTTAATATAATATATGAATATAACTTTCATGTTATATGATTTTCTTGTTCATTTATATGATTTTCATGTTCATCCCAGTATCAAAAGGATTCAATCAAACATCGTTACCGGTATTTGTTTTTATCGTTTTCACTCGATGTAAACCATGTATTCATTTTTCTCTTAGGGTACCTATAGAGAGTGTCGGCATCGTAATCAACTAAACTGACAACAATCGAATGCCTAATTTTCCCTAACTCGAAAAGAAAATTCAAATGCTAAAAGGGCAAGTGGTGGAGTTTGTGTGGACATTCAAGGGATGCGGATTCGAATCTTTTTGCCCTTGCGATTTTTGTTTCACTTCTTTTAAATATTATATTTAACACCCATGAACTTTTTTCTTAAGTCAATATACGTTGTTGCCCGACACTTAAATAAAGTTATCTACAGCCCTAAACATTGCTCTAATCTTAAAGATTTTAGGTCAAATTGTTAGTAATGATTTTGACCATTGTGGAAAAAAAAAATATGACATATTTAATATATCTAATAGTAAAGAGATAAAAAAAAATGACTGATGTATTGCAAAATACATACATTTATCATGTATAGTTTGTATTTATTTCGTTTCGTTTCGTTTTTGTTGGTCTTTAGTTTAGAATTAGTTGTTTTTGATAGTTTTGTATATTGTAGGTATTGGTTGCTGAAAAGATGGGAAAACGCAAGAAATATGCTGAAAAGGGATAAGCAACAAGAATCGGGTGTAACGCGGCTGAATGGAAATCGAAAAAATGAAGATTTGCTGGAAAAACACCCCGTGGTGTCACGCCACCACAACCTGGAAGTTCCTTCGCGTGACGCGAAGAATTTAAATAATTAAAATTTGTTTGTATGCGCCGCGCTACGCGACGAGAAAGGGAAGTCCCCTTCACGTGACGCAAAGGGGTTGATGTCGTCAACAAAGTTGTGTTGGTGCTGGATTCTTGTATGGAAAGGTATATAAACATAATGTTGAAACAAGTCCAACCCTAATACGAACTTGGAAGATCTTGGGTGAATTTTCAGACGAATTTGGAGCTTATTCGGAGTTTCGAAGCTGTGATTGAAGGTTGGAAGCTTGTGGGAACATCTGGGTCGCTTGTTAATCATTTGGTTCACTTGTTTTTTTACTTCCACTTATTCATCATGTTTTGTTTCTTTGATATTACTCTTGTTCTTAGTTTAATTATGAACATGTTAGGCTAAACACTTTAAACTACCTAGATTGGATGAATGGTTTATTAAAGTTTTGATTTTGATGGATATTTAATTATTTTATGGATTGTTTATGAAAGTAGTCGACTTGGTTAGTGATTTGATGTATATGCATGCTTAGAAGTGTTTGATATTGTTTATTGCTTCATATGAGTCTTGGTGGATGTCTTTCACGTAATAGGTTCATGCTAGATTATGATATTGCTTTGTAATCTTTTGGGTTAATTGGCCAATACACCTTAGAAGAGGTCATTAATAATTAGATAAATCTAAGTGTTCTGCTAATCTTAATAGCTGTGAGGTGCGAGGTTATTGTTAGGTCTAAGTTGATAAATTGCTAGGTAGGGTCTTCGTGAGGAGTCTGAACTAGTTTCCCTATTGACCGTTGTCTAACAAGTTAAATCGAGAACCTAAGTTTATCCTAGGTTTATAACCCCTGAGGGAGTAGATCGAATTAGGGTACTTTTGTAAACCACTTAGATAACTCGTGAGGGAGTCTAGAACAACCGGTGTGCATAACAGCCTTTAGAGCTCCATAAGTGTCTTCCTGAGAAGGGTCGGGGGTCTTGTTCGGTGTCTCGATAGGTATACCATTAAAAGATCCCGGTTCCATAATAATTAAGATCCTATTAAATCATTACAAGTACAATCCAGGATTCCAGTCTAGGTAGTCTGGTCCATCATCTGAGTAAACCCCAAGTTAGTTCGTGTCTAGTTAATTTAGTTAATTAATTTAATTAAATCGCAATTTTAGGATATTTAGACCCCCCCCCCTAAAATATAAAAGTTAAAGTCGTGTCAGTCTAGATAAGTTAGTTAACGTAGTTAAATTGAGTCATGTGGGTTCGATTTCCGGACTTACTTAGCTTTACTAGAGTCGATCGATCCGCTTGCCGGTTAGTAGTTTAGTCGAGTTTAAAGAGTCTAGAGTTTTACTTAGTGTCTAAGTTAGGTTGTTTTTATTAAACTACTTTTAGCACATCAATGACAAAAACGGTGATAGATAAAACAACAATGTGGTGTATAAAGAAGTCTTTAACGAGTTGTGATTTTTGTGGTATTTATTTATTTCAATTAATCGTAATCTAATACTTACATTAGTACTTGAACGTTTATTTCATTAAAATGATTATTTTGACACTGTTAAGTAATATATTTTTATAAAAGGTGAGCACGGCTATCGAGGCTTAGTGTTTGTTTGTTGTGCATTAGGATATTTTAAGGGTTCCTTTATTTACACACCCCTACAATCTTATTTTCACATCCCTAGTAGTATACGGGCCGTATAAGGCTATACGACCCGTATAGAATGTTAATGCACAAAATTTAATGTGGTGGAATGTTTTGTTTGTTTTACACGTATACGGGTCGTATAGTTGTATACGAGCCGTATACAGTTATATACGAGCAATATAACTTTATACGGCCTGCATAATTTTGTTTCACAGGTTTGATAAGGTTTTTTAATTTTGAAATATGTATACGGGCCGTATAATGTTATACGACCCGTATAGCCCCTATAGAAAAGTTAATTTTTTGGTGCAATCGGAAGACCGTTTAATAAGTTTAGTAACTTTTTAAATAGTGTCATATACATCGGATTATGTTACGAGTTTGTAGTTAAACGTACTAATAATGATTAATAAGTTTCCACTTTGTAAAACGATAAATATGTGATATGATTATAATAAACACTACGACAACAATTGTTAAACAAACAACTTTACAGCTAAACATAAGATTAATATTTATAATGTTTTACATCTAACACAAACAAAAATATAAATTTTTACAATGTTTCAAACGTAAAATAACAAAAAAAAAAACGTAAAATTTTTACAATAAGCAGCTACAGCGACGGTGGTGGTGGTGCACCGCCAACTCGTGGAAGTAGGGGGCGCCAGAATGTATAGCTATAATCGCCTCGACCATCCACTGTACATCCCCCTGACTGCAGCTACATCCGACTCGACCTGAGCGAGTCTCTCCTCCACCCCCGGTGGAGGCATCACACGCGGTCTCACGCTCCGTCGATCATACGGGCGATCACCGTGTACATCCTCCGCAGCTACCTGTGATTTATCGACGGTAGCATCAATCCCCTCATGTACCCCACATCCCTCTCCGTCTCCTCCCTCTCTGTCGCCTCCCTCCCCCGACTCCCTCTCCTTCGACTCCCTCTCCCTCTGCTCCCTCAACCCCGTGACCCTCATCCCCACCATACGACCAAACCAGCCCCTGTCCCTGGACCTCGCGAGCCAAACCCATCGATAGGGCTGTGTTCCTCCCAACCCTATCAAGCTAGAGTGACACGGTCATATCCCGTGCCACCTGCGGGGACAAGACGCGAGGGTAATGCTTCGCCAGACGGGTGACGAAGCCCCCACAGCCAGAGGTACGCTTAAAAGTCTACTCGGCGAAGTATGCGGCCAACTTGTACGCCAAGTTGCCCCCCCCCCCCCCGGCGGTAAGTACGTCGTACAAATAGAATAGGTCATTTTGGGTGACCCACTCCCTGCTATCATGACCATCGGCGATCGTCACGTCGATACACCGATGTAGGTATCGATGTAACGGGTCGTAAAGGCTACTTGCTCGTGCCTTCGGGGATCACAAACTCCCCGGACCCAATAGTGCGCCACCAAGTCCACAACACGTCACTGGACGTGCTGATGGGTGCATCCAAAAATACCTGGGACACTGAGTACTCCTGTGAGTACAGACCCAAGGCAACGACGAACTCAGGAAGTGTCATCCTCTTAGTCTTCCCGCAAAGGGTGAAAGCAGTGGCAAAACTAGGAAAAATATTCAGGGGTATCCCAAATTTTTTTTACCTAGACCTATCCCTGAGAATTCGAGGACCCCAAAAGGGCCCTGTGCAGCTAGTAAAAATAGACCCTTAAATTTTCTTTTACTTAGACTCATCCCTGAGAATTCGAGAGCCCTTGGGGGCCAAGTGCGGCTAGTGTGTGTATATATAATTACTAGGTTACAGACCCATGTTGTGAAACTATTTCTAAAATGCAGAGCTGTTAATCAACCTTTTTTAATCTATACTTTATTAGCCACTCTCTAATAAAGTGAGAGAATGAAATTATTTTAATTATAGGATCTAAATAAAATTCTATTTTTACTTTCTAAAGCATATGTTAATTATCATTTTTGTATTAACGGGTGTACCACAAACATGAGAACGTTATCAAATATCTTTTTATAAAACTTCAATTGTTATTTAGAAGTTTTATAAAGAATATTTAGTTTGTAATACAAGGAACACACTTACAAATATATAGGGGAATGGATGTAATACTCTAATATCTTTATCTTTAATTTCATACAATTAGAGTTTAAAAACTGTTTTATTCATATATCCCTGAAATAGTATAGATAAAATATTCATATTTTTTTTATGTTTATATACTATTTCTTTACATTTAAAATTTTGAAAAGAACTATTTATATTTTCCTTGTATTATTTTCACCGTTAAAAAAAACAAAGTGCATGATTTTGTGATTTGTGAATTGTGAGTGCATTGTCATTTTAAAGTAAGTTTTGTGCAAGTAAAATGATAAATAAATAAAATGAAAAAAAAAAGATAGAAAAGTAATGGTTACAATAAGTTAAATAACTAATTAAGTATTTATATAAATGATTGAATATTATTCAAAGTTTGACTTCTGACATTGGAACTACTTCTTACTTCTCTTTTGTCCCCCCATGCTCCTATTATATTATATTAAAATAAATGGTTATCTTCTTCCTTCAATAACATGGTGTCCAGTTGCAAGTTCCATCTACCGGAAAATTTTGTTTTCCAAGTAAAATTTCATTTCATCTAATATTCACCTACACTCAGGGGTATCCTAAAATATGCTTAGGGGTATCCCTGATAAATAAAACGGAGATTTAGAAAAAAAAATTACACTCCGCCAAAAAAGTTGAGGGGTATCCCGAGCTACTCCTCACTACCACACAGGTCCGCCCCTGGGTTAAAGATATCGCGGGTGTCGTCAAAAAATGCTTTAAACCCCCACCCCGGGTGTCCTTAAATGAAAAAGTACATAAAAACTCTAAAGTAATCTCCTTGTGGGCCCGCCCTGCGCCGACATCAAATAAACGGTCCCACGCGGAGTTAGCTGGCATGAACTCCTGGACCCGACCGACCGATCGATTCAATATCGGTCAAAATCTGAATATCAATGGTCCGAGGCGCATCCAGCGTCATCTCTCGTAATCTGCCCAAAAACCTGTAGGCAGCCGTACCTCGGGGGATGTCGCGAATAAACTGCCCCGCCTCAGCAAAATCAGGCACAACCTCCTCCTCCTGTCCACGTCCACGTCCCCGACCCTGACCTCGACCTCTACGGGCCGCAGCAGCTGATGACTCAGCCATATCGTCTGTAAAAATAACAATCACAACTTAGAAATCACTATACGATTAGCGTGAACGTATTATACGATTACTGTTCTTGTATACGAACGTATTATACATCTCATATACGATCCGTACACATCAAGTATAGGTTTCGTATACGCACGTATTATATATCTCGTACACGATCCGTAAACATGAAGTATACGTATCGTACGCGCAAGTATTATACGCACGTATACGCTACGTACACCTCAGATACACGTTTCCTATACGCACGTATTATACGTCCCGGATATGCTAAAATATAACAAACGGGGAATAAAATATAAGGTTATACGGTCGTATACATTGTGTACGCTCGTATACAGCTTGAAATTCAAGATGTATACAACCGTATATAATGTATACGATCGTATATAGTTTGAATATTCAAACGTTATACGAGCTTATATAATGTATATGATCGTATACAGTTTGAACATTCAAACGTTATACGATCGTATAGAATGTATACGACCGTATACATATGAATATTCAGTTGCAATTTCAGTTCCATTTTTTTCAAATTCAATCATACAATCTTAATCGTTACGCTTATGTACGCTATTCGATCCTTTACTATACAATACCATAATCTAACATGTTTCGGAATCTGAAAGTATACTATACGAAAACATACCGTATAGGAAGGATGAGAAGAAAACGTCACAAACGCCAAAGAACGCTATCCAAGAACGCTCCGAGAGAAAACCGAGAGAATTTTTAGAGAATGTTGAGGCCGTATGGTGGATATGAGTTTTGTATATGTATACGGGCCGTATACATTTATACGACCCGTATACAAACTTTTATTATATTTTAATTCATTCGTATACATCATATACGATCTTTGTTTTCATCATGTATACGAGGCGTATACACGTATACGGCCAGTATACTATTGAGTATTTTTCATTTTTCTTAAATTACTATATGCGGAAGTAACGAAGATACAGTCGGTATGTGTTAATGTTGATTCGTTTTAAACATTTTTTCAAGTTCAATTTCAACAAGTTGCCAAAACATTTATATAACGTGTATGTTCATCATTACAAATTGTCAAAACATGAAATAACATTTTAAATTCATAGGAAGCCTAAATCCACGAATTCCTTGGTCTTGTATTTATCAACGATCTTATTATATTGGTCAATACGTTCCTGGTAATAGTAATACCAACTTTCTGCTGGCGTATTTCGTGTCGGTTGTCGCCAGTATCCTGATGGGGTTGGCATTGGATGTTCCCCTTCTAATCTGACGTGAATAAAATGGTTCTTGTTTACATGTACAAGCGCGACTGTTTGATGCGGAATACTATCTTCGGCTGTTCTGAACATGGGAAAAAATGAAGCACAACCACTGTCACTTAATAAGAGACAAATGACATTCCACCGGTTCGCTATCAGCAGCCCCGTGAAAGGCATTTGTAGCCACTTATCGCCGAGTGTTGTGCCTATACCAGACCAATCTAATGACTACAGAACTTCTTGAAACCGAAGTTCATTTATTGTATTCCATAAGTCGTAGTACCGGTTGCACTCAGCCACAAGCTCCCGCCGTATTGACGGCCACTCCCTCTCATGAAGCGATAAGCCGACCGCTATAGATCGGAACCCACAATTACCATCATCCTGCACATTTTGTATGTGATTGAGGTATGGATAGAAGCAAGGTAGAATGAACGGTTTGAAGTGCTTGAACATATTAAGTTGTGCGACAGGCAGCAAAGGTAAGTGCGGTGTCTCTTCCGTTGATTTTGCCACCTTCTTTTTTGTTTTTGAATTGCTAGCGCCTTTCGCAATCTCGTCGATGAACCAAGGTGTTTCAGCACAATAACTTTGTGACTCGACAAACGAGCTGTGCCTAGTAGGTTAGTTGAATGACTCTTGTGTGCCAAACCCAAGGGGTGAATCACCACAGGCGTCTGCCGATGTAAAAAAGTTGTGTCTTGAAGGCTCCGTAAACGAATCATCCTTCCTTTGTTGCTGAGCTTTTAAACTTGGACGACCCAGTGTGTTTTTTTGCATAACTGGCTGTTTGAGCTTTGTCTTATTGAGTTGTACCAACTCCTTCATCTTTTGAACCAGGTTTTTCTTAACTTCTCTCAGCTGGGCCATTAAATGTTGTTTGAGAAGCGCAAGTTCGTCGTCTAAGTCGAAAAAGTCCTCCTCGCTCGGTTTCAGTATGGAGTCCAAATTTAACTTTTTCCAAAAGGGGTCTATCAACTCCAACGGAATCATTTGACCAAAGAAACATACCAACAAACAACATAAAACATGAATAAGATTTTGCATGATGAAATGCTCTGATTATAAAATGTGGTTGGTCGAATAATGTATTACCATTCATTGCATATGGTTGCAACCGACACGCGTATGACAACCCATAGCTTGTATGCAAACGGCACACGCATGTACCATTAGATACCTTTAAGATTTCTATAGCCTTTACTTCGTCTGATAACAAGTCTAGGCAGGGATGTGAAACCTTCTTTCGTAGGAGATCAAATATTGGTTTGTTATGTGGACCCAATGTTCGGCTCCTGCTTGCTTCAATGCTTCTTTTTATTTCTGTCACCCGGTTTCTTATGAGCTAATCAATAAGTGGTACCACTTTATCCAGCGTGTAACTGGAGTCACCTAGGTAATGCTTCAAAAGGGCATGTTGACCCTCTGCCTGTTCGTTGTACGTTGACCGAAGTTCAGATATTGGTCGCTCCAGAACGAAACAAACTGGTCTCTGTATGGTTTTAACCAGTTTGAATACAAATAGTCCATAATCTCTGTAATCAAAGTCAAGTGCAGTTAAAACAAGTCAAATAAGTACGATTATTAAACAAAAATAATATAAAACTTACCGTCGCTTTTTTTGCTTGGCTATTTTGATCGTATTCGCTCGTACCAGTAGACAGTAGTTGTAGTCAAGATCGGTCGTTGAGTTAATTAGCTTACCCCACTTGTAAAGAAACCTTTCCCAGCTTTCTTCAGTTTTAAAGCTTGGCCTGCAATGTTTGGCAATGTTTTGTTGTATGTGCCACCTACATAATGAATGTCTAGCCTTGGGAAACATGGTTGCACATGCGTTCATTAGGGAACGATCTCTATCCGTTACTATTACACGGGGTTCCATAACACTATCTAATGAGTGTTTCAACCTCTGTGGAACCGATGTGAAGTTTTCATATTTCTCGTTGCTTATGAACGCATGAGCAATGCAAAACGACATCAACATGGATGTAACACCGATAATCTGAACTAGCGACAGTTTGTACTGATTCGTCTTGTAGGTAGAGTCTATAAGCAATACATGCGGGAAGGCGCGCCACAACATGTTCGAGTCCGGGTGGATGAAGAAAACATCCTCGACCCGTTCACCGTTTTCGGATGTTCTATGGTAAAAACAAACCCAACCTTCTCCAACCGGTCGAAAAGTATCTGCATTGGAGTCTCGCCGACTTGTTCCATTCGGCCCAATTTGGCCCGAGCGTTGTATTTGGTGTTTCTTATTGAGACATTATGGGGGTTCTATTCTTTAATGGCAGCAAGAATGTCTCGTGGTTTTATGTTCTGATGCGCAAGTTGCCCCACCGTCCTCTCTTCCGCTAGAGTCAGCCTCATTAGGGACGGATGACCCTCTGGATACAGAAAGGGTTCGTGGTTATGTTTAGCTTCATCAACCCTTAGATCCCAATAACCTAACCTCTTTCTGTATGTCCTGATCAGTTGGAACTTGCAACCGGTTTTCCTGGTCCTGCTGCGTCTGACCGTGGCTGTTGAGTTGTCCTGGTTGGCACAATCGCACGCAAGCCAATTTTTTAGCGGCTGACCGCTTGGGGGTTTATCGTAGATGGTGCGTTTGGTGACGATGGCGTAGCCATTTTCGCGTCCAACGTCTCTACACCACTCCACCAATTCATCCATGCTAGCAGATTTCTAACAAAAACACTTACTTATATGTGTGAATTAATGATTAACTCTAATGAATAGGATCAGGTTCGGGTCGAACCCATCGGGTTGGCGGGTTGACCCGTTTAACCAACTTATATTTTATTTTATTTTTCAAAATGTATTTTTATGTTATAAGTTAGATTAGTTGGGTATTTAAATAAAATGTAATTATTTTATATACATTCGTATTTTTTGTTATAAAATTTAATTTTAATATAAAATTTAGGTTCGGGTCGGGTTGGACCCGTCAACACGCGAACACGACCCGTTTAGCACCCCTAAATAGGATGCTATGTATTATAGTTTTTGGATGATCTAAGATTTTAATAAAAACAACATCAAACGTAAAAACGGTAAAATAGTTAACGTACAACAAATAAACGGATAATTAAATGTTATACCTGATTGTTTTGAAACTCATTAGGTTCCTGGTTAGCCTTTGGACCCTCGGGCGGTCCACCACTTATGGGAGGAGAATGAGAACTACCAGTCGGCGGTCCACCACTAACAAGAGGGGATTCAAAACTAACGGGGTGTTACGATGGATAATAACCAGCATAATTAGGCTGAAAGGCATCGAAACCCAAAGTATCCCGACCTGCATCAAACACAAGATTAGGATCGAACAGAGCATTCAGGTCAAACACACCCGGATTGTTATCTTGATTGTTATCATAACTCCCCTGATTCGCCTTGTTATCAAACACACCGAAAAAGTCACGCCAATACGACATTATAGCGTAAATAATTTGAATACAGAGAGATATAGAAGAAATGAATAGAAGTTGAATGAAAATGAATGAAATTAGTGTTGTTTATATAGAGAATTTTACGGAATATTACATCGTTTCAAATGATTAACACGCGAATCGAGGAATCTTACGTCGAATCAAATAACTCGCACGAATATCGAGGAATCTAACGTCTAATCACATAACTTGCACAAGAATCGAGGAATATAACATCGAATCAGAGAATCGTACGTCGACTCGCATGTGAATCGAGGAATAATACGTCGCATCAAATAGTAAAAAACAATAAAATAAACGAAATTCATTGTATACGGGCCGTATACGTCTATACGACCCGTATAAAAGCATCGTATAATAGATATACGACCACACTAAAATCTTATTCTAATATGGTGTATACGGGCCGTATAAGGTTATACGGCCCGTATAGAATAAAATTAACTAACAAAGGCTACTGACACAGCCTTTGTCGGTTCATTTTATTCTATACGGGTCGTATAACCTTATAAGGCCCGTATACACCATGTTAGAATAAGATTTTACCATGTGGAATCATTAGGACCCTATTTTAATTGCTAACCTTTTGATGCAACATATTTTAGCTAATATGCATGTTAAAAGAATATTGGTATCTATGTCTTTGGATCTTTTCTCTAATTCCTAATATTTCTAGGTTCGATAAAGAGACCAACAAACTAATAGGATATGCTTTCATACTTCATAGAGTACATGCATACATGTGATATGAAAGGTTTTATTTGTCATTTTTATATTTTCTCTGTCATTTTCTATTTGAGGTGGCAAGATGAGTGGGTTGGGCTACAGATCGGACATTTTTTATACATGAATGAGTTGAAATTGCCACTTTTGGTTGCTATGTTTCTATGTATACGGATCTAATTTTGGTCTTCAGTATTCTCCCTTTCGCTTCTGAAATGAAAGCTAACCCTAAATCTTCATTATCGCTTAATCGCTGCCACCACCATCGTCTAAGAAAGTAAGCACCACTCCATGTTCTTTATCAATAGTTAACCATCTCAAGTTCAATCTCTCTCATCTTCTCACGCTCAGTTCGTGGATCACGAATTTGATGCATCATTTGATTAATCAGTTAGTTTTTCTTACAGGTCTCATAATTATTCTATGACTTTCAGCACCCAGAAAGGATTTTTTTTTATATTTTCATAAAATCAATTAACTTTTAGGTTTTTGGTGCTCCGGTTTTTGGTGCTCCAATATGGGTTATTACTTGATGTTTACAATCTAAGTTTTGAGGTTGCTTTCAGTTTGGTTGCACATAAAAACATGAGTACCACTATGGCGATATGAGTAGCAGGTTTTTTATTTCATCTTAATTTTTTTAATGGAGCTTTTCTTACTAATTTGTTTGTTTATTGGATCAATTACAAGAGTTGTCATGCTTTCATATGTTATTTTTTTTCCAATGATTATTGTTGATGGTAGTTTGATTTTGATTTTGAGTAGCATGATGTTAATAGGGTTGATGGACTACTGGTATTCCTAAATTGAGTGGGTCATGGTTGATGTATGTAGTTAACAAGTTGTGTTTGTTGTGTTATTAAAACCAGTCATGGTTCTATATCATGATTCCATGATAATATGTTGTCCTTTTATTCTTTTCAACATGTGTTTAAGTGGCTGGAGTGTTTGGTTATATGTTGACTCTCCCCTTTATGCTTAAATTTGTGTTTTGTACTTAGAGTTACGGAAATATTCTACGCTATCGTAGTCTAATTAAGATTTCTTGTTAAACAGACATTTGCAAGCGTCGTCGAAGAACTTATCGAAGTAAGGACTCACTTTCAATTTATAGGTATGTATATGTTTTCTTTCTCTGCATCATGCTTTAATAATCAATGTTAGTTAAATTTTCTATATAATTGTTTGATGTGAGTAAGTGCTACAAATGAATGCATATGAAGTGTTTGTTAAAATGCATGAATGAAAATTTGTTTCCATATCAACTTCTTTATTTTGTTTGAGTTAATTACTGTTTTTGTCCCTGTGTTTTGTCAAAAATCACTATTTCAGTCTATTAGTTTAAAAATTGCGATTTCAGTCCCTGTAGTTTCACTTTGGTAACTATTTCAGTCCACCTCCGTTAACCCCATCCATTTATTCTGTTAAGTACACGTGAATTGACCACAATGCCCTTATTAATAAAAGATAAAAAGATATCTAAATGAGTTAATTACTGTTTTCGTCCCTGCGGTTTGTCAAAAATCACTATTTCAGTCCATTAGTTTAAAAATTACGATTTCAGTCCCTGTGGTTTCACTTTCGTAACCATTTCAGTTCAGTCTCCTAACACCGTCTATTTTACCATTAAGTTTTTAATGAAATACCTAAATTACCCTTGTGTTAATTAAATATGGACTTATATGATTTTATTATTGGATTTATATGATTTTATTGTTGTATGACATATGTACTTAAATTGGATTGTAGGGTTCGACCCACCATGGCTTCAATAGAAGTAGAAGTCTGGCACTATTTTTACATATATGGTTCTAGAAATTTATTTTTGGATTTTAGAATGAGAAAATGTCCAGGTAAGCCTTATTTTTCAAAGTTAGTATGTTAATTGATGTTGCTAGGAAGATATTAATAGGGGTGGGTAATGCGTCGTCGGACATTAAGAGGGTGGGGTTGTGATGCCGTTGAAGATGACCGGAAACTTTTTCCGGAAATGAGAGTAGGGATGGAGTGGAGTGGGGTGGGGTAGCGTGGGGTTGTGTTTTAACAAGTGGGTCCTAGAATACACTCTTTTAAATTTCCATGGTTTTTTTATTTAATTAACACAAGGGTAATTTAGGTATTTCATTAAAAACTTAACGGTAAAATAGACGGTGTCAGGAGACTGGACTGAAATGGTTACGAAAGTGAAACCTTAGGGACTGAAAGGGTTACGAAAGTGAAACCACAGGGACGAAAACAGTAATTACCTCATTTAGATATCTTTTTGTTTTTTTATAAATAAGGGCATTATGGTCAATTCACGTGTACTTAACAGAATAAATGGACGGGGTTAACAGAGGTGGACTGAAATGGTTACGAAAGTGAAACCACAGGGACTGAAATCGTAATTTTTAAACTAATGGACTGAAATAGTGATTTTTGACAAACCACAGGGACGAAAATAGTAATTAACTCATTTTGTTTATTGTTGATTATTTAGAGTCAAAGTAATCACATATGGATAATTAGGTGAGGAATACAATACATTATCATCTATGCAAATAGCGGGTATGTGTACCATTTGTGTTTGTATATATTTGTAGTTATGTTATTAAATGGAGTGTCTTCTATGTGTTAGATTTGTGATATTTGGGTTCCATTTTTGTTTCATGGTTTTCTTTGGGTTTTAGGTTAGTAGCACACAACCAGTTGAGGTGGATTCGTTGAATACGCGCGTATGCCTCACAGCGTCCCAAACTTCTTTCTTGGTTTTTGGTGGGTTTTTACAGCAAAAAAAAACCATCGCAAAGTGAGAGGTTGGGAGAGATGTGCGGAGGAGCAACGCAGGCAGTTAGCGGTTAGGATGATCTGGTTTGACAGCCTTTACTCTGACGACCTAGGGACGGTTGTGACCGGTGGTGTTTAAGGAGAAGATAAACTAGGGTTCCGCCATGAACCGTCGGCAGCGACGATGGTTTTTCAAGGCAGTATGATTGTTGATACTATCTCCATATGTTTCCGCTGGTAAACCCTCTTCATCATTTAAGCCACAGGCCCTTTAACCGCCAATTAACTCACATATGGTTTTTATATGTTCAGGTTGAATCCGGTGATGTCGCCGGATTCAACGAACACTTCGAACCAACAAAAGTGGAAAGCTTATGTGGTGAGTTCGTTGATGGTGGTGAAGTGAATTTCCGGCAAGACCTTTTGTCCAATAGCAGTGGAGATAGGATGTTTCCTGTAACACTTTTAGTCATTGATTGGTCATTTATTTTAAACTATTTAAAGAGGTTTGCCGGCTGTTAACATGCAAGTACATCTCAAAATAGCTTCAGTCACCCGTGGGATCTCACCGGAGCAGTCAACATGGACTGTAATGATCAACGAGTGCCAAAACGGATGGTATACTTTCAAATTCTACGATTTTGTTGATCTTTTTCTTTGAAGTTGATTCAAAACACATTTTGTATGTGAAAATGATTGCCCGGCTGGTAATCATGATATGGGTTTAAGCATTATGTGTTTTAAGCGGAACAACTCATAAACATCAGTATGTATTTGATTTTTATTTTTATTATTACCTTTTCTTTTTTAGGTACCACAATTAAAGTAGTAGTTCCTACATTCTGTCATGTTTTATTTCACAGTGGAGGGCGTAGGCGAGGACTCGGCATAGGCGAAGAAACACTTACACGAAAATGGAGTAGTGATGATGAAGATGATCTGAGGAGGACATAGGCTTTGCTTCACAAAGTATTGTCAATTTGCTTATTTTCAAAGCTTCTTAAGGTTTCGGGTTCAGACATTAAGGACCAGGTTTGAGGTACTTAATGTTTCCCATATTTATCTAAATTTATCTAGAGGCAGAATTATGAGTGCGTTGGACGGGTTGAAACGGGTAAGAGATTTAGTTTGGTCAAATGGGTCATTTTGGGTTGATTTGACCTGCATTGTTTGTTTTTTGAAATATTTAAGACAAAATTGCAGAAATCAACCTTTATGTTATACCCAAACTGCACTTCGTACCTGTCACTATTAAATCAGCAAAAACTAACTTTTATGTTCATGTTTTGATACAGGTTCAACCTTTACCACTAACCTCGTCCAAAAACTCAATTAACTTACCTCACATGCTTTGCATGTGAGGGTATTATGGTATTTTACTCGCTCATCTCCGGTTAACTTGGCTTAATTACGGTATTTGTGTTTGAGATGTTACATAAATAGTATGTGGTAGTTGTTAGAAAAAGTAAATTTATTAAAAATATTAGTAGTAGTGTCGTAGCATATTCGATATTTCAAGTTGCCTTCTGTGGTTAGTGAAAAATCGAGTTTCAGGTAATTGGAATGCCAATGGGTGGCTTTTTTTTCATATAAGTAAATAAATGTGTATACCCAATAACCACAAGAAACTTGTGGCAAGTGCGGATCTAGGCCACGTTTATGGGTTCCCAGGAACCCATTCGGTTTAGAAAAAATGTGAAAAATTAGTAAGAACCTCGTATGATTTGAAAAAAAAAATTAGTGAGAATTAGTGAGAATCTATCAAAAGGAACCCAGTGAAAAAAGTTCGTAGATCAGTCACTGACATGTGGAACCTATATGTAATGGGTAACGACTACTTGATGAATACAAGATGGGATATGAGACGTGCTTTTACGATCATAATATGTGACTGTAGTAAAGACCAAACGGGTTTCTCTCCGATTTGTTTTGTAGATCAAATGGGTTGTTGAGGAAGATGGACGTTGGAAAACAATCGAGACGACTTTTTTGACCAAAATGTTCTTGGTGGCTTGGCTTATCTATTACCTGTGTTTACTTAGACCAAAGAGGGACTAATTAATTATAATAAAGTATAATATACAAATGGTGATTATAGTATATTATATGTGTTAACTTAGACCATTATAAAATATATGATAAGAACGATTCTTGTAATTGTTTATTTATACAATGACGAAAGGTGCAGTTTACTCTTATTAAATGAAACATTATGGTTGAATTAAAAATTGAAAAGAATATTGAGGACGACAGTATGGGTAGGTGACTAGTAAATTTTTTTTTTTTTTTTTGACCAGCTAAATGTTAGTTACACCTAAGGGGGATCGAACCCCCCACCTCCAAGTTAGAAATTAGACACCAAAGTTGGTACCACCACACCACAAGGGGTGGGGCTGGTAGGTGACTAGTAAATAGTCGGTGATATATATGGGGTTCGGATAAAAATATAAAAGAAAAGAAAGGATGCTTTCATCATCAAAAGGGTATCAAGTAGATTTCATTATCAAAAGTGTATAAGTAGATATTACTCTTGACTAACAGGGTGTAAACGAGCTGAGCTAAATCGAGCTCATGGTTTACTAGGCTTGAGGTCGTTTAATTTATAAAAATTTGAGCTCGATTAGTAGATACTTTTTCAAGTTTGGTTTGGGGTCACCTCGTTTATTTATGATTAGTTAACTTATATTAGCCAATATGTGGTAACTCATTTGGTAAAGGCTTAGTAGGAGGTCTTAAGTTCAATCTCAAACAAGGAGTAGATTAAAATTTATTTAGTGTAATTTAGGAGATGTAAGCTTTGTCATTCAAAAAACAACTTATATTAATTATAATTATTTTTTATATATAATTTACTTAGTTTTTTCATAATTTTATAATTAGTAATTAAAATTATTTAAATATATATATATTAATTAAAAATTATATAAACAGTAGGCTCGTTTAGGCTCGTGTGTCCTCTCAAGCTCGATAAGCTCAGCTCGAGCTCGATTAAGCTCAAGTCGTATCGATCTTTTATTCGAACTGAGCTCGAGTAGCTTGGCTCATTTGCATCCCTACAGTAAAAATTAAACATAATCAATGACTAAGAATGATGGAATTAATATAGTTAAGCGTGAATGAATGTTAGGTTTGATTGGAAAAAAGACTTTTTTTATTTTATTAGTGGTGGGTTAATAAAAAATCATAAAATAATGGGTCAGGATGTACTAGAAAGTTTATTAGGGTAGAAAGGCTAGTGAGTAATATTGACCATCTATTTATTAATCAAGCGCTAAGATTAAATAAGTGAAATTGAAGAAAAAAAAACACGTGAGTTTGTTTAGGGTCATTCTAGTCAATCCAAGCCAATACTTTCTCTCTCCTCAAATTTCTCCTCATTTTTTAAACATTAATAACTCTTTCATTCGACATTATGTTTTTATAAAAATTGCACCAAAAAAACTAACGTTTTTTTATCTTTAAAATGAGTATGCTATAGCTATATTTTCGAAAAAAAAAATCAAAAACCCAGTTGCGTAAAACGTAATGAACAAAAAGCGTAAAAACATGTTTTTTTTTATATAACACAATAGACAAAAAACACAAAGAAATGTCTTATTTCTAAAACATATTAACCAGAAAACACAAAGAAATGTCTTTTTTTCTAAAACGCAATGGACTAAAAACACAAAAGAAAGTGTTCTTTCTAAAACGCAATGGACTGAAAACACATAAATGTGTTTTACCTAAAACGCAATGAACTAAAAACACTTTAAAATGTGTTTTTCTAAAACGCAATAGACCAAAAAATACATAAAAATGTCTTTTTTCTAAAACGCAATGGCCTAAAAACACAAAAGAAAGTGTTTTTTTTTAACGCAATGGAACACATTTTTATATGTTCTATCTAAAACGCAATGGACTAAAAACACATAAAATGTGTTTTGCCTAAAACGCAGTGGACTAAAACATAATAAAATGTGTTATTTCTAAAACACAATGGACTGAAAATACAAAAACAAAAACTGTTTTTTCATTCATTTATAAAACGCAATGACTCAATTCAAAAACCCAGATCGTAAAAATGCAATTTAAAATTTTGCTTACATAGATCGAAGCTGATTTCTTCAGATTTTTTCAACGATTGACGAAATTTGAATGCTAGAAACACTTATCAGCGATCGAATTGAACGAATCGAGTGATTCGCTTCAAAATCACAGGAAAAAAATGAGATATTGTATGAAATTAAACTGGATTTCTTCAAAAAAGTTGAAGAACACGTTGATTGGGTGTTTGAATTATATGATTGGTGACGAAAAGTGCAATATAATGTAGTGATTATTGAGATAGAAAGTGAAGAAAAGGTTGAAGATGGTGAGTTTTGAAGTTACAGAGAGAATAATGGAGAAGATTGGATAATATTGACTAAAATATTCATCCTCTTTATTTTAAATTTTGTCACATGTTATAATCCTATTGATTCATATCCTTCATATCTAAAATAAACTTTCTATTTGATCATCTCCCTCAATAACTAATCTTAGGGTTACAAAACCTAAAACAAATAAGAAGGGTAAGATATCACCATAGATGATAAATATTTTAGAATGGATCAAGTGGGAAAGATAATTTGTCCAAGAGAAAAAAACTGAATATGCACATACAAGTCACATACTATCCCCCCCCCCCCCCCCCACCCCTCCCCCTTCATTTTTTAAATGTCCATAACTTTTCTATACGCCATTTTTTTCTAATATAGCATAAAATCCAGTTGAAAAACACAATGATTAGAACTTTTAACAAAATATATAGAAACATGTATATTTTGCGGTTGGAATATATGCTTATGATAAATTACAAGTTATAAAAACATCGTTGTAATTAGTTAGATACAATTTTGTAATCAAGCAGTTCATCATTCATTAAACCTAAATAACTTGGACGCACAATTGTAATAGTTTAGACGCACATTATTGTCCCAATGTATCAACATTACTTAAAATGCACTTTGTTTCTCTCATAGATAAATCAATACAATACTAAAACTAAAATTTTAAAAAAAATTATTTTATGTTAGGGTAAATTACACTTTTCGTCCTTTATGTATGTATCGGATTGCAACGGATACCGTTTAACTTCAATATGAGAGCTGAAATAGTAGTATCATGATTCTATTGCTATTTGGTTAGTCGGCATGACATATGTATTATTGTTTTATAGTTTACTATAGCCTTAGACAATGAGTTAAGACATGAGTTTCATAGTGATATACTTCCCATTGTTTATCATCAAAATAGATGTCTCTTCAATCACTAAAGCATTTTTACATGGTACCATAACAACTTGTATCGAAGTCGAAATTATTTTAGTATCAAATTTGGCTTTTCATCATGAAATATATTAGTTGGGCTATTTTAAAATTGCAAGACAACTAAAAAGGCAAATGAATAAATTAATTTCATCATAAATAAGAACCATAGCAAAATTCAGACATAAGTCCCTCTCGAAACTCTTGTTGGATCCAACCTAACAATTATGTGATATTCTCAACAAATATTAATGAAGCTAACATATATATATATATATATATATATATATATATATATATATATATATATATATATATATATATATATATATATATAGGACAAAGATCCGTTAGGAACCACCCCTTATTGCGAGAACCGCGAGAACCAGTGTGAACACAAACAGTAATTCCTAAAAAAATCTAAAAAACACCAAAAAAAAAAAAAAATTTATTTTTTTACTATTTTTTTTGAAAAATTCGTAATATTTTGTTAATAAAAAAAAAATTCAAAAAAAAAAAAAAAAAAAAATTCCGAGTAACAGTTATCCATGCACATGTGCATATGTATCGTTTTTTTGTCAAATTCTGTAATTCATTACAAATAATAGTCAATTGCACTTTCATTTACACTACCACGTGTAATACACTACTTTTTACGTTAACAATGTTAGAAATGCACATGTGCATCTATATGTATCAACAGGAAATAAGGTGTTTTGGTACACTACTTTCTCTTTCATCTATCATTCCATCCATAATACACAAGCATGCACATGTGCATTTTTGTCATTTCTTTGACAAATTCCGTAATTCATTACATATATTAGACAATTGCACTTTCATTTACACTACCATATGTAATACACTACTTTTTACATTACCAATATTAGAAATGCACATGTGCATTTATATGTATCAACATGAAATAAGGTGTTTTGGTACACCACTTTGAATACACTTTCCCTTTCATCTATCATACCATCCATAATACACTACCATTACCTCCTACCATCCATAATACAATACCATTACCTCCTACCATCCATAATACAATACCATTAACAATATTTTCACTTTATTACATGTATGTAAACACCATTTATACAATCCAATCAACATATTACATAAAAAATTGACAACTATAACCAAACCATCAACCACTAGATATAACTAACCAAAAAACATGTATATGGGTCTACTTCTCCATTTAAAATCACAAACTTTTTGTATCAAAACACGTTATATCATGGTTATACCTAATTATGCACATGTGCATTTTGAATATTGGTAATGTAAAAAGTAGTGTATTACTAATGGTATTGTAAATTAAAGTGAAATTGTCTATTCCTGATAACGTATTACCGAATTTGTTGAAGTAATGATACATATGCACATGTGCATGGATAACTGTTACTCGAAAAAAAAAACGTTTTTTTTTTTTTTTTATGGTAACGAAATATAGCGATTTTTTATTAAAAAATATTAAAAAAAAATAAAAAAAAAAATTTTGAGTGCTTTTTTGATTTTTTTTAGATTTTATTTTGTGTTCACATTGGTTCTCGCAATAAGGGTGGTTCTCGCATGAACCTTACCCTATATATATATATATATATATATATAACAACTAGGATTTTTTTTTTTTGAACGGCGAAACTTCTATATATATATAGAACCCAACAAGAAGCAGAAACAAAAGATACAAGCAACAAAAAACAAAACAAAGCACAAGGAAAACCAACATTACACTAACTCGACAACATCAAAGTTGGACCATTTGTCCCAGCCAACCGATGCTCCCTTTCCCCTATGACACAACCAAAGGAAGGAGTCTTCCTTTATACTCTCGACAATTCTTTTAACCGGGATAAAAAAAACCTCATCAAACGTCTTCTTGTTACGAGCCATCCATATTCTCCATATCGATGCCAACAAAACCATGTGAACGATTTGCCTCCATTTCATCGACCCAGGGCTGTTATCGATGGCCTCGAAAATCCCGGAAACGGAAGTCGCCGAAGCCGGAAACGGGATTCTCATCCACACGAACACGTTCCACCAAATGCACCTCGCAAACAAGCATGAGACGAAGATATGATCCACATCCTCCTGTTGGTAGCCGCATCTATCACACAAAAGGCTCTGGATACTGATACCCCTCACACTTAATCCGGTTTTCGATGCTACTTTACCCAACACCGCACGCCAAGCAAAGAAATTGACTTTTAAAGTGGCCCAATTATTCCAGTAAAATGGACAAACATTATCAGTAATTACTTCACCACTAGCTGTTGGGATTGAACCCTGCCAGAGGAACAGATAATGAAAGCCAAAACCAGATCATGACAGTGGATTCACAATAAGCAGCAGTTTACACTAAGTCTTCTCCCTTGAAAGTGATTATAACAGCTGATGGTCTTATATCCACTGCCCGGATACAACTGCTGTTGTTCTTCTAACTACTGACGAAGCCAGAAGACTGCTGTCACACCCCGACCACGTGAGACAACGAAACGTGGCGGAAACGTCGGGGAGTGTTGTAACATAATTAATTGTTTCAAATCCATGGCAATTAAAGTTTCGTTTTATTAATCAAACAAGAGGATTTACATCGTTTAAACAAGAAACAAAGAGTACATAACACAAATTAACTAGTTCTTGCTTCGTTTTAAGTCACTAAGGCACAAGTCTGCCTAGGTGTATCTTGATCAATCCTATGCATCAATTCCTGAAAACACATGTGAAAATAGGTGCGTCAGCATAAAAATGCCTGTGAGATACATAGGTTTTGTGAAAATAAGATTCATGACTTAAGTTTAAGAAAATGTTTAATAAAATTTAGCCATGGACCTTGTAAATTGATTTGTTTTTGTAAATCGTTTGAAAAGCAATAAGACCAGATGATATGTATAAATAAGAGAATAATGTATGGTTAAGTGAATAACCAAGTAAAATGAGTTTGTATAAGATAAGTTGTTTGTAAAACAATGTCTTGTGAAAAGTATGTTATTTGTATAAAATGTTATATGTCTCAAATTGAAATGATTCAAATAACGCTACGATATGTAATACCATACAAACACTTATATATAGGAAGTACCAGCGGCGTATCCACTATGCTTGTATCATATTACTCACGCCTCGTTACTTAAATCACTTACCCAAACCAAACATCAAGATGTAATGTTTAACAATTGTAGAAATGTTTAGGTATAGTCAAATGTCTATTGTCAAATGGTTCACATGGTTCAATAGATACAAATGGTTCACATAATGTAATATAATGTGTTCATATGCTGGATGAGCATATGCAACAAATTGTAATGTAAAACAATGTACTAAGTATGCACACAATGGACATACATAGTATGAAATGTAATGTAAAACGATGTACTAAGTATGCACACAATGGACATACATAGCATGAAATGTAATGTAAAACAATGTACTAAGTATGCACACAATGGACATACATAGCATGAAATGTAATGTAAAATAATGCACTAAGTATGCACACAATGGACATACATAGCATGAAATGTAATGTAAAACGATGTACTAGTATGCACACAATGGACATACTTAGCATGAAATGTAATGTAAAACATGTACTATAAATGTACTAATGAACATAGCAAGTATATGATGTGAAAACATGGAAAGCATGAAAGTAACAAGTAGGCACATGTGTTTCACCCCAAAACAGTTTGAAAACGGTAAAAGAGGGGTCTATGTACTCACTTGAGATTGCTTAGTAGTCCTTGAGTAACAACCAAACAATGCTAGTACATCACGAATATCAAACAGCACCTAATATAGGTAACTATGTTAATATACCGGACCTAAAATCGGAGGATTGGATAGAATGAGGGTTCGTAAACCAAATGAGTATGGGAACTCATGTAATATGGTTTAACAAAGCCCACATACTAAAATGAAACCTAACCTAAGTGCTTACGACCCATTACGACCCGTTTAGGTAGCTTATGCTACTTTAACGCGTCATTCGCGTAAAACGCGTTCGGAACGCCTAACTAGCCCTATGATAAGTAAAATATGCCTTAACATGTCTAATATTGTTACCAAATCAGTTTACATACCAAAAGTTATGCTACATATGCTTAAAATGAATTTTGGCGTTAAAAGGGCATTTTGGTAATTTACCTAAGGCATATATACTACCTATCATACAACTACTCAAACGATGTGACCATAAGGTATAACCTCGGAAGGTTATTCCCTATACAACTATGGTCACCTAATGTGTTTGGTCGGATCCTAATGATCGACCAAACGGGTCGGGTTCGAAAGTATAAGCGATTGTTTAGATCGCTTACCTTACGACCCTATATAAGCACTAAACTAAAAAGTGACGAGCTAAGCATGTTAAAACATGCTTAACTAAGTTTAGAAAACAGGTTTGGTATCAAAACAAACGGTTTTGATACCTAAGAGTAGTTTGGTTACAAAATACGCAAGAATGCGCATTTTGGCCGAAACTACGACTCGTCACTGAGCCTAGATAACGTGGTAATCAGTAGGTATAGTCAACTAAGGACTATAACCATCGTGATTACGCTCACGTTATGAAGTTCAAACGAACTTCGCATTGACCATAAACTGGTCAATGTAGAAAGTCAAACAAAGTTTGACTTTTAACGCTTAAAGAATAAAAGAACGAAGGAACACTTACAAAGGGTCCCCGAAAGCTTTGATTTCCAAATATTTCTCAGGTATGAAGTGATAGAACACCCCAACTTAGAGAAAAAATCAGATTTCAAGTGGGTTTTGAGTTGTGATGGGTTGGGTATATATAGGATTAGGACCACCGTTAGGATCGTTTCTCGAATACCGTGCTTTGATCTCACCCGTACACTTGTTGGAATGTTATGGAACCCAAATTGGCCCCCCACCATCAGAGATCAACATGTGGCATTAGGTTTGGGAGTGGGTAACAGCTGTAACCAGCTATTTAGAAGTTTCTAATGTGCTGGGGACCCCTTACGGACCGTAAGGGTGATGGCTTATGGTTCGTAAGCCATCCACTTTGCAGAATTGGCAGATTTGGTCCATGCACCTTGTTTCATTGCGTAACGGCACTTCTAACACCCGTCAAACCCAATTTCAAGCTCCAAAATGATGTTAAGACATAGGGAACATGAAATATGCTTGAAAACATCTCGGATGTCGGTTCGTTTGGCCGTACGGTTGCGATGTTCGGTTAATTACGACGGAATGCGCATAAGCGCGAAAAACGATCCAAATTGCGTGACGAATGGATTTTTCTTATGCCAAACACTAAAATAAAATATTTTAGTGCTTACATAAATTTTTGGATGTCCGGATGTATTCAGAACATAAGTTATGCACGAAAGTGCAAACTTGTGCACTTTTTGACGCTTTTAGTCCATGAATGACCCAAAAGTTTATTTTAGCACACTGAACCCCTCAAAGCCTATTTCTAAGCTATGTAAAGGATATTTATGGTATGTTTAACTTATGGCCATGTACCGGAATGTCTGTTACAGTTCAAATTGGCATACTTTCACAGTTTGTCAACTTTAGTCCCTGTAAGCGATTTAACTTGATTTTGCCATACCAAAGCCTTCGAAACTTATTTCTAAGTTATGTAAAGGTAATTTAAGGTATGTTAAGCCTATTTCACTATTCCGGAGTGTTCGTTGCATTAAACTGGTTATATTTACGCATTAGTGCGCGTATAACCTTCCAGAAAGTGATTTAAAGCTTGAAATCAAACAAAAATTGATATGTGCAAAAGATACACATATTTATACAGATCCCAAGTATGAAATACAATATTTAATTGGCTTGGTATTTGTTTGATGGTCGCAGTGACCCAGGTGTCACAGTCTCCCCTACTTTAGGAAATTTCGTCCCGAAATTTATTCGTAGGAGTCTATCTGTAACTTTGTGTCAAATAACCACCAGAGATAAGGCATAATCCTGATATTTCTCTTTAAAGGACATTTTTCAGAAACGAAAAATGCACGGAATGAGTCTTTTTCCTTATTGGGTATCTTTCAGAAACGAAAATGCACGGAATGAGTCATTTTCCTTAATGGGTATTCTTCAGAAATGAAAATAAACGGAATGAGTCATTTTCCACAATTTCTTCAGAAACGAAAATGCACGGAATGAGTCATTTTCCACAATTTCCTTAGAAACGAAAATGCACGGAATGAGTCATTTTCCATAATTTCCTTAGAAACGAAAATGCACGGAATGAGTTATTTTCCACAATTTCCTTAGAAACGAAAATGTACGGAATGAGTCATTTTCCTTAATTTCTTTAGAAACGAAAATGCACGGAATGAGACATTTTCCACAATTTCTTCAGAAACGAAAATGAACGGAATGAGTCATTTTCCACAATTTCTTTAGAAACGAAAATGCACTGAGTCAACTCTAGACACACGACCAAACTTACTGTGGTTTCTGTGCACTAAATTCCATAATTATGTATGCATCCATAATTACGCAATTCCTTGCACAGTCCGCACAATTTGTTTTGTAATGTGAAGGGGAAGAAAAATTTAACCTGTGAAGAGTGTGACTAGACTATCATAGGGTCCTTTTAATTAGATCGACAAACGATCTCTTTTAATTAGACCACCAAGGAGTCTTTTCAGCTATTTCATCACATGATATTCCTAACCAGATTTTTAGATCAATCTGTTTAACTAGACCACTCAAGGGGTCTAATTATGGAATAGTACAATATAATCCAAGGGTCTTTACTATTACGTAAAAGCTCATTGAGGATTTAATATAGTACCTTTGGATATCCTACTATGAATCCCTTATACGAAGATATGGAAGATTCTACGAGGATTTAGATAACAAAACTTGGATTACACAAAAACATAAAAGGAAACACATAAGCACATAATCACATAGTTGTTTAACTTGGTTATTAATTTGTTATTAACTTGTTATCGATTGAATATGGATATTCAAGGTACACCGGGAAACCAGTAGATGGGTTCAATGTCCTCTAGGATCTATCTGAAAAGATATGATGATCTCCCAAAATTTCGATTTTGTTTTCAAAGAAACGTAATATTCGAATTTAAGGAACACAACAATTTTAGGATTTACGGAAATACCCTTAGGTACCCTATTAAGGATTTATAGTGGTACTTTGGGTATTCGTCCATTGTTGTAACTTGCGCCTCGTACTTCGTTTTTCCTTGGAAGAAACGAGTACTTAGGAATTTCGTGGGAACGCAAGATATCATAAAATGGAAAAAAAATTGGGGGGGGGGGTAGTTTGCTTTTCAAGGAATACGATTCCGTGATTGTCGGTATTGTAGGGGATATGTTGTTTATACATATAACCACATAAATACATTGCAATGTAAATAAAAGATTTATTTATAAACAATGATAACAACTGTTTCATGGACCTTGACAACAAAAGAAAATAATACATAAGACGTGATTATTTCTAAAGGGTGTTGTCTTCTAGTCGGTCAGATGTTCATCCCTGTGCTGGATTTGCATTAGCAAGCTTTGGGCAATTTCTTCGGAAATGACCCATCTCGCCACAATTGTAGCAAGAACCTGGGGGAAAGCAAGCTTGAGCAGGATTGTTGTCAGCTTGATTTGGTGCAGCTGCAGCTTGACAAACTTTTGCTGTATGACCTTTAAGTCCACAAATTTGGCATTCGCGGCACTTCACCCTAGCATGATGATGAAGGTTACCTTGGTTGCACAAGGGTGAAGTTCCATTGTATGGCTTCCTAGCAAGGGGTTGAGCAGGTTGGTTGGGGACGGCTTGATCATTGTGAGTAACCATGGCGAAGTTCTGAGAAGCCTTTCGCTTCTTTGACTTCTTAGGGGATCCAGTCTGTTCATCCATGGTCTTTGATTCCTCAATTGGTTTCTTGTCACTTTTTCGAAAAAGTTTACCTTTCCTGATTTGAGATTCAGTCAAGGTTGCAGATAGCTCAATGGCCTGTTTAACTGTAGTGGGGTTACTACCAGTAACAATGTCCTGAACTGAGTCAGGGAGACCATCAATGTATTTTTCGATCGCCTTATCCAAAGGTGTAACCATGGTAGGACACAACAGGCTCAGCTCCTCATATCGATCAGTGTATGCTCGATGTTCGCCGCTGTCTTGCTTAAGATCGTCGAATTCCCTTTCCAAGGCCCTGATCTCGTGACGAGGACAGAATTCCTTCATCATCAGTGCTCGAAGTTCTTCCCACGTTTGAGCCAGTGCCACTTCGGCACCCCTATCTCTCATCACACCGTTCCACCATGTCAAAGCTCGTTTCTCAAAGACACTAGATGCGAAATCTACCTTTCGCTCGTTTGGACATTGAACATGTCTGAAGGTGCTCTCTAAACTCTCGAACCATTGTAGAAGTGCAGTCGCTCCTTGAGACCCAGAAAACTTTGATGGCTTAACCGAGTTGAACGTCTTGAAGTTGCAGGGGGCATTATTGTTGTTGAGGGCTTGGTTACATTGAGCAACGATGTTCGGGATTGCAGCAGTCATTTGCTGTGTAATGACAGTTGCCAGCTCTTCAATAGATACCGGATTTTCGCGTCGAGGAGGCATTCTAAAAAAAAAGGGGAAACAAGAGAGAAAACAAATGAAATGGCATTGGGTAAGAATAGGATGTTACAAATACCGACCAAAATCATGGGTGATGGTCATTTGTTTGAACCATGAGGCAAACAAACGACACTCAAAGGCTGAATCAAAGCAATTAGATCCTCATAATGTATCGCGAAGACATGCTCGCCTATAAGTGGACACTCACCCCAAGAGTTCCCAGGTAAGAGTGACTGGTCCGATTATGTGGATTTGTACGAACACTCTAGCCTTAGACAGAAAACTCAGGGTACAGGCATTCACTCTTCCAGTTTGCACGTGTTCACACTATTTAGGACCAAAAACTTTGACGAGAGTTTGAAATTTAAGAGGGGTTCAAAACCTTACAACTGAGGGTTCAAAACCTTGTAATCAATCATCCCAGAACAGATGATTAATTTTCAAAGCGGATTCAAACTTTGTGTTCTCATTGTGGTTATCACCTAAGGATAGGTGAAGGTGTCGTTTTATGACTAAACGCAAGTAAACTCGCGTAAGGGTCCTAGGAAGGTTATAGACTAGGTCAAAGTTGTAACACCCGGCATATATAATTGGGACTTTAATATAATTTACACGTTTTTAAAAACAAAAATACTTCGATTCATTAAAGTATACAAAATAGAAGTTTTTATAGTGTCAACTTACTAGTTAACTACTAACTAGTTTAACATCCCAAAATATCAAATCAAGTAATTACATTATAAAACATTGTTTCCGACAAGACTAGGTAAGCGCGGAAGCTTCAAAATGTAGTGTTCGGTTCTTCAAAATATGCTTGATCGCCATCCGGAAAATCCCCATCCTTACCTAGAGTCAAAACCATTAATAATATTAGTTTTGACATTGAATTTAGTATGCAAACAAGTTCCAGCATCAGAATATATAAAAAAAAATAATAATAATTTTTTTTTTTGGGTTCTGCCGCGTGTCGCGGCAAGAGACATTGAATCCGTCGCGACTCGCGACGGCTTCCGCGTGTCGCGGGAGTTACCAAGGATTCTTCCGCGTGGCGCGGGGGAAACCTTTTTCCAGCAAGTACAGGTTTGCAACCTGGTAATCTGCCCAGCTCCGAAAATTCACAAACTACTAACTTTAAGTTATCATAACTTTTTACTCGCTAGTCCGTTTTAACCGATTCTTTTTCCTATGAGTCCGTAATAAAATTACGGATCTAACTATGTAGATTTCACGTCGCGGATCCCAAGTTACCAGCAATTTGTTCATGACTTCCTTATTTTAATTATCCGACCCATTAGCAATAGTTGCATAATACTACATTTCAGTTTCTTATTACTCTTAGACATGGTTACCCAATTTCCCCGGGCTTATAACCTTGGCATAATTGCGTCTTTCATGGACTTGTTTTCCCTTAGAACTAGAAGCTTATTCCCACAGAATTCCAATATTCCGTTTCAAGCGATATTTGCATCTTACTTCTATAGTTTGATCCAATATCCCGGATTCACAAACTTGAAGTATCATAGACAAATTCGTAAGCGTGGTGAAATCCAACACTTAACAACATACGAGACTTTCTAGTTACTACTTCCATGATTCTTTTATGGCATCAATTCGACCCGTTTGACTATCTAGTGAAAACCATCACTTTATTAACAAGCCAAACCCAATTTCCAATCTTTATTTTGACCCGGTTGATGGTCGAGTGAACTTCGCCACTTTAAAGACACATCAAACGCATCTATTACACTACGACTCAATTTATACATTTAACCCAAACATATACGCATAATTTAACGAGACTAAAGTCACGTACCTTTAGAGCACACCTTTTCCACGCGTGTCCACTCCGGCTTGTCCGCTTGACGACTCGGACCCTTTGCCTAAAGAGTTCAATTCACAATAAATTTAGAACTCTTTCATAGGCCTTAACGCATAATTCTCTGTAATAATCATATCTGCATTTTCACTCAACTTTTAACATTTTAATCCTCACCTAGGCATTTTATCAAACACCTAGCGGGTCAGATTTTTACACAATCAAAACCAAGTTCATGACTTGTAGTTCTCATCTAAACCAATTTCAATTAAGCATATTCCCACATGTCTTAGCCACTATATTTCAGAAATTACCTCTTAGAATTCATATTACACTTGGACAAGAATCACAAAATTCTAGTGTTTATCAAGTTTCTACAAACTTCTTAGTCACCTACATTGGTGATTATAATCCTACAAGCTTTATGCAAGATTTTGACAAGAAAACATCTAGGGTTCATCCCTAGACACAATAACACTTCTAATTTCGTCCATGCAAGACATAATCAAGCTAAATTTCAGTTTTTCACAATTAACCTAGAACTTGAGATGAATCAAAATACTAGAATTTTGCATACCTTGTGATCCCTTCAGTGAGGTGATCACTAATTCGTGTTTAGAACTTGATTTGGGACTGAATTGAACCTCCAATTGATCAATTTTAGTGAAACTAGGGTTTGGAGGGGAGCTCTTGTTCGCCCCCTGCTTCTCTTGATCGACCAAACACACTTCCAGTGTGTGTTTGGTGTGGTTATTTCAGCTTAAAACACTTAAGTTTCCAACTTTACAATTTAGGTCCCTCTACTTTTTCATTTGTTAATTAGGAGTTCCATCCATTTATTTGGCATCACAAGACTCACATCTAACTGGGTTATTTATTCCTAGTTAGTTTATTCTCGTTTATTTTATACTTTATAATTCTAATATAAAGTTTTATATTTTCGGGGTGTTACAAGTCCACCCCCCTTAAAAGGGTTTCGTCCCCGAAACCTTCTTTAAGTAGGCCTTTGGTTTGAACCTAACCGTCTTAGTTTCGTTTTTCAAGGCATTCTTTCTTTTCCGGCATAAGGCTTTTATTCGTATTGACATGTTCGTCTTTTAGGCATATGTCCTATTGGACCGTAACCTTTTATCATCTATTTCCTATCTTTGTCGCCTATTTGACCGGGTTGTCTTTTGACCATCCAGTCACTGAGTCCGTCAGCATACTTACTTCACGCTAATCTTACATTGACAAGTGCTCTACATAGGTCACAGCATTATTTTGACTATAACTTGTTTTATCGCCTTGACCAATTGGTCACCATTTTACCCCATACCTCGTTATTTGGGTATACTATAATGCCGTCATCGGCACTTTGCGTGTTCATAATTTCACATCTAATAACTCGTATTATAACGTGGCTGTATTTTGTACCCCTTCTGTGTCCGTGATCACATCACGTCATGCTTAGGTTTATGTCAGCTTTTCATTATTATGAATCTTCCTTTGAATACATCGTCTTACACCTATCGGCGTTAATACCTATATCCTTTAGTATTAACCATTTTCTAACTTCTCTCGTAATACTTATATTTGTTAGAATGTCGTTTCTTACTAAAACTGAATTTTAGTTTAATGTTTTTCTCTTTTACACATGTCAATTAATCATATCAGAAATTGACGACAAGAATTATTCTTCTCCGTTATCATTTTACGCGGGAAATTATGACTGGTTCCCACGCTATATATTATCGACCCGCAGGTTCCTTTACTTAGCCTCGTAGGTTATTTTATTAGGTCTTCATATCTTTATTTAATTGCATAAGCATACATATGGCGTTAAGGCACCTCCTTTTTATGTTTAGAATAAATAATTTTTTTCGCTTTCAAAATTTATTTGACCTTGACCGTAGTCTAAGGCTATACTCATTTTCTTTCGGATTATCTTTCCGACTCTATGACTTCTTATGTCACCTTCGCGTCGGTTTATTTTACTCATACCGTTATTTGGTTTATGGCCTTATTTCCTTTCAACCCGTTACCGGGTTCGTTATCTTAATGTTTTTAACACCCCGGTTTTATTGGTTTGCGTTTTCCTTTCCATATTCTTTTACGACCTATCACATTGGTTCAGTAATATTTCGCACTTTCATTATTCGGGTTGCGCTTACTTGGAATATCAAGTATTATACTTTATTCGGCCCGTCCAATATTAAAATAGTTGAACATAACTATCGAAATTCTGTTTTTGCGAAATTTTATTGTCCTTTAGTTATAACTCTTAATCCAAGTCTTTTGACTTTTAATCTGCGCCACCGTCTCTTGGTTTACGTATAGATCTGTATTCCTCTATCGGGTATTTTACCGAAGTCATTATAAAGCAGCCATTCCGGCATGTATTAAGACTTTGTTTTGATTTATTCAGTAGTATTAGCGTATTCCGTCGCCCTTATTCCACCAAGTCTTTTATTCTTTCATTCTTCTTGTTTGACTTGTTCGCGTGTACTTTATCGCTTATAATAGTCAAACTTTACCCCTATTCCCCAACATTCTTGTTTATTGGTTTATATATATATATATATATATATTATTCTTATCCCTTTCCTTGGGCTTATTACCTTAATGTAACACGCTCCCGTCATCCGGCTTCCGTTTACCTTTATTATCAAGCATTTTTGCTTATTTGATCCGAACACCACCTTTCTGTTGTTAGCGACCTTTAGGTTTGTTTCTTTTACTAATGTTCCGAAGGCCCATTTCTAATGTCTTATTTAGTAAAACCACTGTTATGGTTATACGGCTTTTGGGGTTTACCCGTTCTTATTCTAACACTTTCATAAAGTTTATTTTACTAGGCTTTTATATAATCACATCCATCACTGCGATCATCTTTCTTCCTCATGAGGATTTGATTAACAATGTATTACTTGGATGGTTACCCATACTCAAGTTTCTAAATTTGCATTTATTGATACTTTATTATTCATAGTAGCGAATAATACGTATCATCCATTTAACTTCTTTTTCGCGGATATTCTCGGTCCGAGCCTTAATTTCTCATCTTTAACCTTAGTCCTATTGTAACAATAACAAAATTAATTCATTTAATTTTATTATTCCTTATTGTTGCATGAAATTTATCTACATCGTTTGTTGATGTAAATGATGCTTCTACACGTTTTATTTAGTTTGACCAAGTCTATAACCTTGTCTTTGCTATTTATTGCTATTGCAATTTCCGGGTTCAGGCGTAATTATACTCCTTCTCATTACCACATTTATTCACTTCATTAAGTTCCCGGGTTTGAGTGCACGCGCACACCTTCCCATTGCAATTTTCATCGGGATTACTTTTTGTCCCGACTTCACATGCTCACCATTATTTATTTTCTTATCTACATATATATATATATATATACATTTATATGGGTATTTCTTTTACATAATTCACCCATTTCATTACTCATATATGCCCTTATGCAACTATTATTCGCATTCGTATCGAATAAAATTTGTGTTAAATTAAATTTACAAGAAACATACCTGAAATGACATCAGGTTCAGCTTTAGCCTCTGTGGCTGTTATATAAAACGACCTTGTCCTTGACTTCTGGGCATTAGACATTGTGTCGGTTGTGTCTTTGGTTCCAAGCCTCTCTAGACGTTTAGACTTCTTATGTCTTGGCTTACCACATGTGCCCTTGTGAATTTTGTTACAAAATTTGCACTGATGTAACACACTTTTTGTAACTCCTTTCTTGGGAGCTTTATTTGACTTGGATTTCTTTACGGAACTTGGATTCATATCCAACACCCTCCTTTCTTCTATTTCTTGTAATATGTTGTCTTTCAATTCAGCCATCATATCGTCCACCACCGGCACGATTGTGGTTTGTAATCTATCAATATAATGTGATAGACTATTTTCTAGAGCTTTTCCGACTACCTCGGAAATCTTTGCTTTCATTTGTTCAGTCAATTGAGATGTCGAATCATCTCCGGTTACTCCAGACGTTTCTTTAAATGAAACATCCATAATGGTTAATCAATAATTATTTAATTTATTTCCTTCTTATTATACGGAAATTTATATCACACTCACTTAATCATAAGTAATGTGTTATTATTTTTCAGTTTGGTCAAGTACATATCTTGCCTTACCTTTCTTACTTAGTGTATTTCCCAGGTTCGAGCGTATTTATGCACTCCTCCCATACACTTTTCAAATATTTCATATCGTTTAATTTAATTTAATTTAATTTTTTTTTAATCTAAACTCAATTATAAGTAACTCTTACCGGATGTCTTGAAACTGAAATGTTTACATCAATTATTAAACATCTCATTTATAACTTAACTTTGTTTGCTTCGGTTTAGCCAAGTTCGCAACTTGCTTTGACCGTTCTCATTTAGTGCACCTTCCGGGTTTGAGTGTATTAACGCACTCTTCCCGTGCACATTAATTTCCATCTCTTTTACTTACATAGGATAAGATCTACTGAAATAAATAATTAATCCTTACCGGACGATCGATCAAGCTTGAACCGAACACTTTATTGACAACCTTAAGCTCTGATTACCAACTTGTAACACCCGGCATATATAATTGGGACTTTAATATAATTTACACATTTTTAAAAACAAAAATACTTCGATTCATTAAAGTATACAAAATAGAAGTTTTTATAGTGTCAACTTACTAGTTAACTACTAACTAGTTTAACATCCCAAAATATCAAATCAAGTAATTACATTATAAAACATTGTTTCCAACAAGACTAGGTAAGCGCGGAAGCTTCAAAATGTAGTGTTCGGTTCTTCAAAGTATGCTTGATCGCCATCCGGAAAATCCCCATCCTTACCTAGAGTCAAAACCATTAATAATATTAGTTTTGACATTGAATTTAGTATGCAAACAAGTTCCAGCATCAGAATATATAAAAAAATAATAATAAATTTTATTTTTTCTGGTTCTGCCGCGTGTCGCGGCAAGAGACATCGAATCCGTCGCGACTCGCGACGGCTTCCGCGTGTCGCGGGAGTTACCAAGGATTCTTCCGCGTGGCGCGAGGGAAACCTTTTTCCAGCAAGTATAGGTTTGCAACCTGGTAATCTGCCCAGCTCCGAAAATTCACAAACTACTAACTTTAAGTTATCATAACTTTTTACTCGTTAGTCCATTTTAACCGATTCTTTTTCCTATGAGTCCGTAATAAAATTACGGATCTAACTATGTAGATTTCACGTCGCAGATCCCAAGTTACCAGCAATTTGTTCATGACTACCTTATTTTAATTATCCGACCCATTAGCAATAGTTGCATAATACTACATTTCAGTTTCTTATTACTCTTAGACATGGTTACCCAATTTCCCCGGGCTTATAACCTTGGCATAATTGCGTCTTTCATAGCCTTGTGTTCCCTTAGAACTAGAAGCTTATTCCCACGGAATTCCAATATTCCGTTTCAAGCGATATTTGCATCTTACTTCTATAGTTTGATCCAATATCCCGGATTCACAAACTTGAAGTATCATAGCCAAATTCGTAAGCGTGGTGAAATCCAACACTTAACAACATACGAGACTTTCTAGTTACTACTTCCATGATTCTTTTATGGCATCAATTTGACCCGTTTGACTATCTAGTGAAAACCATCACTTTATTAACAAGCCAAACCCAATTTCCAATCTTTATTTTGACCCGGTTGATGGTCGAGTGAACTTCGCCACTTTAAAGACACATCAAACGCATCTATTACACTACGACTCCATTTATACATTTAACCCAAACATGTACGCATAATTTAACGAGACTAAAGTCACGTACCTTTAGAGCACACCTTTTCCACGCGTGTCCACTCCGGCTTGTCCGCTTGACGACTCGGACCCTTTGCCTAAAGAGTTCAATTCACAATAAATTTAGAACTCTTTCATAGGCCTTAACGCATAATTCTCTGTAATAATCATATCTGCATTTTCACTCAACTTTTAACATTTTAATCCTCACCTAGGCATTTTATCAAACACCTAGCGGGTCAGATTTTTACACAATCAAAACCAAGTTCATGACTTGTAGTTCTCATCTAAACCAATTTCAATTAAGCATATTCCCACATGTCTTAGCCACTATATTTCAGAAATTACCTCTTAGAATTCAGATTACACTTGGACAAGAATCACAAAATCCTAGTGTTTATCAAGTTTCTACAAACTTCTTAGTCACCTACATTGGTGATTATAATCCTACAAGCTTTATGCAAGATTTTGACAAGAAAACATCTAGGGTTTATCCCTAGACACAATAACACTTCTAATTTCGTCCATGCAAGACATAATCAAGCTAAATTTCAGTTTTTCACAATTAACCTAGAACTTGAGATGAATCAAAATACTAGAATTTTGCATATCTTGTGATCCCTTCAGTGAGGTGATCACTAATTCGTGTTTAGAACTTGATTTGGGACTGAATTGAACCTCCAATTGATCAATTTTAGTGAAACTAGGGTTTGGAAGGGAGCTCTTGTTCGCCCCCTGCTTCTCTTGATCGACCAAACACACTTCCAGTGTGTGTTTGGTGTGGTTATTTCAGCTTAAAACACTTAAGTTTCCAACTTTACAATTTAGGTCCCTCTACTTATTATTTCATTTGTTAATTAGGAGTTCCATCCATTTATTTGGCATCACAAGACTCACATCTAACTGGGTTATTTATTCCTAGTTAGTTTATTCTCGTTTATTTTATACTTTATAATTCTAATATAAAGTTTTATATTTTCGGGGTGTTACAAAAGCATTACTAATAACCTAATTCCCTATAACCATTGGCTCCGATACCAACTTTTCTGTCACACCCCGACCACGTGAGACAACGAAACGTGGCGGAAACGTCGGGGAGTGTTGTAACAGAATTAATTGTTTCAAATCCATGGCAAATAAAGTTTCGTTTTATTAATCAAACAAGAGGATTTACATCGTTTAAACAAGAAACAAAGAGTACATAACACAAATTAACTAGTTCTTGCTTCGTTTTAAGTCACTAAGGCACAAGTCTGCCTAGGTGTATCTTGATCAATCCTATGCATCAATTCCTGAAAACACATGTGAAAATAGGTGCGTCAGCATAAAAATGCCTGTGAGATACATAGGTTTTGTGAAAATAAGATTCATGACTTAAGTTTAAGAAAATGTTTAATAAAATTTAGCCATGGACCTTGTAAATTGATTTGTTTTTGTAAATCGTTTGAAAAGCAATAAGATCAGATGATATGTATAAATAAGAGAATAATGTATGGTTAAGTGAATAACCAAGTAAAATGAGTTTGTATAAGATAAGTTGTTTGTAAAACAATGTCTTGTGAAAAGTATGTTATTTGTATAAAATGTTATATGTCTCAAATTGAAATGATTCAAATAACGCTACGATATGTAATACCATACAAACACTTATATATAGGAAGTACCAGCGGCGTATTCACCATGCTTGTATCATATTACTCACGCCTCGTTACTTAAATCACTTACCCAAACCAAACCATCAAGATGTAATGTTTAACAATTGTAGAAATGTTTAGGTATAGTCAAATGTCTATTGTCAAATGGTTCACATGGTTCAATAGATACAAATGGTTCACATAATGTAATATAATGTGTTCATATGCTGGATGAGCATATGCAACAAATTGTAATGTAAAACAATGTACTAAGTATGCACACAATGGACATACATAGTATGAAATGTAATGTAAAACGATGTACTAAGTATGCACACAATGGACATACATAGCATGAAATGTAATGTAAAACAATGTACTAAGTATGCACACAATGGACATACATAGCATGAAATGTAATGTAAAACAATGTACTAGTATGCACACAATGGACATACTTAGCATGAAATGTAATGTAAAACATGTACTATAAATGTACTAATGAACATAGGAAGTATATGATGTGAAAACATGGAAAGCATGAAAGTAACAAGTAGGCACATGTGCTTCACCCCAAAACAGTTTGAAAACGGTAAAAGAGGGGTCTATGTACTCACTTGAGATTGCTTAGTAGTCCTTGAGTAACAACCAAACAATGCTAGTAGATCACGAATATCAAACAGCACCTAATATAGGTAACTATGTTAATATACCGGACCTAAAATCGGAGGATTGGATAGAATGAGGGTTCGTAAACCAAATGAGTATGGGAACTCATGTAATATGGTTTAACAAAGCCCACATACTAAAATGAAACCTAACCTAAGTGCTTACGACCCATTACGACCCGTTTAGGTAGCTTATGCTACTTTAACGCGTCGTTCGCGTAAAACGCGTTCGGAACGCCTAACTAGCCCTATGATAAGTAAAATATGCCTTAACATGTCTAATATTGTTACCAAATCAGTTTAGATACCAAAAGTTATGTTACATATGCTTAAAATGAATTTTGGTTTTAAAAGGGCATTTTGGTAATTTACCTAAGACATATATACTACCTATCATACAACTACTCAAACGATGTGACCATAAGGTATAACCTCGGAAGGTTATTCCCTATACAACTATGGTCACCTAATGTGTTTGGTCGGATCCTAATGATCGACCAAACGGGTCGGGTTCGAAAGTATAAGCGATTGTTTAGATCGCTTACCTTACGACCCTATATAAGCACTAAACTAAAAAGTGACGAGCTAAGCATGTTAAAACATGCTTAACTAAGTTTAGAAAACAGGTTTGGTATCAAAACAAACGGTTTTGATACCTAAGAGTAGTTTGGTTACAAAATACGCAAGAATGCGCATTTTGGCCGAAACTACGACTCGTCACTGAGCCTAGATAACGTGGTAATCAGTAGGTATAGTCACTAGGGACTATAACCATCGTGATTACGCTCACGTTATGAAGTTCAAACGAACTTCCCATTGACCATAAACTAGTCAATGCAGAAAGTCAAACAAAGTTTGACTTTTAACGCTTAAAGAATAAAAGAACGAAGGAACACTTACAAAGGGTCCCCGAAAGCTTTGATTTCCAAATATTTCTCAGGTATGAAGTGATAGAACACCCCAACTTAGAGAAAAAAACAGATTTCAAGTGGGTTTTGAGTTGTGATGGGTTGGGTATTTATAGGATTAGGACCACCGTTAGGATCGTTTCTCGAATACCGTGCTTTGATCTCACCCGTACACTTGTTGGCCTTAGTGTTAAAGATTTGCAGGATCTCCTTGAACTTTCACTGTGCAGGGATGAGGATGACACAAGTTCCAAAGAATTTGAAGAAGAATTTAAAAGACAAGCTAAGGAACTTCTGATGAGGAATAAAGATCCAGAATAATGAAGGGTTTTGGCATTATCTGTTCCAGGGGAGATTGTTGGGATTAAACCCTGCCAGAGGAACAGATAATGAAAGCCAAAACCGGATCATGACAGTGGATTCACAATAAGCAGCAGTTTATACTAAGTCTTCTCCCTTGAAAGTGATTATAACAGCTGATGGTCTTATATCCACTGCCCGGATACAACTGCTGTTGTTCTTCTAACTACTGACGAAGCCAGAAGACTGCTGAGAACTAAGCAGTGCTGGTACAAACTACTGATGACAAAGCACTGCCCAATCAAGGACTGATCAACCTTGATGAAAGCACTGATATAAAGAGAAAGCAGTAGTTTAGTATGTCATCTGTTTTATGTATAGTCAGTGGTTAGGTTTAGCAGTGTTTGTATAAGAACAGTAGATACAAGTTGTTAGGCTGTTAGACGTCGCTTTCATGGTGATGTCAGCTGAGATGCCTCAGCGGTTTGGATTGCCTATAAATGGAACAGTACTCTGTACTGTTACATTTGATCGTTTTGAGTGAGTTCTTCTCCTCAATTCAATCCTTTCATCTTGTGTAACCAACCATTGTAGTATCAGGCTGAGGGGGAGCTTAGTTTGTAAGCTTGCAATGTAATCTTTTGCTTTGAATTATAATCTTTCGACTCTATGAAAAGCAAATGTTTATCAAACTATTTTCTCCTTTGATTGTGTTCACAAAGTTTGTTATTCATTTCCGCTGCACTTTCAATTGTTTCATATTCATTAATTGTTCAAAGCATACAAACAAACACAATCATGAGAGCCTCAGATCCTAACAATTGGTATCAGAGCCTGGACAGTCAAATTCGATCTAACAATCAATTTGACATAATAGTTCGGCTCAGAATTCATTGATACTAAGGTTGGGTGCATTTAGTTGAAAAACAGAGTACCGAGTAAACCATGCTCAAAGTGGTTATTCAAAAACTCTGTAAATCAACCAAGATGTCATATGACACACAAATCTCACACAACAAGTGATATCATACACAAAACACTCATGGTTTTTAGATCTGAAAACATATCTGTTAAACTATGGGATTATTTTTTATTTTCAAAATTGATTTCAATTGTTGTTATAAAATTTGTGATGTTTTCGTTATAATAAATGCTAAAGTATGAACCTCAGATCTCAACAAAAACCTATGTTCATAAAGACATTGGTGTTTTTGCTAAAGTAAAAAGAGGGAAATTAAAACTTTAGTCATTCGAGCTTATGTGTTGAAAAAAGGTTGAGATCCTCAAAAGGAACAAATTAACTCTGTTGAAATACATTAAGAAAACAGGAGTCAAGATAGTCCATATCATATGTAATGTGAGATTGGTCAAAAATTTGTATAAATATGGCTAAACCTCTTAAAACATTACTGCAAAATGATTCTGGATTAAAGTATTCCTTCAATAAAAACCTCCCAGTAAGTATTTCATTACTTATGAATGGGAAGGGTAAAAAGGGAAGAAGAAAATTCACTGAAAACTCAAAAGTGTGTTTATCTCAAACTTTTGAAGTCAGAAGAAAAGAGTATAAACATAAAACACTTTTGAGTCAAAAGTTGGGGTAAAAATGGTCATCAAAGCAACTGTGTGCAGTCATTGGTTCAGGAAAAGGTTCAGGTAACCATGGTATTTCCAGTGAATAAGCTTTCAAAAGGACTAGACAAACTTTCAAAATCATCACATAGTAGCAAAATCTACATCAGGGTTTCGAAAACTTATGTGATCTCGTGTCCTCATTTGTTTACTGTCAATCATTCAACAAAAGAATGATACCAAACAGTGGTCAAAATATATTTAAAATTTCATACCACTGGTGTCAAATCACTGATCATTTTCATAAGCTTGAGATAGATATGATTAGGAGCTTCAGAGAAAATTATACCAGATTCTTTTTAGTGTTGTTTTCAGAAAATCCTTTATTTTTTTCTGTAAAAAGGATTCTCTCGAATAAAGCAGGATATATCATTCTTCATTTTTTTAATAATATATTTTGAACTTTTACTGGTTTTTGATAGTAAAGGTTTCAATCTCCTGTCAGGATATATAACCTCTATTTTTGTTGGTTACACTTTCTTCAAAACAGATCAAAAGGATTTTGGTACAAGTGTCAAGGTCATATCTAATTCAAGTTTGTCTTAAAACGGATCAGAGATTGATTGACAATAGACCTTGAACTACTGGGATACTCTTGTTTTAATTTAAATATTATAGCAAGAATGAGTAGCCTTAGTAAAAAGTTTACATCATCTGGGGTACTAAACCACTGTCAAGGAGTTGTAAAAGCTTCAAAATGTGTAATTGACATGTGGCAAAACCCTGAATGAAAATTCTCAAAACTGTTGCTGACATACTAATCTTTCAAATCATTACCATTATATTACCCCTAACCACTGTTTTGTTCAAACATCTGTCTCCTAATTACTATCCACTGCTGAAAGTCAACCACTGACCCTTCATTTTGCTTGGCAAGCACTGATGCTCAAAATCAATGTCTTATCCACTGATAGTAAAAATCTTCCACTGTTATCACATTATTACCGTTGTAACTACTGATGCTTGGTACATCAGTGGCTCTCAAAACAACTGTCCTCCATTCTTCATCCATATCACCAGAGCTTGATACGTGGTCAGTTTTTAGCCCTCAGATCTTCGTAACCGCTGCCACATCAGCACTTACTTTTTCTGTTAGGATCGAAGGCTCTCATGATTGTGTTTGTTTGTATGATTTGAATAATTAATGAATATGAAAACAATGTAAGGTACAGCGGAAATGAATAACAAACTTTGTAAACACAATCAAAGGAGAAAAATAGTTTTGAGAAAGCATATGCAATTCATTTAGTCAAAAGATTTACAATAAGAATCAAATAATTACAGATATGCTTACATACTAAGCTCCCCCTCAGCCTGATACCCCAAGGTTGGATTGCACAAGATGAAAGGATTGAATTGAGGAGAAGAACTCACTCAAGACGAATCAAATGTAACAGTACAGAGTACTGCTCCATTTATAGACAAAGCCAAACCACTGAGGCATCTCAGCTGACGTCACCATGAAAGTGACATCTAACAAACTAACAAACTCTTTCTACTGTTCTACAACTACTGACCATACAGACATTGATTACATTCCAAACACTAATATATAAACACTGACTCTTCATTCCACTGACGTAATCAACCACTGTTGTATGAGCAACAGTGCTTTCTTCAAAGGGTGATCAGGCCTTGAATGGGCAGTGCTTTAACTCTTCAGCAGTACTTGAATTCCAACAGTAGATTGAGCTTCAGCCTTTAAACTTCATCAGTGCTTTGGTTTCACAGTGGTTTATAGGATCAGCAGTTGTTGATAAGGACAGTACTTGGAGCATATCAGATGTTTGATTCACTGTCAAGGGGAAAGCTTAAAGTAAACAGCTGATTATTATGAATCCACTGTCATGATCCGGTTTTGGCTTTCATTATCTGTCCCTCTAGTAGGGTTCAATCCCAACAATCTCCCCCTGGAACAGATAATGCCAAAACCCTTCATTATTCTGGATCTTTATTCCTCATCAGAAGTTCCCTTGCTTTTCTTTTAAATTCTTCTTCAAATTCTTTGGAACTTGTGTCATCCTCATCCCTGCACAGTGAAAGTTCAAGGAGATCCTGCAAATCTTCAACACTAAGGCCTAGTGCTTCTTTCCTTGATATGTACTTCACTTCGCCATTGGATCTGACCAGGGTCAATACGTGGGTCTTTTGATTAGACATCCGCTTTAGTACTTTTAAACCCAATGGGTTTCTTGGGAGAGATTTATTCATAGATGAGTTGGGAGATGTTGGCCTTGTGAAAACTTGCAGACTTTCAGACATTCTTTTGAAGGCCATTTCAATAACATTGTTTGCTGCAGCTATGTCTTCTGCAGTTTCCTTTTCTATCTGGTCCTGTCTTTTTTGTTGATCTGGCTCAATGTTTGAAACTTCTGAAATAGATGGTGATGCAGGTTTAGTTAACACCTTCTTAAAAAGGTTTTGAAGTTTTTCCAAGTTCTCTTCTTTTAGACCCATTTTCATGATGGTTTCTTTGAAGTACTCAACTTCCTTTTCCTTTACCTCTTCACTGGCCAGTTGTTCTCCTTCTTCTTGGTTTGTCACAAGAGTAGACCGGAACAGTGTTTTGAGGTTTTCTATCTGCTGTTCAAGCTTCATCATTTGTTCATGCTTCTTTGAAGTGCCTGAAACAGTTATCTTCCTTTTCTTCAGCCTTTCATAGGCTTCATCAGTTTGCTGCTTTGACCATTTTGATATGGCATTTGCAGTGTCCACTTTTGCATTCACCAGCTCCTGTTTCTTTCTTTTATACTCAGCTGTTAGGTCAGAGATGAGCTTTTTGTATTTACTCCAATTTGGAGCATTTTTCTTCTTTCTAGGATCATTCTTGATTCTATCAATCCTATCAGCTTCATACTTTAAAGCCACTATTGGCCATTCTTCAAATTGGTTTTCTTCAGCAGGATAAAATTTTTCTTGCAATATGTATGCAAGAAGTTTTCCTCTCATCTCTTTTCGTTGTTCTGCCTTTTCTTTGCTCGGCTCTTGTGCAAAATCTTTTATTTGTTTGACTTTTGTGAGCAAAAAATCCAATCTTTCAACAATGGCTTCATCACCTTGACCTTTACATTCAACCTTGGCTCTTATCTTAGCCTGTCTTACTTTGAGTTCAAGATATCCATCCATGTCTTCTGGAACCATGAAGCCAACGAGTGAAGAAAATATTCTGTTTGAAGGATCATCATCAGTGTAGAATTTCCTCATCTCATTTTTTATAGCTTCCAGTTCTAACGGATATCTTGCAGCAGTGGGATCATATTGGTCCTCATCTGGCTGAGTAAGTTTTCTTTTTCTGGTGTAGAGCTTTGCTGGTTGTGATGTGAGACTGGTGAAAACAGTGGAAGATGACTGACTAACAGCTGTTGAAACAACTGGTGTTTCAATTGCTGTTGTCATTACAACTGCTGATATGTCAGCAGATGTCTTCTGCTTTTGAGCAGGGGATGAAGGTGGTGAGGTAGTTTTTGATGATGGTGATGGTGGTGGTGAATCATCAGATATGACAATCCTTCTCCTTTTTTATTGTAGGAGAGGCTGATGATGTCTTGGGTGGATCAGTGGTAGTGATATGAATAGCAGTGGTTTGTGATTGTGATTGACTGACAGTGGTTGAAACAACTGGTGTTTCAATCACTGTTGTCATTACAGCAGATGTTGTAACATCTGCTGTCTTCTGCTTTATGGCAGGAGGCAATGGTGGTGATGTGATTGTAGATGAAGATGGTGGTAGAACAGTGGTTGTGATGGTGTGTGTTGAAGTTGTGTGTGTTGATGAAATGGCAGCTGTTTGGCTACTGACAGCAGTTTTTGTAACCACTGTTGTATCAGCTGTTTGGATGTAAGTTTCAGATGTTGAATCTTTTGAGATTTTAGATGGCTGTTTTTCTTGCTCTGGTTCAATATACAGACCATCTTCAATTCCCTTTTTCTTCATCTTCTTGACATTCTCCCCCTTTTTGGCATTATCTGCAAGGGGGTTATCCATAAAAAGGATAGTGGAGGGAACTTTTTCACCATGGGCAGTCTTTTGTATGCTGGCCTTTATAGCCTTAATGTCAGCTTGAGTATCTTTGAATCTTGACTCCACCATGTTTGTCAGCATTTTTGCATGCATTTCATGCTGATGATCAGCCATCTGTTTTTGTTTTTCAAGTAATGGCTGAAAAATATTCCAGAGCTCATTTGCAGCAAATGCTTGTGGTGGAGCAGGTGCTTGAGGTGGAATAGCAGTGGATTGCATCTTTTGTGTTTTCAACACCTGCTGTAGCATATTTTTAAGATCTGCAACAGATGTATCCAACTTTTCAATTCGTTCCGTCAAATCCTGATATTTTAAATCATCACCCAATTTAATGGGATCATCTGATTTCCCACTATCAGTGGTTTTATCAGTGGTTGAGGTATGGAGTGTACTCCAAACACTAACCACTGATGCCCCTTTTTCTTGGTACTGGGGTCTTCTTCCTTCAACCTTTTGATGTTGCCAGTCGGATAAATAAATCCACTGGTGGTTGGCAGAGGTGCTATGTAAGGAATTGCCACCAAGGAAGTCTTATTAATGTAACCAATGTCCAACTGTAAACCAGTGGGTTCAACAGTTGTAGTGGCTGCTTCACTTGGATTACCACCAAGAGTTACTTGTAACTCAAGGGGTGTAACCTCCTCAGGTTGTGTTGGTGGGTTAGCAAGTATTGATACATCAGACCCAGTCATTTGTTGAGGTATATTCTCATTAATAGGTGATTGAGAAGGACTGGTCAGTGCCTGGTTCAAATTAATTGCATCCAACAGCAGTTTAGTTGGTGAGGGAATTATGGATGTGAGGTTTGGTGTAGAAACAGGATTTGCTCCGGGCATTGAGCTGTGGATGATGAAACCAAGTGATTTCAGAGCATCATGATGTGGTGGCCCTATGTGTACAACCTGTTCTTTTTGTGAAGAAGCAGGAGGAGTATTGGTTATGGGTTGAGATATTTGTACCAACTGCTGTGAGGAAGAAGCAGCAGTGGTTTCTTGTGACTTTTGTGTTGTCAAAGGCATTTGCTCTGGTATCTCATCCTCCAGAGTTGCCTTTTTTATTGGTTTGGGTGGGCTTTTTGTATGATTTTCTTTTGGTCTTTTTGGTAATGTCAAGTGTGGGTTTCAAAGCAGTGGTAGTGCTGCTATGATCACCTGGAGCAGTGGGCTCAGCAGCAGATGTCTGAGGGGCAGTGGTAACTGCTGAAGTCTGCTCAGACACCTTTGCTTTTGTTTTTATTGGTGCCATCATTCTGGAAAATGTTTCTTTTGTTAAGCCTTTTATTTGAAGATAGGCACCTTGTTTAAGCAAATTTTCATTTTCTTTTTCAAATTTTTGTTTGAAATAATAGCTCAGAAATCTTGGAAAAAGTAAAAATGATTTGCTATCAACGTTCTTTACCAAGTCGTTGAAGATCTCCTGGGAGTAGTTGTAATCTTTATTGTTTAAAATAGCATAGCCCAGGCATTGAATCTTCAATGGTATTTCATTAAACGTTGTTGTTTTATTTGAAACATAACTTAAAAGTGTGTGAAATAAAAATCTGGGTGCAGATGGGAAATAACATTTTTGTAAAGTATCTACCTTTGATTGTTCTGCATATCCCCTTTTCAGAAAATCAGCTTTTAACTCGTTTTTGTCAAAGGAAGTTTTACCGTTCTGATCATCGAGTTTGAAGACTTTGGAAATTGTTTGCGGAGTGATTTGAATCACTTTACCTTGAATCGAGGAGTTAATGGCTATGACTTTATCGTCTTGTTTTTCAAGCGTCGCCTTTTTCCAGAACTCTCTCTGGGTTTGCAAATAAATGGGAGCATCTGCTGTCAACAAAGTTTTGTACTTTGATGCAGATATTGTATCAATGATGGAGTCGAATGTGTGGTTATCGGTAGGTTTTGTGAGCAAACCCAGATAATTATGAGGAGATTTGTATGGTATCTCGATGGATTCTTCGGCCGTTTGAGCGACTTCTTTTGAAGATGATGTTGATTTTGGTTTAGATTTAGATTTTGATTTTGTCATTTTTGTGGAGAAGAACGAAGAATGATTTTGGTAAGAAGGGTTGGAAACTGCTTTGAGAAGAGAATTTTGGAATTCAATTCGACAGTGTAAAACCCTGTTTGGGGTTTTGATCAGGGTTTTATTTAGGGAAAAAGTGATCGCTGTGTGGCAGCGGTTATTATGATCTGAAGGCTAAAAACTGACCACGTGTCAAACACTGATGAAATGGATGAAGAATGGAGGACAGTTGTTTTGAGAGCCACTGATGTACCAAACATCTGTAGTTACAACGGTAATAATGTGATAACAGTGGAAGATTTTTACTATCAGTGGATAGCATATCAGTGGATAAGACACTGATTTTGAGCATCAGTGCTTGCCAAGCCAAATGAAGGATCAGTGGTTGACTTTCAGCAGTGGATAGTAATTAGGAAACAGACGTTTGAACAAAGCAGTGGTTAGGGTTTAAAATAATGGCAGTGGTCTGAAGTTTCATTTTTAGCAACATTTTAAAGAAATTTTCATTCAAGGTTTTGCCACATGTCAATCACACATTTTTGAAGCTTTTCCAAATTTCTGACAGTGGTTTAGTATCCCAGATGATGAGAACTTTTTGCTAAGGCAACTCATTTTCCTTTAATATTCAAATTAAAACATGAGTGCCCCAGTAATTTAAGCACAGTTTAGCAACCAACCTTTGATTAATGTTTAAAAACAAACCTGAGTATGACATGATCTTGAACTATGTACCATTTCCTTTTGACCCATTCATGAGGACAATAATACCAACAAAGATAAGGTACTATATCCTGACAGGTAATTGAAACCATTGCCAACAAAAACAAGCAAAAGTTCAAAATATATTATTCTAAAAAAAAGAACAATATATCCTGGTTATTCGAGAAAATCCTTTATATAAAAAATGGTTAAAGGATTTTCTAAGAACAGCATCAAAAAGGATCTGGTATATTTTCAATAGAAGACGTAATCATATCATTCTCAAGTTTATGAAAATGGTCAGTGGTTTGCCAGCAGTGGTAGAACATTTTGAATACATTTTGACCACTGTTTGGTACCATTTTCTTTGTCAGTTGATTGCAAACATGAGGACACATGGACACATGAGTTTTGAAGATCCTGTTATAGATCTTGTTACCATGTGATGATTTTGAAGATTTGTCTAGTCCTTTTGTAAGTTTAATCACTGGGAACACTATTTTCACCTGAACTTTCCTGAACCAATGAGCACAAACAGTTGCTTAATGACCATTATTACCCCAAGCTTTGACGCTTTAGTGTTTTATGTTTATACTCTTTCCTTCTGACTTCAGAAGTTTTGAGATAAACACACCTCTGAGTTTTTGTGAGTTTTCTTCTTCCCTTTTTAACCTTCTCATTCATAAGTAATGAAATACTTACTGAGAGGCATTTATTGAAGGAATACTTGTTCCAAAATCATTTTGCAGTAATGTTTTGTGAGATTTGGTCATTTCTGCACATGCTTCTGCCAACCTTCTCATTACCTATGATCTGGACATTTTTTACTCCTGATTTTCTTAATGTATTTTAACATAGTTGATTTTGTCCTTTTGAGGATCTCAACCTGTTTTCAACACATAAGATCTGAATGACTAAAGTTTTAATTTCCCTCTTTTTATGTTATCAAAAACACTAATGTTTTATGAACATAGGTTTTTGTTAATCTGAGGTTCATACTTTAGCATTTTAATAAGGTGACATCACAATTTTCATAACAACAATTGAAATCAATTTTTGAAACTATGAAATAATCCCATGGTTTAACAGATATGTTTTCAGATCTGAAAACTATGAGTGACTTATGCATGATATCACTTGTTGTGTGAGATTTGTGTGTCATATGACATCTTGGTTGATTTACAGAGTTTTTGAATAACCATTTTGATCATGATTTACTCGTTACTCTGTTTTTCAACTAAATACAACCAACCTTAGTATCAATGAATTTTGAGCCGAACTGTTATGTCAAATTGATTTTAGATCGAATTTGACTGTCCAAGCTCTGATACCTATTGTTAGGATTGAAGGCTCTCATGATTGTGTTTGTTTGTATGATTTGAATAATTAATGAATATGAAAACAATGTAAGGTACAGCGGAAATGAATAACAAACTTTGTAAACACAATCAAAGGAGAAAAATAGTTTTAAGAAAGCATATGCAATTCATTTAGTCAAAAGATTTACAATAAGAATCAAATAATTACAGATATGCTTACATACTAAGCTCCCCCCCCCCCCTCAGCCTGATACCCCAAGGTTGGATTGCACAAGATGAAAGGATTGAATTGAGGAGAAGAACTCACTCAAGACGAATCAAATGTAACAGTACAGAGTACTGCTCCATTTATAGACAAAGCCAAACCACTGAGGCATCTCAGCTGACGTCACCATGAAAGTGACATCTAACAAACTAACAAACTCTTTCTACTGTTCTACAACTACTGACCATACAGACATTGATTACATTCCAAACACTAATATATAAACACTGACTCTTCATTCCACTGACGTAATCAACCACTGTTGTATGAGCAACAGTGCTTTCTTCAAAGGGTGATCAGGCCTTGAATGGGCAGTGCTTTAACTCTTCAGCAGTACTTGAATTCCAGCAGTAGATTGAGCTTCAGCCTTTAAACTTCATCAGTGCTTTGGTTTCACAGTGGTTTATAGGATCAGCAGTTGTTGATAAGGACAGTACTTGGAGCATATCAGATGTTTGATTCACTGTCAAGGGGAAAGCTTAAAGTAAACAGCTGATTATTGTGAATCCACTGTCATGATCCGGTTTTGGCTTTCATTATCTGTTCCTCTAGTAGGGTTCAATCCCAACATTTTCCCTAAATAAAACCCTGATCAAAACCCCCAAACAGGGTTTTACACTGTCGAATTTAATTCTAAAATTCTCTTCTCAAAACAGTTTCTAACCTTTCATCTCAAATCATTCTCCGATCCTTCTTCACCAAAATGACGAAATCAAAGTCAAAATCAAAAACAAAATCATCATCATCTTCCAAAGAGGTCGCTCAAAAGGCCGAAGAAACCATTGAAATCCCGTACAAATCCCCGCACAACTATTTGGGTCTTCTCACAAAACCCACAAACAATCATACCTTCGATTCTATCATTGACACCTAATCTGAATCAAAGTACAAAACTTTGATAATGGCAGACGCTCCCATTTACTTACAAACCCATAGAGAGTTTTGGAAAAAGGCGACGCTTGAAAAACAAGACAATAAAGTCATAGCCATTAACTCCTCGATACAGGGTAAAGCGATTCAAATCACCCCGCAATCAATCTCAGAAGTCTTCAAACTCGATGATCAGAAAGGTAAAACTTCCTTTGATAAAAACGAGTTAAAAGCTGATTTTCTGAAAAGGGGATACGCAGAACAATCAAAGGTAGATTACCTTACAAAAAGGTTATTTCCCTTCTGCACCAAGGTTCTTATTTCACACACTTTTGATATGTGTTTCAAATAAAACAACAGCGTTTAACGAAATACCATTAAAGATTCAATGTCTGGGTTATGCTATTTTAAAAAATGAAAATTACAATTATTCCCAGGAGATTTTTAATGACTTGGTAAAAAACATTGATAGCAAAGCATTTTTACTTTTTCCAAGATTTCTAAGCTACTATTTTAAACAAAAGTTTCAAAAAGAAAATTAAAATTTTCTGAAACAAGGTGTTTGTTTTCAAATAAAAAGTTTAACACCTGAAACATTCACTAGAATGTTGGCACCTATAAAAACAAAAGCAGAAGTGCTGTGACACCTGGGTCACTGCGACCATCAAACAAATACCAAACCAATGAAATATTGTATTTCATACTTGAGATTTGTATAAATATGTGTATCATTTGCACATATCAATTTTTGATCAATTCCAAACTCTAAATCGCTTTCTGGAAGGTTATACGCGCACCGATGCGTAAATATAACCTATTTAATGCAACAAACAATCTGGAATAGTTACATAAGCTTAACATACCTTAAATAACCTTTACATAACTTAGAAATAAGTTTTGGAAGGTTTGGTATGCCGAAATCAAGTTAATTCGCTTACAGGGACAAAATTTGACAAACTGCGAAAGTACGCCAATTTGAACTGTAACAGACATTCCGAAACATGACCATAAGTTAAACATACCATAAATATCCTTTACATAGCTTAGAAATAGGCTTTGAGGTGTTCGGTATGCTAAAATAAACTTTTGGGTCATTCAGGGACTAAAAGCGTCAAAAAGTGCACAAGTTTGCATTTTCGCGCATAACTTACGTTCTAAATACATCCGGACATCCAAAAGTTTATGTAAGCACAAAAATATTTTATTTTAGTGTTTGGCTTGAGAAAAATCCATTCGTCGCGTCATTTGGATCGTTTTTCGCGCTTATGCGCATTCCGTTGTAATTAAGCGAACATCGCGATCGTACGGCCAAACGAATCGACATCCTAGATATTTTTGAGCATTTTTTGAGTTCCCTATACTTTAAATTCATTTTAGATCCTTGAAATGAGGTTAACGGGGTTCAAACGCATCGAAAATAGCTTAAACGGGCTGCAGGGACCATTTCTGCCATTTTTGAAACTTTGCTGAAACTGGTAGGCAATGGCGTAGCGCGAGCACCTCATGCCTAGGCAGTGGCGCTACGTGAGCGCCTCATCTAGACAGAAACATTGCATTTGGTCCATTTTCACTTGTGCACATGGTTTTGGGCAATACCGTGGGCTCAAATGGTTTTGTAAAACCACTATCTTGAGGTGTATGGCCAAGATCATAGCACGATATTCGAGAAACGATCTTAACAGTTACCCGAACACTATAAATACCCCACCCCACTTCTTGCAAAACCCACTAGAATCTTGATTTGAGAAGCTCTAAGTTGAAACCATTGTTTCATACCTGAGCTACTTGGATCGAGGTTAGCATTCGGGGACCCTTCGTAAGTATTCTTTCGTTTTTTTATTGCTTTATGAGTCTGTAGTTTATGGTCAATGCGAAGTTCGTTTGAACTTCGCAACGTGATTGTAATCACGATGGTCATAGTCCCTTGGGACTATGCCTACTGATTACCACGGTGTCTAGGGTCGTAAGGGTAAGCGATCTGATAAATCGCTTATGCCTTCGAACCCGACCCATTTGGTCGATCATTAGGATCCGACCAAATACCTTAGGTGACCATAGTGTATAGGGAATAACCTTCCGAGGTTATACCCTATGGTCACATCGTTTAAGTAGTTGTATGATAGGTAGTTTATATGCCTTAGGTAAATTACCAGAATACCCTTTTCATGTGTAATCGGTAATTAAGCATATGTAACCTAAACTTTTGTCACATAACGGATTATGTAACATGTTTAGGCATATAACACTTGTCATAGGACTAGTTAGACGTTCCGAACGCGTTTCACGCGCACGACGCGTTAAAGTAGCATAAGCTACCTAAACGGGTCGTAATGGGTCGTAAGCACTTAGGTTAGGTTTCATTTAGTATGTAGGCTTTGTTAAACCATATTACATGAGTCTCCACACTCGTTTGGTTTACGAACCCTCATTCTATCTAAATCCTCCGATTTAGGTCCGGTTTATTAACATAGTTACCTATATTAGGTGCCGTTTGATATCCGCGATCTCTAGCATTGTTTGGTTGTTACTCAAGGACTACTAAGCAATCTCAAGTGAGTACATAGGCCCCTCTTTTACTGTTTTCCAAACTGTTTTGGGGTGAAACACATGTGCCTACTTGTTACTTTCGTGCTTTCCTGCTTTCACATCGTATACTTGCTATGTTCATTAGTACATTTATAGTACATGATTTCATTGTGTTCATGCTATGTATGCCCATTGTGTGCGTACTTAGTACATTGTTTTACATTACATTTCATGCTATGTATGTCCATTGTGTGCATACTTAGTACATTGTTTTACATTACATTTCATGCTATGTATGCCCATTTGTTACATACTTAGTACAGTTGTTTTCATCACATGTTTACGTTTTGGTATGACATTTGGGTTGTTTACAATGGAACAATACATTCATTAACATTAGCTACGCCGTTCGTTAGTAGGTAGTGGTACCATAGGAATTGACAACTCCCGTTCCTGAAATCCTGGGTTTGTTTGGATTGGAAGGAATGACCGAATTCGATATACATAAGCACATATAATCCTTTAAATTATTTAAAGGTTTATCGCCACAGTCTCAAGGCTTGGATGTATGCATCCTCACAATACCGCATAAATGTTTATATCAGTATAGCATGCATTTGTTCCACAAAACATAGCTTTGATTTAAACCATGTTTTACTTCAATACTTTGTTTTTGTGCATATGGTTTAGTTGATATATTTCACTAGCCATACATATCATTTTGGTTACACATTACATGATTTACATTTGACACAAGAACATTATTGACATTGGTTATACATTACATGACTTACATCTTGACATAAACATTTTGACATATTATTCAATACGTTTGGCAATTGGTTTAAACATAGACATATTACATTGTTGGTTTGGTTTGAGTAAGTGATTTAAGTAACGAGGCGTGTGTAATATGATACAAGCATGGTGGATACACCGCTGGTACTTCCTATATATAAGTGATTGTATGGTATTACATATCGTAGCGTTATTTGGAATCATTTCAATTTGGACATATAACATTTTATATAAACAACTTATTTTCACAAGACATTGATTTACAAAATAACTTAATTTATACAAACTCATTTCACATGGTTATTCACTTAACCATGTGTTATTCTTTAATACATATATATCATTTGGTTTATTTATCACTGTTCAAATGATTTACAAGACAAAGCAAATTACAAGGTTCGTGACTAAACATTTTCTTAAACATAAGTCATGAATCCTATTTTCACAAAACCTATGTATCTCACAGGCATTTTTATGCTGACGTACCTATTTTCACATGTGTTTCAGGATATGATGCATAGGATTTATCAAGATACACTTAGGCGGACTTGGGCCTTAGCGACAATAAAAGATGCAAGACTAGTGATATATGTTATGTTTCTTTGATTATCAAGACATTGTAACTACTTTATTCAATAAAACAACATTTCAATTTCCATGTGTTATGAAACAATGATTCTGTTACAACACTCCCCGACGTTTTCCGCCACGTTTTATATGTTCCACGTGGTCGGGGTGTGACAAGTGCCTGAGCAGAATTTAGCAGTTACAACTGCTCCTCAGACATCTGCTGCTGAGTCCACTGCTCCAGGTGATCATAGCAGCACTACCACTGCTTTGAAACCCACACCTGCCACTACCAAAAAGACCAAAAAGAAAACATCCAGAAAACCCACCAAACCCAAAACAAAGGCAACTCTGGAAGATGAGATCCCAGAGCAACTACCAGTGACAAAACAAATGTCACCACAAACCACTGCTGTTACTTCCTCACAGCAGTTGGTAGAAAGATCTCCACCATTGCCTCAAACTCCTCCTGTATCCTCACAAAAGGATCAGGTTGTAAGCACAGGGACCCCACAATATGAAGCTCTGGACCCAATCGGATCCATCTTCCTCAGTCCTAATCCCAAGGACATGTCTCTTTCAACACCCATACCCTCACCAATCATATTACCACAATCTATAATACCCTTGTTGCATGCAGTTGCTATAGCTCAAACACAAACCAGTTCCTCTCTATCACCTGTCACTGAGAGTATACTCCCACAAGTGACTGGGTCTGATGCTACTACCCCTGCTATCCCAGCAACAACAGAGGAGGTTACACCCCCTGAGTTACAAGTAACTCTCGGTGGTAGTTCAAGCGGAGCAGCAACTACAGATGTTGGATCAACAGATCTACATTTGGACAGTTGTTTCATCAGTCAGACTCCCTTGAAGGCAATTTCTTCTATAGCACCTTCGGTAACCACCAGTGAGTTTGTTTTAACCACTGGTACCATCAAAGGTTTATCAAGTGCCGAAGAAAGAAGTCCCCAGTACCAAGAACAAGGGGCATCAATGGGTGATTTTTGGGACTCAGTTCCTAAGTCGCACATTGGTACAACCACTGCTGGTGGGGATTCAGATGATCCCATTAAAGTGGGTGATGATTCAAAGTATCAGGAATTGACGGGCAGAGTTAAAAAACTTGAAACATCAGTTGCTGAAATAAAGGATATGGTGCAAGAGATTCTGAAAGCTCAAAAAGCACAATCCCCTATTCTACCTCAAGCACCTGCTCCACCACAGGCATTTGCTGCAAATGAGCTCTGGAATATTTTCCAGCCCTTACTTGAAAAACAAAAACAGATGGTTGATCAGCAGCATCAAATACATGTGAAAATGCTGACAAACATGGTGGAGTCGAGATTTAAAGATACTCAAGCAGACATCAAAGCTATCAAGGCTCATCTCCAAAGCATTTCTGGAAAAGTTCCATCTACCATCCTTTTCATGGATAACCCCCTTGCAGATAATGCCAAAAAGGGGGAGAATATTAAACAGTTGAAGAAAAAGGGGATTGAAGATGGCCTGTATGTTGAACCAGAACAAGGAAAACAGCCATCTAAATCCTCAACAGGGTCAAAATATCAAACCACAAAATCTCATATTTCCATCCAAACAGCTGATACACCAGTAATTACAAAAACTGATAGCAGTAGCCAAACAGCTGTCATCTCATCTACACACACAACTTCACCACACACCACCAAAACCACTGCCTTACCACCTTTATCTCATGTCATAAAACAGAAGACAACAGATGTTACAACATCTGCTGTAATGACAACAGCGGTTGAACCACCAGTTGTTTCAACAGCTGTTAGTCAGACACTTTCCATCACTCAAACTACTGAGCCACCCAAGACATCATCAGCCTCTCCTATAATCAAAAGGAGAAGGATTTTCAGACCTGATGATTCACTACCACCATCACCACCATCAAAAACTACCTCACCACCTTCAACCCCTGCTCAAAAGCAGAAGACATCTACTGACACATCAGTAGTTGTAATGACAACAGAGGTTGAAACACCAGTTGTTTCAACAGCTGTTAGTCAACCATCCACCACTGCTCTTATCATTCCTACATCACAACCAAAATCCTCTTCATCAGTAAAGCTTCACAAAAGAAAAAGAGAAACAAATCAAGTCACTGATGAAAAATATGATCCTGTTGCCGCAAAATATCCACTGGAACTAGATGCTGTGAAAAATGAGATGAGATAATTTTACACCGAGGAAGATCCTTCAACAAGAAGATTCCCTTCCCTCATTGGCTTCATAGTTCCAGAAAACATGGATGAATATCTCGAATTAAAAGCAAGGCAGGCAAGGATTAGAGCTAAACTTGAATGCAAAGATCAAGGTGATGAAGCCATTTCTGAAAAATTTGAATTTTTGCTCACAAAAGTCAAGCTGATGGAAGACTATGCACAAGATCTGATCAAAGAAAAGATAGATCAACGAAAAGCAATGAGAAAAGAATATCTTGCATATATAATGAAAGAAAAATTCTATCAAGCTGAAGAAAACCAATTTGAAGAGTGGCCACTGGTTGCCTTGAAGCATGAAACAAACAGGATTGAAAGGGTTAAAAATAATCCAAGCAAGAAGAAGACAGCTCCAAATTGGAACAAGTACAAAAAGCTAATTGCTGATCTTACTTCTGAATACAAAAAGAAGAAACAGGAACTGATAGATGCTAAGGTGGATACTGCTGAAGCCATAGCAAAATGGACAAAGCAGTATACCGACGAGGCTTATGAACGGCTGAAGAAAAGAAAGATAACAGTCTCAGGCACTTTTAAAAGGCCAGACTACAACAAGATAGAACAGCAGCTTGATGCTCTCAAAACACTGATCACATCAAAAGTTAGCCCAAGCCTTGTGATAAACCAAGAGAAAGGGAAACTGTTGACCAGTGAAAAAGAAAAAGAAAAGGAAGCTGAGTACTTCACAGAAGCCATCAAGAAAATGGGTCTAAAAGAAGATAGTTCAGTGAGCCTTCAAAACCTTTTCAAAAAGGTACTAACCAAACCTGCATCAACAAACATTTCAGCAGATATCTCAGACAGTGAGCTTGATCAACAAAAGACACAAGAACAAATTGACAAAGAAGTTGCAGAAGATTTAGCTGCAGCAAATAAAGTCATAAAAGAAGCTTTCAAAAGAATGTCTGAAGTTCAAGATACTGCTGTAAAATTTTTCTCAAGGCCAAGATCATAAATCTCTCCCAAGAAACCCATTGGGTTCAAAAGTACTAAAGTGGATGTCTGATCAAAAGACCCACGTATTGACCCTGGTCAGATCCAATGGCGAAGTGAAATACATATCAAGGAAAGAAGCACTAGGCCTTAGTGTTGATGATTTGCAGGATCTCCTTGAACTTTCACTGTGCAGGGATGAGGATGACACAAGTTCCAAAGAATTTGAAGAAGAATTTAAAAGACAAGCTAAGGAACTTCTGATGAGGAATAAAGATCCAGAATAATGAAGGGTTTTGGCATTATTTGTTCCAGGGGGAGATTGTTGGGATTGAACCCTGCCAGAGGAACAGATCATGAAAGCCAAAACCGGATCATGATAGTGGATTCACAATAAGCAGAAGTTTACACTAAGTCTTCTCCCTTGAAAGTGATTATAACAGCTGATGGTCTTATATCCACTGCCCGGATACAACTGCTGTTGTTCTTCTAACTACTGCCGAAGCCAGAAGACTGCTGAGAACTAAGCACTGCTGGTACAAACTACTGATGACAAAGCACTGCCCAATCAAGGATTGATCAACCTTGATGAAAGCACTGATATAAAGAGAAAGCAGTAGTTTAGTATGTCATCTGTTTTATGTATAGTCAGTGGTTAGGTTTAGCAGTGTTTGTATAAGAACAGTAGATACAGGTTGTTAGGCTGTTAGACGTCGCTTTCATGGTGACGTCAGCTGAGATGCCTCAGCGGTTTGGATTGCCTATAAATGGAACAGTACTCAGTACTGTTACATTTGATCGTTTTGAGTGAGTTCTTCTCCTCAATTCAATCATTTCATCTTGTGCAACCAACCATTGTAGTATCAGGCTGAGGGGGAGCTTAGTTTGTAAGCTTGCAATGTAATCTTTTGCTTTGAATTATAATCTTTCGACTCTATGAAAAGCAAATGTTTATCAAACTATTTTCTCCTTTGATTGTGTTCACAAAGTTTGTTATTCATTTCCGCTGCACTTTCAATTGTTTCATATTCATTAATTGTTCAAAGCATACAAACAAACACAATCATGAGCCTCAGATCCTAACAATTGGTATCAGAGCCTGGACAGTCAAATTCGATCTAACAATCAATTTGACATAACAGTTCGGCTCAGAATTCATTGATACTAAGGTTGGGTGCATTTAGTTGAAAAACAGAGTGCCGAGTAAACCATGCTCAAAGTGGTTATTCAAAAACACAAAGAAATGTATTATTTGTAAAAAGCAATGGCCAGAAAACACTTAAAAATGACTCATTCTAAAACGCAATTGCTTAAAAAACAAAAGAAAGTGTTATCTGTAAAACGCAATGGACTGAAAACACCTAAAAAAGTGTTTTACCTAAAACGAAATGCACCAAAAACACTTCAAGAATGTGTTTTTCTAAAACGCAATGGCCAGAAAACACCAAAGAAAGTGAATTGTCTGTGCTGTGAGCTGTCTGGACCAATGCAGTTTCCAGAGGCAATTTACAGAAAATTAACAAAAGACACAAGAACAAATTGACAAAGAAGTTGCAGAAGATTTAGCTGCAGCAAATAAAGTCATAAAAGAAGCTTTCAAAAGAATGTCTGAAGTTCAAGATACTGCTGTAAAATTTTTCTCAAGGCCAAGATCATAAATCTCTCCCAAGAAACCCATTGGGTTCAAAAGTACTAAAGTGGATGTCTGATCAAAAGACCCACGTATTGACCCTGGTCAGATCCAATGGCGAAGTGAAGTACATATCAAGGAAAGAAGCACTAGGCCTTAGTGTTGATGATTTGCAGGATCTCCTTGAACTTTCACTGTGCAGGGATGAGGATGACACAAGTTCCAAAGAATTTGAAGAAGAATTTAAAAGACAAGCTAAGGAACTTCTGATGAGGAATAAAGATCCAGAATAATGAAGGGTTTTGGCATTATTTGTTCCAGGGGGAGATTGTTGGGATTGAACCCTGCCAGAGGAACAGATCATGAAAGCCAAAACCGGATCATGATAGTGGATTCACAATAAGCAGAAGTTTACACTAAGTCTTCTCCCTTGAAAGTGATTATAACAGCTGATGGTCTTATATCCACTGCCCGGATACAACTGCTGTTGTTCTTCTAACTACTGCCGAAGCCAGAAGACTGCTGAGAACTAAGCACTGCTGGTACAAACTACTGATGACAAAGCACTGCCCAATCAAGGATTGATCAACCTTGATGAAAGCACTGATATAAAGAGAAAGCAGTAGTTTAGTATGTCATCTGTTTTATGTATAGTCAGTGGTTAGGTTTAGCAGTGTTTGTATAAGAACAGTAGATACAGGTTGTTAGGCTGTTAGACGTCGCTTTCATGGTGACGTCAGCTGAGATGCCTCAGCGGTTTGGATTGCCTATAAATGGAACAGTACTCAGTACTGTTACATTTGATCGTTTTGAGTGAGTTCTTCTCCTCAATTCAATCATTTCATCTTGTGCAACCAACCATTGTAGTATCAGGCTGAGGGGGAGCTTAGTTTGTAAGCTTGCAATGTAATCTTTTGCTTTGAATTATAATCTTTCGACTCTATGAAAAGCAAATGTTTATCAAACTATTTTCTCCTTTGATTGTGTTCACAAAGTTTGTTATTCATTTCCGCTGCACTTTCAATTGTTTCATATTCATTAATTGTTCAAAGCATACAAACAAACACAATCATGAGCCTCAGATCCTAACAATTGGTATCAGAGCCTGGACAGTCAAATTCGATCTAACAATCAATTTGACATAACAGTTCGGCTCAGAATTCATTGATACTAAGGTTGGGTGCATTTAGTTGAAAAACAGAGTGCCGAGTAAACCATGCTCAAAGTGGTTATTCAAAAACACAAAGAAATGTATTATTTGTAAAAAGCAATGGCCAGAAAACACTTAAAAATGACTCATTCTAAAACGCAATTGCTTAAAAAACAAAAGAAAGTGTTATCTGTAAAACGCAATGGACTGAAAACACCTAAAAAAGTGTTTTACCTAAAACGAAATGCACCAAAAACACTTCAAGAATGTGTTTTTCTAAAACGCAATGGCCAGAAAACACCAAAGAAAGTGAATTGTCTGTGCTGTGAACTGTCTGGACCAATGCAGTTTCCAGAGGCAATTTACAGAAAATTAATTTTTCTGATGCATTTTTATTACAGCTCAACCCCAGCCAGGGGCTCTGCCCCTTGGACCCCGCCAGGGGCGCTGCTCCCGGACCCCCGCCAAGATCGTAAAACGCAATGACTAAATCAAAAACCCATATCGTAAAAATGAAATTAAAGAATTTCTTACATGGATCGAAGTGATTTCTTCAACAATTGATGATTTTTGAATGATTGAAACACTTATCAGCGCTCGAATCGAACGAATCAAGTGATTATCTTCAAAATCACCAGAAAAAACGAGATTTTATATGAAATTAAACTGGGTTTTCTTCAAAAAAGCTGAAGAACACGTTGATCGGGTGTTTGAATCATTGATTGGTGATGAAAATCGCAATATAATGTAGTGATTATTGAGATAGAAAGTGAAGAAATGGTTGAAGATGGTGGGTTTTGAAAATTGTGGGTTTTGAAGTTACTGGGTTTTGAAAAGGAAGAAGAAAAGGGTTGGATTGACTAAAATACCCTTTTTCTTTATTTTAAATGTTGCCACATGTCCTAATCTTATTGCTTCCTAGACTTCCTAGCCAAAATAAACTTCCTATTTGATCTTTTCCCATTTTTTAAATTATATATGTTTTTTTCCAGATTATTTATAAAATAATATATATTGTACAAAATTAATGTACTCAATACATTAATGCTTTTTTCTCATCTTTAATATTTAATAACGATTGCCTTCTGTGATATTCTACAAATTAATGTATTCAATAGTTTCCATAAATTGACTATATTGAATATTTTAGAAACAGTTTCCATAACAATATTAATAAAAAAACAGTTTCCAAAAATACTTACAACTCTATAATAAAAGATAAATCGTGTATTTTGTAAAGCAAATACATTTTACAACTTGGATTTTAAAAGTATTTATTAGTAACCCTAAATTGATTACTTCATATATTTTGATAACATATTTATTATTTTTTTATTATTTTATGTATATTTGGAATCTATATTTTCGTCTACTGTTTTATTAAAAAAAATCCTATACAATATTATCATTAACTTCTCGCAAGGTTGTTCCATCATTATATTTTTCTTTTAATGTAATTATCATTAAACACTAAAGAAAGGCAGTGTAAATAACAAAACACTACAAACCCTTGAAGCTGAATTTAATCTATAATAAAACAAAATAGCAAATTCAATGAAGTTAATATAAAAAAAATAAAAAAAAATAAAGTTCTAAAATAATTCAAAATGTTAACCTACAAATTCTCAAAGATCTCTTTGTAAACAACGTTCGTCGTTTGATTTGTCGGCCTCCCATCCTTGTCAAATATTAAAAGCTTGACGCCATCTTTAGTCTTCACTCTTGACAACGCAACATACAATTGGCCATGTGAAAATACAGGGTCTCTCAAGTAAAGACCGACTCTTGATAGAGATTGTCCTTGACTTTTGTTAATAGTCATCGCAAAGCATATGGTTATTGGAAACTGCCTTCGTTGAAACTTGAAGGGTATTTTCTTGTCAGACGGTATCATACTAATTCTTGGAATGTAAGTTCTTAAACCAACATTACCTCCCGATAATATCTCAGCCTCGATAACACGTTTACCAAGACGTGTAATTTGAAGACGCGTACCATTACATAAACCGTTTTGCCGATCAATATTCCTCAAAAGCATCACTGGAACACCCAACTTTAATACCAATCTATGATTTGGTAATCCTGAAACCTTCACACTATTTAAACCTCAGGATTATATAAATGTTGGTGTAATGGATCATTGATTTCCTCAATCGGGCATATACTATCTGAGCTAAGATACTCTACTTCTTCACCGGGAAACAATGCAAGCAAACGATTATTGATAAAAAGTATATTATATGTATTGAAAATAAGTATTAAATTAAGTTGTTATATAATAAACAACCTTCGGAGATACAGTCTCGTCACCAAATACAAACTTTGACTTCCCTTTTGGGTCATTCTACATAACAGTGAATAATAAGCATATAAATATAGAACCAAGTTATTAAAAGCGTTATATAATATATAAGCCACGTTGTGAACACTTACATGAGACCGATAGACATCAGAGGAAGATTCGTTAAAAACTTTAGTTTTGGTATTCCAACCATCTTTAAACTACAAACCACAAAAAAGTAGCACACTTTAACAGTATAATCATACTAATAAACATAATAAAATCGGGTAATAAACCCGAAATTATAAAGTTACCTGCTTTTTAACAACTTCCATTTAAATTACAGAAGCTATATGTTTATCAAACTTTGAGTCATCAATATCCTAAAAAATAACAATAGAAGGATAACAAATGTAAGAAGACAACAAAATACGAAAGTTAAGGTACATTAACTTATATTAAAAAAATAGGCCATACATTAAAGATAGACTGAAAAGATGAAAGCCGCATAGAGTCACCCACTACATCACCAGCAAGATCTTGATCAACATCACTTTCATTGGTTATCACCTTCTCTTTGTGTTCCGACTACAAAAACATAATATTCACAAATAGCGACAAGGTTAAGTTCAAGATTAACTAATAAGCTCGTATTAGTTAAAAATTAAGTATAAGCGTAACAACACTAACCGCAAGCAGTAGATCAAATCCATCATCTCCGTAAATAGGATCATCCAAAACAACAACCTCAACCTTCTTGAAATAGATTTGAGTACCAGTTTCATGATTAAAAACCGACACCTCAAAAGTCTCATATCCAGCTATTGTAAAAATAAAGGTAGACCGGGAATCTAATGCAAGATCCCTAATCAGCTTAGACCATCCATCAGTGAAAGCACATTTTTCGGACAACGCCTCCATCTTCACATTCCAAAACCTATCTCCAACATAAAGAGTTGCTGATCCACCTTTATAACCGTTGCCGTAAAACTTCCCCAGTATTTGTCCACAATGAGCTGTAAAGTAGTTACAAATTAAGTTAAACAAAATATGCACAAAAAAAGGTATAAAACAAAGTGATTATTTCATATCTAGTACTTACAATGAAATCATCATCAGCTCTAATGGAAGTGATAAAAGAGTTATCCAAAACACATGACTTAAAGACATCGAGATACCATGTAGATGGTCCAAGAGTGTTGAACAACAGATAATCATTTTTTTGTAAACCACTCTCCCTAACAACTTTAACAAAGCCATCACCTAAAACAGGACCCAACACATCTTTTTCAATTTTGACAACCCATAAGTTGTCAGCATCAACAATTTTAACACAATGACCATATGGCAATTGTTCTCCCCACAATAATGTCGCAAAATCATAGGGTATTTCTTATAATTTGAAACAAAAGACATATAAGTATCAACATAATTTTTGGTAAACATAAAACAAAAAAACATACCACTTTTGTAGGATCATCGACATCGATTAACTTCAAGAAAGAACAATTGTTGCTATTGGGATCCATATCTGCAAAAGTAATATCAATCGTTTTTTAGACCTAACAATAATAATCTATTTATAGAAATAAGGGTCATTTACATATATCCCCTTACTAAGATCATTTATTACATATTTACCCAATCTTTAAAATCAATTACATATTTCCCCTTCTCAAACCATATATATTACATATTTCCCCTTCCTAAACCATACATATCACATATTTACCCATTTCATTAAAAATAATCTTAATGAATTACTATTATACCCTTAGTGAACTTATTGAATAATTATTATATAATTACCCAATCATTAAAATAGATCACATATTTTTCTTTTTTAAACCATAAATATTTGATCTTGTTCAGTATATATGTGTATTCCTAAAATCTTATTATGTGCAGACTAAAATGAAATATGGTTATAAAATTATACATAAAAGATAAAACAACCACCAGCCGTCAATAGTTTATCATTTCCCGCCGTCCACTGCCATCCTCCTTGTCGTCCACCGCCATCTCCGACGAGCACCATCGCCCATCGTCGGGGAACCACCGTCGCTCATCATTCCCTCTGTCGCCACTCCACAGCCGACCACCACCTTGCCGCCAATTTTCACCCATCATCGTCGTTTCCTTTTCCGGTGCGTATCACTCTGTGCTACTGAATTTGACTCAAGATCATCATCAATCTAAAAACATACCCGAGTTTAATCCAAGTCAGAACTAAATGATAAATGCCAAATAGAAAGTTGAAAGTTTTATACGAAATTGATTAAAGGAACAACCATGTTAGCTCAAAAAGCAAGATTTTTTTTACAGTTCTAGCATTCTTTTTCTGCGATTTTGATTAAAGAACAGACGTTTTTAGCTCAAAAAGAAGGGTTGTTTAAAAGGAATTATAAGAAGGGTAATTAGGTAATTTGCTGTGATAGGGGGAAATATGTAATTGATTTAAAAGGTTGGGTAAATATGTAATAAGGGTTCTTAGCAGGGGGATATATGTAAAACTCTCTAGAAATAAAATCATAATACCACAAAAAAAATCACACTCAAAACAAAGAAAATATTTTAATCTTTTAATTAACAATGAATAAAGTAGGAAAATTATTACTGAGAAAAAAAAGTATACAGATAAAAAAAACTACAAACAACAACAAAATTTCACTAACCTGTTTTCTTCGAAGGAAAATTAGAGTCCGATTGTTATCCAATAATTAGGGTTTCACATGAAAAAGGAAATTAAAAAACATAAGAAAGATGGGAAAATGTTGAAAACATAACATAAATAACAATCTTGTCTATATAAATCGGAAAATACAGTAGATTGTACAGAAAACATTGGATCTCGATTTGTATTGCAAAACAATAAGACGATAACTTATCAATAGCCCGATTAAAGATGAACAGATTAAAGAACAGAAGAAAACAACATACCTGCAACTTTTGGTTTGTTTCCGATCTACAAAATATACAGAAGGACGACGAATTAATATCATTAAAAGCATAAATTTTGCAATACCAATTCTATATAATCGAATATCATAAACCAACCAAAGTGACACTTGATTTTGTAGATCTACCTTTGATTTCTTAGATTACTGATCAACGAAGAAGATGATGATCACGAGATGTTGATAAGGTTCAGAGAGAATTGATGGTGTTGGTAGGTGGGATATTTACAATAATTGAGACCTTCTGAAATATATATGTTCCGATAAAAGAGCCGGTGATTTTTTTTACCCAAATCTTCGACCCGATACCTTGGCTGATCCTGCATCCAAAATAGAGAATGGAACATTGAGATTGCTTCCCACCTAAATCTTTCACCATAACATGTCACATCAGCAAATTGTTCCACCATCACATGCCACATGGCCCAAATCCTTTTTATTTATTAATATATATAGATTCTTTGATATTCTACCCAATCCATATAACAAAAGAAACACATTGTTATTAGATGATACAACAAAAAACGTGTAATACAACCACAAAAAATGTTCCATATCAAAACCCATCCATCCTCGAACAAACCCAGGTTTCGAACATACATGAACATTAATAATCAAGCTTTAAACCTAGAATTAGCTAGACGCCCATCCAAATTTCTATTTCATGTGAAAAAAACAACAAAAACTTACCAAGATCGGCTAGATTATGTTCGTAAACACTTGAAAATCAAAAAGCTACATGATCAGAGATTAGAGGCGTCTTCAATTTTGGATTGGAGTTAAGGTTTTCGAATACATCAAATTGAATGGAGACAAAATTTCACGGACAGTCGGGGATTAGCGGCGTCTTCAAAGGTGTTTCATCAATCAACATGATCTATTTTTAGCGTGCTCTTCCATGGGTAGACCGGGTTTAGGGTTTTCCAATTGTTGAAATAGAATAGAGAGAGAAAGCAGCCCCAAAAAAGTAGAAGTCATATAGTCTAAAGGGTCGGTGTAACACCCGTCTCATTTGTTTAATAATTTTCCATAAAATACACATTTTTATAAGATATGCATAATTTCTAAAGTTATACAAAATGATAAGGTTTCATGGCGATAGTAACTTAGTTAACTAACATCTGGTTTAAATATCTATAAACGATAAGATAAGTGTTTACAACATGAACGTTGTTTACTACAAAGTTAGATAAACGCGGAAGCTTCAAAAAGTTGTGTTCGGTTCATGTTTGTCACTTGATCTTCACCCATCCTAAGTTCAAACACACCTACATTGTAAATTTATCACAAACGTTAGTATATGAGACCCTAGAACCCGTCTAAACGGACCCGAAAGCTCAAAACCATCAAATAAACAAAATAAAAATTTTGTTTGGAAGTCGACCGTAGGCTACGGTTCACGGACCGTAGCTTACGGTTCACCATATTACTTCAACCAGAACTTCTGGACCGTAGGCTACGGTCCAGGACCGTAGCTTATGGTCTGATCAGCAGATTTTGTTTGTTTTCCGTTTTTAGTACGAAAACCTTCATAACTTTCTATCCGTTTGTCCGATTTACGTGATTCTTTTTCCTACGCGTCCGTAATTAAATTACCAACGTATGTATGATTATCATTTAATCAAAAGTTGAGTTTACGGACTGAAAGGCTAATAGTCCCTTATTTGTTTATTCGACCCACATAATTTTTGCACTAATTCTAATACCGATACTTTTATGGCCACAAGGCGTATTTACCCATCTTCCGGGGCATACGATCACGGGCGTATCATCACCAATTCCATGGTTTACGCTCTCATGATTCAAATCACAAATTGATCTTTCAACATCTACATATTAACTAATTAACACCCAATTATTCGACCCGTTTGGCTCATTTATGGAATCATCCATTTCCAATGACTACCAAACAATTTCCAATCAAGTTTGATTCGATTAGTTAGGTAGTGATCAACGTCACTTCTACTAATGCTACTATTTCTAATAAACATAAATTCATTCGACTAAAATATTCAAGTAACATAGTGTAACGAAACGAGTTACATACTTGCATAATTCATCAACATTGGTTTCCAACCATAATTACCCATTTCCGGGCTCGTCAACTTTAGCGTATCACTTCCGTTTCATGGTTTACGCTTTTATAACTCGAATTTGAAGAGAGACGTTTAAGTCACTTCGAACACTACCATTCCAACCATTGTTTGACCCGTTTGATTTTCTAATGGAATTCTCCATTTTACCAACATACCATCTTATTTCAACTAATATATTAGCCCGTTTCTTTATCTAGTGAGTTTCATCACTTTATTTTCATTCCATACATGACTAATTTAACAATATTATCAACAAACAATTCTAATTAACTATTTTGCCCCGTTTGGTTGTCGAGTGAGTTACATCACTTCATTGACATTCCAAACATGCTTTAACCGTTTATTTTGTCGCGTTTGGTTTGTCGAGTGAACTTCATCACTTCATTGGCTTACCAAACTCGCATTTTACACTACGATCCCGTTAATATTTCTAATACTATTATTTATGCATAATGTAACGAAACCGAAAGTTACGTACCTATAGTGCTTTTCCTTCAAGCGTGCATCAACTCCGGCTCGTCCGCTTGAAGATTCAATTCCCTTGCCTATAGAGTTCAATCAACGACTTGTTTAGAACTCTTATTATTTCATATAACGCATAATTCACCATAACATTCAAATATACATTTTTACTCAAAATTTCAACATCTAGTTTTCTTTTAGGCATTTCAACAAACACCTAAAAGGAATAATTTTGTAAAAATCAATAACCAAGTTTCATGACTAGTTATTTAACCAATTTTGAGCATTTTTCACAAATTCAAATGTCTAGTTACACATCAACACCTAAACTTATTTCATGGAGCTCAAATAACACTAGATTGATAATCATAATTCTAGTGTTCATCATATTTCTACAAAACCCATTTAACACATAAATGGATGGTTATGGACCTCATATCTATGAACACTAATTCAACAAATTATTGACTAGGGTTTGCTCCTAGACATGATTTCATCCTAATTTCATCCAAACTTCAATCATGCAAGCCAAATTTTCGATTTCATATGTTCACCAAAAGTTCAAGATAAATCTAAATAACAAAATTTGGCATACCTTATGATCCTCTCACGGAGGTGATCATTAATTTGCGTTTAGATTTCTGTTTAGACTGGATTTGCCCATTTGATTTGATGAAATTTGGTTGATTAGGGTTTTGAGCATAAGAGCTCCCCTGGCTCTTGTTGGAATCGCAGAACACACACACGTATGTGTGTGTTTTGTGCTTTAGTATTTTATTTAATTAAAACTCTAATTCAATTGCCCGTCTTTAGCCCCTCGACTTTACCCAAATTTTATAAAGGGTATTTTAACCATGATCGTTCTATGATTTCAAGTCTTTTAACTAACTATGTTATTTATTCCTAGTTATTTTATCTTGACTATTACCGTCATTCAATTTATAATATAAAATCTATATTTTCGGGGTGTTACAGTCGGGTCGAACACAAAAATGGATCCAATCGATTGAGCGGGAAACCCATCAAAATAATGGCTTAAGAATTCGACACGTGTCCCAGCAAAACTTTTATTTATTATATATAGAAGATATAGATATATGTACGTAGTAACCTAATTAAAAATATTATGAATAAATTAAACGTAAAATATAATTTTTTAAAAATTGTAGTGTGCTATGACAAAAATACTCCAAAGTGTGGCATGTAGTTTTTCAGCCATCTTTAAATACTCATCATTGATGTCGTTCGTGTTTCCGTAGGCAAGCACGCGTAGCGCTACCGTACACTTTTGAATAGTAGTAAATCCAAGCGTCCCTTTGGCATTCAGTTTTTGCTTAAAGTAATCAAACTTATTATTCAAGGCTCTGGTAATGCGTAGAAATAAACGTTTAGTCATCCTGAAACGACGCCTAAAAACTTTTGGGTTTGGGCGTTAAAGTAATATTTCATCAAATGAGCGTTCGCCGCAAGTCGGTCTCGTTCCGTATATTCTCTTTGCATAATCGGGTGTGGAGGCCGACTAACATGTTTCATATACCTCACTGCGAGCTGACACGCATCTGCAATTTGTAACCGCCTCTTGCTCGACCTCCTCGTCGGTCGACTCACCCTCATCGGCTAAAAACTCTCTGTAATAATATTTTGCAACGGATGAGGAAGATGTGGAGGAACGTGTGGGCATGTGTTTGTTTTTGTGATATGTGTGTGTGAGGTGTGAGTATTAATTTATATATATATATATATATATATATATATATATATAGGAACATGATCAGGAGAGAACGATTTGAAGTGTGAGAACAGTGAGAACGATTTTCAGCAATATGATCTTTGTGATTTGTGGCTAAGATGATGCGGTGGCATTTTTTGTAAATAATGGGAATCTTATAACTACCAGGAGGAGTAAAATTGGAAGATTCAAACAATGGTACACATACTAATCACGTGCCATTTTCCCCCCATCATATTTAAACGCCAATAACTTTTTTATACGTGATTATTTTTCTAAAAAAATTACACCATAAAACTCAGCGTTTTTTTTTTATCTTTCCAACGAGTATACTATTGATATACTTTTCGAAAAAAATGAAATGGGTTTTATGGCTTTTTCTGAACTGTGTGTTTTATGGCGTTTTATACTAGTTATTTTTATGACGTTTTTCTGAACTATGTGTTTTATGGCGTTTTAACTAGGTTTTTTCATAGCGTTTTTCTGAACTGAGTGTTTTATGGCGTTTTAAACTGAGTTTTTCATGGCGTTTTTCTGAACTGAGTGTTTTATGGCGTTTTAACTGGGTATTTTCATGGCGTTTTTTCTGAATTTTGTGTTTTTATGGCGTTTTATTTGAACACCCAGTTCACGTGTGAGTTTTTTGACAATATTACCCCTTAGTGTAATTTAGCATTAATGCAACATGTCAACTCCAAAATTGTTCTCACCGTTCTCTCTAAATCATGACCCTACATATATATATATATATAGGACAAAGATCCGTTAGGAACCACCCCTTATTGCGAGAACCGCGAGAACCAATGTGAACACAACAAAAAATACCTAAAAATAGCTAAAAAACACACAAATTTTTTTTTTTTTTTTTTTTATAAAAAAATCGCTACTTTTAGTAGCAAAAAAAATGTTTTTTTTATTGCTTTTAAAAGTAGCGATTTTAACTTAAAAAATAGTAAAAAAAAAAAAATTATATTTTTTTTTTTTATTTTTTTAGGTTTTTTTGTGGGTTTAGTTTTTAGCTGGGGGGGGGGGGGGGGGGGGGGGAGGGGTGGGGGGTTTAGGTTTTTGGGGGGTGGGGGAGGGGGGTTTAGGTTTTTGGGGTGGGGGGGGGGTTAGGTTTTTTTAGGTTTTTTGGGGGGTTTAGTTTTTAGCATTTAGCTTGGGGGGGGGGGGGGGGGTTTAGGTTTTTTTAGGGGGGGGGGGGGGTGGGGGGTTAGGTTTTTTTTTAGGTTTTTTTAACTATTTTAGGTTGTGTTCACATTGGTTCTCGCGGTTCTCGCAATAAAGGTGGTTCTCGCATGAACCTTACCCTATATATATATATATATATATATATATATATATATATATATATATATATATATATATATATATTAAAGATTTTTTTTAATTTGACCGTTGCCAACGACTATATTGGCAAAACCCACAATTTCTCCGGCGTTTTATTAGAGACGCCTAACTTCATTTTTGACGAAACACACCCATCTGGGCGGTGTAGCTGACGTGTTTGGACAACATCATGCCCACTTTACACACCACTACGGGTGTTCTTAAGGTTGTGGGGTGGTGGGGCTTGGGTTGGGGGCTTTGCTCGACACGTGGCGATGATGGGATTCATAAGCTTATGGTGAAAAATGATGGGTGTGGTGTGGTGTGGCGTGTCCAGCGATGTGATTTTTTTTAATTAAAGTAGACAACCAAATTTAGCCATATTGGACCAGCCAATTCACCCTTCCTCCCTATCCCAGGCCGAATACCCACACCAAAAGGGCAACACCATACCCAACGCCAACCCGAGGTGAAATAGCTGTGGCGTTGAAGGACATCCCCACCCCAATCGTCTCCCCACTCCCCATAGCCTAAGCTTAAATATAACTTTTGACAATTCTACCTTACATCATTTCGTGAGAACTTAATCAACTTTATTTGTAAAAGTCAAAGAAAGGCCAAGTCAAGAATCATAAAAATCCCACATGCAAAAGTCATGAATACGTCAACCCACAACACAAAAAGCCAATCACAACAGCTATCACCGCACCAAATCATCTCTTGCCAGCATCAATTCATCATTTTGTCTCAACAAAACCACCGTCAATTTCTCCACATCTTCCTCCCCTTCAATACCCCCTTTCATAAAGACTGAAACTTTCCATCTGGGTATTCAAGATTCAAACAAATTCTTCAATTTTTCAACTGAATCAAGAGATTTCAAGAATCATTTTCATAAAGATTGAAACTTTTTCATCTGGGTATTCACAGTTCTTCAATTTATGAACTGAATTCAACAGAAATCAAGAATCATTTGTCATAAAGATTGAACCTTTCCATCTGGGTATTGTTGATTCAGACTATTAGTGGCTTAAAGATGGCGATTGAATCATCTATCACTCAAGAAATTGGGGGAAAGAAGGCTCTGCAGTTGGATTGCCCTTCGCCTGATTCATCGTTGACTCAGGTTAGTAGTTTAAATTCAGTTTTTTTATTTTATTATTTTTTTCAGTCTGTTGAAGCTCTTGAATTCTTACTGTTTTGCCACCATTTTGTATAATTATCAAGAATTTAAGTGTAATTCTTTGATTTTGGAAGAGATGTTAGCATTGAATTGAACTATTGGAGTCAAACTTGTTCTTGTTGACTTGGTCAATCATCAAGAGTTTCCATTTAAAAGAGATTTTAGCAATGAATTGGAGTCAACCTTGCTCTTGTTGACTTGTTTCATCATGTTTCTAGATGGGGACTGATTTATTTGTGAGGTTTTAGTTTTTGTATAAGTTGATAATGCTTGAAATGGTACTAATTTAACGTTATTTTACTAATTTCGTGAAAATAACATTAAAAGCGACGGATGGTTAATCATGCATCATGTGGTGAAGTTGATAGCTGAAAGACACTGGGTACATGCACCAATCAGTCTCTGTCCCGATTGTTTGAGTGTTATGTGTCTTAGGTCCAAGGCTTGATACAAAACTACAATCGAGCCGAGGGTCTCATTGGAAGCAGCCTCTCTATTCCTACAGGGTGGAGGTAAGGCTGTCTACATCTACCATCCTCAGACCCTACCTTAGCTTTGCTATTGGTGGGATTTACTGAGTATGATGATGATGATGTGTTAAAAAACTTAAAATTGAAGTTATGTGATCCATCCGTTCTGGAAGAAAAGGATAAGCGGTGGGCTTTTCGTACCCAAGGCGCAAGATGTTTATATAATTTTTTTTTATATATCCCATACATATCCCGTAGGTTTTTAGCTTCCTTTAACCAAAATATAGCTATAAGTAAGGCTTTTATACCATTTTAATTACATGTACAAGTCAAAAAACCCAAGGCACGACATTTTTATGCAGTAAAACGCCTAAGTTACATGAGGCGCGCGCCTCAGGCCAAAAAGCCCACAAAAAAACATCAAAAAATGCGCCTTTTGGTCGCTTCCTGTAATTACACAAGGCGAGAAGCAAAAAAGCCCCAGGCCCTGCGCCTTGCGCCTAGGCGCGCCTAGGGCGCACTTTTTAAAACCAAGAGGGTTGGGCCTAGGGCCTCCAAAAAGAATAGGCCTCCACTTAAAAGAAAATTAATATGCTAACTATTATTAGTGAAACTTATTCTTTTAGATTTGTTTGATTCCTTATACAAGCAAACCACTATTTTTATAGTTGTGTTAGATCTTTGCTTGGTTCCAAACACGTATCGTTTATAATAATCAAAGAAGAAAAAAAGGGTCTCAAAATTTTATTTCGTCTTGGGCCTCCAAAAAGGTTGGAATGACCCTGCTTGCCTTAACCCTTTGAACGCCACCTACTTTGCGTAACTGCACTTTACCTGGTCCCACTGGTTAGCAGGGTATTGGTGGCACCCGCTTTACATAGTTCACTTCGTAACGAAAAAAAGTTTTAGTAAGATTCCCAAACACCTCTCTAAGATTCATACAGTTTTCCATGCATTTGTAATGTTACCACCATTCAATATCCATACTATTGTTCAATATTATTTAAATTAACATGAAAGAAAACCATACAATAGTTGACTGAACATTATCTTGTATATCATAGGGAGACAGTGATATGGAATCCACTTCTGTTTCATCATCAATGCAAGGCTCCATATCGAGTGCCACATCATCACTCGATCAATATAGCAGCAATGTCAAAGAAGAAACCCTGCAAAAGAAACCCCTAAAAAAGTTGAATTCAAGAAAATTCGCCTCTTTTGGCAGCTTCATGTCATCTAGAAGGCGGGCCCAGTCAAAGCTCAGTCAATCTTCGATAAAGTTGTCGGATGACGGGTCAACTTCAACCACACCCCTGCATCCTTCTTCTATTGAAGTTTCAGATGAATCAACTAATTATGTTCAGGTACTCCTCTTATTCATAAAGTCAAACACATAACATGCTTTGACTTTTTAAGTCAAACATAGAACAATTGCAATATAGAAAGTTTTGAATACCTATTTCTCAGTGACCGAACTAGAAATGATGATAGATTAAGCAGAAAATCACGAAAACATAATTTTTCTCGGGTGTGTAACATTGATCATGTTAGAAAAGTTTCACGCATGTAGCAACATGATACGTGAATCTTTGGTCGTGTATTTACTTTTATATAGAATTACCTTTTACATCTATGATAGTACAAGTTGGTAATCCAAAATGAATGGTATGCGAATCATATTTGAGTATCTACTTTTTATACTCCCTTAACCATTAAAAATCTTTTCGTCTACCCTATAGAGACCCTGATACGCGACTCTTGGTTCCTATTTCCAATTTTGTATGTGCAACATTTTTGTTCTTGTTGACTTGGTTCATTTAAGTTGTCAAGATTGGTAGACTACTTGCGTATTATAATGGGACTAAAAATCAATAGACAAGTAAAAATAGATACATGACTATACTCATAACTATAACGTATATTTTTTGCATACTTAACTATACAAGTATAATATATCTAGAGTTCTAGACAATGGCTAATCTTGTGAGTTTTTTCTAAATTAGATTGCTCTTATGCATACCTATTTGTCAATGTTTGTTATTATAAGAGTAGACAATATTGTCTGGATAATTAATTTATTTTGTCTTTTTTAAAAGATATTTTCTGGCATATGAAAAATATGCAATGTGACAAGTTGTGAGAATGACTAGCATTAAAACTTAAAAGCACAGGACAACTGCCGCCTTCCCATCCCAACTCTCTAAATTTCAAGTTTTTGGTTGAAAATATTTAATGCAAAATTATTGTATAATGTTGACAGTTTAAAGGGTTGACTGAGTCAATTTTCATGTTATTTGAGGTATTTAAATTTAATTTTAACATTAATTTTAAAATTCATGTTAAAAGCTGAGAACGGTTAATCATGCATCATGTGGTGGCGTTGGTAGCTGATAGACAAAAGTGTACATGCACTAATCGGTCTTTGTCCCGATTGTTGAGTGTTATGTGCCTTATGTCCAAGGCTTGATGCAAAACTACTATCGAGCCGGGGCCGGGGGTCTCACTGGAAGCAACCTCTCTATTCCTACGGGGTAGAGGTAAGGCTGTCTACATCTTACCCTCCTCACACCCTACCTTTGCTTTGCTATTGGTGGGATTTACTGAGTATGATGATGATGATGAAATTTAATTCCTCTGAAGTGAATTAAAATTTGGTTCGAATTCGGGTTTTTCCTAATAAACTGAAATATGAAAAAGAAAATTAAAAACTAAAAAATGTATGTAAAAGCTTAATGTATATATTTATCATTCTATCATGCTATGTATGATGCATTAATGTTGCAGATTTTAAAACTATATTTAATTTTATAAATCTAGAATTTCAGTTAACATGTTTGTGACATTTGATTCTTCCTATACAGAAACCTATGCCAAAGTTCACAAGAACGGGTAGTCTAAGATCAGTCAAGATCTTCAGAACCAACAGCAAGAACAGAAACAAGAACAAGACAAGTTACAAATCGAAAACGTCTTCAACCGACACCTTTTCACAAGTGTCCGAAGAATCCCACGTCGAACGCGCTACATTTTCATCGACTCTCAAAGACTCAAAGTTCCCCGAACAACTTAAACATCAATCACGCCCATCAGAACCCGAAGAAGTACTTCCAGTCGCAAAAGTGTGTCGGTACCAGCATTGTTCTCTTCACGGCCATCATCATCACCACGAGCCCCCGACAAAGCGCTTCGAGTATCTTAAAAGGCGCACAGCAAAAGACCCGAAGATCACGAACATAGAAACTCGAGCGACGGATAAAAGTGTAGGTAAGAAAAGAGAACCGAAAGTAAGTAAAAAGGTTTCTGAATGCAAGAACGAAGTCGATTCGTCTATAGAATTCTACGCTAAAACGAGATCTGAACCGCTTTCGAGCTATGATCATGATGAAGCTGAGTTTGCTGATATGTTATTCGGAGTCAACAGCCTCCAAGAGAGAAAGAACGAGATACCCGTTTCAAATAATCGCGATTTTAGCGATTTAAACGATGAGAAAGATGAGAATTCAAATGGGTTGAAGCCTGTTCTTGAGAAGAAGCGATCTGTAAAGAAAAAGAACACGATAAGCATGTGGGGTATGATCCATCAGCATATGGTATCTGGTCTTGCAGCAGATTCAGGGGACGTAAGTGTTCCGAAACTAGATGAAGAACAGAAATCGGAGACCAAAGGTATATAATATATGTTTTCATTCATGTAATTTTAGTTTCGGAATTGGGTTAGATTATAGGCACACCGCTTGCATACTAACCACACATCACCGACACATTATACGGGCCGTATGAGGGTTATACAGGTTGTATGAATGTTATAGTGGTTAATCATACGGGTCCTAGTGTTTATATGGGTCGCATGATTTGGTATTCTTACAAATCATACAGGCCATATGATGTGTTAGACTGACACAGAAGTGACTGATGTGACAGCCCATACCACTGACATAGGCCATACAGCTCGTATGACCTTTTTTTTCCGTTTAAACGGCCCGTGTGAGATTGCAGGTGGTGTACGTATAGGAGCATCCTTCAGAACTGTGTTCGTAATAAGATTCTTGATCTAACTCCAATATTTTTACAGATTTTGATGATGCTGCGAGTCAAGAAACCGAGCTCAGAAAGATGTTCGCGATCAAGCTTGTTCGAGATGCAATCGAGAAGATACTTCTTCCGGAAGTGCAAGACGATCAATCGACTACAAGTGAAGTTATATCAGAACAAGACGTATCCGAAAAGATTGAAACACCGAATGAACAAGCAGATGAATCTCCAGCACCAGTGCCCGAACAAAAACCCGCCATGAAACCGAAGAAAGAAGCACCGAGCCGGTGGAGTCACCTAAAGAAAGTTATTCTGTTAACAAAGTTTGTTAAAGAACTCGAAAAGGTGAAGAAATTCAAGCCGAGAAAACCGAGACTCCTTCCGGTGCCGCCGGAGACAGAAACCGAAACGGTTTCGCTCCGGCGGCAGACGGGTAGTGACAAGAAAAACTCGGATGACTGGATGCTGGATTATGCGCTTCAAAAGGTTGTGAGTGAACTCGCTCCGACTCAGAAACGGAAAGTCGCTTTGCTTGTTAAGGCGTTTGAAACCGTAGCTCCGGGGCAGGATGATCCGCCGGAGTCTGGATGTAATGATGAGATTCAACGAGTTGGGTCCGAATCAAAAGGTAAACTTCAAGATTGGCGTGTGAATGAACCGAACGAACATGAACAAGGCATGTTTGTTTAACTTTAACCGAACAAACGATCAAACACGGGCACTTAAACGGACGGGGTTTTCTTGTTCATGTTTGTTCGTTAAGAAAATAAGTGTGTTGGTTGAAACCGGTCCCAATCCGATCCGATAAACCGGGATTTAACTCTCAATCCGGTTTCAAACCGATTCGATCCGGTCCGGTTTGCATAGGTTCGGAATTTTTTTCTCTTATAGACCGGTTTCAATTTGTGCACCTTTATCATAACACTAGACTAAATAGTAATTGGTCTAAAATATTAAAATGAACATTTAAATGACGTAATAAACAAACTTAAACAAACGTAAGTTATCAAACAACTTTCACTATTGGATAAGACATTGTTCATGTTAGTTCGTATATTAACTAAACGAACATTAACGAACTTTCTGCCGAACGGTTCACTAAACGTTCTGTTTGTTTACAGACATACTTCAAGAGACCAGTGAAACAAATCCATCCGCCGACAAGATTGAAGAACCAAAACCGGATTTGGAGAAAGAAAAACACCTAAAAATGTGGCATATGATCTACCAACACGTCGCAATGGACATCGCTACAAAGATCGGATCCGACCTGCTTCGCGACGACGAAGAATCAACAAACGGCGACGAGAACAATCCACAAGAAGTCGAAAACCAAACCGAAAGAAACTACAAGCTTCAATTCACCCAAAGCGACGCGGTTAAGCTCGTTAGAGAATCCGTCGATGAAATCCTCCTTCCCGACACCACCGACACCTCTTCACAAGACTCCAAATCCGTTGCTAGCGACATAGCATCCGAACAAGAAGAAGTCGTGGAAAAGAAACACGAAGACGCCGAACCAAGAAAACTCGATGAGAACAAGAACCCAACGAAAACGACGATATTACATCATCAAAAGTCGAAAAATTGGGCGAAACTGAAGAACTTGATTCTGCTTAAACGGTCGATTCGGGCATTAGAAGGGTTTAGAACGCTTAAATCACAAACCCCACAACGCGAAAAGTTGAAAACCGATGGTGAACAAGAAAGGGTCGATTTAAGGCGACAAATGATGGACGAACGGAAGAAAGCTGAGCAATGGATGCTCGATTACGCGGTTCAACATATCGTGACGAAGTTAACTCCGTCACGTAAAAAGAGAGTCTCTATGCTTGTTGAAGCCTTTGAAGCAGTTGTCCCGCTACCAGAAATTTGAATTTTCAAAATACCGTTACAAAGATTTCTTGAATTATTATTATTAAGGTAGTTAGTTGATATGCAAACGACGTCGTATGGTCATTGTATTGGTACTTGTGTGGGTATATAGGTTATAGATATTGGTTATTGAGTGCTTTTGTTCGGTTTATGTTATGTAGTTATCAATTGTTTTGTCCTGTTAGTGGTGGTATAAATTTTGCATAAGAGGTGTTTGATGAAATGTTAAAAAAAGTAATATATGAGAATTGGTTCATTATTTTACTGTTATCAAGTTACTCTACTTGACTAAGATTTGATATGCCATATTATATTATAATATATGTTAGAGTAAATTACAAGTTTTGTCCTTTATGTTTGTCCAAAATTTCAGGCGCTGTCCTTTACCTTTAAAATTGATGAGTTTTGTCCTTAATGTTTGCAAATGTTGCACGTTACGTCCTTTATGGCAAACTCAGTTAAATTTTTTGGTTAAATCTGATTACACAAAGGTCATGTGCAAGACACATTAGGGCAATATAGTCCTTTCAGCCTTTATTTTAAATTTATATTTTATATAAATCATAAAAATAGTCTCTCTCTCTCTCCAAATACTCTCTCACTCAACTGTGTATCTCTCTCTCTCTAGATCCTGGTTTCTTCTCCGATGAAGCATCACTACCATGGCCAACCTCCACCTTCTGAACCACTACCACTGCACAACCACTCCCCTACCTGTCTTCTTCTCCGGTGAAGCACCACCCCACCACGCACCTGCTAAAAAGCCCGATTCTCGTTTTTTCTAAAAGTGGGTTTCAGATTTAAGGAAAAAACAGGTTATACAGAGGGTTTCAGATCTGAGCCAGATCTGGTCGGAGAAGAAAGATCGGCGGCGGTGGTAGGTGGGGGCGGTGGTGGCTGGTTATTTGTGTTGACAGTGGCGGTGGTAGGTGGGGGCGGTGGTGGCTGGTTATTTAGTGTTCAGATTTGTAGAAACTTAGATCAAAACGAGCGACACAGTGTATATAGTTCGATTCGAGCATGTATAGTGTTCGGATTCATACTAATGCCTGGTTATTTGTGTTGACAGTGGCGGTGGTAGGTGGGGGCGGTGGTGGTGGTGGCTGGTACCGGCCACCGTATCAGGAGGAGTTCCAGTAACATGGGAGGCGATGAAGAGACAAAAACAGGGGAGGAAGAGAAGCTGTTTGATCTCAATGATTACACCATAATTAAAGAAGGAGAAGCTGAGATTTTGATGCATACTAAAAATGAAGTCTTTTACAATAAAACCCAGGTCAGCTTTTGGTTGCAACTTACTAGATTTATTATGATGTTTAGTGTTTATGTTGAAAATCAGTTAGGGCATGATGTTTACTGCAATCTTTTGCTGTAAAGTTTATTGCTTTATGTTCCAATTTACCATAAGTAAGATGTTTTTTTTTTATCTGAAATCCATTGTGTTAAGTTATTGCTCTTCTGATGATTGTTGGTTACAATTTGTGTTTAGAAAATTGTCGGATTCATACTAATGCCCGGTTATTTGTGTTGACAGTGGCGGTGGTAGGTGGGGGCGGTGGTGGCTAGTGGCGTAGGGGTGGCCGGTGGGGATGGTAGTTGCACTGGTGGATAGTGTGGTTGATGGTGGTAGAGATCCAGAGAGCTAGAGAGAGAAGCAGTTGTAGAGAGAGAGGAGAATTTGATGATGACACATATAAATAAATAATAGTAATGATAATAATAGTATTTTTTTTAATAATAATAATATTAAATATATAGGTAAAAAGACAAAAATACCCTTGGGTGATTAGATTTAACCAAAAAATTTAACTGAGTTTGCCATAAAGGACAAAACTTGTAATTTACTCTATATGTTAAATAACATGGGGTTTTTTTTTTTTTTTTTGATCATCAAAGTTTTTCTTTTTTCACTTTAAGCACATCAACCATATGCATATTTTATTTATTTTTATAAACCAAATACGTAATATAAATAATTTATAATTTTATACTTAAATACTTTTTTTCTATGTATTAAATATGTTAAACAATTTGTGTTATACATACGTATATACACATACTTTTAGAATAATTATAGTTATATCTGCTTTTTTATTAAATTTATCTACTAATTGAAATAGATCTGGATATCCCACGGTTTTACTTGATACTTGTGTTTAATTTAAGACATAACTTTTCGTGATTTGCAAATATACCGTCGCAGGTGTTTTTATCTACATTTCGATATGAGTATTTTTTTTATTAACATTTCTATGGTCTTACTCGAGTTTAATATACAATGTGACGTAACGCTGCAACGCGTGAGATATTTTACTACTTAAATTTATAATAGTCATGAAAACATTGTAGAGACAACAATGGGTTTTTTAAAGTTTCAAATTAAACCTTACACTATAAATAATACATTTAACCCAATAGTTTTATTTCCTTTTGTAACTTTCGTTCATTAGTATTTTTTTAATGAAACTAAGTACGCGATTTTTTTTTTTTAAACGGACTGGTCCACTACCCACCGATAAATTTATTAATTTCTTTTTACAAAAACTAAATACGTTTCCATTTAAATTTTATTAAAAATCGGGCTCCCCCTTTTGCTGCTATAATAAATAATATTAAAAAACCAACTTCCTGATCAGCAAACACTACTTGCCACAACCGCGAGTGGCCGCGGTCGCAACACCACGTCATAGGTATCACGTTACTATCCTTGGTTCTATTTGTTACTTTTTATTTTGTTTTTGGATGTTTTATACATTTATATTTTGCAGCTTAGTATTGATCTTAATAGTTTGGTTCATACACAGATTCCCTGCCGCAATGCATAGTGGGAAAATCCTAGTGGGATATTAAAATAAACATTTAGACAAGTTAGAAAAAATCGATACAATTTAGAAGATATTGAATACATGATTGTTTGACGCTAACATGACTACTCGCCTAACGAACCTCAAGAAGAGTTCTAGGGTAGGTGGAATGACGTGGTCCGCTTGTCCAAGGGGCTAAGCCTCTAGTGGGGTGTTGCAAAGTTTTTTTTTTAGGAAATGACTTCTCAAGGTTTTTATGTTACTTCAGTTACATATGTCCATCTACTAGACTCACCTTTGTATTCGTGAGTCTATGATCAAGGGACGCCTCGCTTGCGGTATGCGCATATAATGTATATATGTGTGGGCCATCGGGGGGCAAAAGTAAAAGTGCACTAATTTTAACGTTATTTTACTAATTTCGTGAAAATAACGTTAAAAGTGGAGGACGGTTAATCATGCATCATGTGGTGGCGTTGATAGCTGAAAGACAAAAGGGTACATGCACTAATCGGTCTTTGTCCCGATTGCCGAGTGTTATGTGCCTTATGTCCAAGGCTTGATGCAAAACTACTATCGAGCTGGGGGTCTCACTGGAAGCAGCCTCTCTATTCCTACGGGGTAGAGGTAAGGCTGTCTACATCTTACCCTCCTCAGACCCTACCTTTGCTTTGCTATTGGTGGGATTTACTGAGTATGATGATGATGATGATGATGATGATGATGATGAGTCTATGATCAAGGAGGTGTCTTGATTTGCTAATATGTTTACTTTTGTGTAGTTAATAATCATACTCTTAAATCTACACATATGTTTATTATAGGATTTAAACCCTCAAGCATGTCATAACACCTTAATATTATAATTTAAGTTAAAAGTGTTTGAATGATGTAAATTAAATATGTTTGAATGATGTAAATTAAATATGTGTGAACGATGTAACTAGTTGATAATAGTAAAGATATATATTAAAGATATTAAAAATAAAAGTATAAAAAGCTGTATATTATTTGCTATAACTAAATTTTGATAAAGATATGGGCTAGTTTTTTTTACCGGCTAATTCATATATCTTTCAATTGTATCTTTAAATCTACACACCTAGACTTGACCTTTGATTTCAAAGTAGAAGACATATTTTCCATACATATTGAATTCTTGATACCTTTAAGCTAGAACCCATTTGGTGGCTACTGGCCACTCTTACTCTTACTCTTACTTGGGGCCTGTTTGTTTACATCTGAATGACTTCATTCAGAGCCTACCTCTGAATCGGTCAGAGGTTTGGCTGTTTGGTTCACAAAAACTTAACATCTTAGACTAAAGGGTATGGAGATGATGGGCTTGGAGGGGATGAGCCGCCACGTCAGCGCCACGTCACCGGCTCGTGTGGGATGGGCCTCCTTCATATTTGAGGGGATGGAGGATGAGGCTACCCCACCTTATTATTTTATAATTTTTTAACTTTTAATTTATTAACTTAATAAAAATTTTATAAAAGTTAAAAAATACAACATAAAAACAACATAAATAAAGTCACTTCATAACATAAAAAAAAAAATTACATTTCCTAAAAAAAAAAAAAAACATTACCGAAAAAAAAAATTAAAATTTCCTAAAAATAAAAAAACAACCTACGACGTCCATTTTTTCTTCACCTCTTCTTTCATCCTCCGATAAACCTCGCGTTCATCCTCCGGAACCGAGTCGAGATCCAACCTCATGATCCTAAAATCCTCCGCTCGAGCATAGTCGGCCGACACGGTTTTTTTGTGAGTGTATTTTTCGGCCGCGAACTCTTTGAACGAACGGAATTCGTTTATCAACTCGTCCATTTTCGCCGATGCCTTCGGGCCGCCCCATCCACCCGAGCCGCCCCCTCCACTCGAGCCGGTCCCTTTGCGCTTTCCGGCCGCCTCTTTTTTTGCTTTGTCCTTCCCGGTGGGACGTTCCGCCTCGTGAATGGGCAACACGTCCTCGTCATCTTCCGGGTCGTCGTTTATGTCGATTTGACAACGACCGGTGGAGCCTCCCGCACTATAACTTCCGGACTCGGAAGTTTTAGTCCGTTTGGCGCGGTTTCGGGTACGTTTTCAACCTTCTTCCCCTTCCCCTTGTTTTTTTTTCGGTTGAGCTCTTGCGGTGGCGATTCGGGGACGACTTCTTCATCATCATCATCATCATCGTCAAGTTGAACCGGTTGGGAAGTTGGCGGTTGCGATTGGAGTTGTTCAAACGAGTTGCGTTGCATGATTTGTTGTAGTGCTTGGTATTGTTGGAGTTGTTGAACTTGAGACATTTGTGAGAATGCGTTGGGTATTTGTTGGAAACCCGAAAAAGGAAATTGCGGAGCCCCCCACGATTGATCCATACTCGGAGTGTAAGCGGGGGTCGAAAAAAAGTTAGGTTGGTTCGGGTTGTAATTATTCGGGTTGGGGTTGTTTGGGTTGAAAGGATTCATGATTTAGAGAAAAAGGTATAAAAAATATGGAGTGTTTTTTATAAAAAAGGAAGAGAATTGGAGAAGAATGGGAGTAGAATGGGATAGAATTGTATAAAAATGGATGAGATATAGGGTATTTAAATTGAAAAATGAATTTTTTTTTTAAAGAAAAGTGCCGTTGGAAACGGCTAGTTTTTTGAAGTGGGGCCCCGTCTAATTCGTCTGAGGGGAGTCGATTGGGCCGAGCCGACCCTCAGGGGGGCGGTGTGGGGGACCGGCGCCGGTCCTAGCCGGGCCTAGCCGGCCCCCATTGTCACACCCCAACCGATGGCGGAATCATCGGGGCGTGGCACTGAGCGAAACAGATTGTCCAGAAGTTTCCATAACAACTATCATTACCATTCAATTTAAATGATACGTCCCATGCCGTATCTTAAATAGTCAAACAAGTTATTACAGATAACATCAAAACAAATATTCTGTTCCGACAACTCAGATTTAAACATAACAATTTATTCGTTGGTTTCTAGGACTCCAGTTCCTAGCTTCAAGTTCATCACAGCACAAAGAGCATAAAAGCAACCTAAGCACCAGTCACATACGTTAAAATAAAGTCAATACATATAATGTAAAGGTGAGCATACAAGTTTGATAATAGCATATAGAGTTCGAATTCGTTTACGCATAACCAGCACGTACACATAGTGAAATGAGGCACGTTAGTTATCGACATAGATCCATCGATACCAATGACTGCGGGTTGACTGCCCGAGGCAGTTCGCAATACATGATTACCACCGTAATCCATGCAAGTAAAAGATCCTTAACAACCCCCGTGTGAACGGGTGCTGAGTCCAAACTATAGTACTATCGTTGCTAAGGCAGGTAGACAGCATTCCATGTGTAAACATAACAAACAAGCATTCTTAAGCCACGTATAACATGCATAAATGGTTTAGCGTTAAAATAGCTTGAGTAGTGGTGATTGTTGTAGTTTGAATATTCGTAACGTATGTAACACCCAAAAGTGCTAAAGCAAAAAGGGTTCGAGTATACTCACAGCGATTATGGATTGAAGGGAGCGCTTTTCAGCGAGTGCAGTTAGCCTGAATAGATTCGATAACGTAACGATAAGTGGCAGGGAAAAACAGTACAGAACGAGAGTGGGTAGGGTAACTGATCGTGCGGATCAACTATCCGTGAGAGGGAGTTATCCGTGCGGGTGAACTATCCGTGCGGATGGTGATCCGTGCGGATGGTGACCCATCCGGATAAGCTATCCGTGCGGGTGAGTTGTCCGTGCGGATGGTAATCCGTGCGGATTAGTCGCTCCTGCGGATTGCTTATCCGTACGGACAAGTTGTTCGTGCGGATTGCTTATCCGTACGGGCAAGTTGTTCGTGCGGATAAACGTTCAAGTAGATTGTTTCTTCCTAAGTTAAGGATGTGTTTGTGTATGATGGCTTGTGCTTTGGAGTTTTCGTTGTAGCATTAAGAAAACATCTAAGTTTCTCTACCCTTCAAGCCGGTCGCGCGGACAACAATCCGTCCGGATGGCAGTTCGTGCGGACAACGTCTTTCAGGCTGAGTCACTAAGTGGATTAGGTAATCCGCCCGGATGGTAATCCGTGCGGATAGTGACAATCCGTCCGGATAGTCTGTCCGTGCGGGCGACCTGTCCGTGCGGATGAACATGTTGGAATTTGTCTTAAGGCCTTAGTATCTCATGATCCGAAGAGTAATCCTTTCAGAGGTCGTCCGTCCGGATTGCTCATTCGTCGATACTCAAACCTTGTTTGGAAAGTGGGTCCCAAGGGTAGCTCGTCCGGGTGACAACCCGTCCGTATAGCCTGTCCGTGCGGACAGCTGGTCCGTGCGGACAGTCTCTGGTCTGATTGTTCCGTTCGTCTACTCTTGGTTTCTGTTGTTGTTTATCGAGACGTTCTGATTACGTGGCAACCACTTGGAATCGTATTCTTACCCGCATGACTAAGCCGGCCAGGAACCACCCTGACTCGACTTGTCGGCGACTCAGAACGGTCGTTCCGGTTCATCTCGTAATCAGGTGTCTCACGGGTAGGATTCCAGATCTAGGACTAGTGCATCACTATTATCGAGTAGAGACTAGAACCGATCAGATTCGTACCGATCTTAAGGGTAAAAGAAGGAGAGAACTTAGGTTTATTTCTTTCAACTCTTTTATCCTTAGAAAAGTTTAGATTTAGGTGATGTTGTTGTGAAATCTTGTGGAAACCGTTCAGATCTGAGTTACTCTTGGTGGAATGAAGTCAAGCTTGAAGTTCATGAGAACTTCATGATGACGTCACCCGAGAATACCTCAAATCTTGATGATTTCATGGTTAAAAGTTGAGTTTTGAAAGATGGAAAGGTGTAGAATTGTGTAGTGATCAAGAATGTACAAGAATTAGTGCAAGGTCTTACCTGGATTGAGAGAAATCTGAGAAAAAGTGAAGAATGCGTGCGGTTCGGACGTCACTTGCCAAAAGTGGAAAAGTTGGAGAGTGACCCGTGTATTTATAGGATGCTAAAAGGGGAAAGGGTGAGCCGTGCGGATGGCACGTAACCCGGATAGGCTATCCGTCCGGATTGGTCATCCGTCCGGATTGGCAACCCGTGCGGATTGGCAACCCGTGCGGATTGGCAATCCGTGCGGATTGACCATCCGTTCGGATGTCGCCTGAATTGGTGCGTTCGGTGCGACGACGCTTCGGCTTCGGTTTTCGAGCGATTCGATAGGGTTTCCTAATCAAATTACTTTCAGTCCCAACTACTTCGTATATGGTTCGACTCGGAATTCGGGTTCGGGTTCGTTTACATTCGTGTTAGACTTCGAGTTCGATTGAGTTCGCTTGATTATCACCACAAAACATAAATGAACATGCACAGGTAACACGTAAGGCACACACACACGTATTAAACAACAAGTAAAGTACACAGTTCGAGTCGATTTGATTATCATAGCTTGATTAACTTTATCACATTGTTACTTCCTATCATTCACAGTCGTAGGTCGATTGAAATACGGTCAGCATGATTCGATTATTGCAATGAACGACACTTACTCCACATAATATAAATAAAATAAAAACATTTCTACGAGTCAAGTCGCGCGAAATCGATCGTTGACTTTGACCTTGACTTTGACTTTCACTTATGAAAACACGGGGTGTTACAGCCTCCTCTTGTTTAGGGAATTTCGTCCCGAAATTAAGCTGAAAGCCGTAACTAACGGTGGATCACATGTGAGCACTTTTAGTTTGGACCACTGAAAATCGTCAAATTAATCGACTTTTTACGGATAAAAATTGCTGATTTTTGGATATGTTATGCGAAATTCACTGATCTATAAGCCTATAAATTTTCAGATCTTAATTCATAGCCATTTGTGAGAAAATTTGAGTTCGTTAAAAATATTGAATGTTGCTGTTGACGTTCACCGTACGGATGGCAATCCGTGTGGATAACAAATCCGTGTTGACTTGTGTTGACTAGCCTATTCGCGCGGATAATTGTTGACTATGAGACGTGCGGAATCCGTGAACGTGTGTGACTAACATAATCGTAACGGAGTCGAAATCGGTCCTACAAGTGGTATCTGAGCAGGTGCTCGATTGCGCGGATCAAATATACTAGAATGTAACAAAATCGATGATTCTATTGATAAATCTGAAATCGTACAAGCACTAGAATCATAAAGTCATTTTCTCTCTAACACTCCCTAATTAAACAACTGTGGATACTTTGCCTTCATGTCGCCCTCGAGTTCCCAAGTGAACTCCGCGCCTCGTTTGCCTTCCCATCGGACTTTCACAATAGGAATGCGTGAGCGCCTGAGTTCTTTGGTTTGGCGGTCCATGATTTCGACAGGCTTTTCCACGAAGTTTAATGTTTCGTTCACTTGTAGATCATCTAGAGAAACATGTAAGTCGTGGTCGGCGATGCACTTTCGGAGGTTTGACACGTGGAAAGTCGGATGGACATTGCTAAGTTCCTCCGGTAATTCGAGTCTGTAGGCGACTTTTCCGATCCTTTCCAGAATCTTAAAAGGTCCCACATATCGAGGCGCGAGTTTCCCCTTCTTGCCGAATCGGACTACACCCTTCCAAGGTGATACCTTTAGGAGTACGTAGTCACCAACGCCATATTCACGGGGTTTGCACTTTTTATTGGCGTAAACTTTCTGTCGATCCCGAGCTTTCGCTAGGTTGTCTTGAATTTGGAAAATTTTGTATGTCGTTTCTTGTAGCAGCTCCGGACCGGTTAGTTGCGAGTGACCGATCTCGTGCCACACAATAGGCGATCGACATCTTCTTCCGTATAAGGCCTCGAAAGGTGCCATCTGGATGCTAGCCTGGTAGCTGTTGTTATACGAGAATTCGACTAACGGAAGGTGTCTATCCCAATTACCACCAAAGTCTAGAACACACGAACGGAGCATGTCTTCAAGAGTACGAATCGTTCTTTCAGTCTGACCGTCGGTTTGTGGGTGGAACGCAGTACTTAGATTTAGCGTTGTACCGAGTGCCGCTTGGAATGTTTCCCACAATCGTGAAGTAAATCGAGCATCACGATCAGAGATGATGTCACGAGGCGTCCCATGTCGACAGATGATCTCGTCGGTGTAGATTCGGGCTAATCGTTCCACCTTGTAGTCTTCTCGTATTGGTAGAAAGTGAGCTGATTTAGTCAAACGGTCAATAACAACCCAAATGCTGTCGTGACCTGATGACGTGGTTGGAAGCTTGGTTACGAAATCCATAGCTATGCTCTCCCACTTCCACATGGGAATTGGTGGTTGTTCAAGCAAGCCAGAGGGTCTTTGATGTTCAGCCTTGATCCTAGCACAGGTTAGGCATTTTCCGACGTAGAGGGCGATATCCCGTTTCATACCCGGCCACCAGTACCTATAGCGAAGATCATGGTACATTTTGTCAGCACCGGGATGGATAGAGTATAAGCATTTGTGGGCTTCATCCATGATAATCTGTCGCAAATTTGTTCGCTTGGGAATCCAAATTCGGTCTAAGAAGTGGAATATCCCATTTGATTTGCTCACAAGTTGGGCTCCATCGTGGTAGATTCTTTCTTTCTTCAAGGTGCGTTCGTTGAAACATGCATGTTGGGCGTCGCGGATGAGAGCTTCGAGGTTGTGCTGGGCTTGAACATTACGAGTGCTAAGCAGATAGCTCCGTCTACTAAGTGCGTCGACAACAACATTTGCTTTGCCTGGGTGATAACGAATCTCACAGTCGTAATCGTTGAGAAGTTCTACCCATCGGCGTTGACGCATATTTAGTTCCTTCTGATTAAAGATGTGTTGTAGGCTCTTATGATCGGTGAAGATCGTACACCTTGTACCATACAGGTAGTGTCGCCAAATCTTTAATGCAAAAACAACTGCGCCTAGCTCGAGATCCTGGGTTGTATAGTTCTTCTCGTGGATTTTGAGCTGACGAGATGCGTAAGCTATGACCTTGTCTCGTTGCATAAGGACACAACCGAGACCAAGGTTGGAAGCATCATAGTAGACAATGAAATTATCGTTTCCGTCGGGTAGTGTGAGAACAGGAGCATTGCAAAGCATGTGTTTGAGGGTTCGAAAGGCAGACTCTTGTTTGGTTCCCCAGACAAAAGGCTGGTCCTTATGCGTGAGAGAGGTGAGTGGTACAGCAATCTTCGAGAATCCTTCGATAAATCGTCGATAATAGCCCGCTAGCCCGAGAAAGGAGCGGACTTCAGACGGGTTCTTAGGCGTAACCCAGCTCTTAACAGCTTCAATCTTCGCAGGATCGACGTGAATACCCTGACTATTTACAATGTGACCCAGAAACTGAACTTCCCCCAACCAAAACTCGCACTTGGAGAATTTGGCGTAGAGTTGGTTCCCCTGGAGTAACTCGAGAACCAAACGTAGATGTTGCGCGTGTTCGGCTCTCGTTTTGGAATAGATCAAGACATCGTCGATGAACACGATGACGAAACGGTCGAGATATGGTTTACACACTCGATTCATCAGATCCATGAAAACCGCTGGTGCGTTGGTTAGGCCAAAAGGCATGACAACGAATTCGTAATGGCCGTAACGAGTACGAAACGCGGTTTTGGGTATATCCTCCTCCTGTATACGCAGCTGATGATATCCTGAACGTAGATCGATCTTCGAGAACCACGTAGCGCCTTGTAGCTGGTCAAACAAATCGTCGATTCGAGGCAGAGGATAGCGGTTCTTGATAGTCAACTTATTCAATTCCCGGTAGTCGATGCACATCCGGAATGACCCGTCCTTCTTTTTGACGAAAAGGACCGGCGCGCCCCAAGGAGAGGTGCTCGGGCGAATAAAGCCTTTTTCAAGTAATTCCTGGAGTTGGGTTGCGAGTTCTCGCATTTCGGACGGCGCGAGTCGATAAGGAGCTCTGGCGATAGGATTAGCTCCAGGAATGAGATCAATGTGAAAATCAATATCGCGTTTTGGAGGTAGTCCGGGAAGATCCTCTGGAAAAACATTAGGAAATTCTCGAACCACGGGTACGTCTTTCACTTCCTTCTTCTCTTTCTTTTCCTTCTCCGCTGCTACAATGTTAGCCAAGAAAGCTCTGTATTCCTTGCGGAGATACTTGCTAGCTTGGAGACATGACATAAGCTTGAGACCCTTTGAAGTAGTATCACCGTAAACACATAACGAGTCACCATTTGCGAGCGAAAAACGAATCATTTTATCGAAGCACACAACTTCGGCATGGTTTTCTTGAAGGAAGTCCATGCCTACTATGACGTCGAAGCTTCCGAGTTGCATTGGAATAAGGTCGATTGAGAAGATGTGATTGTTGAGCTCGAGAGTGCAATCACGAATAACAGAATTTACAGCGACGGTTCTTCCGGTAGCGACTTCAACATCGAATGCAGAGGAGAGTCGGGAACGTTTACGACTAAGGAGTTTCTCAAATTCGAGCGACACAAAGCAATTATCGGCTCCAGTATCAAACAAACATGAAGCATAAATGCCATTCACAAGGAACGTACCATTGACCACGTTGTTGTAGGCCTGGGCTTGACGCACATTGAGATTGAAGGTTCTGGCGCGTGCGGCCTGTTGTTGCTGCTGCTGTTGCTGCTGTGGTTGCTGCTGTTGCGGTTCTTGTTTCACTACCCTGTTCGGGCACATGTTGGCGAAATGATTCGGGTTGCCACACGTGAAGCATGCTCTGGCTTTGACTGCGGGTGCCGGAGGAGCTTGTTGACCCTGTGGGGCAGCGAGTAGAGCTTGATTGGCAGGAGCTTGGCGAATACGGCAGTTGGCAGTAAAGTGGCCGTATACATTGCAGTGAGCACAGAAGCGGCATTGAATAGCTGTCGGGTGATGATAGGTGCAAGTAGGGCAGAGAGGGTGCGGCCCAATATATGCACGCTTCGCAGGCGGTGCATTGGCCACAGGCGCCGCTACTTGACGCTGTTGGGCAGGTACAGCTTGGATCGGTGCAGCAGTAATCGCACAGTTCTTGTTGGTGGAGCTGTTCTTTCTCTTGTTCTTTCTCTTGTTGTTTGACGAGGTGGTTTCAGCAGTTGGTGCAGTAGTGGTGGCTTGATGCAGATGCTTGGAGGTCTTATCCCATACCCCAGCCTTGACCCTTTTGTCATTGATTTCAGCGGCTAGCAGATAGGTTTCCTCGATCGTGGTAGTCTTAGCCGCTTGCACGAAATCAGCAACGCAGTCGGGCAAAGCTTGGATGTACTTCTTGATGGTCATCTCAGGAGTCTTGACCTGGTCGGGACAGATAATGCTGAGCTGTTTGAAACGAGCAGTGAGACCAGCATTGTCTCCATCCTTCTGATGTATGTGCCAGAATTCATCTTCGAGCTTTTGACGTTCGTGAGGAGGGCAGAATTCCTCTAGCATGACTTCCTTGAGTTCATCCCACGACAGGCCGTAGGCTGCATCATTCCCTCGCTTGTTCCTCTCGGCCGTCCACCAGTCTAAAGCACGGGACTGGAAGACGCCGGTAGCGTTCAGAGTTTGAAGGTCATCAGGGCAACCACTTTGTCGCAGAGTGACCTCGATAGAGTCAAACCAGTGGAATAGTGCAGTAGGACCTCCTTCGCCTGTGAATTCTTTCGGCCCACATGACTTGAATTGTTTGAAACTGAAAGGTCTTGCGATAGCTTTAGGACCTTCAGTCCTCGACTCCTCAGATGATTTGCTGGCATTCTCATAGGCATCACTCACAGCTTTTGCCACACTTTTCGCGATAATAGAAGCAAGACGTCTGTCCCTCTTTTCCTGACGAGTGAGCGTATGACGAGATCCAGACGACATTGTCTGCAATAGACATCGCCACAGAACTCAACACATGTATTCGAATCTCACCTCACACGTCTATTACTACTAAAGCTCAGTAACACGTACCATGTAAACGCATATAGTCACAAAATCACAGAATTGCACAAAATCACATAAAACATAGAGCACATAATCGCAACACTTCTAAACACGTAAGCACAATATCAAGAAACACATATACGCTCCTAGTCACTAAGGTATATACGAGCATACAAAGCATTCTGAATGCCTCTATTGTCGATTTGTTAGCGATGTGTTGTGTGGGTTTTGTGTTTAGCAGAAGCAATAGTGCTGGGTCGAAACCAATAGTACCTCAAAACGTTAACAAATAAGCAGAAAATACATAAAATCTCCATAAAGGTTGATAAATCAAGGGTAGATTGTCTGCGGCTAATAGACTTCGACTAACCAAAGTGGCTCGACTATTCGCAAGGATCCTGTGTGCACAATTACCTCCAGGACTATTCCTTTGCCTCGATTCTTGGGCGTTGGCGCAATTCCCATTGGTTATATTGTGTCTTTAGATCGTTGGAGTCCATCGAAACTTTGGTGGGAGTTTTTGTATAAAAGCAGGACGAGTCGTCAAGGTTAGGGTTTCACCCCTATCTTGCAACTTCCGTCCTTGTTTTTGATAAAATTTGAGGAGATTATTCATCAAAATATGGATTTCACTCCTAATTTGGTATGATTCTCCTCGTTTGTAGCTAAAACGCAAGCTGATTAGGCAACTTTAGTCGAGAGTTTGCGGTTTTCACACCTATTCTCGACCTCATTACCTGTTCATACTTGAAGATTCGAGTGCAGTGGTGGAAAAGAGCGAGTGATAGTGGCGAGTTTACGCATACGCGTGAGTTGGTCTGTTGGTTCTTAACTATAGACTAGGTCTCTAAGACTTCGACCCGGACTAGGTCGAGTCTTGCCTAATTCCCTATAGTTATGGCTCTGATACCAATCTGTCACACCCCAACCGATGGCGGAATCATCGGGGCGTGGCACTGAGCGAAACAGATTGTCCAGAAGTTTCCATAACAACTATCATTACCATTCAATTTAAATGATACGTCCCATGCCGTATCTTAAATAGTCAAACAAGTTATTACAGATAACATCAAAACAAATATTCTGTTCCGACAACTCAGATTTAAACATAACAATTTATTCGTTGGTTTCTAGGACTCCAGTTCCTAGCTTCAAGTTCATCACAGCACAAAGAGCATAAAAGCAACCTAAGCACCTGTCACATACGTTAAAATAAAGTCAATACATATAATGTAAAGGTGAGCATACAAGTTTGATAATAGCATATAGAGTTCGAATTCGTTTACGCATAACCAGCACGTACACATAGTGAAATGAAGCACGTTAGTTATCAACATAGATCCATCGATACCAATGACTGCGGGTTGACTGCCTGAGGCAGTTCGCAATACATGATTACCACCGTAATCCATGCAAGTAAAAGATCCTTAACAACCCCCGTGTGAACGGGTGCTGAGTCCAAACTATAGTACTATCGTTGCTAAGGCAGGTAGACAGCATTCCATGTGTAAACATAACAAACAAGCATTCTTAAGCCACGTATAACATGCATAAATGGTTTAGCGTTAAAATAGCTTGAGTAGTGGTGATTGTTGTAGTTTGAATATTCGTAACGTATGTAACACCCAAAAGTGCTAAAGCAAAAAGGGTTCGAGTATACTCACAGCGATTATGGATTGAAGGGAGTGCTTTTCAGCGAGTGCAGTTAGCCTGAATAGATTCGATAACGTAACGATAAGTGGCAGGGAAAAACAGTACAGAACGAGAGTGGGTAGGGTAACTGATCGTGCGGATCAACTATCCGTGAGAGGGAGTTATCCGTGCGGGTGAACTATCCGTGCGGATGGTGATCCGTGCGGATGGTGACCCATCCGTATAAGCTATCCGTGCGGGTGAGCTGTCCGTGCGGATGGTAATCCGTGCGGATTAGTCGCTCGTGCAGATTGCTTATCCGTACGGACAAGTTGTTCGTGCGGATTGCTTATCCGTACGGGCAAGTTGTTCGTGCGGATAAACGTTCAAGTGGATTGTTTCTTCCTAAGTTAAGGATGTGTTTGTGTATGATGGCTTGTGCTTTGGAGTTTTCGTTGTAGCATTAAGAAAACATCTAAGTTTCTCTACCCTTCACGCCGGTCACGCGGACAACAATCCGTCCGGATGGCAGTCCGTGCGGACAACGTCTTTCAGGCTGAGTCACTAAGTGGATTAGGCAATCCGCCCGGATGGTAATCCGTGCGGATAGTGACAATCCGTCCAGATAGTCTGTCCGTGCGGGCGACCTGTCCGTGCGGATGAACATGTTGGAATTTGTCTTAAGGCCTTAGTATCTCATGATCCGAAGAGTAATCCTTTCAGAGGTCGTCCGTCCGGATTGCTCATTCGTCGATACTCAAACCTTGTTTGGAAAGTGGGTCCCAAGGGTAGCTCGTCCGGGTGACAACCCGTCCGTATAGCTTGTCCGTGCGGACAGCTTGTCCGTGCGGACAACTGGTCCGTGCGGACAGTCTCTGGTCTGATTGTTCCGTTCGTCTACTCTTGGTTTCTGTTGTCGTTTATCGAGACGTTCTGATTACGTGGCAACCACTTGGAATCGTATTCTTACCCGCATGACTAAGCCGGCCAGGAACCACCCTGATTCGACTTGTCGGCCACTCAGAACGGTCGTTCCGGTTCATCTCGTAATCAGGTGTCTCGCTGGTAGGATTCCAGATCTAGGACTAGTGCATCACTAATTTCGAGTAGAGACTAGAACCGATCAGATTCGTACCAATCTTAAGGGTAAAAGAAGGAGAGAACTTAGGTTTATTTCTTTCAACTCTTTTATCCTTAGAAAAGTTTAGATTTAGGTGATGTTGTTGTGAAATCTTGTGGAAACCGTTCAGATCTGAGTTACTCTTGGTGGAATGAAGTCAAGCTTGAAGTTCATGAGAACTTCATGATGACGTCGCCCGAGAATACCTCAAATCTTGATGATTTCATGGTTAAAAGTTGAGTTTTGAAAGATGGAAAGGTGTAGAATTGTGTAGTGATCAAGAATGTACAAGAATTAGTGCAAGGTCTTACCTGGATTGAGAGAAATCTGAGAAAAAGTGAAGAATGCGTGCGGTTCGGACGTCACTTGCCAAAAGTGGAAAAGTTGGAGAGTGACCCGTGTATTTATAGGATGCTAAAAGGGGAAAGGGTGAGCCGTGCGGATGGCACGTAACCCGGATAGGCTATCCGTCCGGATTGGTCATCCGTCCGGATTAGCAACCCGTGCGGATTGGCAATCCGTGCGGATTGACCATCCATTCGGATGTCGCCTGAATTGGTGCGTTCGGTGCGACGACGCTTCGGCTTCGGTTTTCGAGCGATTCGATAGGGTTTCCTAATCAAATTACTTTCAGTCCCAACTACTTCGTATATGGTTCGACTCGGAATTCGGGTTCGGGTTCGTTTACATTCGTGTTAGACTTCGAGTTCGATTGAGGTCGCTTGATTATCACCACAAAACATAAATGAACATGCACAGGTAACACGTAAGGCACACACACACGTATTAAACAACAAGTAAAGTACACAGTTCGAGTCGATTTGATTAGCATAGCTTGATTAACTTTATCGCATTGTTACTTCCTATCATTCACAGTCGTAGGTCGATTGAAATACAGTCAGCATGATTCGATTATTGCAATGAACGACACTTACTCCACATAATATAAAGAAAATAAAAACATTTCTACGAGTCAAGTCGCGCGAAATCGATCGTTGACTTTGACCTTGACTTTGACTTTCACTTATGAAAACACGGGGTGTTACACCCATACCCTTTAGTCTTAATGAAACCATTCAGCTCTGAATGGTTCAGCTACTTCTTATGCCTGAATGAAACATTTGACAAGCATACCCCTCTTCTCCTCATTCACAGCGACGCCATATTTCTCCTCCACAGCCATCATCATCTCCTCTCCTCCACAACTCCGCCGCCCTTCATCACTCGCCGCCATCCACGTCGCAACAGTCCTCCATCTCCTCTCCGTCCACCACTCCGCCGCCCTTCACAGTCCTCCATCGCCGACCCTCCACAGCTTCTGAACGGAGTAGTCTTTTCCGGCGGGCTCATGACGGTCCGGCCGCCACTCAACGGTGAGCGACGGCCACTCGAGGGCGTGTGTGATTATTAAATCGTACAAAAAGGGTGTTTTCTTTTTCCAGATCTTGTATTCTTCGTTGATTAGCCTCTCTTCCATCTCTACTCTGATATCGTCTGCATTTTTCACCATACTGTTGTTGAAATTGGAGTGGGTTTGATGGGAATCTAATGAAAGCAAGAACAGAGCTTTAAAGAAAGGTATTTAGTTGATCCATGTGAGAATATCCTTTTACAGTGGCTTTAAAGAAACGATGGCACATGGTTTCAAAAAAATGTTGACTATAAAGGACAAACAATACTTTAAAGAAAGATATTTAGTTTATTGAGAGGGGTAAAAATGTCATTTTACACAATTATTCAGATGTGCAACCAAACAGCACTTTACTGGTTCAGCACTTACTGGTTCAGAGCCTCTTACCCATTCAGACCTCTTATTCATTCAGCACTTATTGGTTCAGATGTTGCCAAACAGCCCCTTACTTAGGTTACTAAACACGAGTAAATTTGATTAATTTCATATATACCCTTCTAAACTTAAAAAAATTCATAAATTGAAAATATATATGCACTTACGAAGTAGTTAAAATATTAAATATAATCAATTTGTTAAAAAAAATCTAATAAATGATCATTTTACCTTTATTTTTTAACTTTGAGTTTTCATATATGCTCATATTTTAACTTCATATTTTTATATAACACATTTTTAGCTTATTTTTTTTACCAATTTTTTTTATTATTGCCCATAAACAATAATATTCTCTGTATATAATATTTAAACTAAATAAATTAAGTTAGAAATGAGTAAATATAATATTTGAAGTTAAAGGTCATATATGAGATTTCAAATGTTGGAAAAAATAAGGGTAAAATTGTCATTTATTAAATTATTTATAATGAATTTGAGATATATAATATTTCAACTACTTTGTAAGGATATATGTATGATATTTTATAAGTTTATAGGGGTAGGGTAATGCTCTATAAAAAACCCCTTAAAATGAGAAAACTTTGCAAACTCAACATGTGGCCAAGGACCTTCCACGTATGCATAGTATTTTGATTATGGTTTTTGCCTTTAAGGGTATATTTGTAATTGTACATCTATCCACCCAACCCCCAAGATATCTTCCCTAATTGATTTGACATTATCATTAATGCACATCACCTCATTGTCAAACTCATATTTCTTTTCGATTATTTTTTTTTAAAAGCAAAAATTACAAGATATCTTCTCCATTAATTTCCCTCATATCTTCATTTTACCCCTCTTCTCCTGCATATCATCCTACCTCCATTAATGTCCATGGAGACAAATCCACCAAGTTATTATGTGAAGGTTGGATTTTTTTAATTGAAGAAGTGTCAAATTGCAGGTTGTGTTGATGACGATTTGGGAACTCGATTTGCAGGAAACGATGGATGAAGATGATGTGCGTACCCGGCTTCTTATGTGAAGGTTGGATTTATTTTAATCAAGTTATTACCCTTATTTTTCTATATTTGATTTTGATATCAAGCAAGCAATTTGCTTTGAAGTTTAACTGTAGGGTTTGATTTCTTTGTGTATTGTATCCATACTCTCATCAACTTTTTTGTTTGATGTTTTCTTTATTTATTATGTGGATTAGTTCAATATGATTATTTTATATCATCTTAGAAAACCTAAGTTGAAATTCATACATAGATGAAGATGAATTTGTTTGATGTTTGGTTTATTAACGTCAATTTGTTTTATTTTTGCTTCTACATACACCAGTAGACCTTTGCCTATAATCTTGGCATGTTTTGGACCAACAACATTGGTTATTTCATTTTGCTTCCAAGATAATGTATAAGAAAGAAAGTAAGAAACAAGGTAATAAAATACAATTTTTAGACCAAATTAGAAATTTTGAACATATTTGAGAAGAAGAAGATAGATTGCAATGTGGATCTGATTGCAATTTTGAACATCGTCATACCCTAATACATGTTACACTTTATCCTATTAGACATAGCCATACAGTTTAAATTTTTATAGTTATGACGTGTTTAACACATGCCTGATTTTTTTTATTTTTAGACGTCTAATAATCGGCACATCTGTTTTTAGAAACGAAAAGCCAAGTTTGTCTTACAGCACAACCAACGTAACACGTGTTATAGTCTGAACACCTGTTTCATAGCTAAACCATAGTAACATGTTATAGAGACATGTATTAGGGTATGACGATGTATTAGAGACATGTATTAGGGTATGACGAATTAATTGCTGGTTTTTAGTTCTGTGTACTTTGTTAGTTGTTGTTTCAGTTGTGTAAGATTAATTTGCAGGTTTTTATTTTTGTGTTAAAAAGTTGTGCTTGGTTTGGTTACTTGTTTGGGCTTTTGATCTGAATAGTAACTGTTTTTTGTTGGTTTGGTTGCTTTGTTTGGGGCTTTTGATATGAATAGTAACTGTTTTTGTGATGTTATTTGAGGAAAAAGATTTTCTGGCTATGAATGTGTTAATATTTATGCCTGGTTAACGACTTAACGGTTATCTTATCTTTTCGTTATTAGGACGGTGATGGATTCAAGGGAAATAAGATCCAATTCTCGGGTCAGTTGGTTTCGTCAAACGTGGATCAGATGCTCAAGGATCAAGACCATGTTTATGTTACAACACAACACAACTAACACGTGTTATAGGTTGAACTTCTCGGACATGCATGTGTTACATGTGACATGAAACCCATGTACGACGTAACACGTGTAACGTGTGACATGAAAACACATTTTTATAACTTCTCTGGCATACGCACACCCACATGTTTACAAACTGTTTCAAGACCGACCCAAACAATATAGCAAGGGTAGCCGCTGAAAAGCTAAGGCAGCAAAGGTAGCCGTTGAAAAGCTAAGGCAGACTGTCAAAGGAAGCTCCACCATTTTTCTTAGTGCTATGTATTTTCGTTTACTAGTATTATGTAATGTGAGACTCTTATTTTGTTTTGTCTAGTACATGATGTTAAAACGGTATGGACTTAACACATTCTGGAAGTCTTAACACACGTTATAAAAGAGGCTTAACACATGTTATATCAGGTATACTATGTTGTTATTAAGTTACTATTGGTGTTTATGCATCCATTCTGGAAGTCTTAACACACGTTATACATGTCAGGCGCGTAACACATGTTACAATATATATATACAAATCATGGTGTTTTGGAAACCACTAGCTTATACATGACACCATGTTGGGTTAAACCAAGATTATAACAGAGGCTTAACACATGTTATCCCAGGTATACGGTGTTACAACATTAACTTGTATGTTCCATATTAACTTGTACACGTGTTACGATCAGTATATGCACATCATGGTGTTTTGCAAACCACTTTCATATACATGAATAGAAGTCGGGTTATAATGGATGCTTACATGTTATCATATGTATACAAGTGGGGTTACAACAAGATTACGATATTAACTAAGCTCACCATTAAACTCATCGCCGCCGTCGAATGTTTTCACCCTTTGTCACATGTTAAGCAATTACATGTTCCGAACAGACAAATTGTAACACATGTTAGATCAGCATATACACATCATGGTGTTTTGTAAACCACTAGCTTATACACGAATACATGTCAGGTTACTAAAAGATTAGGAAAAATTACAAGTTTTGTTCTTTATCTATATACCACTTTTCAGGCGGTGTCATTTTTAACGAATTTTGACAGGCTTTGCCCTTTATAAGGAATTTTGTTGCAAGTTTTGTCCTTTAAGCCTAACCCAGTTAGATTTTTTTGTTAAATCTGGTTACCTAAGGGTATTTGAGTCTTTTTACCTCTTAATTATTATTATTATATTGATATTATATATAAAACTCTATTTCTCTCTCTATACCTCTCTCTCCCTTTACTTCTTTTTCTTTCTCTCTTTGTTGCTCTCTCTCTACCACACATACTCTCAAACATTGAGAGCCCACCACCACCATCTCCCATCTCTCACTACCATCAATCATCCGCCACCACCATTAACCCACCGTTTCACCACCCGACTAAAACCCCAACCCAGAAACAATGGCGCCGGCGCCACCATCCACCACCAACTGCAACCCATCCCCCACAAAATCAAAATTTGTTCATTCATCACTCAATCAATGGTACAACACCAGTAAGTTTTTTACTTGTTGATTTCGCCAATTTCTTAGATTTGTGAGTTTTGTGATTTATTGATTCATCATGAACGGTTAGGGTTTTGTGTTAATTTCACCGGTGGGAGAGATGAGTGAGGTAGAGAGAGCAGGTGCGACAGGGTTTCAGGTGTTTATTTCACAGATGGGTTTAGGTGCGGCGGGGGGTTTCAGGCGCGGCTGGGCGTTTCCGGTGGGAATTTGTGTCAGGAGTTTCAGGTGCAGCAGGGTTTCAGGTCTGATGTTGTGGGGATGGTTTGTTGGTGGGTTGGTTAGTGGTTACTCATGGTGGTGGTGGGTGAAGGTTGTGTGGGTGGTGATTTTAGACACATTCAAATTCAACCAACAAAAGAAATCAAGATCCAAACAATACCTTTGAATGAGCAAATTGGAAGATAGAACACAATATGAGGTTTAGAAGCAGAAGCGCTTCTAGGAAGCTGGAAACACTTAGGAATATGATCAATTTGTTTGTTTTTTGGGAGGGTTTTTTCTTTCTGCAATACTTCACCTCCACTTGTCATTTTTGCTGTACAAATCAAGAAATATATGATAATGAAAGCCTACATCATTTAGTGAATATTATTGTTTGGGGAAGAAGAGACAAGGAGAAAATTGGTGAATATTAACGTTTGGTAGTGAATATTACAAGTTTTGTCCTTTAAATAAGTAAAAAGACTAAATTACCCATGAGTAATAAGATTTAACAGAAAAATCTAACTGGGTTAGGCTCAAAGGACGTAACTTGCAACAAAATTCTTTATAAAGGGCAAAACCTGTCAAAATTCTTTGAAAAGGACACCGCCTGAAAAGTGGTGTATAGATAAAGGACAAAACTTGTAATTTTTTCAAAAGATTATAACAGTGGCTTAACACATGTTATACATTCCAAAATGTGCAAAACAAATGACCTGTTTAATATTATATATTCCAAAATTACCGGTACATGTGTTACCATAAATGGCTCGTTTCATATTACACGTTACATACTAACTTGTACATTTATTACTTGTACAAGTTTTACGCTCAGTATCCACATTATCGGATATTTTAAACATCAACAAAAATAAAATAGATATTACTTGTTTTTTTTAATCAACAAAAGGTTAACACACGTTATATATCATTCTAACAGGGGCTTAACACATGTTATACATGAACACATGTCAGGTTACATCATGGTGTTCTGTTACAGCATGAACCACCAACACATGTTATAAATGAACGAAGACTTCTTTCCCAAAGGATGTGACTTATTCAATGTCTCCCCGCATTAACGTCGCCTACATCCATCCAGCATGTCAATTGCATATATCTTTTATGGATCTGCCTCTGTAAATCAAGCAACCCAACAAAAAAACAAGTATTGTTAAGATCAAAAGCCCCAAACAAGCAACCAAACCAACAAAAAAACTCGTTCAAAATCTCATCCTAAAGTTACGGTGTTACAATATTAACCTGTATGTTCCAAGATTATACAAGTTAATAGTGTTTTGGAAACCACTAGCTTATACATGACACCATGTTGGGTTAAACCAAGATTATAACAGAGGCTTAACACATGTTATCCCAGGTATACGATGTTACAATATTAACTTGTATGTTCTATATTAACTTGTACACGTGTTACGATCAGTATATGCACATCATGGTGTTTTGCAAACCACTTTTGATATACATGAATACAAGTCGGGTTATAATGGATGCTTACATGTTATCATATGTATACAAGTGGGGTTACAACAAGATTACGATATTAACTAAGCTCACCATTAAACTCATCACCCCCGTCGACTGTTTTCACCCTTGTCACATGTTAATCAATTACATGTTCCGAACAGAGAAATTGTAACACATTATCAGTATATACACATCATGGTGTTTTGTAAACCACTAGCTTATACATGAATACATGTCAGGTTACAAAAATATTATAACAGAGGCTTAACACATGTTATACATTCCAAAATGTGCAAAACAAACACATGTTATAAACGAACAAAGAGTTCTTTCCCACGTAATATATCATTCTAACAGGGGCTTAACACATGTTATACATGAACACATGTCAGGTTACATCATGGTGTTCTGTTACAGCATGAACCACTAACACATGTTATAAACGAACGAAAACTTTTTTCCCAAAAGATTTGACTTATTCAATGTCCCCGCATTAACGCCGCCTACATCCATCCAGCTTGTCAATTGAATATCTTTATGGATCTGTTTCTGTAAATCAACACACGTTATATATCATTCTAACAGGTGCTTAACACATGTTATTGGTCTGTTTCTGTAAATCAAACAACCCAACAAAAAAAAACACTTACTATTCAGATCAAAAGCCCAAACCAGCAACCAAACCAACAAAAAAAACAATTATTGTTAAGATCAAAATCCCCAAACAAGCAACCAAACCAACAAAAAATCCCGTTCAAAATCTCATCCTAAAGTTTTCGATTTATTTAAAATACATGAACATTAACCATTACTAGACCTTGATTGAAGACAGAGGAGAGGAGAGAGAGAGAGAGAACATTAACCATTACTAGATCTTGACTCCGACGACGTTCCGAACTCCGGCGCCACCAACCACCCACCCTCCACCACCTTCTACAACCACCCACTGTCGCCGCTATCAACTACCAACAACCCAGATCTGCAACCACCATCGTGCCTCACTCATCTGCAACCACCTTCCACCAACCACCAGATCTGCAACCAGCCACCACCTTCCACCAACCACCAGATCTGCAACCACCATCGTGCATCTACCGCCTCCCCTGCCCCAACCATAACGGTCAACAACACCACCGCCACAGCGCTGCTGCTGCCGTGGGTGGCTGGAAACCCACCAGTTTTCTCTCTCTCTTTCGATTTCTCCGGACCTCTCTTTCTCTTTCGATTTCTCTGGTACTCTCTCTCACGGCTCTCTAGGCTTGTACGTTGTAAGTGTTGTGTAGAGAGAAGGGAAAGTCATGGGGGCTAGGGTTTTGATCCGGGGAGGAGATAATGAGATCTGTGATTTTAGAGAGAGGGAATTGAGAGAGCTGAGATGAGATTGTGATTTTGAATTGGATATGAAGAGAGAGAAAGAGAGGTGCATTAAAGAGAGATGATAGGAATGGACAATGGAGAGAGAAGGAATATACTACCGAAAATGCCCTTCCAGTTGACTAATTTGACTAATGTGTATTATTACATTTCTTTTAAATCTAATTCTTACCCAAATTAAGAGAGCCCTTGATCAAGTATGATGAAACATAATCAATGGTTGCTATTGGGTTTTCATAGTTTTTTAAAAAAGATGGGGTTTTCCACTTAGCCCTCCCCTATAGAGAGGTATATAAGAAATTATCTCTTTATTAAAACCCAAAAAGTAACATTAATGTTGTATATATAGCTTTTAGTTTATTTTCAAGTATGTAAAAGTAGCTTTTAGATTGTTCAATTTTTCTTAAGACAAGAGATGCTTAATTATATATATATATATATATATATATATATATATATATATATATATATATATATATATATATATATATATATATATATATATATATAGGGGACCGCTAAAATGAGAACCACCTCCAGTTGTAAGAACCGTGAGAACTACATCGTACGGGGCGAGGTGGACCAAAATTTTTTATTCATAAACGTATATGCATGTATTATAAACACATTTGTACAAGCATCTACGTTTATGAAAAAAAAAATTAGTCCAACTCGCCCCGGATCAAAAAGTTCTCACGGTTCTTACAACTGGAGGTGGTTCTCATTTTAGTGGTCCCCTATATATATATATATATATATATATATATATATATATATATATATATATATATATATATATTGTTTTTGAGTGATAATGAATAGTAACTTTATTTTAATGATAATATATATATCTTTTTATTATTTTATTATTTTACTATTTTATTATTCAATGTATTATAATATATATATATATATATATATATATTGTTTTCGAGTGATAATGAATAGTAACTTTATTTTTATAATAATATATAGTTTTTTATTATTTTATTATTTAATATATTATAATATTATAGTTTATTATTATATTTACTTTTAATAACATAATATTCTTTTTTTAGACATATATTTTCTTTACCTTTTTTTAATAATTGTTTTTTTTTTCTTTTTTTAACATATATTAATTTATCGATTAATTTGATACTTCTTTAATAAGTTACGTTTATAACTTTTTTGTAAAAACTTAAGTATGTAGTTGTGCTTGATTTCTTTCTCTGACATTCCGTTATAAGTTTTGTTAAAAACGAGGTTGTAATAAAAATAAAGTATTTATTTTGTATCATAAACCAGTACGAAGATAAACTAAATCGTTCTGATGGTTTGACTTTCTAAACAACATACTTTATTTTCAAATCACGTTATTTGGTATCATAAAATGGTACGAAAATAAACTAAATCGTTCTAATGGTTTAACTTTCTAAACAACATACTTTATTTTCAAATCATGTTTGTTTTACATTATCATTTGCTCGGTTTCGTTGCAACGCGCGATATAAAAAAACTAGTTTTCTTTTATGCTTAATCACATAAGTTAAAAACAACTAGAAAACGTTAAGTAACAATATAAAAGGTGTAATCCGTAAATTTTGATGGTTAATAATACTTATAAAATGATAGTATAACTAGTGTTAAGCCTCTGTGTTGCGGAGCTAGGCGTAAAAAGATAACCGTGCTACCAGTGAGACCAGGGGGGGTTATCGATACGGCTAATCCGAAACCATGAAAGCAAATAACGATACGGATTCCAATAACATCAATACTTAAACTATAAAAAAACTAAATTCACTTAACTGTTGTGGGTGAAATTATAAAAAAACCAAATGTTTGTTACAAAATTCAAAAACACTAAAGTTCATTATGCTTATAAAAAAACAAAATAAAAATACACTAAAAGACAATTAGATACTATTTATCCAAACTAGCGTATTTGACCGCGCGTTGCGGCGTACTTTACCGTGAGTATTCGATAGGTATCGGTTCGGTTCTTACAGTACCAGTATGATATATGCACTTGGTATTGAAATCAGTACGTGTTTTACATCAACTGAAAATGATATAAACGAACATCGGTACTGGCACCGATGTTGTTCGAACGATATCGATCAATTTAGATCATCACGGTACTGATATCCATATTCATTTATCGTCGAAGACAGAGTTGTATACATGAAAAATTAGCGAGACTGGAAACCGTAAAAATGAATACATGTATCGGCACTGATGTTGTCCTGTACAGTATCGTAGCGATATAATGTTAGTTTATCGAAATGAAAAACAATAAAGTCTATGGCATTATAGTCTAGTGGCATCTTGGGGGTGAGATAAAACTTAGTGACCATTAGATCCTGGGTTCGATTCCCGCGGGGAGGGGGGTTCCAGATTTATTGGGTTTCCTCCTGAATTGATGTATAGGCATTATAGCCTAGTGGAGATGGATATGATCGGGTGGTTCCGCTCGTGGCACGATGATATTCCAGCGGTCCGTCAGTGATCAAAATTTGTTGTTAAAAAAAATAATAAAAAAATAAATACCCGTAATACCGATGTTATTCGGTCAATTTCTATTTGGTTCACTAAGGTAGCGACATAGTATCCGTTATAACACTCGAAACCATAAAAACGAAAGCAAAAACAATAATAATAAATATTTGTACCGATACAGATTTGGTTCGATCGGTTTGGTTTGTTTGCGTTTTATGTTTATTTTTTCAACATTGTGATATAATTTTTATTGAAAACGGATACTGTGTCGCTATTGTATCCAACCAAACTGAAACGATTGAATAACATTTGTATCGGTACCCGTATTTATTTTTATTGTTTTTGCTTTCGGTAAACTAACACCGTATCGCTACCATATCATACCTAACCCAAGCGAACAACATCAATGCCGGTATGTGTTCATTTTTATAGTGTCCTGTTTGTTATCGGGTATAGTGCCACTATCATAGTGAGCCGAACCGAAACCGAATGATTATCGTTTTTATTTTTTATTGTTTTTTTCTGATAAACTGACACCTTAAGGCTACAGTACTAAACAACATTGGTATCCATACCGATATTCTTTTATCAGTGCAGATAGAGTTGTACTCTAACGAAATGAACCGATACCAAAATGTTAGTAAAACAAATAAACATAAATGTGGATCTAGAAATTTTTTAAAAGTTATCGTACTAAATATCAATCAAGTTAAATAATAGATATGTACAACTAAAAAAAACAATTACTTAAATTTATCATTTCCGATTTATTAGTGAAAAATCAAAGATAAGAATAAATAAAACACTATGTATAATAATAGTAGAAATTAATACTATGAACAATTACTTAAATTTATCATTTCCGATTTATTACTTAAATTCATGACCACTTAGTATTCATATGTATAATAATAGTAGAAATTAATACTATGAACAATTATTTAAAATTATATATTTAAATTGAATTGGTCTCACGAGTCAAGATTAATTCATGCTTTCTTTGTATGTTTTATTAGCTTAAGAGGTACCTCATAATTATAAAATATTGAGTGTGAATAATGTATTTAAGCTCAAAGCAGGCCACGTTTATCTTATAGGCTCAAATGGTCAACAAAGGTGTGTTATCTCAACCTTACATTTGTGGTTAAATTTTGAATTTTGAGTCCTATAAATACACTAGTTTTAGTACCAAGTTCCTTGAAGTTGATATTCGTTCAATTGCATCAACTTTCTATCATCTATGGCTGGCCTTCAATACAATTTCTTCCCTACTGATTTTTTATATCCTCAATCCACATCAGTCAGTAGGGACATCACCCTTCCTCAAACTATTCCACTCAACGCACAGAAACCCGAGGTGTTACTCGAGGATTTGACCATGAGGAAGTCTGGTAATACCGTCACGAAGCAAATCAAGACACTCAAGCTTTCTGCGGTTAATAAACAAAAATGAGCATGCCGCCGTCTTTGACATATGCTTATATGTTGATATATAGATGAATAAGTACTTCTAATAATAAAACTTCTTTATATGTTCTAGTTTTGTTATTTTCGTTTGATATTATGTTGATGTGGTCGCGACAACCTTATGATAATCATTAATAATATCAAACTCGTATCGATGAAAACATGTTTGTATTTGAGATATGTTGTTTTTATGTTCTTTCTTATTGAGTTCACCATAACGTTAGACCATGTGTAAAATACTATTGCAAATCAAAGCATACGTTCCATAAAAACAGAAAAGCAACACTAAAAAATGATTTGTAATAATGTATATAATATCTTTTTTTAACAATACAAATATAACAAAAATCACAACCCAATGGATCTTTATCTGGATTCAACATCTCCAAATACTCGTGTTTTTATAAATCAAAACAAAATTATTGTAACCATTTTAGATGACAGTAACACATATTACACAAATTATCAACGTTGTTAAACGAATAAACTAATATATAATCAAGTAAAGGAATTTTTCGAACATCCGGGTGGTGACTTAACGTTTGGACATGTTTGACATTTTCATCCAAAACAACATTTTTTGTAGAGATATTGGATTTTAATAATCCTAAGTTTCACATGTGGGCCGATAATAATCCCAACTTTAAAAATTTCCTCCAATAATCCCAACTTGTAAAACTTTGGCCGCCATTGATCTTTTTCTAACGTAGATGCACTTAAATCAATTAAGGAGTCTCTAGGTGTAATTGAATCTATTGAGGAAACCAAATTCTTATATGTTTGAAAAGGATCAATGATGGCCAAACTTTTACAAGTTGGGATTATTGGAGAAAATTTTTTAAAGTTGGGATTATTATCGGCCAACAGGTGAAACTTAGGATTATTAAAATCCAATAACCCTTTTTTGTACCATATAGTCCTTCCCTTTTGATATTTTTTGTCATTTTCATCCAAACATCTGACTTTTTAGCCAAAATCGTCACTGAGATTTGTGTTTTTTTGTCATTTTCATCCAAATGTTTGATAGAAAAAATAAAACAAATTAGACGTTTGGATGAAAATGGCAAAAAAATCATAAAAGTAAAGAACTATATTGTATTATTATAGTTGTTTTAGATAAAAATGGTAAATATGCCCAAACCTAAGACACGATTTTGGCAATTTACTCTTATATTATATTATGCACATTTTAAAAGTCACGTGTATAAAACACACAAAATGTGACTACAAATCCGAGCTCCTCATTTAAGTATTGTTTTCTTTAAAAAAATCTAAGGTAAATTACTTTTTGAGTCCTTGTATTTTAGCGGTTTTAACTAGTTGAGTCCAAAAGCAAAAAGTTTAACGACCTGAGTCCCTATAAGCATTTTCATCAACAATTTTAGTCCTTTTGAGTCCAATTTTTAACCTTTTGAGTCCAATGTTTTGGACTCAAATCGTTATAAAATGAAAAAAATTGGACTCAAAATGTTATAAAATAAATGGCTAGGGACTCAGGGCATTAAACTTTTTGATTTTGGACTCAAGTGGTTAAAACCACTAAAACACAGGGACTCAAAAAGTAATTTACTCAAAATCTATATAAACTAGGATTGTGACCCGCCGCTCGTTGCGGCGGCGTCGAAAGTTAAAGTAACTCATATTTATACTGTATATTTGACCCGACTCTTTACTTAAATTCATAATTGTTAATTCTACAAAAGATGCGCTCGACTTGCACCTTGGCTTTGAGAACCCTATTGTCCCAGCCCGCCTTGCACTTTCTAACTCCAAGGCCTTAATAAATACTCCTCTCAGCGTGTAAGGTATGGAAACTATTACGTGTTCTCTCTACATATACACCTATATTACTTTATCTCTCTATAGACACTCCCGTCTTACTCACGATAGAGCATGCTACCTCCGGTTGAAACAACCAGACCTTGAAGCACCAATGGCGCTCCAGATCACGCACTACAACACATCCTTTGTTGCAACAAATCCCACAGTACAAATTGGATGCAACATAGCCAATAAAAGGGAGTCATCACCCCTATATAGTTGATGGGTTGAAATTTAAGATAAATGGTGAATGAACTATCTTTGAACATTCTTACCATCTTCGTATTTTAGCAATAAGTAGCGTATTTTCTTCTTAATTTATCTTTTTTATGGGCTCATCACTATTGAGTGCTTAACAACCTAAACTTGTATGTAAAAAGGCTGAAGGCTAAAGTCTTTTGCATTAAATGTTTCATTTGTAAATGGACTTGAATGATGTGGTTTCTTACCTGGCTGAGTAAAAACTACTTGAGCCTCTTGTGACTTCAACATGCGAAGACCAGTTTTAGGTCCATTCATGGCATCGACATAACTAATTTCCTTATATGTTCAGTCAGTACGGGTACGTAACCGGTATTTGGTACGAAATTTCTCATCCCTACTTTAGGCCCCAAAACAGATTGAAATGTGCTCAGATTGATCTAAACTACATTATACTAAGGCTATAGTCTAATAAAACTACTATCTACACTTTCTTAATGAACCGTCGATTCCTAATTTCCTTGAATATAAACCTAACCCTAAAACATGAAACATAATAACTGTGATCGACAGAAACTACCTGTTGGAACTGCGGAAAGTAGAATCCGGGAACGGAAGTGGAGGGAGCAGAGTAGACGGGCGGCGGGGCGGGGCGGGGTACGGAACCACCTCGGGCGGCGGAGGAGGAGCAGCGGCAGAAGAATAGGTTTGCGATTGTTGAAGGTGAAAGGGCATGGGGAAATAGGAGCCGTTGCTGTTGGAGTATGTGAATTGGGATGAAGATGATGATGATGATGCTGATGAATTGGGTGGGATGAAGATAGATCAGGAAGAAAATGGAAGAAAATGGTAGGTAGCAACTGGTATTTAAAAGATGAGAGAAAGGTTAGGTGTTTGTCTTATTATCACCGACCTTTCTCTTTGTTATTATATAAATAAGGCATAACAATTTTGTGGACAAAAATTCTTGCTTTGTACCCCAACTAGTGGTTAACCCGCCCCGCATTGCGGGTGCGATAGTTCTAAAACCGTGCTAACTTGTAAGCAAACGACGATTAAAACCGAAAAAAATCATAAAACAAAAAAGTGAATTTATAGTGCCATGTGACGTAAAACGTAAGCAAAGACAAACACGAACTTATACCGCGAGCTAGCGTAAAACATGGACAAAACCAAATTTTTATCGAGAAAGCTTAACCTAAAAACGGCTAATATAAGGTTTTTAGCAATGTTGTAGAAGGCGCTAGGCGCTAGTCGGGCGGTGAGGTATAGCCTAGGGATTAATAGGGATTAATCGGAATGGGATTTTTATATGTATTTTTTCAAAATTATATATATATACCCAATAATATAAAAATAATACTTCAAAATTCACATAAATACTTCAAGTTTCAGATAGTATGGTTCGATTTTGACCAATTTTGACCGCCTAGAACCCTAGGACCGATTTTGATCGATTTTGACCGACTAATATTGTCCGATTAATCCGATTTTTGACCGCCTAGGACCGATTTTGACCGATTTTTTACCATGACCGATTAATTGACCGCCTAGCTCAAAATTAGGCAGTAGATGACCGCCTAGCGTCTAGGCGCCGATTAATCGGCCGCCTAGGCCGATTTCTGCAACCATGGTTTTTAGACAAACCCTAGAAAGCGCACATGGAGGACATAAAACCGTGTAAAGTAGTAAGCAAACGCCGACTAATATAAGGTTTTTAGAAAATGACGACAAAAGTGACAACTTTGAAACTTAAAGGAAAATTTAAGTAAAAGATAAAAAATTGAGGGATCAAAGCTGACTACCAAACAAATTTTGGTGGTCAAAATCTAAAAATAATAAAGTACAATTTGTTTTTATTTTTTATTTGCTGTAGTGGACCTCACATTTCTTAATCCATGTCTATGTCCATGGCTCTACTCTTACTCATTTTTTGCCTTGTTAATTGTTAGTCAATTTTGTAATTAAATTGCAAAAGAGGGGTATTTTGAGTACTGTTCTTAAGAACATACTCTAAATGTTATAATACCGTTTAGGAGGCAACTCAAAAAATCTGAAAAAACCCCCATTGTGAGAATCGAACTCAGGACCTAATGGTCTCAAAGCCTTATCCCACCCCAAGATGCCACTAGACTATAATACCATAAATAATTAATGATTTATTTAAGTTTACCAATATACCCTTACGTTAATATTAAATACAAAAAATATATGAAGTAAAATGAGCCATTTTTATTGGTTGAATTTTTCGTTATTCTTACAAAATATTTCTTATGATTTGAACCCTCCAAAATATATATAAAGAACCATCACATATTTATATTTTAGAGATCAGAAAGTTCATATATTTATTAGGGGAATTGGCCTGTAATAATCCCACCTAGACCTTATTGGCCATTAATAATCCCACCTCAGAATATTCCCCCCACCAGTCTCACCTTTCACCTATTTTTCCTATAATGGGCCCCCGTTAAAAAAGTTTAACGGAGTTAAGCTTTTTTTCCAAATTATAAACAGATTTTTTAGGGCTTTTGATCAGAACGATGATACGAGTCCATTGATGTAAAACTTACTTCGAAATGGTGCTCCAAGTGACTTGATATTGGTTAATTGGAAATTTAAACACCCGAATTGAAGCGTCGTTTTCATCGTTTGGAGCACCGTTTCGAGGCAAGTTTTACATCAATGGACTCGTATCGTCGTTCTAATCAAAAGACCTGTAAAATCTGTTTGTAATTTGGAAAAAAGCTTAACTCCGTTAAGTTTTTTTAACGGGGGACCATTGTAGGAAAAAATAAGTGAAAGGTGAGACTGGTGGGGAGAATATTCTGAGGTGAGATTATTAATGGCCAATAAGGTCTAGGTGGGATTATTACAGGCCAATTTCCTTATTTATTATTATATGTCTCATACTCTCATCACATAATTGAATTACATCTTTTGTTAGACCTATCATTTCATGGTAGCATTTTTTTTAATATAAATGCAACACAAGCTATAGTGCAAGCCGATCCCTCACACTCGCCCTCAATTAGAATCTGACACATCAACAAAAGTTACTGTAGATAAGAACATACACTAATTGTTATATAGAATAATGTAGATAAGAACATACACTAATTGTTATATAGAATAATGTGAGTCACAAACTATATTTACTATTGTAAAAAAAGGCCATGATGTGTGCTAATAATATATCCACGTAAGCACTAAGTCGTGTTGTAACATATGTGTAATGACCATAAATTTAAAATCATTATTCTAGAAATAAAAGAATAATAATAATTTAGAATAAACTAAACATTTATCTTATGATCCATCCTTCTGTATATCAACCAAAACTATTATTATTATTTATAAATTATCCAATAGGAAACCCTAATTAAGACACCCAAGTAATTCTGTACAAACCCTAGAATTTTCAGAATCAGGATCAGAGCCCCTAAAACTAAGGGGGGGTAAACCCTAGTTATAGTTATCTACAGAAAACACTGTCAAAAATGAAAATTCACGCAACGTCGACTCACCTGAGCTAGTTGGACACGTACCTACCCTACCCTAAAAATGTTACCCCAGGCGACACGCGACAGAAACACCTGCATCTGTCGCGACACGCGGGAGATGCCAAATTTGGGTATAAATACAGGGGTCTGGGACTTGATTCCGGGCTTCAGTTCGACGTAAAAATTCACAAAATACACCGAGTTATGCTCTGTTTACCACAATCAACACACACGGATCACTAATCGACGCCACAATCAGGGTATTAACTCGATCGCTATTACGATTCATTGTCCGATCGATCAATATACCCAATGGATGTTTAAGTGCTGCTCAAATTTGGGTTATGCTTTGTCATTAGTCGTGATTCCAATGGATGTTTAAGTAATTTCACTTTGTCATTAGTTGTGATTCCGATGGATGTTTAAGTGTTTGCACTTTGTCATTCGTTGTGAATCCGATGGATGTTTAAGTGATTTCACTTTGTCATTAGTTGTGAATCCGATGGATGTTTAAGTATCGCACTTTGTCATTCGTTGTGAGGATTTTAATCTCGTGAGTTATCGTAAATGCTGTATTAAGTTACTAACCTAGTTTGTGTGCATATTATTTAAATTAGGTTAAAAGACTAATCAGTAGTCTAAACTCTGCCCGTATAAATCTGAAATATTATCACAAGGTAGCATCACTTTGGAATTATTAAGGTACGGATCCTTACCCTCACTCCTTATTGCTTCATATTCAAATTGTTATAAACCCATTAAATTCATATATCTTTTAAAACTCCTCACGTCTTTGATTATCGATTCATTTGACAGTCCGTTGAATTCATATTCTAATCACAACTTTGGATTTAGCTTTCATGTCATGCGATAGTATTATGTTAGTTGTACTCATTATCGCATGTTCCAATATATGTTACGTCTTGTTATGAAAAATATTTTGATAAGTTATGTAAATAAGACCATTTGTACTCTGATACCCTGAGTATTGCTTCTCGTGGAGTGTCCCACGAGCATGTTGTTGCGGCATCGACATCATGTGCTCCATCCGTGACGGAGAGATCAGTTCACGGCGTCCCTAGGTACAAGTGAGGTACAAAGCTACTAGGAGGCGTATGGATCGATCCTAGGATTTAAGTTAAGGAGGTGGATAGCGGGTATGCCAACTCGCCATCTCGTGTGATAATTATGCAGGAGTAGCTACCTGTGTATTGTCACGTTTTAAGTTTGGCTCATGGGTACATCCGTATGATATGATTATGAAATTACGTTACTTGCATCATATCATTTTAACATAAAGTTTCATCCGAATAAAATTTCATGTAAAGCATTATTTGTTATTTGAGCCTATTATTCCGTACTGAGCATTTGGCTCATTCCATAAACTTTTTGTATATACAGGTTCACAGGTTACTTCGGGCGGGGTAAAGAGAGAAGAATAAAGCCTAGGAATAAATCTGAAGATGTTAGTCGAATGTCTCTGTTTGTGTATTAACCTTAAGTTTAGTTGTCGTGTGGTTGTATCCTTATCAAATAAATAAATGGAATTATGACTTTTGTTTATGATACCACTGTTATTGTGACACGTCAGCCCTTCTGGGTTGGGGTGTTACAGCTATGGTATCAGAGCAAAGGCTCTTTCCTGTAGAAAACTTGAAGATAGTAATTAAAACCTGTGAGGAATAGGTAGATATCTATGATAGGATTCAACTTGGTCTCTTATTTTGTTTAACTCCTATGTCTATTCTTATAGATGCCTCCTCGTCGTCCGCCACGTAGGAGTACTCGTACTAACCATGTACGTAACAACACTTCTTCGAATGAGACTCCAGTTGATCCAAACGTAATTAATGCTATCAACCAGGCTGTTGCCGGGTTGCTTCCAAACCTTGTTGCTCAAACAGCTGAGGCCGTTATTCAACAAACTCGTCATCCAGAACGTAATAACACGAATCCAATCTCTGGTGAAGAAATTCGTGAGAATACCACGAACCATACTACTTATAGTATAGACATATGGATCGCTAAATTCCAAAAACAAAAGCCGAAATCCTTTAGTCACGCTACTAATCCAGTCGAAGCAAGAAACTGGATAGCTCATGTTGAAAAGATCTTCGGAGTTCTTGGAGTTCCGGAGCAATACAAAGTTAGATTGGCTACCTACAAATTTGAAGATGACGCACAAACTTGGTGGGAAGGATATAAGCAAGTCAAAGGAGGGGATGATTTTGACGCTAATCTTTCATGGGTCGACTTTCGTACCATCTTTTACGACAAGTATTTTTCTACCGCTGATAAAGAAGCTTATATCAGGGAGTATGCAGTGATTCGACAGGGGAGTGATGAACCAGCCTCTGAGTTCATTACTCGATTTTCAAGGTTGGCTAGTATTGTAGGAGACGTTGCAGGATCAGCAGAAGCCCAGGCAGAAAAATGCAAGTGGGAAGTCAATGATCGAATTCGGAAGTCGATCATGTACATGAAATTTAAGGATATCACCGAAGTTGCTGATGCAATCAAAACTTTTGAGTTCGAGAGAAAAGAATTTTTATCTCGAACTGGGGATAATAAGAAGAGAAATAGGGAAGGACAATTTAAGCAGGAAATCGGCCAATCATCCACTACGCCACAGCATCAAGACCGCAAAGTGCAAGGAAATCAAAACTCTGGAAATCAGGCACGTCCATGGAAACCTAGACTGCAAAACCCAAGGCCTGCTCAAAACCAGATTCAGTGGTATGCAGAACCTATTAGAGCTCAACCACTGAATCAACATGTAAACCCGAATCAGATTACATATCCTCTATGTAATACTTGTGGTAAGCGACATCAGGGCGTATGTCACCGAGGTACAGGAGCATGCTTTAGATGTGGCCAAACTGGACACATGATCAAGGAGTGTACAAAGAAAGACACTAAGAAGAATAACCGACCAAACGTTGCACCACCCAATGTTGGAGGAAGAGTTTTCGCACTTTCTGCTACTGATGCTGCTAATGCCCCAGGTACTGTGTCGGGAACCCTTCAGCTTGGTAAACATAGTATCTATGTGTTATTCGATACAGGAGCGACCCATTCTTTAGTATCCCACTCGTTTACTAAGTACCTTCCGATAAGACCAACTCTCTTAAATCATACTTTAACCATTTCCACTCCCATGGAAAATTCATCCGTAATCACTTACGTATATAAAGATTGTCCGATCCGTATTGAATCTATTGTGTGTAAGGCAGACCTATTTCCAATACATATGTGTGACTTTGATGTTATTCTAGGGATAGATTGGTTGTCTCGACATCGCGTAACTATAGATTGTCATTCCCGCCGTGTTATTTTCGGTGATCTTCATCATCCTGATATTATATATCAGGGAACTCAAGCTCATAAATCTCTTAAAATTATCTCCGCATTCAAAGCTCGAAAATTCATATCAAACGGTTGTGCTGGATTTCTGGCATCGATTAAGGATACTTCTGCTAGTGTTAATAGTATCGATAGCCACTCCGTTGTTCGTGAATATCCTGATGTATTTTCGGATGAACTACCGGGATTACCACCTGACCGTCAGGTAGAATTCACCATCGACTTAAACCCTGGCGCCGAGCCTATTTCTAAAGCTCCATATCGTATGGCCCCAATGGAACTGAAGGAGTTGAAGGAACAATTGCAAGAATTGTTAGATCTGGGATTCATAAGACCCAGTGTTTCACCTTGGGGTGCTCCGGTCTTATTTGTGAAAAAGAAAGACGGTAGTATGCGTTTATGTATTGACTACCGAGAGCTGAACAAGATTACTATTCGTAATCAGTATCCTCTGCCTCGCATTGATGATCTCTTTGATCAACTTCAGGGGCTCAGTTCTTCTCAAAAATCGACCTGAGGTCCGGGTACCATCAGCTAAAGATAAAAAATGATGATGTTCCCAAGACCGCCTTTCGTACTCGTTATGGTCATTACGAATTCTTGGTTATGCCCTTTGGGCTAACTAACGCACCCGCAGTCTTCATGGATTTGATGAATCGAGTATTTCACAAATTCCTAGATAAATTCGTTATTGTTTTTATCGATGACATTCTGGTATATTCCAAGAGCCGTGAAGAGCATGAAGCACATCTACATGCAGTACTTGGAACCTTGCGGCATGAGAAGTTGTACGCTAAGTTTTCCAAATGTGACTTTTGGCTTAGCCAAGTGGCATTTCTAGGTCATGTCATATCAGCAGAGGGAATTATGGTAGACCCAACAAAGGTTGAAGCTATTACAAAATGGCCAAGACCCACTTTTGTTACCGAAATACGAAGTTTCTTGGGTCTTGCTGGCTATTACCGAAGATTTGTTGAAAGATTCTCAGTAATTGCTTTACCACTCACAAAACTCCTAAGGAAAGGGGTGAAGTACTCATGGAATGAGGAACAAGAGAAAAGCTTTGAAGAATTGAAGAAACGACTCGTATCCTCCCCGATACTCGCTCTCCCTTCTGGATCAGGAGGTTACCAAGTCTATAGTGATGCCTCAAAGAAAGGATTAGGTTGTGTGCTAATGCAACATGGGAAGGTTATCGCTTATGCCTCCCGTCAGTTAAAGCCTTATGAAGTTAACTACCCTACACATGATTTAGAACTAGTCGCAGTCGTCTTTGCACTTAAGATTTGGCGACACTATCTGTATGGTGAAAGTTGCATTTTTACCGACCATAAGAGCCTCAAGTACATATTCACCCAGAAAGAGCTAAATATGAGGTAAAGAAGGTGGTTAGAACTTTTAAAAGATTACGACGCAAATATTCAATACCATCCAGGCAAAGCCAATGTTGTAGCTGACGCGTTGAGCCGAAAGAATTCCGGGACTATATCTTGCTTACAAATTCAGCCTCGTATTAGGAGGGATCTCGAAAGAATGAACATTTGGCTTCAGGTTAGTAAATCTGATGGATATCTAGCTAGAATGCAGATTGAACCCGACCTCATGTCACGGATCAAAGATGCACAGAAGCAAGATGGAGAACTTTGGGCAATTGTGCAAAATCTTGAGGTGGGTAAGCAATCTGAATTTCGTATAGACCATCATGGGGTGATTTGGTGCGGTAAAAGACTTTGTGTACCCAATGACTCCACCCTTCGTGAGTCATTGTTAGCCGAAGCTCACAGCTCACCATTTTCAATTCACCCAGGATCTACCAAGATGTATCGAGACTTAAGACAGAACTTCTGGTGGAATGGCATGAAGGAAGACGTTTCTCGATACGTAAGTAAATGCCTCACTTGCCAACAAGTGAAAATTGAACACAAACGAGCAAGCGGTCTGTTGCAGCCATTGGATATTCCAATATGGAAGTGGGATGAGATCACAATGGATTTTGTTATCGGTTTGCCTAAGACTTTCAAGAAGAATGATGTTGTATGGGTTGTTGTCGATAGATTGTCGAAGTCAGCACATTTTCTACCAATTCAGCAAGGATTTTCGGTTAATAAGTTATCCGAAATATTTCTTCAAGAAATTATTCGACTCCATGGCACACCATCTTCCATTGTTTCCGATAGAGACCCACGTTTCACCTCACGATTTTGGAAAGGTTTTCAGGCAGCTTGGGGTACACGATTGAAGTTTAGTACGGCTTTTCATCCACAAACAGATGGGCAGTCGGAACGCACGATTCAGACCTTGGAAGACATGCTCCGAGCATGTGCACTTGAATGGTCTGGAAACTGGGATGAATATCTATGTCTTGTTGAGTTCGCTTACAACAATAGTTGGCAAGCAAGTATTGGCATGGCACCTTTTGAGCTTTTGTATGGTCGGAAATGTCGAGCACCGATATGTTGGGATGAAGTTGGAGAAAAGATTATTGAAGGGCCAGAACTAGTTCAGATTACAAATGAAAAAGTCACTATGGCACGAGAAAAACTGAAAGAAGCTCAGAGCAGACAAAAGAGCTATGCAGATCAAGATAGACGACCACTCGAATTTAAAATTGGCGACCACGTATTCTTAAAGGTATCACCTTGGCGTGGCGTTCATAGATTTGGAATTAAAGGGAAGCTTAGTCCCCGTTTCATCGGTCCGTTTGAAATCCTTGAAAGAATTGGAGAAGTGTCGTATCGACTGGCTTTACCGCCTCAGCTCTCTCACGTTCATAACGTTTTTCATGTCTCCTCGTTAAGAGGATATAATTATCATCCACTCCATATCATTAGTTATCCGTTAAATACAATTCACGAAGATTTGTCCTACGAAGAGGAACCAGAAGCCATCTTAGATCGACAAGAAAAGGGTTATGCGTAGGAAAGTAATTCCTTTTGTTAAAGTCCTCTGGAAAAATCACTCTGAACGCGAAGCAACATGGGAATCTGAAGAATCAATTCGCTCTCTATACCCTAATCTAGTCTAGTAATAGAATTTTAGTCGAGGTAACGGTAAATCTTGCTCTTTGATATATGTTCATTTGTTTCTATTTACGGTCATTCATGCTTTACCTTATGTGAATATATCTTAGTTATGATTAAGCATGTTTATGTAGGAGATATCAGTACCAATAGTCACTCTTGTTATCTGTAAGTCTATGTTGATTTTATGCATGATTAAATATGTTATTAAGAGACGTAGTGGAAGAACCATTAGGACATGGTCGTAAGGTAATTGACAATTATGGTCATGAACGTAATTATGAATTTCAGATACACATATGTTTTTAGGAGATTCTTGTTATATAAGTTAGTAACTCTGCTATGAAAGTTCCATTTCCGTTACTTATGCGATATGTTATATTCTTATTTGAAAAATTTCGAGGACGAAATTTCTTTTAAGGGGGTAATAGTTGTAATGACCATAAATTTAAAATCATTATTCTAGAAATAAAAGAATAATAATAATTTAGAATAAACTAAACATTTATCTTATGATCCATCCTTCTTTATATCAACCAAAACTATTATTATTATTTATAAATTATCCAATAGGAAACCCTAATTAAGACACCCAAGTAATTCTGTACAAACCCTAGAATTTTCAGAATCAGGATCAGAGCCCCTAAAACTAAGGGGGTAAACCCTAGTTATAGTTATCTACATAAAACGCTGTCAAAAATGAAAATTCACGCAACGTCGACTCACCTGAGCTAGTTGGACACGTACCTACCCTACCCTAAAAATGTTACCCCAGGCGACACGCGACAGAAACACCTGCATCTGTCGCGACACGCGGGAGATGCCAAATTTGGGTATAAATACAGGGGTCTGGGACTTGATTCCTGGCTTCAGTTCGACGTAAAAATTCACAAAATACACCGAGTTATGCTCTGTTTACCACAATCAACACACACGGATCACTAATCGACGCCACAATCAGGGTATTAACTCGATCGCTATTACGATTCATTGTCCGATCGATCAATATACCCAATGGATGTTTAAGTGCTGCTCAAATTTGGGTTATGCTTTGTCATTAGTCGTGATTCCAATGGATGTTTAAGTAATTTCACTTTGTCATTAGTTGTGATTCCGATGGATGTTTAAGTGTTTGCACTTTGTCATTCGTTGTGAATCCGATGGATGTTTAAGTGATTTCACTTTGTCATTAGTTGTGAATCCGATGGATGTTTAAGTATCGCACTTTGTCATTCGTTGTGAGGATTTTAATCTCGTGAGTTATCGTAAATGCTGTATTAAGTTACTAACCTAGTTTGTGTGCATATAATTTAAATTAGGTTAAAAGACTAATCAGTAGTCTAAACTCTGCCCGTATAAATCTGAAATATTATCACAAGGTAGCATCACTTTGGAATTATTAAGGTACGGATCCTTACCCTCACTCCTTATTGCTTCATATTCAAATTGTTATAAACCCATTAAATTCATATATCTTTTAAAACTCCTCACGTCTTTGATTATCGATTCATTTGACAGTCCGTTGAATTCATATTCTAATCACAACTTTGGATTTAGCTTTCATGTCATGCGATAGTATTATGTTAGTTGTACTCATTATCGCATGTTCCAATATATGTTACGTCTTGTTATGAAAAATATTTTGATAAGTTATGTAAATAAGACCATTTGTACTCTGATACCCTGAGTATTGCTTCTCGTGGAGTGTCCCACGAGCATGTTGTTGCGGCATCGACATCATGTGCTCCATCCGTGACGGAGAGATCAGTTCACGGCGTCCCTAGGTACAAGTGAGGTACAAAGCTACTAGGAGGCGTATGGATCGATCCTAGGATTTAAGTTAAGGAGGTGGATAGCGGGTATGCCAACTCGCCATCTCGTGTGATAATTATGCAGGAGTAGCTACCTGTGTATTGTCACGTTTTAAGTTTGGCTCATGGGTACATCCGTATGATATGATTATGAAATTACGTTACTTGCATCATATCATTTTAACATAAAGTTTCATCCGAATAACATTTCATATAAAACATTATTTGTTATTTGAGCCTATTATTCCGTACTGAGCATTTGGCTCATTCCATAAACTTTTTGTATATACAGGTTCACAGGTTACTTCGGGCGGGGTAAAGAGAGAAGAATAAAGCCTAGGAATAAATCTGAAGATGTTAGTCGAATGTCTTCGTTTGTGTATTAACCTTAAGTTTAGTTGTCGTGTGGTTGTATCCTTATCAAATAAATAAATGGAATTATGACTTTTGTTTATGATACCACTGTTATTGTGACACGTCAGCCCTTCTGGGTTGGGGTGTTACAATATGTATTGGGAGTATTTCAAAAATAAATTGCATTTTTCACTTTTAACTCAAATATTTTTATCTTTTTCATTTTACCCCTTTGACTTTTTTACTTTTAACACAAAGCTTTTCATCTTTTGTAATTCAACCACAACACTTTTTAATTTTCAATTTTGGTCCCTCTACTTTTCATCTTTCTTAAGTTTTTCGATTTACGTTTCGTTCTAAATTTTGTGCGTCAACACAACGCAACGCAACGTGCGTGTGAAGTTCAACATTTTTACGTCTGTTTTCCCCGTTTGACAGGCCAATCGCAATGCGTCTATTTTTCTCCGTTGACAATTCGTCGCAACGCACGGTCGTAGATCGACATAGTTATTCTTTTCTACCTTTTACGTTTATGTCTGATTTCTTCGCATTAACACACCGCAAAGGGCGTGCATGGTTCAACGATTTTAGGCATGTTTTTCCTTAGGTGTTATTTTTTACTTTTTTTATTTATCTTATTTTTACGAGCTCTTCTGATGTTGGTGGTCGCTGGCAGTGGTGTGGCATTAGTGCCACTTGGCACGATTTTACGAATGTATTTAATCTATTAAGTTTTTTACTAATAATTTATTTCGAGTTTACTGCTATAGCTCATTTACTTAAGAAAAACTATTTTTTTTAATTACATCCATATTTTTATTTACGTGTCGGTATAAATTCAATTTACATACGTTTCGACGTAAACTTTTCCTGGAAACGAGTTAGGTTAGATATAATACGTTTTTGTTAGAAAACCATTTTTACGTGCATATTTTTATGAATGTTTCGGTATAAATTCGAGTTGGTGTATGTTTCGACGTAAATTTTTTTTATGAAACGAGTTAGGTCAAATATAATATGTTTTCGTGATTATTTTATGAATGTTTTGTATATTTTGTTTCGATTTAAGTGGAGTCAAATTGTGAATTTTTTTTTTCATTTTTAAAAGCACTAACTAATCTCTTTTGATTATACGTGTCAGCATTTCCATTATATCCGTTACATTTTCTATGTATGATTCTGGGTTACATATAATATGTTATGATTGTACGGTACAAAATTTGATTTACTTTATGTTTTGATCCAATTGCAATGCTTATATAGGTTACATTGAGTTCAATCACATACGCCGAAATACGTGTTTTTATATCGTTAACGCATCAAATAACGTTTGGACTAATCTATTCAATGTTTGCGATATACCTGCGCCGCAACGCGCACGAGTCTTATTCCTAGTAAGAAATATTTTGAAGGGTAAATTACTTTTTGAGTCCCTGTGTTTTAGAGGTTTTAACCACTTGAGTCCAAAATCAAAATGTTTAACGCCCTGAGTCCCTATAACCACTTTTCTTAACCATTTGAGTCCAATTTTCTAACACTGTTAGAATTATTTTGTTAAAATTTGTTAAATGACCAAATTACCCCTACCTAATATTTTTCTCTTCCTTATCTTCCTCTCTCTATCATATTAGACTAACCCTAACCCTAACCCCCAAATTTCAATTTCGCACAAATTCACTTACATACAATCAGTATCATACAAATTTCACCACAATTTGTATCCATAACTGCACATCATAATCAAATCTGTTGTCAATTAACCAGGTGGATTAGCAGAAGATGTAGACGAAATGATACCCCCATGGATTTTCTCTCAAACACAGCCTATATACCAGTAATCACAACAACATCTCTTGTTGTTCTGGTCCTCTATGTATACAATCGACAGCAAGAGGGGAAGAAGGCGAAGAAACATCATCCAATCACCAGGACCATGTTTAATCAGCTCCTTAACTTCCACAGGTTGCATGATTACATGACTGATCTTGCTACAAAACACAACTTACAGATTAATTACTCCTTTCCGCAACGATCAGGCGACGCAGAAGCACCGGTCGGTGGTGGTAGTGGTGTAGCGGCGGTGGTTTATAGTGGTGTGGTGGTTGGTGATGATGGTGCGGAAAGTGCGGGTGCGGCGGTGGACCTCCGGTTGATCTTGTTGCAATGGTTGGGATGATGGTGGGGAGGGTGGTGATGGTGTGGTGCAGTCCGGTGGTGGTAATGGTGGTATCTAGGAGTGAGAGAGAGAAGAGAGAGACAGTGTGTGTCACACCCCCAAAATCCACCATGCGGAGTATCACCGCTTGGAGGCGTGACATGACCAGGATCGAGCCACCAATCATATTGAACAACGTAATTAAGTAAATAAAACCAACCACAATACAATTGGTGACCAAAAGAAAGTAACTAACTTTAAGTTAACAGCGGAAGCATAAAACATAAAGCCAAAACATAAGTTCCATAGTTCATAAGTTTAAATGTTTAACTTGGGACTCGACAGTCCATATCCCACAACGACCTCCTCCTCGTGCAAGCTCCATAAGCACCTAGCGACCTGTAAGGCATGTAACAACGAGTCAACAATAAAGTTGAGCGAGTTCACAGTTGGTTGTTTAGTTTTGCAAGTTTGTTTTGAAAATCGTAAGTTGTTTCGTAAACCACGAGTTAACCAGTATCTTTGTTTTTTCCAAACCATATCTGTAATTAGTGGGGGCTTCCCCATGTGAACCACTAGACCGTTACCGTATCGACAACTGTTGAACAATAGTTGTGCCCTACGTCAATGTCTATCATCATTGACAGTTTGACATAGTCCATTAGTACACCCCCGTCCGACTGGCACGGTGTGAGGTTTGTTAAACCTAATAGCGCTATTAACTAATGACCCGCTCGCCATTGTCCTCGGCGATTAAGTCGATATAAAATGAGGGACTTAATGATAGAGTTTTGTCTAGTAAGTTTTAAGGTTGTTGTCCTACCCAAGGAGGACGAACGTACGTATTCTACCCAAGGAGAATACGCAGGATTAATATTGGCATCCTACCTATAGAGGATGGCGGTACATATCCTACCCAAGGAGGATGTGTAGGTTCTGTTTTAGTTCTTTAACCCATTAATATTGGCATCCTACCTATGGAGGATGGCGGTACATATCCTACCCAAGGAGGATGTGTAGGTTCCAATTTTAGTTCTTTAACCCATTCCCAACCACCGGGAATCCCATGCCTTAGAAGAGTGTGAACTCACCTTGGTTTGCTCGGTTAGATTAGTTACTCTAATAATCAGAAATCAAGCACGTCCTAATAAGGTACAGATAACAATCAGTTTTTCATGCATTCATAACACGTATCCTACGTACGGTTTATCTACTCATTACTTCTATCACATAGCACGCACTCACGTTAACATTTCATGCCCATATAAACATCCCATCTATAACCATTCAAAAGCAAACATACGATATTGCACATAACACTTTCATTGACATATAACACGTTAGATCATTCTCAGATAACCTACCCGACATTTAGACATGCAAATTACTACTTATGTCGTTTCAGCTTTAACATTCAAAACTGGGCTGTTTTCGGGCATTTGAATAAAATAGTTAACTTACTCCAAAAATTCCCAACTTTTTACAGAAGGTCTTAAACGATCCAAATACTATTGTGTAAAAATCTCGGGACCCAATTCATTACCAATATTTTATAAAAAATCATTTACCGGACTGAAATCAGATTCATCATTTTCTAACTGCAGTCCACGGAATAATTCATTTAAAATTCGTCGTAAGTCTGATTAATGAAATTCCAGTGGGAGGATCATTAGGACATCAATGGTCATCTACAGTATAAATTTCATGAGCTAATTCTACACAGACTTCAAGTTATGACGAAAAACATAACACATATTTTCTGCAGTAAAAATGCAGCTTTTGCTGCTGTGAAAAACGACCCTTTAAAAATAGCAAACGAAGTCCAAAAATTATGATTCCAGTGCCATTAGAACCGTATTTCGAAATAATATGTTATAGACTCAAGAAAATCAAGTTTTCGTTAAGTTATAATCTGGTTACAGCCAACTGAAGTTGGCTGTAAACATCAATCAGCTTTCTGTTTTCAGCTCTTAACTTTCTAACGCGTGCTCGATTGATTCCGTTAACATGTTTAGCGAACAACAACGACTCTCATACACACTTACAGCAGGTTATAAGTCATTCATATCGTGTAACCATAATCAGCACATAATCATCATATTACATCTTTATGTAAACCTTATGTTTAAACTTTTAGTACATGTTCTTTTAGTGTTCTTGTTATAATCAACATACTACATCCTTTTCACTACACAAAATAGAAGTAAACTAAGGTAGATCAAGGACTTACAACTAGCTCAAAGGCTAGGGAAGAATCTCTAGTGAAAAGATGGTGAAAAATGGTGTAAGAAAGCAAGTAATGAAGCTCCTTGATGATCTACAACTTCAAGCTTCTTTAATCCTTCTTCTAGCACTTGAATGCAACTTAAAAATGGAAGAACATGGTGGTGATGGTGGCGGTTATGGTGAGGGCCGAGAGGAGAGAGGAGAGTGTGAGGAAGTGTGGGGTGAAGTTGAGTGAAGTGTGAGAAAATAATGATCTTGTAATCTCATTTGCCATACTTATAATCTACACTCAATATTTTGACAAGATGCACAAGCAAGATATCAAGTAAAATCTTGCCATGAAATCTAGTGGTGGGGTCCCTTATGGGGCCGTGATCTTTGATGGGGGGGGGGGGGGGTTACTTGTAAATTTTCATGGTAAGTGATAAATACTAGTTCAAATCCAAGTATATGCTTGCATGTTTTAGTTAGTGGGTATTTTAGTGGGTGTTATGGTGTACGGGGATCATGACAAGCCAAGAAATAATTAAACAATGTTTTTGACAAAAATTTAGTGTTCCGGGTAACATCCGGTTGTTCGGTTAGATACCGTTTCATTAAAGTGTTTAATTATTCCATAAAGTGTCTTTTATATATCTTTTTGTAACACTTTTAATTTCCAACTCTCAGGAAAGCATACAGGACTATTTAGTCAATTTTCTGCACAAGACTAGTATGTTAACAAGCACATTTAAGGATGACGCAGTAATCAAAAAGCAGTTAAGTAGCTTAACACAGTCATCAAGCACTTTAATTAACATTAATAAATCGTATGGATACATGTAATTATGAGGGTTGTCACAGTGTGTATGCAGGTAATGGGCATAGATGTTTATTATATATAATTTAATTTTATATATAATATTAAAGTTCTTTGTATTTTGTGCATTAAATAGTTGTATCTTATGTGTAAATGACTAAATTGTCCTTGTAGTTAACAGACTTTGTGGATGGTGTCAGAAAATTGAACTCAAATGGTTAAGAAAAGTGGCTATAGGGACTCAGGGCGTTAAACATTTTGATTTTGGGCTCAAATGATTAAAACCCCTAAAACACAGGGACTCAAAAAGCAATTTACCCTATTTTGAAAACTAGAGTTTTATAATTGTTTTACTTTTATTATTCTTCATGAATGAAATTTGCAGGTGTTTAGAGTTTTATAACTGTTTATATTTGAAAATAATAAATACACAAATAATTATGGGTGAAGGGGGGCGTTACATGATTGGGTTAGGGATCACTGTTAAACACCTTCGTAAGTGGTTCCTAGTATATGATCAAAGTTAGTGGTGGTGGTCATGGCTGTGATGATGCATATATTTGATTTGTTTTTTCATTTTTGTTTTTACCTTTTTTATTATTTTGTTTTAATAATTAATTAGTAAAAGACGCATTCTTGAGAATTCACGTACCATGTTCGAGCTTGAAAAAATGTGTCATTTCGTAATATTTTATTATTATTAAAAAAAGATCAAATTAGTATTGGGCTCAATAAACCAAATGCCAAGTGAGCTAAATTCTAAACCATAAAAAGTTATTTGTAAATGGGCCTATATTGGAATTGATATGTGTTTACTATCTAAAAAAGTAATATATATATAGGGTGGGGTTCAAGAGTGAACACTAATGTATTTGCGAACTAAGTGAACAAATCTTGACCATTGATTTACACACGTGGATGACTATGATTTCATTATCACATCATAAAATACACTAGTGTATTTCATCATCAAATCCTGACCATTGATCTACACACATGTATGGCCATGATTAGTTCGCTCAGTTCGCAAACTACACTAGTGTTCACTCTTGAACCTAATCTTATATATATATATATATATATATATATATATATATATATATATATATATATATATATATATAGTGTGAGGTTCATTGGGGAACACTAAAAAAGTGGGGAACAGTGGGGAACCAACTCAAACGAACTCCGATTGGACTCATTCCAGCGGCGTTGGAATCGGCTCGTCGAACCCTAACTAGGATCTCTTAACCCTAAACCCTAAATCATAACCCCTAAACCCTAAACATATTAGGGTTTGGCTTTTAGGGTTTAGCCTTAGAGTTTAGGGTTTAGCTTTAGGGTTTAGGGTATAGCTTTAGGGTTTACCTTTAGGGTTTAGCCTTTAGGATTTAGCTTTTAGGGTTTATAGTTTAGATTTTATGGTTTAGCTTAGGTTTTAGCCTTATTTTTTAGCTTTAGGGTTTAGAGTCTAGGAGTTAGGATTTAGGGTTTAGGGTTAAGAGATCTTAGTTAGGGTTCGACGAGCCAATTCCAACGCCGCTGGAATGAGTCCAATCGGAGTTCGTTTGAGTCGGTTCCCCGCTGTTCCCCACTTTTTTAGTGTTCGCCAATGAACCTTCCCATATATATATATATATCGGATTTTTTTAAAATCCCTTGCCCCTCAAAATAACGGGCCTTGTGCGGAGGTCCTCCCCGCACACCATCAAAGCCTCCACTGATTAGTAATATGACCTGAAGGAGATGCGTCGCGGGCCCGTTGAAAACAACGTATGTATTAGTCTAATTATATATTCTATAGACAGCGAAAAACGTAACCGCTCCCATAAAGCATCATCATCATCAGATCTTCTCAACTTTTAATTCTAGCCGTTTAAACTCCAAAAAATAACTGTAAATGGGGCAGTTTACGGCAGTTCAACCCTTCTCTCCTAAATTGCTAAAGTTGTTCCTGATTTCTAGGTATTTAGCTAAAAAAATAGCATCCACTCTCTCCTAATTTGCAGTGGTTTACGGTGGTTTCCTGATCGTGGACACGTTCTCCGTCTTTCTTTGTTACTGCAACTACATACTATCTCCTTTATATTCCACAAAAAAAATCAGTATTTCTACTGAAACGTATCTTCTCCACCACCACTACGCCCTTTGTGACGGCATGACAGTGATTCCAGAGAGAACAGAAATGATGACACATACATTGATCATCCAACTAATAGTTGTTCTGACTAGTATGAACGACGTAATCCTTCTTCTACGGGGCCACCTTCAGAGTGATTACAAGCGTCGTGGTTCAAGCCCTAGCTCTCCTCCACCTCCGTATCTTGACTGTCATGGTGGACACTCTTCAACTCCTCAAAGATCATCTCCATCTACTTCTCTTCAACTCCTCAAAGATCATCTCCATTTACTTCATTTAAGTGGTTTTGCACAGACGATGGTGGCTACGACGGTCGTGGTAGTGCTTGCTAAGGTTTTAGATCTAGTGATAAAAGGTTTATTAACGAATTTTAATCCTTTTTTTTTATTGTATTACGCTATCTATTGGAGGAACTATTGGTATAAATTAGTAAAATTGTAGTTGCTATATCCAGTTGCCTCGAAATGTGACAATCTTGCTTGGAAAACTGATATTTTCTTTTTTATATATTTTCATAACAATGATCGTTTCTATGGTTGTTCAGTTCTATTCAACTCAAATTATTCGATTTCTGTAATACGCCTTACAAAATTCGTACTCAGTGTAGCTTAATATTGAAGAGAGTTACCGCGGGGAAAACAAAGAATTATTAACATGAGGTGGATCTTCTCTAATTTGATCATTTATTACTTTAACCAGTTTAGATTTTGTTGCTAATTTGATATAGGTTATTGTTCATAGTGGTAATCTTAATTTGTTTACATGTAAAACTTATCAGTTAAAAGTTAAAACTTGCTTATTCTGCTCATATTAGATGGGTAATCGAGTTTAGGTTAATAATCAGATTAGATACTGTTATGAATTTCTTTTGTGTGAAAGTTGCTTGGTGAATGAAGTGTGAAACCTCGAAAGCTACATTATTATCACCTATAATTGAGATATTGCATTCTCATATGATTGTTTGGTTTGTTGTTGTAGATGTTGCAGGCTCTGAACATGTTCACAGGTCAGGTGTGTAGTTAATTAGTTATAATCTGCAATAATATTTTGTGATTAGTTGGCCTTATATGTTTTACATTTACGATTTCTTACATGGGGGATCTGTACTACTTTTCAGGAAGTGAGGGACACACATCAGAGGAAGCCAAATCTAAATATCTTTCATTAAGGGCATAAAGTCTCTTCCACATAATAGCCCTCATGTACATGTCAAAGATCCTAAGCTAACCAAGCTTTTTAAAGATTACTTTGAGGTCAGTTCTTTAGGATATTGGCATTTTTCATTTATTTTTGCATGTTTTACTTTTATTCGAGCAGCTTATGGTCGAAATGATAACATTTCGACATTTGCAGGTACTGCAAGTACGTCATTAATTGTAACTGTTAGCCCGTCTCCACGACATTGTCCAAAAACTGTAAGTACTATATTTTTTGGCCAAGACGCCCGCAGTTGACACATTGGCAGCAGGGAATGGTGTTTGGGTGATGATATTGGAAACGGTTACATAACGGGTAGGTGTCGGTGTATGGTTTCTTATTGGGTGTGGCATTGGGTGCAACTTGGTTTACAGGTGTAGCCGGTATGAGAGGGATAGTGGTGATAGCATAATTCTTCCCATTCCCTTTTTGCTTCCCTTTCGAACCAAATCGAGAGAAGGATTCAACTTTAGTTTCGTTTGCCCCCTTTTGCTCCTCAACAGGTTCCTTGCCAGCTGACCCCTTGTTCCCTTCACGTTCTAGATGCTTTGACTAAATGCAGTTTCTAGTAAGTTGGCCAGCTAGCCGCATAGTTGCTTCAAGGGTTTCTGGCCTACTGCCTTCCACAGTGTCCTTGATAATAAGCCCTTGATGTATTGCTTTATGAGCCGAATGAGAGGGGTGAATAGGTATGGGCATATCTTGTTCAACTCATCGAAATGCTTATTGTACGCCATGTTATTACCACTGTCTTGTTCCGACACCCAGAACTCATCCTCCAGTTTCTTAATCTCATGTCGAGGGTAAAACAAAAAATCGGTCATTAGTTCCTTCAATACCATGATAAGGGCACTACGGGCTCAGCACCGCGAGTATTTTTCTCCGCGTTCCACCATGACAACGCATTTCCTAGCAGACGGTCGGTCACATATTGTACCTTGGGGTTATCAAGGCACTCACAGTTCAAGAAAGTACTTTCCATCTCTTCAAACCAACGGAAGAGGATGGCAGCACCGGTGGTGCCTTCATATGTTGGAGGGTCACAAGACTTAAAATGCTTGTAAGAACATCTAGAAGAGTTTACGCCCTCCTGACCTTCCTGATTGTCATTCCCCTAGAGAGCCTGTTAGACTTGTACTACAGTGTTTGGAATCACTGCAACCATTTCCTCCGCAATGTGGGCCGCCATACGTCGGCTGGAGCTTCCACTACGTTTTCCGATACGGTGTCGTATGGTCGACATCTACAAGGATCAAATGCAATAGTTCATGAGTTTTGAGTAAAAATGCATGGAGTATCAATCCAAATGTGAAACTTACGATATGAAAAGTTTTGAAACTTAGGATATATGAATAATCTAAAATGTGACATAAAATATAACAAACAAATACACATAAAAATTATATGAACCATAGAATGTAGAGTTAGGATAAATTGATATCCCAAAATGAAATATTGGAAATTATTGGGTTTGATACGTCTTCGAGTTTAATATGTTTTCCATGCGTCACTTTTGTAATCATGCCCCCCCCCCCCCCCCCCCGCAATTACCGAATTCTTGCATGATCAACATATGTTCACCCATGGACATATACTGAGCCCAAAGGAAAACTCCATAAGAATGATATATGATTCAAGTTTGAGGTGATATAGAATGATGTTTGGAGGGCATCCATGACTTAACACGGACACGTTGACTTATCAAAGTGTCGTTAGTTTAGGTGACGTTTGGTGTGATATGCTTTGGCCTAATAGGTATCGGTACTCTCATCGTTAGTCCCCACGTAGGCAAACTGGTCCTTTATTGGATTTATACGATTGCCAGCCTAGACAGGACGTCCCGACTGTTGGTACGTAACCTTTCCAGTTACTACATGCCCATCATATAAACTCATTTTGACGAGGTAGAATGATTCAAATGAAAATTGAAATACAAAAATGAAAAAATAAAATTCAAGAATAATCAAAAAAATAATTATACATAATAAAACTTTAGATAAATAACATAGGAACAAGGTATGGGAAGATATATTATGTACATATTAGGTGATATGTGGTGTGTGACGAATATAAGGAATAACATGATATTAAAATTTAAATAAATAATATGTCACATATCAACTTGTAGCACATAATACATAGCAAAGATATTCACTTAGCATAAGATATTAAAAAGTGAACATGTGCATATGTGTGCTTTAAAAGAAAAATATTTACAAGCTAAGACAATTAATCAAGTAAGCATATAAGGTACCTAAGGTACCCACTAAACAATAGTCTAAGTCTAAGAGTCTAATAACCTAAACCTAATTCCCTATAGTCAAGGCTCTGATACTAATCTATCACACCCCGACCCGCAGCGGATTGGTACGGGGCATGATGATTGCCCATAGCTCATGACACTAATTAATGTTACAATATTTAAAGCACATCCAATTAAGTTGTCACATAACATATAATACTCAGAAATTATTCATACAACGTGCAAAAACAAAACATGACATAAGTTTTCCAATTTATTTTCCTAAGGCCCATGCTACGTGACTCTTCACTCGAATCATCAACCTTGATTACCTGCACCACGTTAAAAAAATATATTTTGGGTCAACAAACATGTTGGTGAGTAATTTCCTCATTTTATTGAAAACAGTTTTGTATTTAAATTTTAAAATTAAATAATTTTAACATGCATTTGAAGGTTAGCATGGTGATTGTCTGAAAATATTAACATAGTCGACATACACATAAACAACCAAAAAGAACACGTAATCAATTAACATCACAATACAAAATAAATAGTAGACCATTGACAATAGTGTGTTTTAGTCTCAAGCCCCGAAGAGCGAGTCTAATACTGTTGGCGATACTAGGCTACAACACATGGCCGTGGGGAACCTAGTCAGCCATGGATCCACATGACACAATAACATGCAATAGCCTTGCAAACAAATAGCATATAGAACGATGGAAAAACAAATATAGGCATTCACATAATAACACTTGAACTTAGCATGTTGAATAAATTGAAAGCGTGTATAACATGATGCATGTCACACCCCAACCGATGACGAAAACATCGGGGCATGGCACTGAGCGAAACAGATTGTCCAGGAGAATCCATAACAACTATTTGTTATAATATATTAAAGGTTCATGTCCCGTACCACAAACATATATAATAAAAGCAGTTATTACAGACGATGTTCTCATAGACAAATATCCATTCTGACAACTCAGATTTATTTAGGTTTGTTTCTAAGACTCCATCCTAGCTTGATTCTCACATAGTAGCAAAACACAAGCATCCTAAACACCTGTCATATACGTTAAAATAGCGGTCAATACACATAGTGTAAAGGTGAGCATACAAGTTTAATAGATATAATAGAGTTCGAAAGCGTTTACGCGTAACCAGCATGTAACATGTAAAATGCGAAGCTAGTAGGTTATCGCAATGAAATACGCACAGACTAGACTGCGGGTTGTAGAGTGCGCAACACATATCACCACTGTGACATGTGAGAGGTAACCTTAACAACCCCTGTCCATGACAGGTGCTGAGTCCAAACAAATAGTACTATCGTTGCTAAGGCGTCAGGCAACAATCACTGTGTTAACATAACATACAAGCATTCATCGAGTAACACGTATCATGCAGTAATGGTCAGCGTATAAATAGTGTTTGCGTTGTGTGATTGATGTGATTTAGAATAAGTAACGTATGTAACATCCAAAAGTGCATAAAGCAAAAAGGGGTCGAGTATACTCACAGCGATGGAAATGGATTGAAGGAAGCGCTAGAGTGATTAGCCTGAACAGTTAATGATAGCGTAAGCGAAGAGTGGTGCGTAAAACGGTGAAAAGTGACCAAGTGTCGAACGGTAATCCGATCGGATGGCAATCCGATCGGATGGTCATTCGATCGGATGTCAATCCGTTCGGATGGTCATCCAATAGGATGGCCCTTCGGTTGGATTGACATTCGTTTGGGAAGGATGTGTTTGTGTATGATGGCTTTGAAGTTTTTGTTGTAGCATTTTGAAAACAGAGAAGTATCTCTACCCTTCAGGTCGATCGATCGAACGGTCGTTCGATCGATCGGATAGCGATCCGATTAGCAGGACACTTTGTAAGAACAAGTTCACAACAGGATGGTCATTCGATCAGATAGCAATTCGATCGGATAGCAATCCGTTGGAAACTGTTGTTCCTTGAAAATTGAAAATGATTAAGTGTGGAACCAGGTGCAATCCGATCGGATTGCGGTTCAATCGGATGGCAATACGATCGGACGACAATCCTTCCCAATGAACCTGATCGTCTTGAACTTTATTATTTGCTAAGTTTGAAAGGTTTTGCGGTTTACTCGAGACGGTTTGACAGAGTGTTAAACAACAGAAAAACTCCATCAGACCCGGACCATCCGATCGATCGGGAATCACCCCAATCCGATCAGTTAACTGTTCGTGACGGTTGGTTTCATGTTCAACCAGAATTCAGTTTTCTCGTTGATAGGATTCGGATCTCAAACCGACACATCACTAGAGAAGAGTATAAGGCATGAATGAGCTCCGATTCTATCGGTTTTGAGTGCATTGAGTGTAAAAGAGTTGAAAGAAAGTTAGAAAACCATCTTTCAATCCTTTCAACTTTAAAAATGTTAAGATCTATGCAAAATCATTGTTTATTCATGTGGAAATCTTTCAGACCTAAGTAGTTCTTGGTGGAATGAAGCCCAATCTTGAAGTTCATAAGAACTCCATGATGACATCACTCTAGAACACCTCAAATCCATTGATTTCACGGTTAAAAGTTAAGATTCAAAGGTGAAAATGATGAAGAAGTGCATGTAGATCATAGAAGTACAAGATTTGAGTTGTAAACTTACAAGAATCGCGAGTAATCGAGGGAAAAGAGGGCTTGAGCGAGCTGGTCGAGTGAGAGAGCTGTCACATCACTTGTGATGTGACAAGAGGGGTATTTATAGGTTTCCAAAAATGGAAAGGAGGATCGGATGGTGCACCGATCGGATGGCCACTCGATCGGTTGGCCATTCGATCCAAGTGTCCGACGTGTTAAGTTTTGTCGTTTCGTTTTGCGTGTTGAGCGTTGCGATGTGATTCGAGTGAGCGATGCGATAGTTTTACCCATTAGTTATACAAATAACCTAACTACTATATCTAACATACAATCACTATAAATAACTTGCGTTTAGCGTTTGCGATTAGATTATGATTGCGATAGAATTGGGATTGGCGATTAAACACCTCAACATAAACATAACATGCACAAATAACACATAATAGCACACACACGTAAAGCAATATCCAGAATACATAATTCGGGTTGCGAATGTGATAGCGATGCGATTAGCGATAAGTCGATTATCGATTAAACATGCGATTAAACCTCGATTATTAATAGATACTCCACATAACACAACTAAAACAAACAAATAAATAATGGAATTCGATTACAAGTTGTTAACGTACAATCAGTAGTTACGCAAGGAGTGACGGATTGCAATTAGCAATCCTTTCTTCCTTTAACTTTGACTTGTACTTTGACTTTCCAAAAAGCGGGTTGTTATAGCCTCCCCTACTTTAGGAAATTTCATCCCGAAATTTAAGAAGTACGCGTAACAAACAGTTGCAGTTACTTTGCCTTCATGTCACTTTCGAGTTCCCAGGTGAACTCTGCGCCGCGTTTGCCTTCCCAGCGAACCTTCACAATGGGAATGCGTGAGCGTCTGAGCACCTTGGTTTCTCGTCCCATGATCTCGACAGGCTTTTCCACGAAGTGTAGTGTTTCGTCCACTTGTAAATCTTCGAGAGGGACATGTAATTCCTGGTCGGCCAAGCACTTTCTAAGGTTCGAAACGTGGAAAGTCGAGTGGACATTACTCCGTTCCTCCGGTAGTTCGAGTCTGTAGGCCACTTTTCCAATCCTTTCCAGAATTTTAAAGGGTCCAACATATCGAGGCGCGAGCTTTCCTTTCTTGCCGAATCTGATCACCCCCTTCCAAGGTGCAACCTTTAGGAGTACGTGATCGCCAACGTCAAATTCAAGGGGCTTGCGGCGTCTATCGACGTAACTTTTCTGACGACTCCGAGCTTTCAGTAGATTGTCTCAAATTTGGAGGATTTTGTCAGTCGTTTCTTGCAACAGCTCAGGACGGGTAATTTGCGCGTCTCCGATCTCGTGCCATACAATAGGCGATCGACATTTCCTTCCATATAGTGCCTCAAATGGTGCCATTTGTATGCTAGAATGATAACTGTTATTGTACGAGAATTCGACCAAAGGTAAGTGCGCGTCCCAATTACCACCGAAATCAATGACACACGAGCGGAGCATGTCTTCAAGGGTGCGAATCGTTCTTTCAGTCTGACATTCGATTTGAGGATGAAAAGTGGTACTTAGATTAAGAGTAGTACCGAGAGCAGATTGAAACGTTTCCCAAAGACGCGAGGTAAACCAACCATCGCGGTCAGAGATGATGTCACGAGGCATCCCGTGTCTACAAATGATCTCATTGGTGTAGATTCGGGCTAATTTTTCTACCTTAAAGTCTTCTCGTATCGGCAGTAAATGAGCTGATTTGGTCAAGTGGTCGACGACAACCCAGATACCGTCATGACCTGATTGAGTACGAGGGAGTTTCATTATGAAATCCATAGTTATGCTCTCTCATTTCCACATCGGGATCTCGGGTTGTACGAGCAAGCCAGAGGGTCTTTGCTGCTCAGCCTTGACCTTGGAACAGGTCAGGCACTTCGAAACATAGATAGCGATATCCTTCTTCATGCCCAGCCACCAGTACTTATAGCGCATGTCCTGGTACATTTTGTCAGCACCGGGATGAATAGAATATCAGGACTTGTGGGCTTCGTCCATCAGAAGTTGTCGCAAATTCGTACGCTTGGGAATCCAATTTCGGTCCAAATAATGAAAGATACCATTCGATTTATTCTCGAGTTGGGCGCCATCGTTTACAATCCTTTCTTTCTTCAAAGTTCGTTCGGTAAAACAAGCATGCTGCGCGTCGCGGATGAGAGCTTCGAGATTAAACTGGGCTTGAGAATTACAAACGCTATACAAATAGCTTCGTCGACTGAGAGCATCAGCAACGACGTTTGCTTTGCCTGGATGGTAACGAATCTCATAGTCGTAATCGTTGAGTAGTTCAACCTATCGGCGTTGGTGCATGTTCAGTTCTTTCTGGTTAAAGATGTGTTGTAGGCTCCTATGATCGATGAAGATCGTACACTTGGTACCATAAAGGTAGTTTTGCCAAATCTTTAACGCAAAAATAACTGCACCGAGCTCGAGGTCGTGGGTTGTATAATTCTTCTCGTGGATCTTGAGCTGTCGAGAGGCGTACGCGATAACCTTGTCTCGCTGCATGAGGACACAACCAAGACCAAGGTTTGAGGCATCGCAGTAAACTACGAAATCATCGTTTTCGTCGGGCACTGAGAGCACGGGGGCGTTGCAAAGCATAGCCTTAAGAGCTTGAAAGGCTTCCTCCTGTTTAGTTCCACAAACAAAAGATTTATCCTTATACGTAAGAGAGGTAAGCGGCACAGCTATTTTAGAGAAACCTTCGATAAATCGGCGATAATAGCCCGCTAGTCTGAGAAAAGAACGGACTTCAGACGGGTTCTTGGGTGTAACCCAACTCTTAACAGCCTCGATCTTCGTGGGATCGACATGGATTCCTTGAATATTGACAATGTGACCCATGAATTGGACTTCCTCCAGCCAAAATTCACACTTGGAGAATTTGACATAGAGACGGTTTCCCTGAAGTAACTCAAGAACCAAATGTAGATGCTGCGAGTGTTCGGCTTTTAACTTGGAATAGATCAGGATATCATCGATGAACACGATGACGAAGCGGTCAAGAAAGGGTTTGCACACTCAATTCATTAGGTCCATGAAAACTGCGGGAGCATTAGTCAAACCAAAAGGCATAACAACAAACTCGTAATGACCATATCGGGTTCGAAAAGCGGTTTTAGGTATATCCTCCTCTTGAATGCGTAATTGGTGATAGCCTGAGCGTAGATCGATCTTCGAGAAACACGTAGCACCTTGTAACTGATCAAACAAATCATCGATTCGAGGCAATGGATAGCGATTCTTAATGGTTAGCTTATTCAATTCCCTATACTCGATGCACATCCGGAATGAACCATCCTTCTTTTTGACGAAAAGGACAGGTGCACCCCATGGAGAGGTGCTAGGGTGAATAAAGCCTTTATCAAGTAGTTCCTGGAGCTGACTCGAGATTTCGCGCATTTCAGAAGGAGCGAGACGATAAGGCGCTTTAGCAATAGGGTTTGCTCCAGGAATGAGGTCGATTCAGAAATCGGTATCACGATTGGGAGGTAAACCAGGTAAATCATCGGGGAAAACGTTGGGAAATTCACAAACAATGGGAACATCTTTCACTCCTGTGTTTCCTTTCTTTTCCTTCTCCGCTACTACAATGTTAGCCAAGAAAGCTCTATATTCCTTGCGGAGATACTTGCTTGCTTGGACACATGACATGAGTTTGAGACCTCTTGAAGGAGTTTCACCATACACACAGAGTTGATCACCATTAGCGAGCGAGAAACGAATCATCTTTTCGAAGCAAACAACTTCAGCATGATTTTCACGAAGAAAATCCATGCCTACTATGATGTCAAAACTACCGAGTTGCATTGGAATAAGGTCGATAGGGAAGACGTGATTGTTGAGTTCAAGCGTACAATCACGTAGAACAGAATTGACAGCGACGGTTCCTCCGGTGGCAACTTCAACATCGAACATCGAGGGGAGATGGGCGCGCTTACGATTAAGGAGCTTTTCGAATTCAAACGATACAAAATAGTTATCTGCTCCAGTATCAAACAAACACGAAGCACATATACCATCCACAAGGAATGTACCATTGACCACATTGTTGTCTGCTTGAGCCTGACGGGCGGTGATGTTGAAGGCACGTCCGCGGGCTGCTGGCTGCTGCTGCTGTTGTTGTTGATGCGGCTGATGTTGGGGCTCTTGCTTCACTACCCTGTTGGGGTACATGTGTTGCAAAGTGGTTGGGATCACCACATGTAAAGCAAGCTCGAGCGTGAGCTGCGGGTGCAGGAGCTGCTTGATGGCCTTGAGGTGTAGGGAGTAGAGCTTGTTGAGCAGGAGCTTGACCTTAAGCTGGAGCTGGAGCTTGACGTGGACCTGTACGGCAGTTTGTGGTGAAGTGGCCATACATATTGCAATGAACAAAGAACCGGCATGCGAGACCCACCGGGTGATGATAAGTATAAGTAGGGCAAAGCGGTGTGGCCCAGTGTATGCACGCTTGGCAGGCGGTGCGTTGACCACAGGTGCCGCTACTTGGCGGTGTTGAGGTTGCGGTTGGGCAGGCACTGTTTGGAGCGGGGCAGCAGTAACTGTACAGTTCTTGTTGCTGGAACTGCTGTTGTTCTTCCTCTTGCGTCGTAAGAGCTTCGAAGATTGCGGTGCGGCGGTGGTTTCAGCGGTGGGAGCAGCGGTGACTTGATGTAGATTCTTGGCATCTTTGTCAAAATAACCAACCCTGACTCGCTTATCGTAAATCTCAGCGGATAGCAGGTAGGTTTCCTCGATTGTTGTTGTCTTTGCAGCCTGAACAAAGTCTGCAACGTAATCCGGAAGAGCACGGATATACTTCTTGATTGTAATATCTGGGGTAGTAACCTGACCAGGGCAGATAATACTCAACTGCTTGAAGAGAGCAGTTAAACCAGCGTTATCTCCGCCATCCTGCTTTATGTGCCAGAATTCATCCTCAAGCTTTTGGAGTTGATGGGGAGGGCAGAACTCTTGCATCATAATGTTCTTCAACTCGTCCCACGACAATCCGAAAGCTGCATCATTTCCTCGTTTGTTCCTCTCGGCCGTCCACCAATCAAGAGCGCGGGATTGGAAGATGCTGGTAGCATTGACAGTGCGCAAGTTTTCTGGATAGCCACTTTGGCGCAGGGTGACTTCGATAGAATCAAACCATTGAAACTTGGCCGTAGGACCATCTTCTCCGGTAAATTCCTTTGGTCCGCAGGCTTTGAACTGCTTGAAGCTAAAAGTGGCCTTAGGAGCATCAGTCCTGGACTCTTCCGAGGACTTGCTAGCATTCTCATTCAGTTCACTGACGATTTGTGGGATGACTTTTGCCATTTGCTTAGAGACGAGAGCGGCGATTCGTTTTTCATCATGGTTTCGGCGAGCTGCTCGGGAGTGGAATGATCCAAACGACGACATTGTCTGCAACAGACATCGCCATAGGACTCAAACACAATTTCGATTAATCTTAGTATAGTCTAGAGATTCACCATAAAGCTCAGGGACACAGCCATTCACAAAAATTCACGTAGGCACATAATCACATATCACATAAGCATATAAACACATAAGCACATAAACTAACCTAAACACATATTTTGCACGTATTCACCTATCCTTCACAGCACGTATAGCCATTAAGTATAGTGGTTGCGATTAGTGAGCAGCGATTGCGAATAAGGGACAACGATTTGTTTGCGTGTTGAGGTAAATATGCAGTGCGAGTGGTGCGTGTTGATCAAGCGAACAGCGAAAGCGAGGAGATCATCAAATTTGAAACACATAACGCATAAAACCACATGAAATTCACATAAAACAACAAACCACAGAGTCAGCGGCGGCAATTCCAGAATCGTAACTCATAAAATTGAAAAGAGATTGTCTCGGGTGTCTTAGACGTCGACTACCCAGAGTGATTTGACTATTCTCAAGGACCTTAAGTGCACACTTTGGCTTTCTGGACTGTGCTCTCGCTTTATTTTGAGCGATTGGCACTCATCCTTCCAGTTACAGCGTGACCCAAGTCGTTGGAGTCCGTCGAGACTTTGGTGAGAGTTTTGCAGAAACCAAAAGTATAAAGCGGAACAAGTCATCAAGGTTCGGGTTTCACCCCTAACTCAACGAATACATCCCTGTTGGTATGATAAAATTATGAGACGGATAAGGGGATTTGTGTCAAAGTATGGATTTCACCCCTAATTCAATGCAAATTCTCTTGCTTATAGTAAAAATAGCAAATCGAACGAGTGTTTTGGTCGAGATTTCGCGGTTTCCACACCTAATCTCAACCAAATCATCCGTTTATGTGTGTATCCAGCCTTAGGAAAGGTTGGTCTTGCGCGGAACTGTAGTATGCGATGCTCGCGCAAGAGTGAAGTGTATAGCGAGTCCAAGCGAGAAATAGCTAGTAAGCTCGTGCAAAGCCCCATATCGGGTAGGCACAAGTCGGTCTGTTGGTACTTAGACTATAGACTAGGTCGTTTCTAAGACATCGACCCGGACTACGTCGAGTCTTGCCTAATTCCCTACAGTTATGGCTCTGATACCAATTTGTCACACCCCAACCGATGACGGAAACATCGGGGCATGGCACTGAATGAAACAGATTGTCCAGGAGAATCCATAACAACTACTTGTTATAATATATTAAAGGTTCATGTCCCATACCACAAACATATAAAATAAAAACAGTTATTACAGACGATATTCTCATAGACAAATATCCATTCCGACAACTAAGATTTATTTAGGTTTGTTTCTAAGACTCCATCCTATCTTGATTCTCACATAGCAGCAAAACACAAGCATCCTAAACACCTGTCACATACGTTAAAATAGCGGTCAATACACATAGTGTAAAGGTGAGCATACAAGTTTAATAGATATAATAGAGTTCGAAAGCGTTTACGTGTAACCAGCATGTAACATGTATAATGCGAAGCTAGTAGGTTATCGACAATGAAATATGCACAGACTAGACTGCGGGTTGTAGAATGCGCAACACATATCACCACTGTGACATGTGAGAGGTAACCTTAACAACCCCTGTCCATGACAGGTGCTGAGTCCAAACAAATAGTACTATCGTTGCTAAGGCGTCAGGCAACAATCACTGTGTTAACATAACATACAAGCATTCATCGAGTAACACGTATCATGCAGTAATGGTCAGCGTATAAATAGTGTTTGCGTTGTGTGATTGATGTGATTTAGAATAAGTAACGTATGTAACACCCAAAAGTGCATAAAGCAAAAAGGGGTCGAGTATACTCACAGCGATGGAAATGGATTGAAGGGAGCGCTAGAGTGATTAGCCTGAACAGTTAACGATAGCGTAAGCGAAGAGTGGTGCGTAAAACGGTGAAAAGTGACCAAGTGTCGAACGGTAATCCGATCGGATGGCAATCCGATCGGATGGTCATTTGATCGGATGTCAATCCTATCGGATGGTCATCCGATCGGATGGCCATTCGGTCGGATTGACATTCGTTTGGGAAGGATGTGTTTGTGTATGATGGCTTTGAAATTTTCGTTGTAGCATTTTGAAAATAGAGAAGTATCTCTACCCTTCAGGTCGATCGATAGAACGGTCGTTCGATCGGATAGCGATCCGATTAGCAGGACACTTTATGAGAACAAGTTCACAGCAGGATGGTCATTCAATCGGATAGCAATCCGTTGGAAACTGTTGTTCCTTGAAAATTGAAAATGATTAAGTGTGGAACCAGGTGCAATCCGATCGGATTATGGTTCGATCGGATGGTAATCCGATCGGATGTCAATCCGATCGGACGACAATCCATCCCAACGAACCTGATCGTCTTGAACTTGATTATTTGCTAATTTTGAAAGGTTTTGCGGTTTGCTCGAGAAGGTATGACAGCGTGTTAAACAACAGAAAAATTCCATCAGACCCGGACTATCCGATCTATCGGGAATCACCCCAATCCGATCAGTTAACTGTTCGTGATGGTTGGTTTCATGTTCAACCAGAATTCAGTTGTCTCATTGATAGGATTTGGATCTCAAACCGACACATCACTAGAGAAGAGTAGAAGGCATGAATGAGCTCCGATTCTATCGGTTTTGAGTGCATTGAGTGTAAAAGAGTTGAAAGAAAGTTAGAAAACCATCTTTGAATCCTTTCAACTTTAAAAATGTTTAGACCTTTGCAAAATCATTGTTTATTCATGTGGAAATCTTTCAGACCTAAGTTGTTCTTGGTGGAATGAAGTCCAATCTTGAAGTTCATAAGAACTCCATGATGACATCACTCTAGAACACCTCAAATCCGTTGATTTCACAGTTAAAAGTTAAGACTCAAAGGTGAAAATGATGAAGAAGTGCGTGTAGATCATAGAAGTACAGGATTTGAGTTGAAAACTTACAAGAATCGTGAGAAATCGAGGGAAAAGAGGGCTTGAGCGAGCTGGTCGAGTGAGAGAGCTATCACATCACACTTGTGATGTGATAGGAGGGGTATTTATAGGTTGCCAAAAATGGAAAGGAGGAGCAAGGATCGGATGGTGCACCGATCGGATGGCGCCTCAATCGGATGGCAATCCGATCGGATGGCCACTCGATCGGTTGGCCATTCGATTCAAGTGTCCAACGTGTTGAGTTTTGTAGTTTCGTTTTGCGTGTCGAACGTTGCGATGTGATTCGAGTGAGCGATGCGATTGTATTACCCATTAGTTACACAAATAACCTAACTACTATATCTAACATACAATCACTATAAATAACTTGTGTTTAGCGTTTGCGATTAGATTGTGATGTGTGCAAAATGCAACATATAAATTACATCAATTGTGGCATAAAACTAACCCTTTTTTAGTACTAATGTTGGAAAAAGTGTGCTTTTGTCTTCCTTTTGTATTTTCAGGATTAAATGAGCTCAAATTAACAAAAGAAGCAAAAAGACATCAAAATCTAACATAAATACAAGAAAAGGAACAAGACGTGACATGCCCGACCCCACGACAGCATCTTCCCAAGCAAAACAAGAAAACAGAAGACTGAAAACGCCTCGTGCTCAGCCAGCACGGGGGCGTGCCCAAGTGTCAGTAGAAAAGAAAAAGTGGTAGAAGCTTCTATTGCCCACCACGGGGCCGTGCTCAGCGGACACGGGGCCATGGTCAACTATAAGATTCGCACAATCCAGGCAAATCTTCATAGTACAAAGATTCTTCTGCACACGGGGTCGTGCTCAGCGGACACGGGGGCGTGGTCAACTAATAAGACAAGCTGCATTAAATGAAGAAAGAGAAGGATGTGGACATGGGGCCGTGCCCACTGGACACGGGGTCGTGCCCGAGCTTCTGTTCAGCCTATAAATAGGAGTGCTTGGCTCAAGCTCAAACCATCCCTTGGCACACCACCTCTCTCACACTTCACCCACCACCCACCACCACCATAACACCATCATCCACCACCATCATCCATTGTCCATCATAGAGTGTGTGAGTCGTCTCGGGATCCAAGATTGATCGTAAGAGTTCTTGACAATCAAGGCCATGTTTGTCTAAGTCTCTTACATCACTTGGTGAAGACAAGTATCTAGTGTAATACTTTTTTATTTCTAATCTTTTCGCACTTTTTACTTGGTTTTGTATTAATGACTTTAATAACTAGTTTCTTATGTTGAAGGTGATTCTTCCTTATCGTTTGTCCGTGGTGTCTTGACATTATTTTACTGTCTATATAAAATAAAAGATTTTCACCATTCATATCTCCACGGTCTATATGGAGGTATGTTGGCTACCTGGTCGGGGGTTAAGGGAACGGTTTGGTAAGAGTCTTGCCATTGTTCAGCGTTTAGAGGTCCTGCAATGGACCTGGGTCAAATTTAGTAGGACCTCCTTCAATACTTAACGGTATTGGATGGCGGGGGTCCAAACTCTTTGATCCCCTCATAAGTTAACTACTATTAATACTATAATCCGGCTATTTAGGACTGTATCCCTGCTGACTCAGACTACTTAGTCGAGGGTAACGTCACCTCCAAAAGAGGGGCCTACCATAATTTGCATTAATAACTTAATTAATTATCTTTCAATAATCCGACCCTTTAGGATTGTATCCTTGCTGACTCAAACTACTGGGTTGAGGGTAACGTCACCTCCAAAAGAGGGGCCTTCTACAATAACTAAGATAATCTCTTAAATAAGTGCAAAAGTGCGGAAATAATCAAAGGTTACACTATACACGAGTCGGAACCAAGTGATTCATCTTGTCTATCTGTTTTTCTTTTATTTTTATTTTTCAGCATTTTAATTAGTTTTTATTTTTCTTAGCTTAAAACCTTTTTTTTCTAAACTTTTTTATTTGATTAGACGTTGAGGATAAACCGGTATTAAAAGCTCTTGTGTCCTTGGACGACCTCGGTATCTTACCAACACTATACTACGCCCACGATGGGTGCACTTGCCCATATGTGTGTTTAGTGTTAGTAAATATCGTGTTTTATAAATTTAAAACTTGGCTAAAAAGTGTTAAAGGGCTTAAAATATACGCCTAATATATATAACACTTCACACGCATCAAGTTTTTGGCGCCGTTGCCGGGGACACAAGGATTTTAAGAAAGTTAGGAATCAACGGCCTAATCGTTTTTTTTTTCTTTTTCATTTTTTAGGATTTTTCTTAATTTTTCAGTTTCTGCAGAACTCAGCACGGGCCGTGCCCGCTGAACACGCCCCGTGCCCAATCATTGGAACTGGCAATCCTGTTTTAAGTCAGACAGTAAGCTGAACACGGGGTCGTGCCCACTCAACACGCCCCCGTGCCCAAGTTTCAGTTACTGAAAACAGAACCGTAAGATCCCGGCGGTTGGTAATTTCTGACACAAACATGAGTGGTACTGATACTTTTTACTTTCGGCACTCCTATGGTACTCTGTGTTGACAATTATGTGGTGGTAACCATGAGGAATTAAAGTGTTATTTCCTAAATTAAAAACCCCACTATATAGACCCATCGTTTCCTTGTATCCTTAAGAGGGGCGAAAGTAAAAATAATCCCTATCTCTCCCTCGAATGCTCCCAACCAGATTTTCTAGGAGAAATGCTTCTTGATGAATTATTTCAATTAGAAGATCTAATTCTTAATTGGTTAAAAGAACTTAGGAAAGATTTCAATGATCTTTTCTAGGACAATAGCCAAGAAGAAGTGTTGGAACCGCATTCAAACAACTTCGTAGTTTCCGACGATACTTCTAACTCCAGTGAGGACTTGAGCGATAGTCATCCCTGTGTCGATTGTGCCGTGAAGGACTCCCCATCGACTTCGTTCGATGCATACATAGGCCTGAGCGATTCGGCATACACCTTCTTTAACGAGAGCCCGGAAAAGGGTTGGACTTGTCCACCTACATATAGCATAGGAATCACCCTCACCGACAACCTCTTGCGTTCTCGTCTTAATCTAGAGCAATTAAGGTATCTTAGGCACTTTGGGGTTGTTCCGTCTAGTAAGGAACCGCCCGATCCGGAAAAGTTCCTTAAAATTAGACAAAATTCATAAAACAGCCTTCAGACACGGGGCCGTGCCCAGGTCAACACGCCCCCATGTCCACCGAAAGATTCCCTTCTGATTTTTGTCAGAATACGGACAAAACATGTCAGGATCTTGCCTGCACACGGGGCCGTGTCCATCCGACACGGGGCCGTGTCCAGCATGCTGTCGTTTTCTATAAATGCAGCCAAGAATCCTGCACATTTGGACCATTCAGGGACAGAGATTTGAAAGGATTTTCTAACTTACCATCCTAGGTATGTTCTAAAAGAAGGTTCTAACAAACATCTTGTCCTTTCCTCTTTCATCCATTACATTCTTCTTCACCTTTCTTGCAACAACACCTCCATTGAAGCTTGATTTCAAGCTTCATTGTGATGATTGTTGAGTTTTTGTTCAAGGAATCTTGTTAAAAATAAGTTACACAACATTGTTTTAAGTTATTTCTGCTCAAAAAAGCTTCATAAGTTGGAAAAATAATTTAAAACTCCAAGATTCCTTGTTCTAAAAATCTGCAGAAAGTTGAACACGGGGCCGTGCTCATTGAGCACGGGGCCGTGTCTGTGGTACTGTTTCATTAAAATGAAATATTTTTGGTGTGTTTTCGTAGAATGTCTAGCCAAAACAGTGGAACCTCTTCTGCGCACTCCAGAAATAGTCGAAGGGAAAGGCGGCCATCGATTGAAGCAACTCTCGTAAGATACGTGATGGCACTACGTGAAGCTCTTGACGAGATGACTTCGGTAGAGGAGGTCCTCATAGACCGTATAAATTATCTCTCGGTGGGGTTGGAAAACAGTTTTCAAGAAATAAACCTCTTGCACCAGAGGTTAAACATTCTTGTAACACCTCCCATGGAACCAATCCTCCCTCAAGAGGATTGGAACCTAGCACTTGGAATCCAAAATCCTACCGGTTGGGACGACATTCCGGCGGAACCTCCTCTTGAAGAACTCCAAGAAATCCCGGTGGAAGTTGCACCTCCTTAAACCAATGCTCATGAGCCCGCTTTTCTTCTCCCTAGGGAGATCGAAGAATGACTCGCCGACGTGTGAGGAACCCGTACTCGGAGAAAGAAGTTTGTCAAGCCACTTTTAACCGAGAGATCTATCTTTTCGGAAATTTTTCTAGTAGAATAAATAGTAGGCTAGAACTTCTTGGATTGAGATTTCTTGTGTTTCTTTGACCTAACTATCTAATATTTTAATTTTAGGACTATTATGTATTTCTCTCTATGACTTAATGAATGATGGTTTTAGTTAATTTGGTGTTTGGATGGTGTTAAAATGAATAAAACACACTTGAGATGGCAAAGGATACAAGGGAAGCTCGAACCAGCACCCCATGCAGGAAAACAGGACCATCCGACAAAATTCTTCGTTTACAGTAGGTTCGGCACGGGCCGTGTCCGCCCAACACGGCCCCGTGCTGCACAGTCTGCAAAAAAGACCCAGTTCAGGTAACTGGACACGGGCCGTGTTCACCCAACACGCCCCCGTGTCCAGACTTCTGTTTCTTTTGTTTAATTTTTGTTACTGGCACTTGAACACGGGGTCGTGCCCGGACAACACGGGGCCGTGTTCAGCGCCCAGTAACTCAAAATTTTTGTTTAAATCACACCTTTTACACATTCAATCAACCTAAAAACTTATTTTTGGGACACATTGAGGACAATGTGTAATTTAAGTGTGGGGGGGGGGGGGGGGGATGCTAAAACCTTGAATCTTGCAAGTCCTAAATACAAGCCTTACACAAAACTCTATTGGAACCGCTAATCACCCCAAATTTTTTCAAAAATTTTTCAATTTTTTTACTTGTCTAGGTTTAACTTGGGAATTTCAAGTTCTAAAAATGTTATATTTTTACGAATTTACAACCGATAGCGTCATGATAAAAAGAACCCACATATTAAAATAATTATGAAAAGGCATGACAAGCTTAGTTAAAATTTGATTATATATACTTGATCACATAAAAACCCATTCCCACAAAAGTGAGTTTTGAGCCTTTATTGAGCATACAATTACATATCATTAAACTAAATGCTCATTTTTCGTTTCTTGTGTGAATAGCCGCTTGGTTCTTACGACTCTAGAACTTGCCACGACGATACATTCCCGGTCCTTACCAACTTAAACCCGAGTAAGTAAATGATGGAGGCATTAGGACTAACCCTTTTTATTTCTACACCATTATTTTTCTTTTTTTTTACCACCTACCAAAAAATCCCCCTAGTTAGCCCCCTTGAGCCTAAACCTTTTCATTTCATAACCCAAACAAACACCCTTTTACCCACCAAAACCTTTTTCATTTTTAACCCTTTGTATTAGTAACTAGCTCGGTTTCTCATATGGCTTTCAAAAAAAAAGTTGATTATGAAGCAAAAGCAAATAAACAAACAAGTTTATCAAAAATAACTTTTTTTGAAAAATAGCTTCATAAAAATAAAAGTTGAAAAATAGAAAGTCTTACGAAAACCGACGCTTGTTACGCTTTTCGCCCTTTTCTACTAACCACTAACCCAACCACCTACCTTTAACCCAAGCCTAACCCTTCACCCAAAAAGTCCTCTTGATATTTACAAAGGTATATAAGTTAAAAAGGAGGAGGATTGATTGCTTGTCAAGCCTATGGTAGGAGTAAGTTCCATGCCGTTCTCGAGTGATCCACAAAAATACATTTTCGGTCGAGTGTTGAGTGATCCACGTGAGGTATGTGAACTTGTATATAAATAGAATTTTACAAAGGCATGTTATGCCCTAATAAGTAATTTATCTTATGAAAAGTTTTAAATAAATCATGACGAATAGGATTGTAAATAAATAAAAATAAAACTAAATAGAGAATCTTGGAAATCCCGACACTCTATGACAAGCCCAAAAACCTTCTTTTCTACCCATTCCATTTGGGAGTGTAATAGCCACATATTAAAGAGTTTTGCTTGAGGACAAGCAAAGATTCAAGTGTGGGGGTATTTGATGTGTGCAAAATGCAACATATAAATTACATCAATTGTGGCATAAAACTAACCCTTTTTTAGTACTAATGTTGGAAAAAGTGTGCTTTTGTCTTCCTTTTGTATTTTCAGGATTAAAGGAGCTCAAATTAACAAAAGAAGCAAAAAGACTTCAAAATCTAACATAAATACAAGAAAAGGAACAAGACGTGACATGCCCGACCCCACGACAGCATCTTCCCAAGCAAAACAAAAAGACAGAAGACTGAACACGCCCCGTGCTCAGCCAGCACGGGGGCGTGCCCAAGTGTCAGCAGAAAAGACAAAGTGGTAGAAGCTTCTATTGCCCACCACGGGGCCGTGCTCAGCGGACACGGGGCCGTGGTCAACTATAAGATTCGCACAATCCAGGCAAATCTTCATAGTACAAAGATTCTTCTGCACATGGGGTCGTGCTCAGCGGACACGGGGGCGTGGTCAACTAATAAGACAAGCTGCATTAAATGAAGAAAGAGAAGGATGTGGACACGGGGCCGTGCCCACTGGACACGGGGTCGTGCCCGAGCTTCTGTTCAGCCTATAAATAGGAGTGCTTGGCTCAAGCTCAAACCATCCCTTGGCACACCACCTCTCTCACACTTCACCCACCACCACCATAACACCATCATCCATTGTCCATCATAGAGTGTGTGAGTCGTCTCAGGATCCAAGATTGATCGTAAGAGTTCTTGACAATCAAGGCCATGTTTGCCTAAGTCTCTTACATCACTTGGTGAAGACAAGTGTCTAGTGTAATACTTTTTATTTCTAATCTTTTCGCACTTTTTACTTGGTTTTGTATTAATGACTTTAATAACTAGTTTCTTATGTTGAAGATGATTCTTCCTTATCGTTTGTCCGTGGTGTCTTGACATTATTTTACTGTCTATATAAAATAAAAGATTTTCACCATTCATATCTCCACGGTCTATTTGGAGGTATGTTGGCTACCTGGTCGGGGGTTAAGGGAATGGTTTGGTAAGAGTCTTGCCATTGTTCAGCGTTTAGAGGTCCTGCAATGGACCTGGGTCAAATTTAGTAGGACCTCCTTCAATACTTAACGGTATTGGATGGCGGGGGTCCAAACTCTTTGATCCCCTCATAAGTTAACTACTATTAATACTATAACCCGGCTATTTAGGACTGTATCCCTGCTGACTCAGACTACTTAGTCGAGGGTAACGTCACCTCCAAAAGAGGGGCCTACCATAATTTGCGTTAATAACTTAATTAATTATCTTTCAATAATCCGACCCTTTAGGATTGTATCCTTGCTGACTCAAACTACTGGGTTGAGGGTAACGTCACCTCCAAAAGAGGGGCCTACTACAATAACTAAGATAATCTCTTAAATAAGTGCAAAAGTGCGGAAATAATCAAAGGTTACACTATACACGAGTCGGAACCAAGTGATTCATCTTGTCTATCTGTTTTTCTTTTATTTTTATTTTTCAGAATTTTAATTAGTTTTTATTTTTCTTAGCTTAAAACCTTTTTTTTCTAAACTTTTTGATTTGATTAGACGTTGAGGATAAACCGGTACTAAAAGCTCTTGTGTCCTTGGACGACCTCGGTATCTTACCAACACTATACTACGCCCACGATGGGTGCACTTGCCCATATGTGTGTTTAGTGTTAGTAAATATCGTGTTTTATAAATTTAAAACTTGGCTAAAAAGTGTTAAAGGGCTTAAAATATACACCTAATATATATAACACTTCACACGCATCAGATTGCGATTGCGATTAAACACCTCAACATAAACATAGCATGCACAAATAACACATAATAGCAAACACACATAAAGCAATATCCAGAACACATAATTTGGATTGCGAATGCGATAGCGATGCGATTAGCGATAAGTCGATTATCGATTAAACATGCGATTAAACCTCGATTATTAATAGATACTCCACATAACACAACTAAAACAAACAAATAAATAATGGAATTCGATTACAAGTCGTTAACGTACAATCAGTAGTTACGCAAGGAGTGACGGATCGCAATTAGCAATCCTTTCTTCCTTTGACTTTGACTTATACTTTGACTTTCCAAAAATCGGGTTGTTACAATGCACCCCAAAGTTTGTAAAATTAAAAAGGGAAAATGGAAGAGATTACTCACCAGATGCGTTGCGTTTAATTCCTTGGATCGACCGTACGGATTTGAGGAAAACTTCATGAAAGATAGTATCCTTGTGTATATCGTTTATATAAAACACTAACCAATCAAATAGTAAAATTTAATATACAAAAATATATCTAGGGTTTAGAGTGTTGGGTAATTAAATGTTATCATCCTAATCTAAAATTTTTATCTTGACATTTATAAGGCAAAACCATAATTTACACTAATTAATATTTCTACAAACTAAGCCTAAAATTTATTAAGTATGAAATTTAATCGTAATATATTATTTCACACTCAACAATATAAATTCCACTAAACTAACTAAAATTACATCGAGATGCTTTACCAAGTTCTAATAATCAAATTTACGTTTCATTCATTTTAACAATTTTAATTAATCAACTAAAATTATATAAACTTTAGGTTTTACAATATATTCCCTTTAACGTCTTAATTTGTAGGATCGAATTTTGACCCGAATGAGTCGTTCGGAAGAGCTCAAATCCGTTTCAGAGGCGGAAACAAAGAAACGGATGTGAAAACAGCTTGATTCACACTATAATCCTCTTATATATTGATTTAACAACGTATACAATCACAAGAAATACCGGCAACACCTCGGTATCACTCTGAAAATTCTGTTACAAATGAATAGACATGACCCCTATATATAGTATATGTTGGTTCGCTTGAAATCACACAAACACCTTCAAGCGAAACACCTAATTACATTCAAGCGAAACCTCTTAATAAAGTCTAGTTGACTTTCAAGCGAAACCAACTAAAATAACATTCTGATTTCAAGCGAATCTGCCATGTATTTTGTCTTATATGAAGTATGATGTTGCTCATGATGATGCCATCATCAAGAATGATGACATCATGCTTGATTAGATCCGCAACTCAGCCAAGACTCGATATAAGACGAAGTCGACAGATGTGTGCACCAACAGACTCCCCCTCAGATGTTGACGAGTCTTAAGTGTCGAGTCTTTACAATCTTCAGTCTTTATCAGTCTTTGAACTTCCAAAATCTTGTCCTAGCTCTTGACTCACTCCAAATCCTTCTCTCTCTAGCAAACTCCCCACGAACAATTTCTACTCAGATGTCTTCAGACTCCCCCTTTCGATATACTGGGATCGCAGTCTGGCTTGTTGAAATCACATAGACCTCAGGTATCGGAACCTGGCATTCTATCTTCATGTTCAAGATCGAAACCTGGCTACACCTGCACATTCTTAACCCAGAAATAAATTTCACAAATTTAACATTTAACAAATTTATCAATCCAGATTCTCTCTCAAATTAAACCAGAATGATTTATCAATGATAAATTCTGATGAACCATTTGCAAAAATTAATCATTTTTCTTTTCAAAACACATTCTCCCAAACCATTTGTTCATCATGTCTAGCACTTAGAATTTTGAAAATCAGCTCTCCAACATCAGTTGTCGAAAATCTTTTTGGATTTTTCAAAAATTATGCTAAAACACACTGAAAATCTTTTTGGATTTTGAGATATTAAGAAATGCAGTAAAGAAATATTTATAGACAATATTTTTGTGAGTTCGTGCAAGAGGATCATATCAGTTTTTGACAAGTCACAAGTACCGTTGAGCTTAGTTACACATTAAGAATTAAACAATTCACTTAGATTGCCGATATACTGATCCACTTAAATTCTCACACAAATTTCAACTGATTCAGGATATGAGTTAGATGTTTTAAGGACTTAAACTCATTCATGTGTCCCACCTCTTGAATATACTCCTGTATCCAGATCCCAATATTCAGTCTTACAGGTGAGTATACCACAGATGATATCTGTAAGGGAATAAATTATAGTACGAAACCGTGAGAGCTCAGGTCAGAACTTCCGTTCAGCAGAGAGATGACGGCTCGACTTATGGTGTGTCCCCTTTAGAGGATCTTTTGTTTACAACAGCAATGACTATCAATTTTATTGTTTCATCAATTTGCTGAGGGCGGCGCTATGTTTCAAGCATGCAGAAAGTATTATTCGAGGACTAGGTCAGAACTTCCATTCAGCAAAAGTCCTGGAATAATACCCCAGATATCACTGAGCATAAAGACCTAGTATATCAGAAAGAGGGACCTTTCAAACGAGATTTCAGGGGTTACCTATATATCCAAGTAGTGTTCCCCACGAAATAAGCAAGTTTGAATTTATGTTTATATCCCGAAAAAGTTTACTAAATGTATGAAAACCTATCGGCATATCATCAGTGAGACTGTTTAACGCTATTTAAACATTACATTTCTTTAGCATACTATGACTGTCTACTGATGTACTATCATTTCCTCTTCTTTGACACCAAAACTCATTTTTGTATTTTATCATGTTTTTGTCTTTTTCAAATTTTCTAATGTTTTTGGATTTTCAGAAATTTCTACTCCCCCTAAAATGCAAACACATTAACTGAAATTTGAAAACAAATTTTGATACTCTACCTGTATAGTTTGTTTTCTAAAAAAAATTGACAACCGATATCAAATCGCTTCAATTCGCCATCCACTTGGCATAAACAATCAGAACTCCCCCTTTCACAAAACTATTTTCTCATTATGATTTCAAAACACTTAAGTTTGTTTTAACCAAAATGATTTTTCCGGAAAATAAGTTTTGTCGCTTTTACCACTTGTAAAGTTTAGGGGTTTGGTTCATCACATTGTTTTTTCAAAATACCAATTGTAAGTATGGTCCAATCAAGTTCAACTTAATGACCTTGATTTACCACTTGTAAATGAAAACCTTCCATAAACCACTTGTAGGAATATCACATCTACACAAAATCATTTGACCAATAAAGATGCCGATTCCTGCTTCACACTTACCAACCTGGAAGCTCCGGCAATTCACACTTATCCTGTAAAAATTTAACTTTTATAAGATTCATTTACAATCATCAATTATCAAGAAAGATGCTGATTCCTGATCCACGATTACAAACTTGGGATCTCCGGCAAGTCAGATTTTTCAATGAAAGAAAATGTCCACCCAAGCCTGACCAGTCTTGGGTGATTCCAACTCCTCTTTAGTTGGGGTGTATGTTGCTTTCTTTGTAGCATAAAATTCCTTTACCCCTTTAACCTTTCCATCGATCATTTTTCCAAAAAATTTCTTAATATTCCCATTAAATGCTTTCTCGACATCAAATTCTTTCTTCTCAGAATAAAATTGATTCGAAATTTCAACTTGTCCAACCTTTGATTTAAAATTCTTAGCTCTCAATGGTGGAAAATGAACATCATCCAATAGAGGCACTGAGTTTTCACCCTTTTTAACAACTTGTGGCTCCTCTGACTTTATGGAATCAGATTCATCGCCAGATTTTACCTCTGATTTCTTAACAACCCAAGCTTGGTTGTCAAGATTTCCCCTTTTCTTGTAAAACCTTTTCGAACACTCACTAACCTCATATGTTGAATTCTTAAACACTTTAAATCTTTCAGTTGGTGGTTCTGTATTATCAACAACAATATCTTTAAGTTTTCCAGAAACTCCCTGTTTTGTATTGGCCGCTTTTGGGCAGTTCCATGCAATGTGACCAACTTCATTGCATCTAAAACAGGTTCTTGTTTCTCTTCTCTGTTGAGCTTCAATCTTCTTTTCAGCAAAAAATTCTTGATTTGTTTGTCTCCAAAATGAGCTCTTCTTTTCTTCTTCAGCAGACGGACCTGAAACATATTTTGTATTTTTAGAAATTTTCTCATTTTTATAATTTTCTGGTGGTATAAAACCTAAACCTTTCCTTTTGAAATTACCGTTACGGTTTGGTTTCTTTTGACAACCAGAACCGGAACCATAATTCTTTTTCTTGTTTAAACGATGTTGAACTCTTGAAGTGTATTTCTTAGGTTTTCCAGTAAGATTTAAATCTTTTATTTCAGAAATATTAATTTCTGTCATTTTGAAAACCTTTTTGATCATGTCAAAACGAACACTTCTTATTGGAAATTCTTTATCAAAATATAATTTGTCAGAATCATTCAAAGTATAAGCAACTTCAAATGTTTCGTCATTCAAATTAGATTTTGACAACAAAAATTCTTTACTATAAACCCGTTTTCCCGATGATTTTGAACTCTTTTCTGACGAACTCGAACTTCCGACAGACTGACATGAACTTTTGGACTCGGATTTTAACTCTGACTCCTCATCCCTATCCAACACCTGATCAACCATTCTTTTTATTAATTCGGACTCATGATCTGTATCGGACGCTGTGAACGTGATGTCAATGTTGTCTGGTAATACATCGGTTATCTCGGACTCTAACTTTAGATTAACTGCCTTTTGGACTTGTTCCTCATTCGGTTTTCTAGGCGAATACCCTTCCCAAATTGGAGGCGGACACTTATTATAACAGACACTCTGTTTCTTACCAGTATCCGTTTTCTTCTTTGACTTCTTGTCTTCATCTTTAAACGCCTCAAAACCTGCAACAGTAGGATAAATTCTATCAATTATGTAATCACAACTTGTATAACTTCTTAGTAATCTTCTGATTCTTTCATTTTCAACTTTTTCACCATCCAACTCTTGCTTCCATTTAGCACATTCTTCGATGTAAAAATTTATCTCTTTCTGCTTCAACATCATTGTTGCATTCAACATCTTCAAAGCAGCTTCTCTTTCTGAATTAGTTTTCTACAAACTATTCACTGTTTTGTTTAATACATCGTATGATTCTTTCAAATTTTTCACATCAAACAACAACTTTTCTTTCATCTTCTCTGATTCACTAAACCTCTCGTCTTTTTCCTCACATTGTTTGCAAGATACTGAACATGTAAGACAAGGTTTTGTGACTTCAACAATCTTTTCTACCTCCACAATCTTCTCAACTTCAACTACCTTTTCCACTTCCACTATCTTCTCAATCACTTTGACTTCCTTCAATTCTTTTGCAGCTTTTCTCTCTTTGAGTTTCTTCAATTTATCTACAAAATAAAATTCAAATCTGTCAGAAGATACATGTGTTTTTCCAAGGTTTATCTGTTCGAGCTCTTCATCATCACTGTTATCTGTGAACTGTTTTCAGATGAAACAGATTCTTCATCTTTCTCTTCATCATCAGATAATACAGCCATCCATTCCTTTATCAACTCTGGCTTTTAAACAATCTGAGCAATAAAAGCTTTAACATTAGGATCAGCTGGAATGTACTTGTCCCAGCTAAAACCTTCAGCCACTTTCTCGTCATCTTGATCAATGATACCATAGTAAGCTTTCCTATTTGTATCTTCGATCATTTTTCCATGAGCTGTTTGTGAATCCTTTTGTTGATGTGGTTGAACAGTGATTTGTTGATATATAGACTTTCTATAGTAATCATCTTTTCCAAAAGGATTCTTTGCTCCACTTGCTTCTTGGTTCTTGCACTCTCTCTTGAAATGACCTTTCTCCCTGCATTTAAAACAAGTAACTTTAGATTTATCAAAACCTAAAGCTGAAAGATGAGCATCCAAAAAGTCATTTCATCCTGTAATCATTTTAAACTTTTCAGCTCTTCTCAGAACACTCGCCAAGGCCCATTTTATATCCTTAAGTTCCAACTCTTCTGCATCTATTTGGTCATAATCTTCCTTTGTTAGCATCTGATTACCAATCTTTCCGGCTATCAAACCTTCATAAGATTCCAAAGCAGTAACCAATAGGCCCATATGATTTTTCACAACTTCTTCAGAAAAGTTTTGACCATTTTGAAGATGCAATGCCACATTGCACTGAATCATATGCCCATTACCAACACTCGCACTTTGAAAACTTGGAGGATTAACACTTGAAAACCCACTAGTGTTAACTGAACTTGGAATGCCTGTTCCAGATTGATTTCCTGCACTAAACGCAGTTTGGATCTTTGGACTTGCTTCAACAGTTTGAACATTTCCCTTGTAGTACAGTTTGCTGTCTTGTTGATGGCTTGAACTGTTCATTCTTGCAATTTTCTGCTGTTCTAGATCTTGTGCCTCCAGTTTTTCAATAAATTGACCAATCGACAATCTGCTAAACTGTCCAGAATTCTTCAGAATCATGAGATATGTACCCCATTCCTTTTGTGGTAAAGCATCAGCAAGCTTTTCAACCCATTCTGCTGGAGTTTTAGTAATCTTCAACTGAGACATGGTGCGCACAAGATGACAGTATCTCTCAATGAGAGTCTTTGTAGTCTCGCCAGGCATGCTCGTAAACAACTCAAACTCTTTTTTCAGTAACGCTGCTTTACTCTGTAACATCTCTGTACTTCCTTCAAATTTCTTCTCAAGAGCTTTCCAGATCAAAAATGCATTTCCATCATGCTGAAGCAAAACAAATATATCCTCTTTGATAGCTTGCTGCAACAGACTTATCATCATTTTCTCTCCTTTATAACTTTCTCTTTCTAAGTCTGAAAACTCCGAGATAATTTTATCAACATTCATAGCAGTCTGTGGTCTGATGTATGTTGTTTCAATACTTTCCCAAGCTCTTAGATGATTTGCTTGAACCCAATTCTCAAAACGATTCTTCCATCCATGATACTCTTCAATTCCCATAAGTTTCGGGGGTTTTTGCAATGTTCCAGTTTCGTTTTCTGTGTTCATATTTTGAACAATGGTAGTCGAAGTAATCGGGGTTGAAGCAAATGCGTTGTAGAATTCAGAATCCATGTTTCGGTATCGAAGAATTTCTCAAACAAGCTTTTAAACGAACTGGTTCACCTCGTAAAAATACCTGAAACAAACAAACAAACTATCAGTTTAAATGAATTGAATATGTGAATGTGTGTGTCGTTTGAATCAATCTAGGACTCGTGTCAAAAATTCGCGGATTCGTTCCACTTCAAGATGAATAGATGCAAACTTCTTTACTCAAATAGGCCTTTAACTCGTAATTCGAAAAATTGATTGGGCCGGTAAAAATTGATTCAATTGGGCCGAACTCGACTTTATGTAACTGACATAAATCCAAGTCACATGAGCCGGCGAAATAGACCTGACAACTGAAACTATCTTATATCAATACATGGGCCGCACTATTGACTTTTCAAACTAATTAAGCTTGGGCTGATCAAAACAAAAACTTATCACATGTATCCGACAAAACATGAAAGAGCCATGACAATTTACAAACAAACTATGATTGGGCCGCTTATATGAATCACGTGGTAACTTGGGCTGACAACACAATTCTTTTGAATTATATTGGGTTTCAAAACCACTTAAACCAACAATATTCACTTTGTAACTCAAATCTGATCACATGCAACTAGACAATTCCAACACAAATAGCTGACACTTTATCTTACTTCACATGGTTCGATTTAATGGACAGATATGTGGTTTACTTTGATTGGGCCTCAAATGATAATGAACCTGATTAATCACGTGAACTGTTATGTTCTAGACAATAGTCAACAGACAAACTAACTCTTCATATGCACTATGAACTTTAACTCTAAGAACTATGAAAGCACATGCAAAGTCTGATCAACCGATACAACCTCGTGCAAACTGACACAAGACACGAGATTTCTTTTCCCAACCTACTGACAACTTCGATTAGAATATCACATAACTCGATGTACACATTCAAGTGAACTGGTGATTCAAGCGGTCGTTTCAAGCGAGACTCACGATGTAAACTCAAGCGAAAGGTCTATTTCAAGCGGAACACCATGTAAATTCAAGCGAAAGATCTATTTCAAGTGAGACACAAACTATTTTTCAAGCGAGAGGCCAATGACATCAGCATTTCGAACAAACTTTTCAAGCGAAACTATGATTTTAACCAGTATTAAGTCGATTTTAACGCTGAAACTTTCCAGGATTTGTTAATACATGATTACGCACAAGATGTGTGAATTTGAGCCGATTTTAACCGTGAAAAAAAATTTTAATTTTGAAAAAGAATGGTGTAGAAACAGAATTTGTGATGAAAACAGGCTGTTTTGGTAAGAACTCCTCGTCCTGAGCTCTGATACCACTTGTAGGATCGAATTTTGACCCGAATGAGTCGTTCGGAAGAGCTCAAATCCGTTTCAGAGGCGGAAACAAAGAAACGGATGTGAAAACAGCTTGATTCACACTATAATCCTCTTATATATTGATTTAACAACGTATACAATCACAAGAAATACCGGCAGCACCTCGGTATCACTCTGAAAATTCTGTTACAAATGAATAGACATGACCCCTATATATAGTATATGCTGGTTCGCTTGAAATTACACAAACACCTTCAAGGGAAACACCTAATTACATTCAAGCGAAACCTCTTAATAAAGTCTAGTTAACTTTCAAGCGAAACCAACTAAAATAACATTCTGATTTCAAGCGAATCTGCCATGTATTTTGTCTTATATGAAGTATGATGTTGCTCATGATGATGTCACATGAATGATGTCATCATCAAGAATGATGACATCATGCTTGATTAGATCCACAACTCAGCCAAGACTCGATATAAGACGAAGTCGACAGATGTGTGCACCTACATAATTGCTTAACTAAAAACATATATAAACTTTAGATTTTGAGATTAAAAGACTAATCATAAGAGTTTCGACATTCTATACTTTGTAACTAAACTCATGATCATGACATGAAGGTTGGCAAATTATATTTTTATGAAATACTCATATATATAATTTCTTTAAAATTCAGGAATAAATCCGAATGACATCCAAAAATTTCTAAAATTTCATGGAAACTAACCTAACATGATCCTAAACAATTTTATCATAATAGCATCCTAAACCAAAAAGCCCCAAATTTAGAAAAGTAAGAACCCTAGTTTCCTACAATTTCAATTCGGATTCAAGGGGTCTCCAACTACAGAAATTGACAACGGGGTTTTGTAAAGCACGGAAAAACAATAAAGTTAGGCTTTTGAATCACCTGGTGGAGTGCGGGTGAGGAAGATATCAAGACTTCAAGTTTGGAGCCCTAGCTTTGATTCTTGATCGAAATTTCACAAAATTATATGTTGTTAGCCGAATTGAGGGTGGGGATTTCTTTAAACAACTCTTAAGGGTAGATTATTTTGCAAATGATAACTTGTAGTATACGAATTTGAAATGTAATTGACTTGGTTCACTAAGTTACCTTAATGGATTTAAGAATGATTTAATTGTCTTAAAATCCCATTGATAAATACATTCAAGAATCAATTTTTAATGTCACTTATACAGTCCCTAAAATTGTCACACCCCGACCCGCAACGTAATAGGTGACTAACTAACTAAAATTACATTGAGATGCTTTACCAAGTTCTAATAATCAAATTTACATTTCATTCATTTTAACAATTTTAATTAATCAACTAAAATTATATAAACTTTAGGTTTTACAATCTATTCCCTTTAACGTCTTAATTGCATAACTAAAAACATATATAAACTTTAGATTTTGAGATTAATAGAATATTCATAAGAGTTTCGCCATTCTATACTTCGTACCTGAACTCATGATCATGAACTTGAAGGGTGGCAAATTATATTTTTATGAAATACTTTATTATATAATTTCTTTAAAATTCAAGAATATATCCGAACGACATCCAAAAATTCTAAAATTTCATAGAAACTAACCTAACATGATCCTAAACAATACCCTATGTTCAATTTTATCATAATAACATCCTAAACTAAAAAGCCCCAAATTTAGAAAAGTAAGAACCCTAGTTTCCTACAATTTCTATTCGGATTCAAGGGGTCTCCAATTGCAGAAATTGACAATGGGGTTTTGTAAAGCACGGAAAAACAATAAAGTTAGGCTTTTGAATCACCTGAATTGGAGTCCGGATGAGGAAGATATCAAGACTTCAAGTTTGGAGGCTTAGCTTTGATTCTTGATCGAAATTTCACAAAATCAGAAGTTGTTAGCGGAATTGAGGGAGGGGATTTCTATGAACAACTCTTAAGGGTAGATTATTTAGCAAATGATAACATGTAGTATACGAATTTGAAGTATAATTGACTTGGTTCACTACGTACCTTAATGGATTTAACAATGATTTAATTTTCTTTAAATCCCATTGATAAATACAGTCAAGAATCGATTTTTAAGGTCATTTATTCAGTCCTACTATTGTCACACCATGACCTGCAACAGAATAGGCGACTAACTAACTAAAATTACATCGAGATGCTTTACCAAGTTCTAATAATCAAATTTTTCGTTTCATTCATCTTTAACAATTTTAATTATTCAACTAAAATTATATAAAATTTAGGTTTTACAATCTATTCCCTTTAACGTCTTAATTTCTCAACTAAAAACATATATGAACTTTAGATTTTGAGATTAACAAACTAATAATAAGAGTTTCGTCATTCTATACTTTGTATCTAAACTCATGATCATGAACATGAAGTTTGGCAACTTATATTTTTATGAAATACTCTAATATATAATTTTTTTAAAATTCAGGAATAAATCCTAAAGACATCCAAAAATTCTAAAATTTCATAGAAACTAACCTAACATGATCCTAAACAATACCTTATGTTCAATTTTATCATAATAGCATTCTAAACCAAAAAGCCCCAAATTTAGAAAAGAAAGAACCCTAGTTTCCTACAATTTTAATTCGGATTCAAGGGGTTTCCAATTGTAGAAATTGGTAACGGGGTTTTGTAAAGCATGAAAAAACAATAAATTAGACTTTTGAATCACCTGAATTGGTGTCTGGATGAGGAATATATCAAGACTTCAAGTTTGGAGCCCTAACTTTGATTCTTAATCGAACTTTCACGAAATCAGATGTTGTTAGCTAAACTGAGGATAGGGATTTCTGTGAACAACTCTTAAGGGTGGATTATTTTGCAAATGATAACTTGTAGTATACGAATTTGAAGGATAATTGGCTTGGTTCAATAAGGTACCTTAATGGATTTAAGAATGATTCAATTGTATTAAAATCCCATTGATAAATACATTCAAGAATTAATTTTTAATGCCATTTAAAATTACATCGAGATGCTTTACCAAGATCTAATAATAAAATTTTATGTTTCATTCATTTTAACAATTTTAATTAATCAACTAAAATTATATAAACTTTAGGTTTTACAATATATTCCCTTTAACATCTTAATTACTTAACTAAAAACATATATAAACTTTAGATTAACAGACTAATCATAAGAGTTTCGACATTCTATACTTTGTACCTAAACTCAAGATCATGAACATGAAGGTTGGAAAATTATATTTTTATGAAATACTCTAATATATAATTTCTTTAAAATTCAATAATAAATCTGAATGACATCTAAAAATTCTAAATTTTCATAGAAACTTACCTAACATGATCCTAAACAATACCCTATGTTCGATTTTATCATAATAGCATCCTAAATCAAAAATCCTCAAATTTAGAAAAGTAAGAACCCTAGTTTCCTACAATTTTAATTCGGATTCAATGGGTCTCCAATTACAGAAATTGACAACGAGGTTTTGTAAAGCAAGAAAAAACAATAAAGTTAGGCTTTTGAATCACCTGAATTGAAGTCCGGATGAGGAAGATACCAAGACTTCAAGTGTGGTGCCCTAGCTTTGATTCTTGATCGAAATTTCACGAAATCAGATGTTTTTAGCGGAATTGAGGGTGGGGATTTTTGTGAACAACTCTTAAGGATCGATTATTTTGCAAATGATAACTTATAGTATACCAATTTGAAGTATAATTGACTTGGTTTACTAAGGTACCTTAATGGATTTAAGAATGATTTAATTGTCTTAAAATCCCATTGATAAATGCATTCAAGAATCCATTTTTAATGTCATTTATTCAGTCCCTACAATTGTCACACCCCGACGGGCAGCGGAATAGACGACTAACTCACTAAAATTACACCGAGATGCTTTACCAAGTTCTAATAATCAAATTTTACGTTTCTTTCGTTTTAACAATTTTAATTAATCAATTAAAATTATATAAACTTTAGGTTTTGCAATCTATTCCCTTTAACGTCTTAATTGCATAACTAAAAACATATATAAACTTTAGATTTTATGATTAACTGACTAATCATAAGAGTGTCGACATTTTATACTTTGTACCTAAACTCATGATCATGAACATGAAGATTGGCAGATTATATTTTTATGAAATACTCTAATATACAATTTCTTTTAAATTCACTAATAAATCCGAACGACATCCAAAAATTCTAAAATTTCATAGAAGCTAACCTAACATGATCCTAAACAATACCTTATGTTCAATTTTATCATAATAGCATCCTAAACTAAAAAGCCCCAAATTTAGAAAAGTGAGAACTCTAGTTTCCTACAATTTCAATTCGGATTCAAGGATTCTCCAATTGCTGAAATTGACAATGGTGTTTTGTAACGCATGGAAAAACAATAAAGTTAGGCTTTTGAATCACCTGAATTGAAGTCCAGATGAGGAAGATATCAAGACTTCAAGTTTGGTGCCCTAGCTTTGATTCTTGATCGAAATTTCACGAAATCAGATGTTATTAGCGGAATTGAGGGAGGGGATTTCTATGAACAACTCTTAAGGGTAGATTATTGTGGAAATGATAACATGTAGTATACGAATTTGAAGTATAATAGACTTGTTCACTAAGGTACCTTAATGGATTTAAGAATGATTTAATTGTATTAAAATCCCACTGATAAATACAATCAAGAATCTATTTTTAATGTCATTTAAAATTACATCGAGATGCTTTACCAAGTTCTAAATATCAAATTTTACGTTTCATTCATTTTAACAATTTTAATTAATCAACTAAAATTATATAAACTTTAGGTATACAATATATTCCCTTTAACATCTTAATTGCTTAACTAAAAACATAGATAAACTTTAGATTTTGAGATTAATAAACTAATCATAAGGGTTTCGACATTCTATACTTTATACCTAAATTCATGATCATGAACATGAAAGTTGGAAAATTATATTTTATGAAATACTCTAATATATAATTTCTTTAAAATTCAGAAATAAATATGAACGACATTTAGAAATTCTAAAATTTCATAGAAACTTACCTAACATGATCCTAAACAATACCCTATGTTCAATTTTATGATAATAGCATCCTAAACCAAAAAGCCTCAAAATTAGAAAAGTAAGAACCCTAGTTTCCTACAATTTCAATTCGGATTCAACTAGTCTCCAATTGCAGAAACTGACTTGGTGTCCGGATGAGGAAGATATCAAGACTTCAAGTTTGGAGCCCTAGATTTGATTCTTGATCGAAATTTCATGAAATTAGATGTTTTTTGCGGAATTAAGGGTGGGGTTTTTTGTGAACAACTCTTAAGGGTTGATTATTTTACAAATGATAACTTGTATTATACCAATTTGAAGTATAATTGACTTGGTTCACTAAGGTACCTTAATGGATTTAAGAATGATTTCATTGTCTTAAAATCCCATTGATAAATACATTCAAGAATCGATTTTTAATGTCATTTATTCAATCCCTACAATTGTCACACCCCGACTGACGGCGTAATAGGCGACTAACTAACTAAAATTACATCGAGATGCTTTACCAAGTTCTAATAATCAAATTTTATGTTTCATTCGTTTTAACAATTTTAATTAATCAATTAAAATTATATAAACTTTAGGTTTTACAATCTATTCCCTTTAACGTCTTGATTGCTTAACTAAAACATATATAAACTTAAATTTTGAGATTAACAGACTAATCATAAGAGTTTCGACATTCTATACTTTGTACCTAAACTCATGATCATGAACATGAAGATTGGCAGATTATATTTTTATGAAATACTCTAATATATAATTTCTTTAAAATTCAGGAATAAATCCAAAAGACATCCAAAAATTCTAAAATTTCATAGAAACTAACCTAACATGATCCTAAACAATACTTTCCGTTCAATTTTATCATAATAGCATCCTAAGCTAAAAAGACCCAAATTTAGAAAAGTGAGAACCCTAGTTTCCTACAATTTCAATTTGGATTCATGGGGTCTCCAATTGCAGAAATTGTCAATGGGGTTTTGTAAAGCACGGAAAAACAATAAAGTTAGGCTTTTGAATCACCTGAACTGGAGTTCGGATGAGGAAGATATCAAGACTTCAAGTTTGGAGCCCTAACTTTGGTTCTTGATCGAAATTTCAAGAAATCATATGTTGTTAGCGGAATTGAGGGTGGGGATTTTTGTGAATAACTCTTAAGGGTTGATTATTTTGCAAATGATAACTTGTAGTATACGAATTTGAAGTATAATTGACTTGGTTCACTAAGGTGCCTTAATGGATTTAAGAATGATTTAATTCTCTTAAAATCCCATTGAGAAATACATTTAAGAGTCGATTTTTAATGTCATTTATTCAGTTCCTACAATTGTCACACCCCGACCCACAGTGGAATAGGTGATCGGGGCATGATCCGATTGTTCACAGCTTATGAAAAACTATTAAATGTTGGATATTATTAATAATCAATTTGTCACAATACATACAATTCAAATAACAATGGAAGTATAACACAATATCCGGTTTGTGTCTCTAAGGCATCATCCTTAAGTGTCGTTATTTCAAACCTGCTAACGTGTCTCATGTGGAAAAATGGTTTTTGTGTCAATAAAAGTTGGTGAGTAAATCTAAAAGGTTTTAGTAAAAATATTTTATTTATTTTTGTTTTTGAGAAATTATTACATGCGAATACAATGGTAATCAGATGACAAGTTAAACAGTATGTAATAACCAAGCAACAATAATGTAATGTCATGAATGTAACTAAATCTGTAATGTAAACGAATGTAACTGTAATCTGAATGAGGGTACTATATCTGCAATATAATGTAATGTGTCTGTGATGCCTTGTACTACATCTGTAATGTGAGACTCAAGCCCCAAATAGTGAGTCTTATGTGCGGTGGCGTACTAGTTACAACCCATGGTCATAGGGAACTAGTCAGCCTATGGATCCATGTGTAATGTATATATGTATGTTGACTTGAAATGCAACCTATGAACCAAACAAACCAATGCATAACTTAGAACGTAAACAATGAACTAAGCAACACATATCATGTAATCACACATTGGCTTGCATGTAATTGCAATGAAATTTAAATCGCAAAATGTTGTAAATAATGCACATGATACACCCCAAAACTTGTAAATGTAAAAAAGGGGAATTAGGAAAGATCTACTCACCTTAATGATGCTCAAGCAAACTAGCATGATGGAAAAGAATCAAGATCAACAACTATATTAAGCTGGATTCCCTGGGTTTGAACGTATGTGATTAGACATCAGCTCAAATGAACATATGAACGATATGAATAACAAGCATGATTCAACCTAGACAAACAAATGCAACAAAGAAAGGGTAAATGTTATGCTAGGCGTAGCTAAATGAACGGACATGATAGGTTGGACTCGTTGGGCCTAACGAGCCTCTACAAGGCTACGCCAAGCCTAAAAGCAAGGCTATACATCCTAAGGACGTGTCTTTGCAAAGCTAGGTCATCCAAAGGACGAGCCTTAGCAATGCTAGGCGTTATAAGGACTAGCCTTAGTAAGGCTACCTAAACGAGCCTAATGCTCCCTAACTAAGAACCTGCACTAAACTATTTAAACTAAGAACACGATAATGAATGAATAATGAAAAGGAAAAGAAAATTACCTCAAAGAAGCTTTACAAAATGAGAAGAACTTGAAGGGCAACATCTCCTCATCAAGAGCGAAAAAAAAACTACTACGCACAGCACCCAAAGGGGTTTGCACTTGTGGAACCACCAAAATTTGGTTAATTTCACTTGTTTATACTTAAACTAGGTGTTGCAAGCTATATGAAACCAAGAAAGGATATTTATAGGTGTGAAAGTGTTGGGATTGAACCCTACCAAAGGAACAGATAATTAAAGCCAAAACTAGATCAGAGCAGTGGATCCAGAATAAGCAGATGTTATGTATACAAGACTCTCCCCTTGAAAGTGGTTTCAACATCTGCTGACCTCCTATCTACTGATCGTACAAACTGCTGACCTACAATCTGCTGATCAAGTAAAAGACTGATGAAAGACTAAAGCTCTGTTGTTCAATCTACTGCCTTGAGTCAAGCTCTGCTGATCATGACAAGTACTGCTGGGTTCACATTAGTGGAAGGATGCAGCAGTAGTTTAGATGTCTTTATGAAATGAAATGAAATGTAATAACAGTAGGTAGCATAGCAGAGGTTGTATAGATCAGAGGATAGAGTTTGTTAGGAGGTTAGATGTCACTTTCATGGTGACGTCAGCTTAGATGCTTCAGTGGTTTGCTCGTGCCTATAAATAGAACAGCGCTCTGTACTGTTCTATTAGCTCTTTCACTATCTTCTTCCTGCACGAACAAATACTGTGAGCTCAGGCTGAGGGGAGTTTATTGCATACTTGCAAATTGTAATCGTTGTTGAAATTAAATTCAATCATTCGGTTCAATGTTAAACTTGTATGTTAAAAGCATTTCTCCTGTTTGATTGTGAAAAGTTTGCTTCCATCTTAATTCTGTTGCACAAATCATTCATCTTCATCTTAATTCAAACGTAAAACACAATCAAAACCAAACTCAGATCCTAACAATTGGTATCAGAGCTTGGACAGTCAAATTTGATTTAACAATCATTTTGACATAAATAGTTCAGCTCATAATCGTTGATACTGATAGTTTGTTCGTTTTGTTGAAAAACAGAGCAAGGTTTAATCACCATCAAAGTTGATTAATCAGTGCCTGTAAAACATCCAGGATGACATCACAATCACAAGATGATAAGAATAACATTGGCTCTCTTTTCAAACCACATATGCTTAAACGTAATGAATACAACATCTGGGAGAGAAGGATGGGTCATATCCTTGCTCAACAGAACACTGGATGTTGGAGGTCTGTTGTTTTTGGTCCCCATGTTCCTATGGTGCCAAGTGCTGAGGATGCAAAGAAGTTCGTACCTAAACCATCTGAAAACTATACTGAAACTGATTTTCAAAAGTTCGAACTCGATGCCAAAGCATTTAGCATCTGCATTACCCAATGAGATCTATTGTGGACTGTTACATTGTAACAGTGCCAAAGAATTATGGGATGCACTTAAGGAACAATTTGGGGGAACTGAAGAAGTAATTGAGAACAATAGGAAAATTCTGAATCAGCAGTATGAAACCTTCTGTCACATTAAGGGTGAATTATTGACCCAACAGTTTGAACGTTTCAGTTGTCTCATCAGTGAGCTAAGACTTGTTAAAGTTGAAATTCCAAAATAAACACAAAATAGTAGGTTTCTTAGATCACTACCTGATAAATGGGACACAATTGCATTTGTGACTAGAAACTCTGCTGAGCTCAAAGATCTGACCCTGACCCAACTTCATGGTAGACTCCTGGCCTATGAAAGGGAGTTAAACCAGAAAAAGAAGTTGCAAGAGTCTGGCAAAGTTGCTGATGATTATTCATTTGGCAGCACAGCTCTGTTTGGTCAGGAAGAATCTGGTAACAGTAGTAAGGATCAGGGTTAAGATCACTTTATTGATATAACTGCTGGTGGAAATTTCAACAACCCTGATTCTCACTCTGCCAATTATGCTTTTACTGCAAATTGTGAAAACCAGATGTCAGATAACTTGTGTTTTGAACTCAATGATTTGCAACACTTTGATCCCACTGACTTAGAAGAAATGGACATTTTGCATCAATTGGCTTTGCTTAGTGTAAGAACAAGCAAATTCTATAAAAGAACAGGGAGAAAATTCCCAGGGTTACATGGGAATTTAAAAGTGGGGTTGGATAAGTCAAAAATTAAGTGCTATAAGTGCAATAGGCTAAGTCATTTTGCTAGGGAATGCAGGAGTCAAACCACTGGTCCAATAATCACTCATCCCAGCTCAAACCCTAGACCACAACAGCAAAGCACTGTGCACTATACCCAATATACCCCTGCTGCCCATGTTAACACTGCTCACTATGCTGCAACCCCTGTGCATGTGCATTATGTTCAAACAACTGTTCCACAAATTCAGTATGTTCAAACCCCTGTCCCTCAGGCATAAGTGCAACCTGTTGCACCTCAACCAGCTGCTCCAACAGTAACACAACCAGATCAGCAAAGCTTTTTCACTCAAGGCTTTGTTGACTGGAGCAGCATGCCTGATGAGCTTGGTGATGAAAATTTTGCACTCTATGCTTTTAATGATCCTTCTAATGATGAATTTTGTTTGATGGCATTAGAGTCAATACCAGAAGGGGTAGAAACTGAAGGTGAACAGCTAAGTGTTGAAACAGTGGATAAAGTGGCTGAAGCAGTGGTTACTGCAGTTGCTGGTGAACTACTGCTGGGAGAAAATTCAGAAACCCTGATTGAACCACTGATCGATCCTTGTTCCAAAGAAGACAAGGAAGAAAAAGAAGAGGAGAAAACGGGTAAGAAAGAAGAAAGAGCTGATGAAGAAAATAATCATCAATGTGATTGTGCCATGATGGCTGCTGCCAAGGTATCACCTCAAGTTCTTGAAAAACTATGTTCAGATAAATGCATTATTGCATTTGCCAACATCAAAGAGGTAAATGAAAACCTTAGGGATAAAATCTTAACTGATGAGGTCAAATTTGAAAAGTCATTAAAAGAACTTAGAAACAAATTGGCTAAAAAAGATAAAGAGATCAACAGTCTCAAAGAAGAGCAGAGCATAACCAAAACTCAACTCCAAACTATGGTAGAAAAATACCAATTTTGCAAAAAGGAGTTGGAGTCCACCCAAATCACTTGTGAAAGATGGGTGGAATCTTGTAAAGGGTATGAGGTTATGCTTGAGAAACAGCTTGAAAGCAATGTCAAGTTTGGTGTAGGATATAGAAAATATGATGATCTTGTAAACACTGCTGGAAAACAAGCTGGTTCATCTGAAATTAAACCAACAAACAAGAATGGCCAAGAAGTGAAAATCACTGATAAACTTGGTAACAAAATCACACTTGAGAGACCAGTGGGATCCTCTACTTTTGAGGAAATTGAGAAATACCGATTTAAACCCACATGGTCTGATGAGTGTGAAATTCTTGAAAATTTTAAACCCATGGATTTCACAACCACTGATGGTGTTAAAGCTCCAAAGGCAAAAGTCATTCCTCTCAAGGACATCCCAGCAGAGGTTAAAAACTCTGTTGCAAAGGAGTCTGAAAAGAGAAAGAAGAGAGAAAAAATCAAAAACCTATTTTGTGAATTTTGTGAAAAAATGAATCATCTAACAAAAGATTGTTTCCATTTAAAAGCATATGACTTAAACAAAACAAGTGTCATTGTACCTGCTGAAAGCTGCATCATCTGTGGTAAACCAAACCACAAAACTCAAGAATGTGTGTATCTTAAAAACTTTGATGTAAAAAAGAATGAGTACACTGCTAAAACATCCTTAAGTCCATCAACATCATCTGTCAAATTCACCAAAAATTAACCACTGTTTGTGCCAGTCCAAACAGCTGTTACAAAACAGCTGAATCAAACATCTGTCCAAAGAGATGTTCAAGTGACTGATGCACCCCCTGCCAACCAATTCAGAAAAGGAAAGGGACAATCAAATTACCAAAGGATTCCACACGTTTATGAGACCTACAAAAGGCCCTCTAAACCAAGAGTGAACATGCATCCTTTTGGTTATCAGCAGGTGATTGGTCAAAACCCACAACAGTGGTTAGAGAGAAGCAGTCCTAAAACTGTCCAAACCCCTGACCTAACCACTGTCCATACATCTGAATTCATCCCAGACACTGTTGAGACCCCATCCAAAGCCTTATTGGCTTTGGAGACCCTAATGAACTAATCCTTTTACTTCATGTGCAGGGAGCTTCTACATGCTTAGATAGTCTTTGGTATGTAGATAGTGGAGGCTCCAAGCACATGACAGGATGTAAAGCCCTTCTCAAAGATTTCAAACTTCATGGAGGGGGTGATATATCCTTTGGGAATAATAGTAAAGGGAAAGTTCTAGGGTCTGGTACAGTACAGTCTGGAAATGTAAAATTTGAAAATGTCAATCTGATAGACAATCTAAAATTCAACTTCCTAAGTGTTTCACAAATGAGTGATAAGGGGTATGGGTCATTCTTCACAAAGGAGTGTTGTAAGATTTTTGGACCAGAAATGGTTGAAAAGATTGAAGCAATAATCAAAACTGGAAAAACAAAACTTGTTGCTCAAAGAAGTGGCAATGTTTATGTTGTTGATATGTCAAAAGAGAGTCCCAGAACAGATGCCTGTCTGTTCTCAGCTACCTCTAACAAAGAGACAGAACTTTGGCACAGAAGATTGGGGCACACAAATCTCAAGACAATCACTGAAATTTCAAAAAATGGCTTGGTAAGAGGCTTACCACAAAAATTGTTTTCATGTCCTGAGCATTGTGTTTCCTGTTTAAAAGGAAAACAGCCTAAAAGCTCCTTTAAGTCCATTGAAGAGTCCAAAACAACCCAGTGTTTGCAAATGATGCACATGGATTTGTTTGGCCCAGTTCAAGTCATGAGTCTCAAGAAAAAGAGATATTGTTTGGTTATTATTGATGACTTCTCTAGGTTTACATGGACTTTCTTTTTACACTCAAAAGATGAGACTGCAGGCATTTTGCAAGACTTTGTGACACAGGTTGAAAAGCAATTTGACCTTCCAGTAAAAGTCTTCAGGAGTGACAATGGCACAGAATTCAAAAATAAGGAGTTGGATGCCTTTTGTGTGAAGAAAGGGATTGTAAGGCAGTACAGCATCCCTAGAACACCAAAGCAAAATGGGGTAGTTGAAAGAAAGAACAGAACTTTGATTGAGGCTACCAGAACCATGCTTGCTGATTCAGGTTTGCCATTAACTTTTTGGGAAGAGACAGTAAACACTGCTTGCTATGTCCAAAACAGAGTTTTAATAAACCCTAGGCACAAAAAGACTGCTTATGAAATTCTGTATAAAATCAAACCACTGATCTCATATTTTAAAGTATTTGGCTGCCCATGCTTTATTTTAAATTTAAAAGATTCCATCTCAAAATTTGCAGCCAAAGTAGATTGTGGTTATCACATGGGATACTCAACCACTGCCAAGGCATACAAAGTGTTTAATACACGGACCAAAGCAGTGGAGGAGACCTTGAATGTAAAGTTCAATGAACTTTCATCAATGAAAATCCCAGCAAATCCTGCAGATTTGTTTGATCTTGATAAATTCACTTTTGAAAACACTGCTGTCAAGACTAACAGTGCAGGTCTATCAGAGAATTCAACCCCAGACTATGGATATGAAATCATTATTCCACAAAAGTCTGTCAGAATGGGAAGAGCAGCAGATGTTCAAAACAGCTGTCAAAGCTCAACAACTGCTACCTCAACAGTTGTTGACCAAAGTAGCCCCTTAACCACTGCTTCCACATCATCAAGCACTGTTGATAAAAGTCCTCAAACAGTGGATCAAAGTCAGCATGTGTCCACACCTTTGCCTCCTATTCCACCACCTTTTGAAGCCACTGCTGGATCATCAAAGTCACCAGCAGTGGTTAGCTCAGATGATACACATTTGCAGCCTTCACCAACAAATGCCATCATACCATACCAAGGAGATTTAATCTTTTGGAGATCTCATCCACCTGACCAAATCATTGGCAACATAAATGAAGGGGTGCTCACAAGAAGCCAAACCCAAAACATTTGTCTTTTTGCAGGTTTTCTATCACTCCATCAGCCAGTCAAGTACCAAGAGGCACTGAAAGACAACAGCTGGGTAGAAGCCATGCAAGAAGAGCTCCAACAGTTTAAAAGACAACAAGTATGGGAGCTTGTACCACTGCCAAAAGATGTAAGCCCCATCGGCACAAAGTGGATCTTCAAAAACAAAACTGATGAAAGGGGCATTGTTGTCAAGAATAAATCCAGGCTTGTGGTTCAAGGTTACAGATAGGAAGAGGGGATAGACTATGATGAAACTTTTGCCCCTGTAGCAAGATTGGAAGCTATAAGACTGTTCCTAGCCTTTGCTGTCAACCACAAAATGAAGGTGTTCCAAATGGATATAAAAAGTGCTTTCCTCTATGGTACAATTCAAGAAGAGGTGTATGTTTGTCAACCTCCAGGTTTTGAGGATTCATTTTATCCAGATCATGTCTACAGGTTAAACAAAGCCTTATATGGCCTGAAACAAGCACCTAGGGCCTGGTATGAAACTCTTTCCACCTTTCTACTCTCAAATGGTTTCAAAAGAGGTACCATTGATAAAACACTGTTTCTAAAATGGAGAGGAAAAGATTTAATGATTGTCCAAATTTATGTGGATGGCATTATTTTTGGAAGCACATGTAATAAAATGTGTGAAGAGTTCAGGCAACTCATGACAGCTGAGTTTGAAATGAGTGCAATGGGTGAGCTGCAATGCTTTCTTGGTCTCCAAGTTCAGCAAGTGTAAAATGGAACCTTCATTCATCAAAGCAAATATGCTAAAGAACTTTTAAACAAATTTGATATGAATGATTGTAAACCATGCAGCACACCCATGGCAACAAATAAGCTAGTCATGTCTGATGAAAAGGATGAGTTGATTGACCAAACTCTACGTAGAAGCATGATTGGGTCTTTGTTGTACCTAACTGCATCTAGGCCAGACATCATGTTTGCAACATGTGTTTGTGCAAGAAGTCAATCAGCCCCTAGAAAATCCAACCTTATTGCTGTAAAAAGGATATTCAGATACATAAAAAGTGCTCCCACACTTGGTATCTGGTATCCAGCTAATAGGAATATCAAGCTTTCAGGATTTTCAGACAGTGACTTTACTGGATGTAACACCACAAGGAAGTCCACATCAGGAGGGTGCCAGTTTCTAGGTGATTGCTTAGTTTCATGGCAAAGCAAAAAGCAAGCAGCTGTTTCAACATCCACTGCTGAAGCTGAATACATTGCTGCTGCAAGCTGTACAGCCCAACTCCTGTGGCTTCAAAATCAGTTGCTGGATTTTGGTATCACTGCCTTAAAGACACCACTCATGTTGGATAGCCAGGCAGCAGAAAATATCATCAAAAATCCAGTTTCCCATTCAACCACCAAGCACATCGACATCAGACACTTTGTGAGGGATTGCTATGAAAAAGGTTTGATTTCTCTGCATCATGTTCCAACTAAAGACCAGCTGGCAGATGTGCTCACAAAAGCATTAGATACATCCACCTTTGAAAGTTGGTCTCTAGGATTGGCATGCTAAACATGGAATAACAAGCAACATCTTTTTTTTCTATGAATAAAAGCATTAAAATGTTTTCAGAAAATCAAAAATCCATCCTTAAAAATAGCTAAAAATGAAGTTTTCATTAAAATCCTTAAAAGTCTGCCATAACCACTGCTTGTTCAAAAGTCTGCTCTACTTCAAAGACTGTCCACTGCTGAAAGTCATCCCCTGTTCTCTCATTTTCCTGATAAGCACTGATGCTCAAAATCAGTGTTTTATCCACTGATGTGCTATCTACTGATAGTGAAAATCAACTACTGCTTCCATTTGTTACCGTTGTAACCACTGCCTTTCATCAGTAATTTTCATAAAAGTACTGTCCTTCATTTCATCAGGGGTTGGCATGTGGGCCGTACATAGTGGACAGTCCTTTTGTAACCGCTGCCACGTCAGCATTCACTTTTTCTCCATAAAACCCCCATTCAAAACCTCAACCAGGGTTTTACTGTCGAATTGAATTCTTAAAAATTCTCTTCTCAAAGCAGTTTTTCTCAATTTCCTTCACAACCTTCTTCGATCATCATCTTTAAAATGACAAAATCGAAGTCATCTGCAAAACCCACTTCCAAATCATCTTCAAAAGAGGCCTCTCAAAAGGCCAAAACCACTGAAATTCCACACAAACCGTCTCACAACCTTCTGGGTCTTCTCACAAAACACGGCACCACTGATGTTTTTGACTCCATCATTGATATCATGTCTGCATCAAAGTATAAAACTTTGTTAACAGCAGATGCACCAATTTACTTGGCGACCCAAAGAGAGTTCTGGAAAAATGTAACCCTTGACAAACAAGGTGAGACTGTCATAGCCATTAACTCTTCTCTAAAGGGTAAAGCTGTCAAAATTACACCACAATTCATCTTAGAGGTCTTTCAACTCGATGATCAGAAAGGTATAATTTCTTTTCCTAAAAACGAGTTAAAAATTGACTTTATTGAAAGAGGGTATGCAGATACAATGATGAAAAGGGATACCTTACAAAAAGGTTTCTTCCCCCCTGCAACAATATTTTTATTCCATACCCTCCTAATGTGTGTTTCAAACAAAACCACTGCTTTTAGTGAAATACCATTAAAGATTCAAAACCTGTGGTATGCTATTCTTCAAAAAGAAAATTTTAATTATTCTCAGGTAATCTTTAATGATCTGGTTAAAAATGTTGAAACAAAGGCATTCTTACTGTTTCCAAGATTTCTAAGTTATTATTTTGAAAAGAAACTTGGTAAGACTGATGCTTCTGCAATAAAACAAGGTGAATCTCTTCAAATGCACAGCTTAACTGCTGAAACTTTTACAAGAATGTCAACACCTTGCAAAACACAAGAAGAGGTGCCTGAGCAGAATTTAGCAGCTACCACTGCTCCTCAGGTATCTGCTGCTGAGCCCACTGCTCAAGGTGATCAAAGTAGCAAAACAACTTCTTTGAAACCTACACCTATAATCACCAAAAAGCCAAACAAAAAGAAAACTCAAACCCCCCCCCCCCCCCAAACCTATCAAAAAGGCAACTCTGGAGGATGAGATACCAGAGCAACTGCCAGTGACAGCACAAAAGTCACCAGAAACCACTGCCGCTTCTTCCTCACAGCAGTTGGTACAAATATCTCAACCCATAACCGAAACTCCTCCTGTTTCTTCTAAAAAAGAACAGGTTGTACATATAGGGACACCACAATATGATGCTCTGGAATCACTTGCTTCCATCATCCACAGCCCAATGCCCGGGGCAAATTCTCTTTCTACACCAGACATCACATCCACAATTCCCCCACCAACTAAACTTTTGTTGGATGCTATTGATTTGAACCAGGCACAAACCAGTCCTTCTCAATCACCTGTCAATGAGAATATACTTCAACCAATGACTGAGTCTGATGTATCAATCATAGTTAACCCACCAACAATGCCTGAGGAGGTTACACCCCTTGAGTTACAAGTAACTCTTGGTGGTAATCCAAGTGAAGCAGCCACTACAAGTGCTGAACCCACTGGTTTGCACTTGGACAGTGGTTACATCAATAAGACTTCCTTGGAGGCAATTCCTTCCATATCACCTCTGACATCCACCAGTGGATTTGTTTTGAGCACTGGCAACATCAAAAGGTTGTCAAGTGTTGAAGGAAGAAGATCCCACTACCAAGAAAAAGGGGCATCAGTGGTTAATGTTTGGAGTACACTCCCTACCTCAACCACTGATAAAACCACTGCTAGTGGGAAATCCGATGATCCCATTAAATTGGGTGATGGTTTAAAGTACCTTGAATTGACGGAACGTGTTGAAAAACTGAATACTTCGGTTGCAGAAATCAAAGAAATGCTGCAACAGTTGTTGAAAGTACAAAAGGTGCAATCCACTGTTGTTCCACCTCAAGCACCTGCTCCACCACAAGCACCTGCTGCAAATGAGCTCTGGAATCTATTTCAACCTTTTCTCCAACAACAAAAACAAATGGCTGATCAGCAACATGCAATACATGTACAAGAGCTGAGAAACACAATGGAGTCTAGGTTCAAGAACACACAAGCAGACATCAAGGCTATCAAGGCCCATATATTGAAAACCACTGGCACTGCTCCTCCAACTGTTCTCTTTATTGATCAATTACCCCCAGATAATGCCAAAAAGGGGGAGAAAATTCAGGAGTGGAAGAAGAAGGGAATAGATGATGGTCTTTACATTGAACCTGAAAAGGATGCCATGACTAGAAAGATTACCTTGCCAGATGGTAGCAAAAAGGTTGATGTTACCCAAAATGCACTTGATGAAGGAGTAGCAAGTGTAAAAAGGGACAGAGAGGCAAAGGATATGTCAAGATGGAATGAGGAGAAAAGAGCTTACATGGAGCTGAATGCGCAGGGTTGTTCTGGGCTAAAGGAAATATTTTATCAGAGTAAAATACCACGCTTTTATAATATTAAACACATGGGAAATTCCCAAGTTTCAAGTAACTAGAAAAGTGAGGGAACCCAAGTCCACACCATCCAGACTCACAAAGCATACTCCAAAACCACCATCCAAAAGCCCCCAACATCAAAGCTCCACCCAAACAGTTGTTGTAACTCCTACTGTATCAACATCTGCTGGTACTCCAGTTGTTTCAACATCTGCTATCACTTCAACACACACCACTTCAACACATAACACAACCACTGCCTTACCACCACCACCATCGCCTCCTGCCAAAAAGCAGAAGACAGCAGATGTTACAACATCTGTTGTAATGACAACAGTGGTTGAAACACCAGTTGTTTCAACAGCTGTTAGTCAATCACAAACCACTGCCATCAAAAACACCACCACTGATCCATCTAAAGCATCATCAGCCTCTCCTATAATAAAAAGGAGAAGGATTTTCATACCTGATGATGATTCTCCATCACCACCACCAACATCTTCAGAATCTCAATCACTTGTTACAATACCAAAGCCTGGTCCTCTCTCATCAACTCAAATTCAAAAACCATTAGCTCCTGTAGGTGTTCAATTTCATCTTGAACTCATAGCAGTCAGAGAAGAAATAAAGTCTTTTTACTATGAAGATGATCCTGCAAAAAGGAGTTTTCCATCTGTTGAAGGATATCCAAGGCCAAATAATATTGAAGAATATCTGAAAGTCAAAGCTAAACAAGCAGAGGATATCTCAAAAAGAAATTCACAAGGGAAATATGATAGAGAAATTCAGCAGAACTATCAATACTTGCTCACACAAGTCAGATCTTTGGAACAATTTGCAAAGAATGTGTGCCAGCAAGTATCAGAAAAGGCAGATGAATCCCTGGGAAAAGATTATGTTGAAAACATCATGGCCCACAAGAAATACAAAGGAGAAAAACACATGTATAAAGACTGGACCATTCCTGAGCTGGAAAGTGAAGCAGCCAGGATTCAAGACATGATCAAGAATAAAGTGAAACATACTCCTCCAGAGTGGGCAAAGTTCAAAAAGAATATACCTGATAAAAAGATAGAGCTGAGGAGAATGAAAGAGGAATTAGCTGTTGCTGATTATGGGTCTTTAAATCAAGTGTTGAGATGGAAAGAAGATAAAGTCAGGGCTACCTACAAAAGCTTGGAGAAATTAAGAAAGACAGATCCTAATGCTCCACAAAAGCCTGACTATCCTGAAGCAGAGGTTTCAAAAAGACCACCAAAGCTGCAAATCAGGAGATCCACTGCTCCAGCTGGTGCGGCCATCTTTAAAAGAAGGCCACAAAAACAGTTGGGTGCTGAAACAATCCAAGAGCTAATAGAAGGTGATGACCTTGTAAAAGAAGGCATAAAGAAAATGATTGTAGAAACTCTTGGTTTGGATCAACCTGCAAGTACTGCTCAGACAGTCATCAATAGGCCAGCATCTCCAAACACCTCATCAAATAAAAATCTCCCAAGAAACCCACTAGACTCAAAGGTACTAAAGTGGAAAACTGACAAACAGACCCATGTACTGACTGTGTTCAAGTCTAGTGGTGAAGTGAAGAAAATAACAAGGGAACAAGCACTTGGCCTAAGTCTTGAAGATTTGCAGGATCTCCTTGATCTTCCACTTAGCAGGGATGATGATGACACAGATGCCTTAGCCTTTGAGTTACAACTCAAAGGGCAAATAAGGGAACTGCTGATGAGGCAATATAGATCTACTAATAATGAAGAGTTTTGGCATTATCTGTTCCAGGGGGAGATTGTTGGGATTGAACCCTACCAAAGGAACAGATAATTAAAGCCAAAACTGGATCAGAGCAGTGGATCCAGAATAAGCAGATGTTATGTATACAAGACTCTCCCCTTGAAAGTGGTTTCAACATCTGCTGACCTCCTATCTACTGATCGTACAAACTGCTGACCTACAAACTGCTGATCAAGTAAATGACTGATGAAAGACTAAAGCTCTGTTGTTCAATCTACTGCCTTGAGTCAAGCTCTGCTGATCATGACAAGTACTGCTGGGTTCACATCAGTGGAAGGATGCAGCAGTAGTTTAGATGTCTTTATGAAATGAAATGTAATAACAGTAGGTAGCATAGCCGAGGTTGTATAGATCAGAGGTTAGAGTTTGTTAGGAGGTTAGATGTCACTTTCATGGTGACGTCAGCTTAGATGCTTCAGTGGTTTGCTCGTGCCTATAAATAGAACAGTGCTCTGTACTGTTCTATTAGCTCTTTCACTATCTTCTTCCTGCACGAACAAATACTGTGAGCTCAGCCTGAGGGGGAGTTTGTTGCATACTTGCAAATTGTAATCGTTGTTGAAATTAAATTCAATCATTCGGTTCAATGTTAAACTTGTATGTTAAAAGCATTTCTCCTGTTTGATTGTGAAAAGTTTGCTTCCATCTTAATTCCGCTGCACAACTCATTCATCTTCATCTTAATTCAAACGTAAAACACAATCAAAACCAAACTCAGATCCTAACAGAAAGAGAGCACAAAATGTATTTGGGTGATGTAGGACAAGTTTAAATAGGGATTTTCGCGTCTTGCAAATCAGCAACAAACATTAAACTTGTTTTCGCGATTCCCGCTTCGTTATAATTACGTTTCGCGCACGGTTTTCGCCTAAGTTCACTATTTTCAGAATACTACATATGGAAGAGAGTAATCCACCATTTATGGTGTCGAGGATTGGGTTTAAACCTTGGATCTTGATGTGGGTCAAGGGTTAAGTTCTCAAACTTATGTTTGTCCCGCTACACTTGGGCTTGGTTTTATGCACCATTTGAACCTACTTGCTCCTAAAGATACCAAGTAAATCTTGGAGCTTTGAATGGTCCGGATTGATAGCCCAATGATGGAGAAAAGTTGGCAAGGAAGTCACCCGCAAGTCATCTTATGCCAAAAGTAAAAGGCAACATGTGGAGCTTCTTAGTTGCTATCATTCACATCTAAACTCTCCAAAACACAACGTCATATCTTAGTTTTGGCATGTATATAATGAAGTTTGGATGATAAGTAGGTCAGGATTTGAGTGTTAGCTGTGTTCACGAAGTCTCTAAAGTTTTTAATCAACTTAAGGAAGAACCTAAGTCTTAGAACTTGAGAGATGGATGGTTGCTTCAAAATACATGGAAATGAATTTAGAAACTTGTATAGAAGATGTATAAGACTATAAATCATCAGATATAATAACATGTTTGATTAAACATAGAATCCGAAACACTTTATTGCTTGAACATTATATAAAATTACATAGAATATGAAAACGGATCGGGTTTCGGAGGTCCGTTTTTGGCGGATGTTACAACAATTACCCGAACTGATTTTGTTCCTAAAGAAGTTAAAACGTCTGATTTTTAGATGCAACCAAAGGTCCCATCGATGATTCTAGTTCAGCGACAAAGATGAAGGGCTGCAGGTTCAGTTCGCGACATGATAAATGAATTAAGGTTGGAACTTCGTTGTGACTGAAGCTGGCAGCGCTGTCGTTTAGCAAACCGGCAGACCCGTGTTCGATCACTGGGTGGCACGGTTTTGGGGTGCCCCTTTTTATATATTTTTTTCCTTTAGTCTTCTACTAGCATCGTATAACAGGTAAACTGATTCCTCATCCATCACCAAACGCGTCATAGCCCAGTTCAAATTATGACCAGCAGACCCCTCCATTTTTTATAAGTAAGTGTAATGGTTAATTTGGTTATAACTAATAGTTAACTTAGTTACTTATATTAACCTAGTTTTATACATAACAACTTAGTTAAGTATTAAACTTTTGAGAATCTAACTCAGTTAGTTAGTTGGTCCTTTATAAAACTTCGTCATAACCTATGTAGTTGATTCCTTTTAGGTTTCGACGAAACTAACGGTATATTAACCGTGTTTAATTATAAAGTTAACACCCCTAAAACTCGTAATTTAATTATTTTTATAAAATTTAGAATCAACTATTAGAAGCAATCAAGCATTATAAGAATTCGCATTTTTATTCGAATAATTCGGATTGGTTTACAATACAAGTCGGTTTTCGGGGATCCGTTTTCGACGGATGTTACATTTTCCCTGTCAAATTACGATTTTACTCATAGTTTAAAATTACAGTCATGCGATCGTTTTAGTCTTTTTTTTTTTTACAAAACTATGGTCGTGTTTTGTTTTAATTGGTTGACTCAGTGTAATTTTTATTCGTGCCAGACGGCTGCTTGGCACACACTCATTTTTCCTAAAAAATTATAATTTTGCCTCGGTTTAAAATTATAGTTTTCCATCATTTTAGTTTTTTTAGCAAAAATGTGGTAGTGTTTTGTTTTAATTGCAGGGCTGGCCTGTAAGGGTGCGGGGTGAGCGACGACACAAGGTCCAAACCTACCGAGGCCCCACATCTTTTTAATTCTGTATAGAATTTACGCTATATAAGATAGAATATATATATGCACTGAATTGAGAGATAATATAAATAATCCCTTATACAAGTGGTTGCTGCCTTAGTTAAGCAACAAGGATGAGTTATAGATCTAAAAGGAGATATCCTCAAATTCTTTATTTTAGCTTTTTTTTTTTAGTAGCATTTAATGCTTAATTTTGTCAACTGCATCTGTCTCTTTAATTAATAAGTTACTTTCTAAACTTAGCTAAAAATAACTATTTAAATTACATCGATATAAATTTTAGTGATTGATGAGTTTATATTAAAGGTATATTTTCGAAAATGGCCCAAATTTTTTATCTCGCATAGGGCCAAATTTGTTTAAATTGATTGACTTGATGTAATTTATTTGAAATCGTGTTATGAGTAGTATGTACAAGTAACCGAAACACAGACGTACATGTTATAAAAAAGAAATATTCGAATTAGTGTTTCGCAACGCAAACGAGGCACTATTTTCAACATATACATTTACAAGTTGCTTACGTCATCGGGGAATAGTATTGTTAAGTGGTTGCCAACTTTTGGCGGCCACTTTTGACTTTTGTTTTTTTTTTTTCCTTTTTTCATATAATAGTTATTTATAGGTGATGCCAAATTACAATTTTATCCCAGGTGTAAAATTACGATTTCGCCCTCGATTCAAAATAAAATTTTGCTTTTGCCTCTTGCTTAAATTTACGATTTTGCCCTCAGTTAAAAAATACAATTTTGCCCCCAGTTCAAAATAAAAATATGGTTTTGCCCTCAGCTAGAGTCCTGCCAAATTACGATTTGGTTCCCAGTTTAAAATTACGATTTTGCCCCCAGCTAAAAATTACGATTTTGCCCGCAGCTAAAATATTACGATTTTGCCCCATTTCAAAATAAAAAAAATGGTTTTGCCCTCAGTTCAAAATATTATTTTACCTCCATTTTAAAATTACAATTTTACCTCTGCTAAAAATTGCAATCTTGCCATCGTTTTTTTTCCTTTGGCAAAACCATGGTAGTGTTTTATTTTTCTTTGTTGACTTAATTTTGTTTTTATTCATGCCAAACAGCTGCCTAGCACTCTCTAATTGGTCCTGACAAATTATTGTTTTGCCCCCAACTCTAAGTTACACGCTTGTCATCGTTTTAGTAAAAAAAAAATTATCATAACTATGGTACTGTTTTTCTTTAATTGGTTAACTTGATGTGTCTTTTTTGATATCGTGTTATAGGTAGCATGTATAACTAACCGACATAAAGGCGTACATGTTAGTAACCTAAGAAATACTCGGTTTAGCGCCCCGCAACGCGGGCGGCGCATAACTCTAGCTGCCTAACACTGGCTCATTAGTCCTGAAAAATTACAGTTTTGCCCTGAGCCAAAAACTACGGTCTTATCATCGTTTTTTTCAGAGCAAAATTATAGTAGTCTTTTTTTAATTGATTGAGAATTATTCGGCCATTGCCCCGCAACGCGGACGGGGCATCTACTAGTTCAAATACAAAACAAAGAAGTTATTGAAGTTATTATTTTTCTACCTAAATAAATATCACACCACATGATCTCGTGCAGGATTTTATATTTCAAAAAAGCATAACTCATTGTAATTAAAGAATAAAAGTCTAAACGGGTTCAAAAGATTTATAGAAAATGGGTTGAAAATGGGTTTTATCATATATATATATATATATGACTTGTGCGGGTGTGTATGTATTTTTAGTATATTTTTAACTCTTTTTACTCGCCAATTCAAGTTTTAAATTTAAAAATTTATAAAACACGATAATCTACTATCACTCTACACACACATGTTATGGCAAGTGCACCCATCGCGGACGTAGTATAGTGATGGCTGCTTTGGTCAAAAATTACCGAAGCAATTAAGTGATCAAATTAGTTAAGTGAGGTAGTGTGCTAGAAATGTGTGTTGAAAATATGTTGATTAACTTATTTGCAAAAACAGTTTCAGGATACGGCTCAGGATATAGAGTTGTATTTATGATCAAACAATGAGTGAAAATGTAAAGTGTGACACAGGATGTACGAGGAAAGCCCTTGATCAATCTAGATCGCCGGCACAAAACCTCGGGAGCTGGGAATCGCAGCTGCCTTGTTCTTCTATTACTTCAAATATCAGGATACAGTGCAGGATATGATGCGGATCAACTAGGTGTTACAACGTAATTCGAGTACAAGTGTTTGAGTGTAGTGATTGTTTGCAACAGGAGAGTAAAAGTGTGCGTAAAAGTGTGTACCTTAACCTGATCTGATCAATCTATTTATAGTAAAACGAAAATAAAAAACTCTCCTATTAAACCGGGATGCTTCGAATATTCCTCAAGTAAACGTTGTAGTCCACTTCTTCCGGGTTCAACGTCTATAACCCAACCGATTTGCCCAAGTCTTGAGGGGAAGAAGTCCTCCTGACCGTTAGAAACTTGTTACAACAATCTGCACGTGAGCTAATTGGTTAGTACCAGGATATCGTATCAGAATGTTACCAATATCCTGATCCGGTGTCCTGATCACAAATAAACAATTAAAGCCAGAATATTAGTCAGGATATATAAGCAGAAAATGACCCATAACAATGGCAAGATTCTGAGGTCGTCCAAGGACACAAAAGCTTTTAATACCGACTTGACGTCAACGTTTAATCGAACCAAACTTTGAAGAACGGATTTTTAAAACTATAAAAAGATAAAATAAAAATAGAAAATAAAATAAATGAAAAAAATAGATAGACAAGAAGCAATCACTTGGTTCCGACTCCTCTTTCATGTATCATTTGATGATTTTCGCACTTTAGGCATTTTAAGAGATTATCTTAGTTATAGTGGTAGGCCCCTCTTGTGAAGGCGACGTTACTCTCAACCTATTGGTCTGAGTCAGCAGGGATACAGTCCCGCAAGGTCGGATTATTGAAAGATAATTAAGTAAGTTATTAATGCGAAAAGTGGTTGGCCCCCTTCTAGGCAGCGGTCACCCTCAACCATTTGGTCTGAGTCAGCATGGATACAGTCCTCGCAGAGTTGGTTTAAAGTTTTAATAGTAGTTTATAGATAATGGATTCAAGTGGTTGGCACTTCTCCCGTTGAGAGGGTAGAGCCCATCCGACTCGTGAAGTGTTACTAAGCTTGAACCAGGTTCTCGTAGGATCTATACACTGAACGAAACATAAAATTTACCCAACCACCCTTCTTTTCCAGGGCAATTGCCATAGCCAAACAAACATGCTTCAAAATCTTATGGCATCAACAACGTAGAACTCTACAAACCTTCACCTCAAAATTTAAACCTCCCTTTAAAAACCTTCATTTTCCCACAACAAACCTCCTACTCACTCATATATTTATATAAAAATACAAAAATAATAATATTTGTATGTGTGGAGCCCACCAAGTCCTTGTAACCAGACATTCTTTCTCGGACCAACATTCAGAATTTTTTTTCTTAGGACATTGCATATTTCTCCTTATAAAACATATTTATTACCTATTTACCCAAGTCAAATTTAAAATTGCATATTTCTCATTCATTAACTAATAATATTGCAAATTTACCCATTTTGATTTATTTTATTAAAACTGAATTATACAACTACTATTTTACCCTTAATTATACTAAACCTAAAAAAACATTGCATATCTACCCATTTTCACTAGTTTTTGTGTCTTTTTTTCACAAGTTTCTTTATGTTTACGTCGCTAGTTAGCTTTTTTTCATTTCTTGCCTCTTTACTAAATTAATTTTTCTTTATTGCGAATTTTCAGTGTTTGCTTGTCTATCACATACTAGAGTAACAATCATAAGAAAATACGAGTGACAATCATCTAAACGTAAAGAAAAGCCAAAACTTTAATCTATAAATGAAGAAAATAAAAAATAACATCCATCTAAAATCAAAAACCATATGAATCCATATAACTATCCGCACTATCATCTCCCCTGCTTTTGTGATTTTACTATATATATGGATCAATATAACTTCCCTGCTTCACGTTACAAGGTTGAACATTTGACTTCAAGCAAATGAAGAAAATAAAAAATAACAGCAAATGAAAGAAAATAAAAAATAACTAATGCTTCCTCAAAAAAGTCATTAACTAAATCAGATCCAAGGTCAAATGTTCACCAAATCGCTGTATTCACAGGTCAATATTGGATTTCCTTTGATCTTGTTTGGTTATGGATCAATATAACTCTCCTACTTCATGTAAATCGCCGTATTCACGGAATCGCCGGCGACAACTGAATCACTGGCTGGTTGAATAGCAGAAGGATAAGAGTCCCTGGCTGATTGAGTAGCATGGAGAAGAACATGAAGAGTCGTTTGCCTATTTTGATATCAGATTTCATCTGATCTGGTTTGGTGTAGGTGATAAAAGAATCTTTTAATTTTCAAAAGGCTAATTTAGTGAAAATATGCAATTTTAGTTTATGCCTGGGTAAATATGCAATTAAGAAGTTTGTTAATGTTGTAAAACAATGGTCTATTAGCAATCCATACACAACTATACTAAACATGAGAGAACAAGACTATAGAGAATAAGTGAATAGGAATTCTTTTTCATTGAGATATCAACATACAATACAAAGAACTCTATATATAGTGTTCTTACATTAATACAAAGGACATGAAGAGATGGGGGTTACATATGTGGAAAGTCACCACATTATGGTGCATTCATAACACTCCCCCTTGACTATCCACATGATGAAATATAATAGTCTACTATTCTTTTAATACGCTAGATGATGATGTCTCGTTAAAAACTTTGCTAGGAAAACCCAGTGGGATAAAACCATAGCTAAGGAAAAAAGAGTGCAGCACGTATTTTCTCCCCCTGATACTTTTGGATCAGATATGTTGCCTCATTAAAAAAACCTTACTAAGAAAACCCAATGGGAAAAACTTAGTGAAGGGAAAAAAGAGTGCAACATTTGAGAATAGAACTGTAATCTTACCAATACATCTAGCAAGAACGTAATATCAGATGTCGTCTTGTTTGCAAGATACGTCAATGCTCTGATCGCAATTAAGTATGGTACTTCTTGACTAACTAGTTCAACATCCCTTTCTTGGGGTTGATAAGAATATTTTTTCTATGTCAAGCGATCAGACAATCGTTCATGTACTCAGCGAATGAGCTTTTTCTATGTAACATCTTCTAGATGTACTCAGATTGATGAGCAAAAATAGTACATATATACTCGAACTACAGGTCGAGAATAACTACACTTTGTAAAGGTCATTCAAAATTTTCCTCTTTAGTTTGAGAGTTCCCTCTCGATTATGTTTACATTATCACTATAAGAGTGAAATCTTGTTAAATAGATGTAGCTCATTTTATCAAAATTATACCTCTCTTTTCAGAGTATAGTCGATTGTACCACATACGAGTAGTTTCCTTTAAGATTCATATATATAACACCTATGGGGTTATTGTTTCATAATGCTTTGAGCATTTTTAATCATTCAGGGGGTTTTCATACAGATGTCATTTGCAATTGTCTCGTACATGTATACGGTGATGACATCCATGATCTCGACCTTTCACTAATCTATCATTGCATTTACCTTAAGGAATGGCTTAGAGCCACACAACCTTCATTCTGGTTGTTTCAAGCCTTATATATATATATATATATTACTACTTTATAAGCATATTTGAGGTTTGATAAATGGAAATTGTTTTATTCAACAAATATAAATAATCTTTTCACCACATAACCTCAACTAGCCCTATCAAAAGAGGCACATAGCCTACTAAGTATGCAAGAGTCATGCGTGGTGAAAAGTCTAACATAATTAGAGACTTAATTTTGCCATAAAATCTCTAATCAACTGTCATAAAAGACATCAATATACCACATGAAAAGTACTTAATTTTGCCAAAAAATCTCTAATCAATTGTCATAAAAGACATCAATACATCACATGAAAAGTACTTAATTTTTCCATAAAATCTCTAATCAATTGTCATAAAAGACATCAATACACCTCATGAAAAGTACTTAATTTTTCCGTAAAATCTCTAATCAATTGTCATAAAAGACATCAATACACCACATGAAAAGTTTATTATATTAATAGAAAATTAAACAAGTGACATAAATAACTCTACTCAAGAGTTTGTCACTATATGTAGAAATTTAATATTATTATAGGCTATTACTTTATGAACTAGAAAGGCAACAAAGTGTCACACTTTTACTTTTTGAATATCAAAATAAATAATCATAATAATAATAAAGATGATTGATGCTTAATGTAACTAATCATACATGCAAGAGTTATTTTACCTTTAAAACATGTGTTATGATGAAAAAACGTAAATGAAAATAATACATAAAAGTGTTGAAATAATATAATGAAGTGGCAAAGATGTAAAACTTATCTAAATTGCTAACAAACTTTTTATTAATTATATAAACTAATAGGGAATGTTAACTGCCACTTTAAATGATTTCTTTATAGCTCTTTATGGCTAATTTAAATGATTTCTTTATAGCTCTTTATGACTAATTTAAATGATTTCTTTATAGCTAATTTAAAAATTGAATTATAGTAATTAGTTACCATCCCGTTTCTTCTTAACCCCCTTCAATTTCTTTGGTGGTTTTAGAAAGCAATCGACCAAACACAAAAGCATAATTCTAGATTATGTATATCAAATTATCAATTCAAACGAGATTTCAACCGGTGAAGTATATGGCCGATTAAATACATAGAAAATCAGGTTTCTTCGGCAAATATTAATTAGATATATGCAATTTAACTTGTTTTCAAACAAATTTTATTAGGCTCATCATCATAAATACAATTTCTTAGTTGAAATCAAAATGTCAAAATAATTCTTAATACAAACAAATAATTTATGTGCATGTTGATGATCATATTGACCCGTTACTAGCAAATGTAAATATTATATATAACATTTAAACTTCCATACATTTATAATGGATGAATAATAGATTATGACTAGTTAACCTAGGCAAGATTTTCATCGAGCCCATATAAGAACAACCAAAAGAAAAAATATACTTAAAAAAATAATGAGGTCACGAGTCATGATGACTTAATTATGATATTGGGGGAAATCTGAAATACTACAAATCTAAAATGTAGTAAATGGCATGAAAGAGTCCGATTTTATAAAGTAGAAGTCACACATTTTTTATTTGATGCTAATGAAGAACGTAAGCAATTGCATGAAAAAAAAATAATCTTCAAAGGCTGTAAACGTTGTTATTTATTTATTTTTTGAAAACAAATCAAATATAATTTATTTTTCAGTCATTTTCTTCTCAGTTACTTTCATGCTATCAAAATATTCACAAAACTAAATCCAAATTTTCTAGTTATGATTATATACAAAAACAATAAAATGAGGACAAAACATGGAGCCATGAAGTCCAAGGTGAAAGGCTGGGGGGGGGATAGTGCACGGTCCTCCCAACCGCCGGAGTGATCTCACTCCGGGAGCCGCTACCCGACCAAGCTAGCTCCGCGGTGACTTCCCCATGCCGAGTTCTTACCCTGGGCGACATATGCCACTCCCAAGACTCGAACCCGGTACCTCTGGAAAGAGGTGGGTGTCGGTGGCCAACTGGGCTACCCCAGCTGCAGGTCAATTGTTTCTACTCTTAATTTCACTTTTCATGGATACGATAACATTATTCAAGATGTCTAAAATAATAAAACAATTACTAAGTAGAAATATAAGCTTTGTGTATTGTTACCTGAATGGATGAAAGAAAAACCAAATCATGGATATGAAGATTCAAATCATGGATATGAAGATTTTGCAGCAATTCGTGCTGATAACGTGTTGTAAAACAATAGTCTATTAGCAATCCATACACAACTATACTAAACATGAGAGAACAAGACTATAGAGAATAAGTGAATAGGAATTCTTTTTCTTTGAGATATCAACATACAATACAAAGAACTCTATATATAGTGTTCTTACATTAATACAAAGGACATGAAGAGATGGGGGTTACATATGTGGAAAGTCACCACATTATGGTGCATTCATAACAGTTAAGAGGAAATATGCAATTATTGTTGGTTCAGGCCCCAATATAACACCCACTCAAAAACTCACGAACAAGAAAATATGTTTACTACTTGAACTTTCTTATTATTTAGACTTGAGAGTACACCATTAAAGTAAACTAATATTACCCTATTTATAACAAGAAACAAATAAAACACATGCATATATAACTTAGTCCACGTACTCCTTTTAATTAGCAACACACAAACTCCATCTCTCACTTCAACGCCTCAACGTCCATTTTGAAGTCCCAACAAATTCGGTCAACAACTGACTAGGTCTTCAATAACGTGCAAACTACCAATGACTCATGACCCCTTTGCTATCCGGTTACCCGTTTAAACAAAACCGGTAACCGACTCGACCCGTACACGACCCGTAACATCAAGATTATTCCAACAATTATCCCTTTTTTGTTTTCCTTTCATTTCCTCTCTTTCCATAAAAAAAATAACTTTGAAACACCTTTATACTCTACTTTCTTCCAAAATTTACTCTTTATCGTCTTTTCATTTCTCTAAAAAAATCTTTCTAACATAACTTTATTTTCTTTCCTTCCTTCCACTTCTTAAAAAAAAACAAATTATATAACACTCTATTTTACAACATTTGTATGCAATAAGGATTGTAAATTGTGCTTTTATTGTTTCCTTTGCATACTATACTTGTACTGTATAAATAGCATTGAAAAGTTGCTTTATTTGAGATTTGTGATAATAGAGGAGAGAGAGACAAGCAGATTTTAGAGAGAGAGAGAGCTCTATAGAGAGAGAACGGTGCGAGTACCGCCTTTTCTGGTGGTTACGTGGCAACGCATGACTGCACATGGTGGCGGTGGCGGAACCACACGCTTTCTCAGCTCACTCGATTGCTAAGGTTCTGACGAGACTTCGGTTAACTCTGGCAAGAAATCTGGTAAGCCTTGATTCAGTTGCATGTTCCCTTTTCAGTTAGATGGGTCTAAGTTGTGTTCGTTGAAGTTATTTTTGGTGTTACAGAACTCCGGTGAAGGTCTGGTGAAGCTCCGTCGAGTTCTCCGGTTACCGATCTGAGTCTGCGTGTCATTAAATCTTATAGATCGATGGATCATTTATGCCATATGTACAAATCTGGTAAGCCACGATTCCTTCTATCTTCTGTGTTTCATGCATTAAAGCTTTTTCTTTGAATTGATGATAGTCCCAGTGTGACTATGGTGATGATTTGATTGTGTATCTGTGTGTTGATAATGAGATTCACCTCATCTGAGCCAACATACCTGAGTTCGTTATTGCAAAGTGGAACCGTTTATGCACATCTTTGGTGTTGGGAAACCCTAATATCTTTGGCTTTGATCAGTTTGATGACGAGTGTTTCCTAATCCGAGCCCTCATTTTGTTTGGAAAACGTGTATGTATCTTATTTTCTTGGACTAATTGAAATCTGAGGTTGTGGGTTGAATGTTAACATGGAAGATTGAGGGCTAATTTGTTTTTCTTACATCGGCTATGATGATGAGGATGTTCCGATCGAAGCCTTTATTTCATTTTAGCCTTTATTTCATTTTAATTGCATCCTTGGTTCTTTATTTGATTTGATTGAGGATACACACAGCTTAGTTATTATCTTTGCTTTTTCGATGAAATGTTATGTGTTTTTGTTTGTTGAATTAATGTTATTTCAAGGCTATGATGATACACTACTCTGAGCCAGTAAGTTTATTAAAAACTAATGTTGCTGGTTGAATGTTAACATGAAAGATTGTTGTTTTACTAGGTTAGGTTTCGCTATTCAAAAGGGGGTAGCGGCGCAGCTTGTTGCCCGCTTACCGGCTATCTTGGTGTAATTTGTTTGGCCATATATATATTAACTTAATTTTCTATGTTTTGAACGTTTTATCATTTATGCATCAAGAGTACACTATTTCTGACTTTTAACCAGTTTGTCTTCTTGTAAACTTTAATTTGTAGTTATGACCATTTGGTCTGTTAAGAATTATACTATAGCCCGGAGTCCGAATTATACTATAGGCTAAGCGGACTCCCTTCAGGGTTGAGACAGCCATCTATGATCGGTGGTTCCGTATGTGAATTTTGGATTTGTCTTTAAGGGCAGACCGAGCAAGAGTAGTATGGCGGCGACGGTGATTATTATGGTTGTGGACAGGGATATGGGTATGATTCGCCTGCTGAAGATCCAAATGCTTATTATGGAGTCTACGCAAGAGCGGGCGGATATGGTGGTTATCAACAACAATCACAACAGGTAAACATGCCACGATTTTTTCTTTTTCATATTTTATATGGTCTATCTTTAGTAGTTGAAAAGTGATCTGGATTTGTTTGTATTTCTCGCATTGATGTGGAGAGTTGTGACAAAGTAGGCTGCACTATAGTGCTTGATAAAGTATAATATAATGTTCCATTTTCGTTATGAGTTACGTATGAAACTGAGCTAACAAGTAAATTTGAGCCAAATGTGTTTTTGAATAAAATATGTTTTGATATAGCCTTGTACTAAAACATTTATAATAACATAAAAAAATAAGGAATAAAGGACTTTTAAGATCATTCGTGTTGACTGGTTTTCAAACATGGAATACGAATACCAATGGTGAGGTCATATTGATAGTTTCTTTATGTTGTTTTGTTGCTTTTGTGTCGATGTTGCTAAGTATATGCTTTGTGATTGTTTAAATACTGCGCTAATGCATGGAACTTTATCTTATTGATTTACTCTTCTATTTTGACAGGAAGTATGTTGACAGGAAGGAAGTGATAATGATTAAGAGATCAATGGCTTATAAAAGTTACCTCGCAAGCCTATAACCGTAACACACTTTATGTAATAAACAGCACCCGTCGCATCGCGGCGGGATGCTTCTGCTAGTTACCTATATATACAAAGGAAGTTTGAGGGAATAGTGCCACGCAGTTACCTATATATACAAAGGAAGTTTGAGGGAATAGAGCCACGCAGCTGCGTGGCACTTCCCTATTCGACCAACCATTTTATTGTTTTATATTCGTTTTAAAATTACGGTTTTGTCCTTAATTTAAAATATAATTACGTTTTTGCCCCCACTTCAAAATAAAATTATGTTTTTGTCTCTCGCTCAAAATTACGATTTTGCCCTCGGTTCAAAATTATGATTTTATCCCCAGATTACAATTACATTCTTGGCCCCAGTTCAAAATAAATTTTTGCTTTTGCCCCAAACTAAAAATGATGATTCTGCATTTTCGCCCCGTTTCAAAAATTATGATTTTGCCTTCAGTTTAAAATTATGTTTTTGCCCGGTTCAAAATAAAAGTATGCTTTTGCCCCTAACTCAAAATTACGATTTTGCCCTCAGTTCAAAATTTTGATTTTGTCCCAGTTCAAATTAAAAATATAGTTTTGTCCCTAGCTTAAAATTATGATTTTGTCCTTAGTGCAAAGTTATATTACGATTTTGTCTCTGGTTCAAATTTATGGTATTGCCATCACTTTAACTTTTGGCAAATTACGATTTTACCAAAGTCAACAAATACAATTTTGCCCTCAGTTCAAATTACAGTATTGCTATCATTTTAGTTTTTTTAGCAAAACTATAAAAGTGTTTTTTTTATTAGTTGACTGGATTTAATTTTTTTCCATGTCAAGGAGCTGCCTAACACTCGCTCATTAATCCTGACAAACTACAGTTTTGCCCTGAGCTCAGAACTACGGTCTTGTCATTGTTTTAGTTTTTTTTTCTAACAAAACTATAATAGTGTTTTTTTAATTGATTGATAATTGTTCGGTCATCGCCCCGCAACGCAGGCAGGGCATTAACTAGTTTTGAAACACAACCAAGTTTTTCCTTGGGTTTTTTGTTCACTTATGTTGTGTTCCCAAGTTTACTAACGGAAGAAAAAGAAAAAAAAGTAGAAAGAAGGTAGAAAATGTTTTTGTTCCTGAGTTTCATTAAAAGTAGAAAGAAGTGCAGGAAAATGAAAGGAAAATCATGGCTTTATAGCCTAGTGGTATTTTTAGGGTGAGATAAGCCTTTGGGACCAATAGGTCCTGGGTTCGATTCCCACAAGAGGTTTTTTCTCATATTTATTGGGTTTCCTCCTGAATTGATGTACATGCATTATGACTAGTGGAGATTTATATGATTGGATGGTTCCACTGGTGGCATGATATACTTCAGTGTTCATTAGTGATCCAAATTTGCCGTTAAAAAAATAAAAATAAATAACTTTCCTTTCCAAAATGAAAGCAAGAGAAAAGAAGTCGATTAAAAGGTTTTATCATTTACCATTTTACTCTTTGGCTTAAACTATTATAAAACTCAACCAAAGTATTTTCTTTTAACCCTGGAACATATAAGATCAATATCTTTTTTTCCTTCTAACTTGGTAACACGAAATTTTTCTTCTAAATTCCTTTTTTATTCCTCTTTTTTCTTTCGAGTTAAATGCCTAGTTGGTCCTAGTGATTTTCAAATATTGCAGAGTTGGTCCCAAGACTTCAATAATTACAAAGTTAGTCCTAGTGATTGCAATTTTAAACTCGGGTGATCCTTATCACTAACTTGTGTTAAATTTCTCAGTTAATACGTGTGATATTAGTAATTTACCCCTGAACAAATAAAAAAAATTAAGAGACGGCCGGCTTTTTACTTATCTTCCCCGTCTCTCTTCTCCAACCCTTCTTCTACTATAACCACCACCATCCATATCCATCTCCACCTCTGCCACCATCAATCTCCACCTTTGCCACCATCTATCTCCACCGCCATCCACCTAACACCCAAATTGTCATGTTTATAGATTCAGTTTCAAGCAATTACCCCCAATTCTATTAGGACTTGGACTCGAAAAAACAACTAAATCATTACTCTTGAAGGAAAATACTTTCCTAACTTGGTCACCTCATTCTTCTTAGGCCACCAGCATATCAGAAACAGCGAATGCATTAGAAGCTAAAGAAAAGGGCTTTATTTAATTGGTCTATAACAATTGAATGGTGTAGATCTAAGATTAAATATATTATTATGTTATATTTAATCTAGTAGCCATTATAATCATTTACATTATATAGATCAAAATATATAACAACCTATTAAATAATTAGTTGGTAATTGTTGATGGGCCATATTACCCTTATTAACTAATTAGGGTTTCCTCTTGGGTGCATATATAAGGAGAATAATGTGGAGGTTAAAGGGTTAGACTTTTACACAACCTAATTACTCTCATAACATCAAATCGCCTCCTCTCCTATACCGGTTACCCTTTATCGGTTCTCTTATCACCATCATAAGATTGCACCCTAAGAAGGAACCAGATCAAGCTGACAATCATGTCAAATCTTATTGCTGCGTCTACATCTGGATTCTCTGCTAGCCTGTACTGCTGCAATCAGGTATGTTATTCATGTTTTTCATTATGCCTAAAACAGAACTGATTAACATGTGGTATCAGAGCATATGTTGATAAATCAGTTCTGTTTTCATATCCATTATTCTGGGATTGAAATCTGGAAAACAGAATTTTGAAAACCTAATAAAAATTCGAAACCCTGTTTCGAGACCTAATAAAATTCCGAAATCACTGATTCTCGAAAATTTGGAAAAAGAATGGTTTATGAATATCTCGAAATCAAAACGGGTAAAATTATGTCCGAAATTTGTTTAGAAAAACCTTAATGCAAGGGTTTCGGGTTCCAGAATCATGTTTTATTTTTTTAGGGTTCGTCATGTGTTCTTAGGAAAATTCGAAATTCCTTTATGTTTTGGAATATGATTTGGATTATTGAGTGTTTTTCCATGTTTTGATCTGTTTTAACTCTTAGAAATTTTCGAAAACTGTTATTAGATCAACAGATAAAAATTTTCGAAATATTTGATAAAATTAGATCAGCAGTAAAATAGGAAATTACATCTCAAAATCCCTAAGAATTCGAATTTTCAGTTATTTTCACAATAACAGCTGCTAACAGAAGGTTCGAGATCACTCTTAACGAGTCGAGACCAAGATTTCGACTCGAGACCAAAAGATTTCGACTCGAAATCATGAAGGTTTCAATTTTCACAACTCAAGACCAAGGTTCCGACTCGAAATCTCATTAAAATACGAGAACAACAGGAGATTGCGACTGAGATTTCGTATCGCAACCAGGTGGTTGCGACTCGAAACCTCATTATGGAGTCGAGATCTCATGAAAATTAAGTAATCGAGACCTCGAAATTTCGACTGAGGTTTCGACTGGCATTAGTGACTCGCAATCTGATGGTTGCGACTCGAGACCTTAATGACTCGAAACTTCATAATGATTCAAGATGAGTCGAGACCTTACTCGAGATCTCACTCGAGACCTCATAACTGAGTCGAGATCTCACTCGAAACCTAAGACTAACTCGAAATCTCAACCTTATTACTTTATTAGGACGTTTAGTGTGAACTAAAATAATTGGTTTTGTAATTAGATCATTAATCAGAATCAGATAATGTTTTACAAAACCAAAGTGGCTTAACTTTGGTGGGCTTCTGATGTATCACTTCTGGCCAAAGCTGATTTGATACATCTATTTATTGCTCAAGTATAATAAAAGCCATGTTGAGTATGCATTACAAACGTGAATGTCTTAATTTTTGGCCAAAGCTGATTTAATTCATTCATGTATAGCATTCTTAACACGTGCATAACTAAAATGATTGTCTCATTTCTGGCCAAAGCTGATTTGTCACGATTACTTTGCACATATGCTTAAATGATTACACTTCTGGCCAAAGCTGATTTGTCTTCGTTTAAGTAGAATTTTAACTAAGTCTATTATTTTGATGTTAGTAATAGGCATATCACAACTTCTTTATATAATGATCCTCACATTAATGATCCTTCATTAATCTTATGATCATTTTGTCTGCCTTAATTTTAAGTACCATAACTTTACTCACTATAACTTTCTTCTATAAATCAATATCTCACCCACTCTAATTCTTAAACCTAAAATGTTTTACTGTATTTAAAGTTTCTATAAGAATTAGCTCTTAAATTAAATCCTTGATGATCTCTTAAGACACGATAATCCTACTGCTCTCTTCTGATAAAGGTACTACAGAAGAAAAGTAGAGCATGATAAATAGGACAAATCGAACACGATGTCTCTTATGATAATCAAGAACTCACTAACATAATTGTTGTCACTAAAAGATTATTCCAGATTAAGTTTTCCTAAGACTAATCTATTATCTGTGGAATAATCACAAGAACTCCTACGATGCATGCCTTCATTTAAAATTCTAAACTATAAAGTTAACTGATATATGTGAATACATTATAATGTATAATACCATGTCCCATAAAGTTAAGGGCTTACGCATGGAAATAAGTACATTTTTCCAGTACATTACATACTAAGATTTTCACTTGTACAATTTGATGCCTTATAAATTGTCACACCCCCAAAATCCACCTGCGGAGTACTACCGCCTGGAGGCGTGACTGACCAGGATCCAGCCACCAATCATATTGAACAAGCAAATAAGCAGTTATAAAAATTCAACCAATACAATTGGTGTCCAAACAAAACATAGTTTAAGTTGCAAGCGGAAGCATAACGTTTAAAACCAAAACATAAGTTTAATTGTTTCAAAGTTTAACATGGCACACAGCTGTCCATGTCCCACAACGACTCTCTTCCATGCAAGCTCCAGTTAAGTACCTATTGTCCTGCAAAGCATGTAGTAACGAGTCAACAACAAGTTGAGTGAGTTCACGGTTGGGTGTTCGTTTTAAGTTGTTTCCAAAAACAGTTTCCTTTATCTGGCATCCTGCCGTGGGGGTTACCTCATAGTTAAAAACGTGACTTGTTTATTCCCGGTTACTCTGGCAATCCAGCCGTGGGGGCTACCCCGTGTTAGTTATCTGGCATTTCGGCCGTGGGGGCTACCCCATGTATACACTAGACTCGTTACCATATCGACTGCTGACTGTAGTCATGTTTATGTGCCCTGAAACTGTCAATGTCTATCATCATTGACGTGCCCCAGATCCATTAGTTCACGCCCGTCCTCTGCGGCACGGTGTGAGGTTTGTCAGACCTAAATAGCGCTATCTAACTAATGACCCGCTCGCCATTGGCCCGGCGATTAAGTCGATATAAAAAGGAGGGACTTCGTGATAGAGTTTTGGTCTAGTACGAGTTATCTGTCCGTGAGGACGAGGAATTACATTCCTGAACCATTGCTGTCCTACCCAAGGAGGACGAGGAACCCATGTTCCTTAACCCCAATTCCCGACCCCTGGGAATCCCATGCTTTGTAGAGTGTGTGAACTCACCTTGGTTTGCTCGGCAGATACACAGAAAAGTCAATCAAGCAATATTGTGGTCACTCACGTCCTATCATAGTTGTATCATACAAATCAGGTTCGTATTCAAGTAGTACACGTATGTTTCTAGCACATTGCATTCAAGTATCATTCATGGCAGCCCAAACAACATTCACATTCAACAGTAACACATAAGGCCCATACGTTCGGCCCAACTACTTAGGCCCGTAATAGTATGCAAGTTCAAATCAGTGTGTACATGCATGTAGTCTCGAGTTGTAGCCTACAAGATCTCGAGTCGCAACGGAGGAGGCCTCGGGTTATGCACGTATTGGTCTCGAGTCGCAACCGGACTCGCAACCATGGTCTCGTATCAAGCTTCCTTGTGTTGATGTTGCATGGTCTCGAGCCGAGACTAGGGTTATCGACTCGCAACCTGTGTCGCAACACGCGGTCTCGAGTTGACATGAGGTGGTCTCGAGTCGAGACCAGGGGTCTCGACCCCCAACAATTGTTGATTCTGCACAGTTGTACTATCCAATGGAAATTTGATTTCATGACACAATGTACTATCCAACCACAATCCTTAAACATGTTTCTTTGTTTATTACTTACCAAAAATGGATCAAACAAGCATTTTCAAATGTTCATAACATGTTCATATCATCTTCAAGTTGTTCTTCATGTATTCAAATAGTTCATCATCATCATTCGTATAAGCCTTAATCAAACGAAATCGTGAACAACAACTTATCAACATCTATGATATCAACACAATAAATCACCCTAATAGTAAGCTTTCGGTTCTTAACACAAGAGTATACAATCCGATTTATATGAACATTATCTAACATACATATGCAAGCCGATTTCATGAACATCAACAACCATGGTTTAAATCACATTTAGACACAAGACATCATGAGTTCATTATGCCACATATCCGAGATCAAAACATGTTAGCCGATTATCACCACCATACACATCCGAGAATATGATAAAGCCATAATCATACATTTTTCCACTTATTTAAACATGGAGACAAGCATTCAATCATCAAGCACACAAAATACTTAATACATGGTAAAGCACTAACCGATTGGGTTCTCTAAGTGTGAGGGTATGAAGAGTTGATGAGTGAGCTTCCGAATGGTGATCCCAAGCTCGATCCGAGAGTCCTAGTGTCACCGGTTTGATCCGAGAAGAAGAAGGAGAGGTGATGTTGAGACTTAGGGTTTAATGGTTTCTAGAGAGAGAGTAGGGGAGTGTGTGTGTTGCCCAAAAGATGATAGTGTTGGTTAGCAACAAGGATATATACTAGCTTCAAGTGGTGCACCCTAATGGGTTCTCGAATAGGCTAAGGGGTGCGTGGCCCAAACCGGCCCAACTGTTACTGTTCACTCGAGACCGCATGGTCTCGAGTCGGGTCCTTGTGTCTCGGTTCATACTAATACACACATACTATACATATAAGCATACATATATCACATAAAGGTTCACTTATCATTAATCACACAAGTTAACTAGTCACATAACGTTCAAGCAAGTAACATCGAGATATAACGAAAGGTTCTAAATTTCGAGTTGTCACATAAATCAACTATAACACTCAAAAGTAACAAAGGAAAATGAGTGTGTTGGTAAGCAACATATGTACAAAGAAATAAATGTTTGAAACTGGAAAATAAGATGTTATTCACCTTACAACCACTGAAACCTTAAAAGAGGATTACTCTAAGGTCCATAGTCAAAATACAATTACAAAATCCCAACTCTAAGGTTCTCCAAGGGAGAATCCCACTGCATAATTATGCCATTAGACTAGGCATAAGCAACGAGACTATCCATTATTCAAAAGAACAGTTGGATAAATTAATTAGGTAGTCACTTACTAATGATATTTAAGTCTGCTAATTTTAATATTCCAATTAACACATGATTAGTTGACTTTAGTTCCATATGTTTCCTTACTAGAATTCAGTAAATAACTAACATGAGAGTTAGTGACAAAATTAAACGTTAAGGCTATAAGAACCATAATAAGCAGTCTTCTAACAATGTTTTCCGATACCTTATATATATTCTGAAGATTAGTCAGAATATAGTATCATAATTAAGCAGTGTTATGAAGGTTGTGAGGTTTGCATAGTCAACATAAAGTCACACTTACCTTAAACTCTCATCTTATTTGTTCTAAATATCTGGATTGAAACATTACTAAGATAAAACTAGATGATGCCTTACACTTCCACAACTTTTGTCATCATGCAAATGAGAATTTGACAAAAGGAAAATGAGACTTATAAATTTCATCCATTATAACCGAAATTCATGAGAAATCATGACATGGTTAATGAGGATGATTTTTCTTTTCATCTAATCTCATTCTAAGTGATTTTAAATCATGACGTTAAAGCCCTAAAATATGACTTGGCTTAAGGAATAAGTATGGGTCCATCATAAGTCATTCATTGACATTCGTGAAACTTTGAATGTTCAGGCATAATTCATTTATCATTTAAAGACTATCTACTTGTATCTAAATGTTTTCGCATATGGCCCACGGTCTTAGAAGAAATCTATTCATATATATACTTAATAGGATTTCTATTAGATATGTCCCTGAATTTTCTTATGATATCTGGACATTAAGAAAATCCAATAAAGTCTAACATATATATGATAGGTTCTCACGTCACGTACCTCATTGAAATTTATCTTGTAGCATTTCTAGAGATAAAGATTAGTGGGAGCATAAAGTATCTTAATAATAACTTGAAATAGTTGCAAGAGGTGGGGGAGTGAAATTTTCACATTACCTCGATTTGCACCTCTTGTACAAGACACCGCTCCATCCTGACATTGTTCTATCAAAACTTGTCTCCTTAAAATATAATGCTACACTTACAAAAGTTTCATTGTTGCTTAACTGTGGGTACACATAGATTTCTTACCTAAACTAATATAATCCTCAACAAGAGAAATCACAACGACTAACGTCATTAATTTGTTTTTCTCTATTAGAATTTTCCGGTCGTTAAATATTGACCCTAAGCATGCTGAGTTCCTAAAGATTTATAAGGTCAGTGGGAGCAGTCAAAGTCCTTATCATGACTTGCAAGGAATACAAGAGGCGGGGGGAAGAGTGTCATTAAATTTCACTCCGAATTTAACTCCGATTACACCTCTTGCACCCCATACTGCACCAACTCTTACAAACTTAGAATCCTGAAAATGGTAGCAACTTAACCAAGAGCTAATCCATAAAATTGAAACTTTTAAAACCCAATAATCAACTCAGGAGGTCATCTAGGTTTAAAAACCTACTAACTTTGATGATTACATAACCTCCCTAACTGAAGTTGAAATGGATTTTGGAAAAGTTTACTGATCCTATCTCTTCAAATTAAGCCATTAGCTTTAATCAATCTTCTAAATGGAATAAAACAGTTTTCTAGTAAAACTGATTTTATGTGTTCATATAACGTTTGGGATTTGATCGAATTACCTAAGAGTGTTCATAACTAAACCAAATCCTGATATAAGCGTTAAAACACGAAGAGGCATGATTGATTGTCAAAGGTTATACTTAGGAAGAGATAAATTATCAAAAATTTCTTTGAGGATTATCACTGTTCTAGTAGCTTATAATAGTTTAAAGCTACATTAGATGAACATTAAAAACAATTTTCCCTAACAATTGGCTGACATATTTACATGTTCATTAGACAACAACCTGAAAGTTCCAAACTGAAGGTTAAAGAACACTTTATTTGAAAGTCAATAAAATCCATGTATGGGTTAATGCAAACACCATACTGTGATGAAATCTTAACGTAATTATTTTCATCAAGAATCAAGTGGATTAATGTACCTACCTCAAGATGAGTGGGAGCAACTAAATTAAACTTGTCTATATAGATGATATTCTTTTGACAAGTATATGTTACATAAGTCAAAGCATTGTTAACACAAACTTTGATACAATAGATCTCAGAGATATCTCTTACGTGATAGATATCATAACATGCCGAGATAGACCCAATGGGACATTAGTTATGTTCCATAAGTTTAACATTAAATGGGTCTTTACATATGTAACAAACAATATTGCTCTTCCTTTAGAGGATAATAGGATAAATGATATTATTTATTTACGCTTCATTAATTAGAAGCCTTATGTAAGTTCAAGTCTATACTCGTTTAGATATTACTCACATTGCAACACACTAGATATGTCTAGATTAATGTGAAGCATCTAATGGAGTATTACAATATCTTTAAAAGAAACGAGAGGCTATAACTTAAAGAAGAACTGAGAACACAAACCGGTTGATTACTCTAGCTTTGTAATATTCAAAGATGACAAAATGTAATTTCGGGTATATCTTTACGTCAGCAGACAAAACCTATCTCATGGAGGAGTCATAATGGATTGATATCAACAACCTAAGTTATAACGACATAATATAGTCACTAAATGTTGTTGGAAATTTATCAGTGGACTCATAAGTTTATTAACTCCATATAATTAGGTAGCGTTTGGTATGCAGGAATGAGATGTGGAATGGAATGGACCATTGCGAAGTAATGAAGAAAAGAGTGTTTGGTTGGTCAATGGAATGGAATCGTCCATTCCAAAATGCATTCCATTCCCTCAAAATCATTCCATCCAGCCCCCTGTTTTTTTTTCCATTCCATTCCTTCTTCACCCTTCATTAACAACACCACAACCAACCACCGTTGCCACCACCCACCACCACCGTCATCCGCCGCCGTCACCCACTTCCGCCGCCACCCGTCGCCACCTCCCACCGCCGCCACCCACCTCCGTCCCTGCCACCGCCATCGCCGCCACCCACCGTCGCCGCTTCCACCTCTGATCACCACCACCACCCACCTTTGATCATCGTCGCTGCCACCTTCGATCACCGCCGTCGTCGCCACCAACCTCCGCCACCACCCACTGCCACCGCCGCTACCACCTGCGACCACCGTCACCGCCGCTACCACCTCCGACCACCGCAGTCACCCACCACCACCACCGCAGTCACCCACCACCACCACCGCGATTAGAGTAAAGTGGAGGTTAAAGGGTTAGACTTTTACACAACCTAATTACTCTCATAACATCAAATCGCCCCCTCTCCTATACCGGTTACCCTTTATCGGTTCTCTTATCACCATCATTAGATTGCACCCTAAGGAGGAACCAGATCAAGCTGACAATCATGTCAAATCTTATTGCTGCGTCTACATCTAGATTCTCTGCTGGCCTGTACTACTGCAATCAGGTATGTTATTCATGTTTTTCATTATGCCTAAAACAGAACTGATCAACAGTAGAAGCTATCGGATCATACAACTCAGTTTCACATAAAGATCATTTTACTCGAAACGGGGAAGATGAGTAAAATGGTGAGTCATCTCTTTTATTTTAATTTTTTAATTGTTTAGAGGGTAATTTAGTTATTTCAAACACATTTAACTGAGAAATTTAACACATGTTAGTTATAAGAATCACATGAGTTCAAAAATTGCAACCAACCATTGTAACGCTATAACTATTGAAGTCTGGGGACCAACTCTGCAATATCTGCAAACCATGTGGACCAACCAGACATTAAATTCTTTTTCTTTCTCTTTGACTATGTGTACTCAAGCGGCATATAGCGCCGCATCCACCCAAAACGCTCCATAGCGCCTGGGAACACCGGCCCCCAGGGCGCTGTGGGTTCAAAATTCTGATTCTCGCGAAAGACATAACGGTTTGAAAATGGTTGGGGATTATGAATGTTACCTTTAAAACGGTAATATTCTTAAATATTTACTATTTCTTAAACAAACCAGCTGGGGTAGCCCAGTTGGCCACCAACACCCACCTCTTACCAAGAGGTACCGGGTTCGAACCTTGGGGCGAACAAAGTAATCTCAAGGGTCGGCTCGGCAAGGGTATTTACTGCCAGGCTCAGGCTTGTCGGGTGGCGGCCTGGGAGGGGTTATCCCCTCCGCGGTCAGGGGTACCATGCATTACCCTTTTTTTTTACTATTTCTTAAACAACTTAAACCTTTATATAACCTTTTGTCACACCCCAACCGATGGCGGAAACATCGGGATGAGACGAAGTGTGTATAGATTGCTCGAGACTTCATAACACTATGTGACAATATTTAATTAAATTCAAATTTCATAATTCATTGGTTTCCAATACAAGGAAATCAAATAACATCAAGTTCAAAGGAAAATACAATACAACATAATCAAAATTGATCCAACGATTAAACCTAAACGTCTATGTGTGTATCTAGGTATCAACGCTACTTCATTTCATAGCATCATCATCAACCTGTAACATGTTAAAATAAAAGTCAATGCAAAAGCAAAGGCGAGTACACAAGGTTTAAATAGTATAGCATAAGTATAAAGCATTTTACTCAAATCCACATGGCAATTTGTATACGAGTTAGTTAACATACATAACATCACGTTTAAACCCAAAGTGTCCGCTAGTATTTAGTATGTGGCATCCCTCACCACAAAGGTGAGGAGATTGTTATGTATAATAGATAGCATCCCTCGATACCAAAGTAATCGAGACCGTATAGTATAACCCTTAACAAACCCCCGACGGGTGGTGCGCTATTCCTATAACGTTATATTTGTTAAGAGCGGGTAAACATTGTAATGGCTTATAGCATGTATCATCAAGTATAACAAGTAGCATGTATGTTGGATTGAGTTTGTAAGTATGTATAAGTGTGTGATAGGTGTATGTTTTGTATGGTAACATGTTACAACCCAAAAGTGGTTTAAAAACATAAATGGGTCGAGTGTACTCACAATATTGCATATACTTTCCGATTATCCAATGTGAGGAAGTAGACGAGTTTAGACGGTTGAATGTGTGGAGGCTAAATTTCAAGTATGTTTAGAGTCGAGATTCGGACTTAGATTCACAGAATGACAAAGTATGTATTAGGAAAATATTCACTATGGTATTAGCACTTGTCTTGACACTATGGTAATCCTTAAGGATTATATGTGATTCCATAGGTCCAAAACCTATTAGAATCGTGACAAGGAACTATACACTTAGTGAGAAACTTATTAACTTGGTAGTAGATTTATATAATCACTATCAAGGGTTCGGTTTATAATATATACATAATTATACTATATACATAATAATAATATATACATATTAATAATTTAGTTAGCCACGTAGGAGGCGGGAGGTTAAACCTTCCACTTGGTTACCTCTTGGTGCCATATAAATTATGTAGGAGGCGGGAGGTTAAACCTTCCACTTGGTTACCTCGATTATTATGTTAATATATAGGTTATGTAAGAGGCGGGAGGTTGAACCTTCCACTTAGGAACCTCATAAGTATGTTCATGAATTAAAGGTAAAATTATACTAAACAAAACATCAAGTGATGTGTGGACTTGTATGTAAGTTAGCCTATGCTAACCAAGTAGTCACACCATCTTCAAGTTCAAGACTTGGCACCACTTGTGAGTTAAAAACTCTATTAAAACAGAAAGTTTAGAGTGTTTAGACACTCTTATTAAGTGTAAAACAATCTTGGTTTGGCTTTACTAATCATACAATAGACTAGAAGCATAAGAACACAAGTTTGTTTGAAGTATACAAGAGTTTAAGAAAGTTTCAAAACAAAACAGAAAGTTTATGGACATTTTCAGGGCAATTCCAGGTCTGATTTCTCCCAGGAGAAGTCAAGGAATCGAACCCCATGATTATACAAGCAAGTAGGAAAAAGAATCAAGTAATTTGGTTGAGTTTTGAGCAAGTTATGCTCATTTTTGTAAGAGGTGGTGAATCTACTCGAACATGAACTTTCAGCTGCGATTTTGAGAGAGTTATGGGAGGATTTTTAGGTGTTTGGCAATTGTAATGAAGGCTATAGATCTTGTATTTATAGATGGAAGTGGTAGGTGGTGATCTATATGGGTCAAATGGCTGCAAAAATGGCTGCAAGATGGAGAAAATTCTGCATTTTCGTTCATAAATAGTTGCTGATGAATAGTACCCTGCAGGGTACTATTCACGCTAGTTTTTTTTTTTTTTTAAATACTATGGATTAAAACAAGCATTTTTTATAAAAGAGACCTATACTAAAACCATTTCTAAAAATTATTAAAAATTCTTTTGTAGAAAAATTATTAGAAAAATAATTTTTCTAATAATTTTTCTTTGTATAGTTTTTCGGTTTCTTATAAAAATCTTGTGTTTATCCATTAATAATGTGATAAAACAATGTATTACCATTATGATTAACGCCTCGAAAAGTAAAATACAAATATGAAAATACGAGGCGTTACAGTCTCCCCTAGTTTAGGAAATTTCGTCCCGAAATTTATTCAGAAGGAAGACTTGAAAGGGTTTTAGCAAACATAAGAGGATTGTTTAAAATTGAGGCATTGGAGTTTGAGACAACAGAGTATAATTGAGGTATAAGGGTAAACGATTGATCTAATAACGATCATGAGTATAAGAATAACATAAGTGTTGGATAGATGAACGCAGTGTATTTAGAATGAAGTCTCGTCGTGAATAATCGGATATAATGCGTTGTGAGTTGTCTAAGGTTGTATTCGGTGTCATGTTACATTCTGTGTTTTATCATACTTAGTAGTACACTCTATGGTTCTCATGAGCCAATCACTATAATCCCGTGTGCACCCGTGATTATATTGATCGTCGCATGATCTGCACAGCTTGTACTTGTTATGTATGAATTAGGGTATACATTATAAAAATTTTTAGAATGTGCATGTGTATAAGAATAAAGTATGTAAGCAAGTCCATGCTTAACTATGTATAGGACCCATGTAAACGAATCACTCGGATCACGCTCGCGTATGGGTACAAAGGTATGAATCACGAGTATGAATGAAAGTATGAGCATAAATATGTTTATTCTCGTAAGTATGAGCATAGACATAAAACGTACGAGTAGTATGAGTATATGTATAAGCATGAAACGTATGAATATAAATACGAGCATAAGTCTAAAATGTATTGTTATGAGTATGAGCATGAGCGTGAGTACGACTACTAATGATTGCGTGTATAGTATTAATTGAAACGTGGCAAATTTAAGCACGTAAAACAATCATGAAAATTTATGATGTGAACAAATTATATTTGAAACACGTCATGTAATGGGTCAATTTCAGGCTCAAAATTATCAGGTAGTGGGGGTAGTGGATCCAATTGCATACGAGCAGCTAACAGGCTTTCTAACTGTTAATTTCTTTCCGTTAGTTCTTGTACTTGTCGTAGTAATTCTTGGTTCTGATTGTTTAACCTATCCATTTCAACTACCATTTGATCTGGATGTAGATCCATTTGAGGCACCATACTTGGGCCTGCTACATCAGTTGGTGGTAGTTGTTCTACTTCATTCATTAGTGCTAGGAAAGATTGTGGCAAAAGTAGATCCGGTTCTAACTGTTCTTGGAGCATCATGCTTTCATCAAACAATTCATCTTGCGTCATTGGAGCCTCCTTGAAGACTAAGGGTGAGAGGCCTTGTGAAACGTTTGATGCTAATGGTTGGAATATGTTAGTAGTAATGGGTTCCTGGGTGTATGACAGCTGTGATAGCATGTCATGACGGTAAAAAGATGGTGGAGGAAATTGCAACCATGATTGTTGTAGATTTTGTGTGGGGGTACTGTCTAAGATAAATGGAGCTTTCTCCGACTGAGATAGTTGAGTCGGTGCATGGCCAAGAGTAGGGGTTAGCTTAATATTGTTACAATTCACAATCCCAGGTGCCTTTGACGGAGATAATCCTTGGATAACCTGGTCACTTAAGGAACCTAAGGATTTTGCTATTCTTGTGACATAAGATCCTCCCATGAGACTTCTCAGGGAACCGGTTTGTTGACTAGAAAAATAAGCAGCAAGTTCGCGGGCAATATTGCAAGGAACTTGCTCAAAAATACTGTACAGATAGAAGACTTCAGTTGAACGAACCCTTTGTTGATAAATCTTGCGCCCCGTGATAGTGTTGGATAAAACGTGGTGCATATACCTATAACGAGGGTCTTCGAAGTTCATAGAATGATTGTAGCTGCACCATGTTTTTGATGTATGGTGTTGCCAATATTTTCTCATTCCCATATAGGAGAAGAAGGTTAATGCCCTCGTAAAAATGGGTTGATTAACTTCCTCATTGGTATAAATACCCAGACGAACTGCGAATTCTGATAATGACATGTTATGAGGTTGTCCACAAAGCCGAAAATGAATGGATACTTCGGTAAGGTTTTTATTAGGTTGGTAATAGAAAGTGGACAAGAATTTGTATACCAGTTCATCATATGATGGCTCTAAGATGTCGAAGAAACGGCGCCATGGTGTATTGTGTGGTAGTAGTCTTGCCAGTGAACCAGTGGGGTCAACCATTCCTATTTGATGCCAATCAATGCCGCTAATGGTAAAAACTTCGAGATTCTTGAGTTTCTGATACTTCTCACTAGTGGGTAGGTCAGCAAACCGGAGGAATGGGTGAGTTCATGCTGCACTTGAGGATTCAACATGTGCTACTGGGAAGTATGCCATTTGAATATTGGGTTTAAGTGGTGAGTTTCTCCGGCGGGTGTGTGGGTGATATGTAGTTTAAGAAGGTGTTGCGGTGATGTGAGGAGGTAGAACGGTTTGGTTTTTTTTTTATAGATCGTGCAATTCCCGTAAAACCTGGAAATGTTGTATGATGAGCCGCAAAGGTGCTACCAAAAGTCTAGGCTCACAATGATCGATAAGATGGAAACGCGGACTCCAATCAATTACCGAGAAATCAGGAGCCGAAAAGAAAATCGGCGACGATAAGTTTGAAAAAGGACGCAGTGATTAATCAAAATATTTTAACAAATGATTTGTTGGTGTTGAAAAGCGTCTTTGGTAAAATGATCGTATAATATCTATAAGATCTTATAAGTATATGAGAATGAAAGTCTTTAGTATGGGGATATAACGTGAGTGTGTGTTTTAGTGATTAAGTAGAATATGAAGTTTATGGGCAAGAGAATCATTTGACCGATTAAATTGATAGGTAGCATCTTGTAAGGTTTTGAAATTTGAGTATTAAAACGTTTTAAGACATGATTAAGAATTTCGTGCATATGAGTTGAGTGATCATAGGTTGCAGGATAGGAAGTATGCTTGGTGAAACAATGTACTTTGTATATGTACACGTATGTATTTTGAATAATGATAAATAATTTAGGTATAAAACATAATCGAGTTTGTATAATAAGATATTTGGAAGAACGTTTTGGTAACGATCACCTAGGTAAGGGAATCACCCCTAACTCGTTGGTGAGGTCGTTTTTAAGAAAGGGGAGTAGAGTTAATCGTCAAGGTAAGGAAGTCACTCCTATCTCGATGGTAGGTCCTCACTCGTCGTTACAAGGAATACGAATTTAAACTACATGAAATCATGTATATGTATAAATTTATGGAAAGGTTTAATATGATGTGTGTGTGTGAAGGAAAAAAATATATCGAAAGTAGATTCGAATTTGAAAGATTGCGTCGTATAAAATAAGTAGTAGAGCACCTGCTTGATTAAAATTTAGGATGGTTCCAACACGGAACTTTGACTAACCAAAGTGGTCGAAAAGTCTTTCGAGTTTGAGGAGCATGCTTTGGCCTAATAGGTGAAATACTCTTGCCGACAAGTCGGTTAACGGTATTTACCCTTCCAGTTACTACATGTCCCCAAATCAATTGAAATTTCGAGACTTGGCGGGATTAATGAAAATCAAAGAGTGGAACTAGTCGACAAGGTGCGGGTTTCACCCCTAACTTGGCGATTTAGCATCCTAAGTGTGGTTGGTACTCGTCGGGTCAAAAGTAAATTTTGACACTTTGACGAGGGTCCACTAGAATTTGAAATAGAAATTACCATTAAGTTGTTGATTTCACTCCTAGCTTAATGGTGCAATTTCGTGTAGTAATAGTTTAAGGTAGAATGAGAGTCGTTTACCAAATTGTGGGTTTCACGCCTATTTTGGTAAACTCGTCTCGTTTGTATAATATGAGTGTTGTCGAATTTAGAATAATCGAGTAAAATGTATGAAGAAAAGCGTATGTTGAAGATTAAACAAACAAATATAAACATGTCAAGAATAGCACATAATTAATGGGATAATAAAACAATTATTAACAACATAAGGATGATAAGCAGATGACTTATAGTAAGAAGTAATGAAGTTATTGTACATGTGTGTATATGTAACCAAAATGGAAATTTCACAAACTAGGCACCTAGCTCGGTTGGCTAGGCGCGCGAAAGGGTGTGGCCTAGACCCGAGTTCAATTCCGGGGACGGCCGATTTCACCATTTTTTTTTACACTTGAGGTATGTATGGTATAACTTATATATTGTTTAAATTAATTAATTGTACGGATAATGAGTAAATGACATATGTTCAAAATAATAATAACAAGTATAAGAACATAAAACATCTTGAGAAAATAACACGTAAAGGCATTTCATGAATAGCATATAAGGTATAGAATACTAAAACAAGCATTTAACACATGATAAAACAAGTATTGATACATAAGAATAGCATGTCAGGTATTAACACATAAGAGACGTTTCAAAATTAGCACATAAGGATGTTCCATAAGAGTAGCATGTGAAGCAAGTTTCAAGCAATACACAAAAATAAAGCTCTAAAACTATAGACTAGGTTAAAGCATTCCTACTTTTCCTAATTCCCTATAGTTATGGCTCTGATACCAATCTGTCACACCCCAACCGATGGCGGAAACATCGGGATGAGACGAAGTGTGTATAGATTGCTCGAGACTTCATAACACTATGTGACAATATTTAATTAAATTCAAATTTCATAATTCATTGGTTTCCAATACAAGGAAATCAAATAACATCAAGTTCAAAGGAAAATACAATACAACATAATCAAAATTGATCCAACGATTAAACCTAAACGTCTATGTGTGTATCTAGGTATCAACGCTACTTCATTTCATAGCATCATCATCAACCTGTAACATGTTAAAATAAAAGTCAATGCAAAAGCAAAGGCGAGTACACAAGGTTTAAATAGTATAGCATAAGTATAAAGCATTTTACTCAAATCCACATGGCAATTTGTATACGAGTTAGTTAACATACATAACATCACGTTTAAACCCAAAGTGTCCGCTAGTATTTAGTATGTGGCATCCCTCACCACAAAGGTGAGGAGACTGTTATGTATAATAGATAGCATCCCTTGATACCAAAGTAATCGAGACCGTATAGTATAACCCTTAACAAACCCCCGACGGGTGGTGCGCTATTCCTATAACGTTATATTTGTTAAGAGCGGGTAAACATTGTAATGGCATATAGCATGTATCATCAAGTATAACAAGTAGCATGTATGTTGGATTGAGTTTGTAAGTATGTATAAGTGTGTGATAGGTGTATGTTTTGTATGGTAACATGTTACAACCCAAAAGTGGTTTAAAAACGTAAATGGGTCGAGTGTACTCACAATATTGCATATACTTTCCGATTATCCAATGTGAGGAAGTAGACGAGTTTAGACGGTTGAATGTGTGGAGGCTAAATTTCAAGTATGTTTAGAGTCGAGATTCGGACTTAGATTCACAGAATGACAAAGTATGTATTAGGAAAATATTCACTATGGTATTAGCACTTGTCTTGACACTATGGTAATCCTTAAGGATTATATGTGATTTCATAGGTTCAAAACCTATTAGAATCGTGACAAGGAACTATACACTTAGTGAGAAACTTATTAACTTGGTAGTAGATTTATATAATCACTATCAAGGGTTCGGTTTATAATATATACATAATTATACTATATACATAATAATAATATATACATATTAATAATTTAGTTAGCCACGTAGGAGGCGGGAGGTTAAACCTTCCACTTGGTTACCTCTTGGTGCCATATAAATTATGTAGGAGGCGGGAGGTTAAACCTTCCACTTGGTTACCTCGATTATTATGTTAATATATAGGTTATGTAAGAGGCGGGAGGTTGAACCTTCCACTTAGGAACCACATAAGTATGTTCATGAATTAAAGGTAAAATTATACTAAACAAAACATCAAGTGATGTGTGGACTTGTATGTAAGTTAGCCTATGCTAACCAAGTAGTCACACCATCTTCAAGTTCAAGACTTGGCACCACTTGTGAGTTAAAAACTCTATTAAAACAGAAAGTTTAGAGTGTTTAGACACTCTTATTAAGTGTAAAACAATCTTGGTTTGGCTTTACTAATCATACAATAAACTAGAAGCATAAGAACACAAGTTTGTTTGAAGTATACAAGAGTTTAAGAAAGTTTCAAAACAAAACAGAAAGTTTATGGACATTTTCAGGGCAATTCCAGGTCTGATTTCTCCCAGGAGAAGTCAAGGAATCGAACCCCATGATTATACAAGCAAGTAGGAAAAAGAATCAAGTAATTTGGTTGAGTTTTGAGCAAGTTATGCTCATTTTTGTAAGAGGTGGTGAATCTACTCGAACATGAACTTTCAGCTGCGATTTTGAGAGAGTTATGGGAGGATTTTTAGGTGTTTGGCAATTGTAATGAAGGCTATAGATCTTGTATTTATAGATGGAAGTGGTAGGTGGTGATCTATATGGGTCAAATGGCTGCAAAAATGGCTGCAAGATGGAGAAAATTCTGCATTTTCGTTCATAAATAGCTGCTGATGAATAGTACCCTGCAGGGTACTATTCACGCTAGTTTTTTTTTTTTTTAAATACTATGGATTAAAATAAGCATTTTTTATAAAAGAGACCTATACTAAAACCATTTCTAAAAATTATTAAAAATTCTTTTGTAGAAAAATTATTAGAAAAATTATTTTTCTAATAATTTTTCTTTGTATAGTTTTTCGGTTTCTTATAAAAATCTTGTGTTTATCCATTAATAATGTGATAAAACAATGTATTACCATTATGATTAACGCCTCGAAAAGTAAAATACAAATATGAAAATACGAGGCGTTACACCTTTCATCCCCCTTATTTTTATACCAATCTATCTACCATCATTCTCTTCACTCCATATTTTATAAAAAAAAACTCAAGATTTTTATATCACTCTCTATACTAGGGGTGTGCATGGGTCGGTTTTGACCAAAAACCATAACCTCGATGTCGGTTATTGGATAACCATCACCATAACCAATCGATTATGGTGGTTATGGTTATTTGGTTTTGATGGTTATAGCGGGTCGGTTATTGGTGGTTAACCGTGCACTTAGCTTAGCTAAAAATAGCTAATTTTTTTTAACATGGAATAAATTGTTATTGCATATTTGTATATATTAGTATATTACATAGTATTAAAAAATACATATAATATATAATATTAACACCAATTATTATCGAATATCCAAATAAAATGATATGATACGTTCTATAAATTCAAATAAACATTCAACCAAAACCACAAAATGATATGAAAAATCATACGTACTAAAAATCTTCAGCCAAACTCATAAAATATTAAAAATATGGTGAAAAGTCTTAAATCATACAAAGATTTATTACATGTCGGTTTGGTTCGGTTATGGTGGGTATGGAAAAAATGATAATCATAACCGATCCGCTACTTTCGGTTTTCAAAAAAACCATTAACCGACCCACCGGTTTTTTATTTGGTTTAGGGTTTTTCGGTTCGGTTTTGTCGGTTAATTCGGTTATGGTTCGGTTAATTTGGTTTTTTGCACACCCCTACTCTATACCATGTATCCCTACAACCGGGATTTCGTTCCTCCGTTCCTCCGTGATCACGTAGAGGACACGTCAGCGCACATCAGAAACGGGATGTGGTGCAAAAACGAGGGGTTTGGGACGTGGCGTGGAAGAGTGGGCTTTATTCTACACGTGACACACAGTTTTTGTTATTATTTTTATTATTTAAAACTATAAAAAAAATTAAAATACCTATGTAAAATAAAAAAAAGATTACATAAATAAAATAAAAAGAAGATTACATAATTTAAATAAAAAAAGACTACATAAATTTAAAAAAAAAAAGGAAAGCTAGAAAACCAAAGCTTAAAAAACCAAAACTAAGTACGATATTTTGCCTTTATATCTTCTTTCAGTTTCTCGTAAATTGCCACCTCTTCAGCATCAAGGTGGTCGATTTTCATAGCGAGCAATTTCATATCCAATTTCCTTTCCTTGTGCTTGAAAATCTTCAGTGCTTTCATTTTTGAGTGTTTCTTTCTTGTTGAATGTTGTTGTTGACCGTTGTTGAATGTAATGTTTCATTCTATTCTCACATGACAACCAAACAAGACATGGAATGGTAATGATCCATTCCTTTACCCCATCCATTCCATTACCTCGTCCATTCCATTCCCCCGTCCGTTCCATTACCCCATACCAAACAGACCCTTAATGTGTTGAAGACTTATTGTGATAAAGTCAGCTACCATGTCTCCTTGAACAGTAACAGTTCGGGAGGTGCTGCTTAAATTTCGATACACAATTAATTATTCGTTTATGAACGAATTAAGGAAACTAAGTCTTTGTATCGAATACATTCATGATATGCTTAAGGATCCTATAACTGAAGGGCTATTACCCATAAGTCTTATTAAGAGAGCTCATAGACGGGTTTTAATTGATGGTCGTGCACAACTGCATATCGTACTATGAATGACTAAGTATTAGTTAATTTTCCTCATCAGTTTGATGTTGTATGTCTCTAAGAATACGTTAAACCGGTATAATGACATATAGACAAATAATGTTACAAATCAAACAAAGGGCTTATGCGTATTTTGATCATAACGATTAGGTTTTAAATTGAGGCTATAGTATGACTAATGGGGGTCCTGGGTTGCATAATGATTCAACGGTTGTATTTCTCTGCTATAGTTCTTGGTTTAAGGCTAAAATGAGTGTTAACTCCTGATCATGCTTATCTAATACTCATAGTAAATGATTACTCGGCTAAGTGGGAGAATGTAAGATTAAATATATTATCATGTTATATTTAATCTAGTAGCCATTATAATCATTTACATTATATAGATCAAAATATATAACAACCTATTAAATAATTAGTTGGTAATTGTTGGTGGGCCATATTACCCTTATTAACTAATTAGGGTTTCCTCTTGGGTGCATATATAAGGAGAATAATGTGGAGGTTAAAGGGTTAGACTTTTACACAACCTAATTACTCTCATAACATCAAATCGCCCCCTCTCCTATACCGGTTACCCTTTATCGGTTCTCTTATCACCATCATTAGATTGCACCCTAAGGAGGAACCAGATCAAGCTGACAATCATGTCAAATCTTATTGCTGCGTCTACATCTGGATTCTCTGCTGGCCTGTACTGCTGCAATCAGGTATGTTATTCATGTTTTTCATTATGCCTAAAACAGAACTGATCAACAGTAGAAGCTATCGGATCATACAACTCAGTTTCACATAAAGATCATTTTACTCGAAACGGGGAAGATGAGTAAAATGGTGAGTCATCTCTTTAATTTAATTTTTTAATTGTTTAGAGGGTAATTTAGTTATTTCAAACACATTTAACTGAGAAATTTAACACATGTTAGTTATAAGAATCACATGAGTTCAAAAATTGCAACCAACCATTGTAACGCTATAACTATTGAAGTCTTGGGACCAACTCTGCAATATCTGCAAACCATGTGGACCAACCAGACATTTAATTCTTTTTCTTTCTCTTTGACTATGTGTACTCAAGCGGCATATAGCGCCGCATCCACCCAAAACGCTCCATAGCGCCTGGGAACATCGGCCCCCGGGGCGCTGTGGGTTCGAAATTCTGATTCTCGCGATAGACATAACGGTTTGAAAATGGTTGGGGATTATGAATGTTACCTTTAAAACGGTAATATTCTTAAATATTTACTATTTCTTAAACAAACCAGCTGGGGTAGCCCAGTTGGCCACCGACACCCACCTCTTACCAAGAGGTACCGGGTTCGAACCTTGGGGCGAACAAAGTAATCTCAAGGGTCGGCTCGGCAAGGGTATTTACTGCCAGGCTCAGGCTTGTCGGGTGGCGGCCTGGGAGGGGTTATCCCCTCCGCGGTCAGGGGTACCATGCATTACCTTTTTTTTTTTTTACTATTTCTTAAACAACTTAAACCTTTATATAACCTTTCATCCCCCTTATTTTTATACCAATCTATCTACCATCATTATCTTCACTCCATATTTTATAAAAAAAACTCAAGATTTTTATATCACTCTCTATACTAGGGGTGTGGATGGGTCGGTTTTGACCAAAAACCATAACCATAACCTCGATGTCGATTATTGGATAACTATCACCATAACCAGTCGATTATGGTGGTTATGGTTATTCGGTTTTGATGGTTATAGCGGGTCGGTTATTGGTGGTTAACCGTGCACTTAGCTTAGCTAAAAATAGCTAATTTTTTTTAACATGGAATAAATTGTTATTGCATATTTGTATATATTAGTATATTACATAGTATTAAAAAATACATATAATATATAATATTAACACCAATTATTATCGAATATCCAAATAAAATGATATGATACGTTCTATAAATTCAAATAAACATTCAACCAAAACCACAAAATGATATGAAAAATCATAAGTACTAAAAATCTTCAGCCAAACACATAAAATATTAAAAATATGGTGAAAAGTCTTAAATCATACAAAGATTTATTACATGTCGGTTTGGTTCGGTTATGGTGGGTATGGAAAAAATGATAATCATAACCGATCCGCTACTTTCGGTTTTCAAAAAAACCATTAACCGACCCACCGGTTTTTTATTTGGTTTTGGGTTTTTCGGTTCGGTTTTGTCGGTTAATTCGGTTATGGCTCGGTTAATTTGGTTTTTTGCACACCCCTACTCTATACCATGTATCCCTACAACTGGGATTTCGTTCCTCCGTGATCAAGGGGCGACCCGAACCAAACGAACGCTCCTAACCAACCCGTTGCTCTAGTTCCCACCCTACCAACCTCCTATGGAACTAGGTTTGTCGAGTATAATTACAACCAAACCGGGTCCATGAACCTCTTGAACCAACCCCTCTTATGGGACACAAACCAATACGGTTGGAATCCAAACTTCAACATGGGAGGTTACGGCTCATCACAAGGTTTCGGCTTGTTACAAAACGAGCCCGACTTCGTCCCGGAGACACAACCGGATGAGGAGGAGTCGGAGACACAACCGAGACACCATCAAAACAAACTAAACAGAACAAACGGGTGTCACATGAAAAGAAAGAAACAACCGAGATCCGGGCGAAAAACATGCAACCATGGGATGATGAAGAGGTGTACGCGTTAGCCCAAGCTTGGGTCGACGTATTAGAGGATCCTGCTATTTGTAATATTTTTATAGACCTTTTTTATTTTTTATTTTATAATTTATACATATAGTTTATTTGTTAAAATTTGTACTTATTATTTTTTTTGTATTTATTTTAGCAAACAACAAATAAAATTGAGTTTTGGAAACGAATCCGAGCATTCTTCTTTGCCAGCAACCGGATTCAATATCGGGCAAGCGGACCGATATCAACAACAAATTCGCAAGATTTCAATCGATTTATCAACGTCAAAGAAATGGTTGGAAAAACGGTGAGAGGGACGAGGATATAATCCAGTTGGCTGTAACAGAATATCAAGCGGTACGGGGGAATTTCCCATATATGAGGGTTTGGAAGCTTTTTTTTGTAATAGCTCTAAATGGGCCAACGTCCCTATGACGGTAGGAACTTATTTAGCTAGGTCGAGAAATAGAAGGCCTACAAAGAAGTTAAAAACCTCCGAGACGGGTGAACTTGAAACGCCAACGTCCGACGCTCAAAACGTTGACTTAAATGATGTTAATATGTTATTTACGGGGGAAGAATGGGCGGATGAGCACGAGACGGAGCTACCATGACCACCCGTTAGAAGAAGCAGTTCAAAATCGAGTAGACCGGGCATCGTCGAGGGGATCCGACTTGAGTAATGAGTTTTCCGATATGAACCAACGCCTTCAAGACATAGGTGACCTCGGGGATCAACGTATGCAAGAGAACCGGGAAGTGGTCGAGCTTATGAGGGATAGACAATTTGAGAGAGACTTTGAGTTTTACTCGAATCCGCACGACCACCTAACTGGAAATGTGTTGGAAATGGCTCTAGAACGAAAGGCGATTATCGAAAAAAATATGGACTTTGAGTTTTAGAGTATTTTTAATTTTATTGTAATGTTTTTTTTAATTGTTGTAATGTTTTTTAATTTAATGAAATTTTATTTGTTTTTTAATTTTATAAATAAAGAGATTAAATAAACAATTAAAAAAATAACAATTGTGTAATGATTGGTAGACGGCTCCATCCAGTACACACCCGTGTTATATAATCCCGTAACCTTTAACATTTCCCTTTTTTGCCATTTGTCATGTAACCCCCCTAAGACTCTACGGTGGGAAGGAGCTTGAAAATTGGGCGTTATCCGACACGTAGAGGACACGTCAGCGCACATTAGAAACGGGATGTGGTGCAAAAACGAGGGGTTTGGGACGTGGCGTGGAAGAGTGGGCTTTATTCTACACGTGACACACAGTTTTTGTTATTATTTTTATTATTTAAAACTATAAAAAATTAAAATACCTATGTAAAATAAAAAAAAAGATTACATAAATAAAATAAAAAGAAGATTACATAATTTAAATAAAAAAAGACTACATAAATTAAAAAAAGGAAAGCTAGAAAACCAAAGCTTAAAAAACCAAAACTAAGTACGATATTTTGCCTTTATTTCTTCTTTCAGTTTCTCGTAAATTCCCACCTCTTCAGCATCAAGGTGGTCGATTTTCATAGCGAGCAATTTCATATCCAATTTCCTTTCCTTGTGCTTGAAAATCTTCAGTGCTTTCATTTTTGAGTGTTTCTTTCTTGTTGAATGTTGTTGTTGACCGTTGTTGAATGTAGTTATTTTGTGACAACTGTGTTCGGTAATCATCGTATTCTGTAAAACAATGTCAGTTATCAATAAAACAATATGCTTTGGTGTTATTATATGTGTAACTGTGTTTATTAATTTTACAATTTGATTCGATACCGATTTCAAGCTTTAAATCACTTTCTGGAAGGTTATACGCAAACTGGTGCATAAACGCAATCAGTTTAACGCGACATACACTCCGGAACTGTGACGTAAGCCAAACATACCCTAAATATCCTTTACATAACTTAGAAATAAGTTTCGAAGGATTCGGTATGGCGAAAACATGTTTATTTGAACTAAAGAACTAATTACGACAAAACTGCGAAACGAACGTTGGTGACCGTCCGGATAATATTTAAATCCCAAAAATATTCTGTTATGATTAAAATCTTATTTTAATCAGGTTCGTGTTGAAAAATAAATTAAAACGCTTAAAAACGTTATTTTTCAAGTTTAAACGCGTACCGTGTGTTTCTGCGCGACACAGTGCTTTTACTGCGAAACACAGACAACGTAGCCAGTCTTGGCAACTGAAATTTATTTCAGTAATATTTTGGCGAGTTTACTTTTTATAGAATAATAAAAATAATTTAGAACGCCATAAATCGGGATTTAAACGCTAGATAAAATACCCGGTACATAATTAAACACTTTAAAAGAACGGTGTTTAACCGGACTACCGGACTTTACCCGAAACATATAAATATTGCCAAACACTTTGTTTTACTTCTCTGAGCTAGTTAGGGTCCCCGAACACCCTAACACACCTTATATTTCATAACACACTAAATAAAGATCTAGAAACCAAATCCCTAACTATATACTTGGAATCTAAACATAACCTAACTAGTTGGTTGGAGCATAATCTACTACCCCCCCCCCCCACCTATGACCGTCCAACATGGAGGCACCACCAAAGATTTTATTTGATTATTTTATTCACAATGTTTAGTATCTAGTAAGCACATTATATAATGGACAATTAGAGACATGTTGTATGATGGACAAACCTAAGACTTGGATTATAAATTAACATGAAGGTCTTGCATTTCATTTCACAAAACACACCAACAACAAGCTCATCTCTTCCTCTCTCCCTCTTGGCCGTCCACCACCACCACACCACCATACAACCACCTTCAAGCCTTTTTCTAGCAAACTATACACACACAAAGGTGCTAGAGACCGAACAAGTAAGCTTGGTGCACTCGGAAGCTCAAGGACCGCTGTGACAACCCGCACTAAACCAGGTATCCGTACGACTTAATTAATGATTAATTTCTGCTTAATTACTGTGCTTGATTGAACTAGTTGATGAACTGCTACTTGATATCTGATACATGTACTTACTTGCATCATACTTTGCTTATCGTCACTACATTATTTACATGCTAAACCCTAGTGACAAACATGATGCACAAAAAGCCCAGTAGCACTATCACGGATAACCTACTGAACATGCTGATAAAGCCAGCATCAGGCAAACACTGCCTCTAAGGCCTGTAAGAGCCTGAGATGTTTTGCTACACTAGCAGTGAGTGTAGGGATATAAGGGTTGTGGAACCGCGTCTCTAGGAATAAGTTACAATGACTGGATGTGCCTAAAACGTACTCTAAGTACAAAACACAGCACTTTAATAAATAATCCAACTTCTAGCTGACTAGTAAAGTGCCAAAACATGGGGAAAATAACACTAGACACTTTCCAAAGTGTCAGGAATAAACTGTGTCACTAAAATAATATAACGACACTTTAAAGCTTTATTAAGCGCTTTAACGGATTACTATCCAACCGAACAACCGGACTTTACCCGGGACATGAAAATATTGTTATTTTCACTATTTATATTTTTCTGAGCCAGTTAGGGTCCCTGATTACCCTAACACCCGCCATAACGCATAACATACAAGTAACTAAGTTTAACACTTAACTTACTTAACTTAACCAATCTACGCTTAACTACCTAGTTGATTTCGAACCAAGACCCCCCCCCCCCTCTTGACCGAATTCGGTCCCCTAGGGGACATAAATAGTACTTGCAAGATCTCCTAATCATCTTGGTTTAATATCTAGGGGGCATGTTATCCATTGGGTAATAACACTAAACCTTGTCTATAAGATCAAGTTCATAACCACTAATCACTTTCATCACATAACATCACAACACATCTCCCTCTCCCTTGCTCTTACACTCTCGGCCGAACACCCCACCCCCCATCCATCATACTTTTGATCTTGATCAACCGATTCCAAGTCTGTGCAAGCATCAAGGGTCTCGTATTAGGAAGCTTGGAGCAAGCGGAACACGAAGGACCTCTTTCTTTGGCTTTTATCCACCTCTTTTGCGCATAGATCCTTCCCTAGCCTCGAGCTAGAGGTATAATGCTTAAAACTTGTTCTTGAACTATTCTAGAGTGGTTAAAAGGATTTATATCGGTTGAATCTCGTTAAAATGCAATATGATGCACAAAAGTCTACTTAAAACACTAAAAATGGTGGTTAATAGCATATATGTTGTGTAAAAGTTGTAGTATTCGAAATGTGTGATTATTTAGACCCGATCTATGTTGTGGTAGCTCGGATCATCGTTTAACCCGGTTTGGTAAGATCGTGGATCTTAACATAAGCTTGTTTTAAATGATACGAGGGTTAAAAGATGAAACTCTACCACACATGAAACACGAACTTGTGTAAAAGTGTTTTGACTTGTACAATAGTGATTAGAACTAGTAGATCTACGCATCTGCAAGTGGTATTTTCAAAGAACCACATATCAAAGAAGTCATGTATTTTAAAGGGTGGATCTTACACTAACAAACATGATTTTATAAACCACAAGTGTGTAAACACTTGTGAAATGAAAAGATCCGACAAAGGACTAGTCTTGTCAAGTGTTACTAGAAGTTGTAAAGATGGATTTTCTCTAAAAATAAGGTTTTTACAAAATCGGATTATTTACACAAAAGATCCATTAAAAGTAAATAGATTTACTACGTATTTTTAGACAAACCACAAGTTCGTATATTTTTGCGATTTTGTCTATCTTTGACTAGTTAAAATGTTGAAGAGTTGTTGATAATGTTGAGAACATTGGTTGATTTGAATTGTTAAAGAAAATGATACGCTTGAAAGCGTGGCCACCTCCAGTTACAGAGGAAACTCTGGCGAAATTTTTCTAAAAACCTAACACTTAAAACTATTTACACTACAAGTGTTAGAATCATGTTAGACATGTTTTCGAAACATAAATTTCGCCATGACTTTATTTACTAAATATTCGGAGGTGGTATTTTCACAAAATTTAACGTGATAAATATATATATTTTTCACACACTGTTTATGATTATTTTGTGAAATACTTAAATATTATTTTTAGAGTAAAAATAATATTTACGAACGTTAACGAATCCAAAATAATACGAACGCTTTCACCATAAATATATAAGTTACACCGGTAAGTATTTTACCACTCGATTGTTAAAACGTAACTTACGCGCTTACGAAAATATTTATGAACGCATATTTTAACAACGTATTATTGGAGAAAAATTATGTGAAATGAAAATATAATATTTTTGAGAAAAATACTTATATTTTGGAATTGGAAAGGTATATATATTAAGTGAGACTTAATGATATAATTTGAACGCACATGTATTGAATCCCCCATCCTTGGGAAGGAGATTAACTACCAAGTATATACAGAACGTAAACACGAAATAGTTGTCTAACTATTTCCCAAAAGATTTAACTATAAAGCTAAGGCACGGCCGTCCGTCTAATAGAATTAGCACTTGTAGGTCGTCGCACAGCTTTCTGATTTGGAGATACTTGGTAGAGACGCTTCACTGTGAGTTCATGTCCCCCTTTTCTCTAACTGTTTTCAGTTTTCTTAACTGCGGGGGTGAAATACATGTTACTTTGTTTACAAGTACTATTATACACGGTATGTTAACGTAAGGAGGTTTACTACTTAGATCATGTGAATGGGTAGGCAGAACACCGAGGGACAGTAGCGGTAGATCTATCTGGGTGTAGCGAGCCCAACTCTAGGCCCAACAGAACGGACCTCTAAGAGGACCAACAGAACGGACCTTGAGTGACTTTGTGCCCAACGCAAAAATCGGCTAGGTTGAGTCTTCCTACTTGCATTTCACAACATGCTAATGGCCTTGCAAACCATTGGTGATCTCTTTTCCTTACACTGCTACATACCAGGAAACTTTTATTCTTACAAGTGTTTTACTTACTCACTTGCACATGAACTCGCTCAACATCATTGTTGATTTTTCAACTTACATGTATTTCAGGAAATTAACAGGATCTGGCACAGTATGACGTGTTTTCCCGCTGCATATTGGGTTCCAAGGTCATCCCAGTTTAGGAAATGTGACTCTTTCCTGGACAAGTCACAAATCTTAAACTGCGTTTATCTCATGTTGATGTTTAAGACAATGTTTTATGTTATAATGTTGTAAGTTTTTAAGACAATGGTATGTTACTCTGGTTTTAAAACTAAATTAAACGGATGATCTTGCATGTTTTTATTTCATATAGCTTTGTTATGATTAAGCTATGGTATTAAGAAGTCACACCAAATTAACCACGCTTCCGCAAAGCCAGGGTGTGACAGCTTGGTATCAGAGCTCTGATCATAGCGAACTAGGATTCCCTCTCGAGTCTAGACTATGATCACTAGGGCTCTCACGAAAACATTTTTCTGCATACCACTTAAGTCCAGATCCAAAACTTTTCACAAACAAATGTTGAGCACATTTTATTATTTATAGGCTCAGTCTGGAAAGGGCCGAGGCTCGGTCTGAGAGGCCGAGGCTCGGTCTGAGAGATCGAGGATTAGTTGGCTAGTGGGACTAGGAGAATTGGCTAGTGGGACTAGGAGGATTGGCTAGTGGGACTAGGAGGATTGGCTAGTGGGACTAGGAAGAGTAGGCTCAGTTTGGAGACTGAGGCTCGGTGTTGGAGACCGAGGCTCGATCTGAGAGGTCGAGGTAGTTGATAGAGCAGTCTAGGAAGACTGGGAAGCTAGTGGGGCTAGGAGAATTATGTGATATCTTACTTGGTGACTTATGTGATTACCTGATTGTGTGACTTATTATTCGAGCATATTTGTGTTACAGACTCATGGATTCGGCTGGTACTGACGATTCAGGCACCACAGGACCTATACCCACTGTATCTGATGACCTTACACCCTCCGAGCACGAGGTGTACATGTCCGACTATACCAGCACAGATGAGGACGATTTCCAGCCCTTCGCACTACCCGATGGTGCTGATGAGCTTGCAGATGACCTTCCTGCTGAGTACCTACCTTTAGTGGAGATTCCTGCTCCCGTACCACTTGCTTCATACCCTGTCCATGGTTTGTTTCTCGACGACGGAGATGATGACGACATCGATCTACTCGATGACGAGCCTTTAGAGGAGGATGCTCAGGGCAAGGCCCTTCCTGTTGCTGATGATCTCTTGATGATTGCAGATGCTCCCGCCGCGGAGTCACCTGCTCATTCACCTGTCCCAGACTCTTTCGAGTCTGTGGCATCCGCACCTTCTCATACTTTGAGCGCACATCACCTTGTGCACGATTCTGATTCTGACCAGGCATCATCTGTTGCACCTATTCCCAGCTTTATGTTTGACCATGATGACACAGAGGATTCTGACCCTATCTTTCCCCCGGGATACGACCCGGATCGCGATATCGAGTTCATACCTATGGATCAGCCCATGGAGGATCCAGCTGACCCAGTAGACCCTATCGACCCAGAGTTTGACTTCGAGATGGCATTTGATGACCCTGAGCCTGTCGTCGCCTTTGAGCAGGCAGCCGCTCTAGACCCCATGCTTGAGCATGATCCCGTACATGCTGATATACCTTTTGAGCCTGTTATAGCAGATCCACTTGTTGGCGATCTCCCCGTGTATGTTCCTTTATTAGAGGGCGACCATGTTGTTGTTGATCCTGTTGTCCCTCTACCTGTTGTTGATATACCTGTTGACCATCCTATTGAGCACATTGCACCTGTTCACCCTTTTGTTGCACCTGATCCCGTTCCCCTAGAGCCCGAGCATGCACTGTTCGCGGAACACATGGATCCACCAGATGAGCATGCACAGCACGGTTGGATACCTGCTGATGAGGATGTTCCACCATTTCCCCCTCAGACCCCTGATACACGACATGCTGATTTTTCATTTCAGGTTCCTCAGTTTGTACCTCCAGCGAGGGCTGGAGAGGGTTCTTCAGCCCATCCTTTTGGGCATGTACCGATGTCTATCCCTTCTATGCCCCAGATGTCATCTGTTCCACCCTCTGTTGCTCCATTTCACGTGGCACCTTTTGACCCCACCCGTGAGCCGTTTCTTTGGGCACCAGACTCTGGTATGCCACCTACTGACCCCTACCATCGTTTCCACATGGGGTATACTATCGAGGACGTTTTGATGTCCTTTGTCGCCCAGCACGAGTCGCACACGCAGCGCATCCAGGAGCTTGAGAGAGCTCAGCTGCCACCTTGCCAGTGTCATGGTCGGACACACTCTCCTCTGCAGCCATTTCGACCTTTACCCCCAGATTATGCTGCCCGTCTCTTTACACTAGAGCAGCAGGTTGCTTCTATCATTCGTACTCAGCAGGCTATGGAGGCGGACTGGCTCCAGTTACGTCGTTTGTTTTACACCCACTTTCCCCCTCCTCCACCACCATCTGTATAGAGCTCATCCGTACTGTTTGGGTAGACGAGGATGAGAAGACGGCGATTGTTGGACTGCACAGCATTTTTGGAGACTACATTTGATCCTGACTTTTGTTGACATGTATTTGACGTATTTGACATTGACATGATATAGTTTTTGGACAGGGGTGATGTAGCCCCTAGTTGATTGATGATTGTATGATACAGAGATGTACTGATACACTTACTATGTGGTCTCGATATATGGCAATCGCAGTATTCTCATCATATTTGATCCGCTTGATTGCTTATTTGTATTTTTATGACATGGGATGTTATGTGATTGGTATTTGTGATGTACTGATAACATGAGATGTTATGTGATTATACTATTACTATCGTTATATACGTATACTACATTATGACCTGACTTACGTATTATAACATCGGAGCTTTACTATGGCCTGACCAACTTAAACCATCTTTTAGAAGATGCCGCCAAGACGTGAGACACGCATGCCTACTAATGAGGCAGAGCTACAACAAATCATTGCTGCTGCCATAGCACAGTATGCAGCATCTCAGCCCGGAACGAGCGGAAGTATTAACCAAGGCAATAACAATCCACCTCACGGTAATACCTAAGTCATTAAGACATACCGTGACCTAATTGGATATCTTTAGCGATGATGCTAATGCCATTCATATGTTATAACGTATGTGCAGGGTGCACCTACAAGCAGTTCTTAGACTGCAAGCCCGTAAACTTTGATGGCACCGGAGGTGCCGTCGCCTTTGTTCGTTGGGCTGAGAAAACCGAATCTGTTCTACGCATGAGCAAGTGCGCGCTGGATCAGCAAGTCACCTATATCTCAGGGCTGTTTCTAGATGGAGCCCTATCCTGGTGGAATCTACAAGTACAGACACTAGGCGAAGCTGCTGCCTACGCGCTGACCTGGACCGAACTGAAGGAACTCATGCGCAAAAAGTACTGTTCCCGCGCAGAAATCCAGCGATTGGAGACCGAGTTCTGGCACTTGAAAATGGACGGTCCAAAGGTAGCAGAGTACGTTCAAAGATTCCATGACTTATCTCAAGTGGTTCCTTACATGGTTACACCAGAATACAAGCGAATCGAGCGCTTCATTTGGGGATTAGCTCCTCAAATCATAAGCATGGTGACCTCATCTAAGCCTGCAACCATTACTGAGGCGATTGATTTGAGCATAGCTCTCACTGAGGAAGCGATCCGCCTGAACAAGTTTGATGAGATCAAGACGAAGAAGACAGAGACTCATGTCGAGTCATCAGGAGGTAACAAACGGAAGTTCTCAAACTTCAAGCAGGGCGCCAGTGTGGCGGTTAAGAAAGGAGGATCAGACACACCAGCTCAGGTTACAGCTGGTAGAGGGAAGAAAGGAAAAGGGTACATGGGCACCCAACCCAAGTGCAACGTCTGCCAACGCCACCATTCTGGTCATTGCGGGTCAAAAGTATGCGAAGCATGTGGGAAACGTGGCCACTCGAAGGACACTTGTTGGGCCACTGCTGGTCAGGGAGGCCAGGGAGGATTCGGAAACAGAAATTACAACCGGGGTGGGAATGGAAATCGCCCACAAGGAAACTATGGAGGTAACGAGAATCGAGGCAACAATGCTAACCAAGCGGGCGCTGTGAATCATAATCAGAGGAATGATCAAGCTGGTGGAAGCGGGCAAGGACTTGGGTGTTTTCACTGCGGTGATATCGGGCATTTTAAGAAGAACTGCCCAGATTTAAACCAAGCCCGTGGAAGAGTGTTTCAACTCGAAGCTAGGGAAGCGCGCCAGGACCCCAATGTTGTTACCGGTACGTTCCCTGTAAATCAACGCTATGCATCCGTTTTATTTGATACTGGTGCCGATTATAGCTTCGTGTCGCTAGAATTTAAGAATATGCTTGGTCTAGCCGCTAATAAGTTAGATATTCCCTACTCGATCGAATTGGCCAATGGGAAGTTAGTAGAAGCCAATGAAGTTATTAGAGGTTGTGTGATCGAATTAGGAGAGCGTGAGTTCGCTCTAGATCTACTACCAGTCCAGTTGGGAAGCTTCGATGTGGTGGTAGGAATGGATTGGTTATCAGGCAACAAAGCAGAGATAGTTTGTCATGAGAAGGTTGTTCGTATCCCAATCGATGATGGTGAGACCATTGTTGTTCATGGAGAGAAGCGTGAGACGCCGTTGAGGATTATCAGCTGCTTGAAGGCAAGGAAGTGTTTGCAGAAAGGATGTGTTGCTTTTCTGGCACACATTGTGGATAAGAAGGCTGCTGAGCCAAGAATCGAAGACATCCCTGTCGCAAGGGAGTATCCAGAGGTCTTCCCAGAAGACTTGCCGGGACTGCCACCTCAGAGGCAAGTAGAGTTTCACATCGACTTAGTTCCAGGCGCCGCGCCTGTGGCTAAGGCACCTTATAGACTTGCTCCGTCTGAGATGCAGGAACTGTCGACACAACTTCAAGAGTTGTTAGACAAGGGATTTATCCGACCAAGCTTCTCGCCTTGGGGAGCTCCGGTCCTGTTTGTCAAAAAGAAGGACGGTAGTTTTCGTATGTGCATCGACTACCGGGAGCTGAACAAGCTGACGATCAAGAATAGGTATCCTCTGCCAAGAATTGATGATCTGTTCGACCAACTTCAAGGTTCCAGCTTTTATTCAAAGATCGATCTTCGATCTGGATACCATCAGTTAAGGATACAAGAGGAAAGCATTCCGAAGACAGCCTTCAGAACTCGTTATGGACACTACGAGTTCCTCGTTATGCCATTTGGTTTGACAAACGCACCCGCGGTATTCATGGATCTAATGAATAGAGTTTGCAAGCCGTACTTGGATAAGTTCGTGATTGTATTCATCGATGACATTTTAATTTATTCAACGACGAAGGCTGAACACGAGCAGCATCTTAGAGCCATTCTAGAGCTGCTGAAGAAGGAACAGCTGTATGCCAAATTCTCTAAGTGCGAGTTTTGGCTACGAGAGGTGCAATTCCTTGGGCACGTGGTAAATGGAGATGGAATCCACGTGGATCCCACCAAGATCGAGGCGATCAAGGATTGGGAAACGCCAAAGACGCCAACCGAGATTCGGCAATTCTTGGGTTTGGCTGGCTATTACCGAAGGTTCATTGAGGATTTTTCAAAAATCGCTCAACCTTTGACGCTCCTCACCCAGAAGGATAAGTCGTTTGATTGGGGAATCAAGCAGGAGGAAGCCTTCCAGATATTGAAGGATAAGCTCTGCAACGCGCCTATCTTAGCTCTACCAGAAGGTACTGATGATTTTGTGGTATACTGCGACGCATCGCGCCAAGGATTGGGTTGCGTGTGGATGCAACGCCAGAAGGTTATTGCTTACGCATCGCGTCAGTTGAAAGTGCACGAAAAGAACTATACCACACACGATTTAGAGCTTGGCGCAGTGATTTTTGCTTTAAAGATCTGGAGACACTACCTTTATGGTACAAAGTGTACAATCTTCACGGATCACAAGAGCCTACAACATATATTCAACCAGAAGGAGTTGAATATGAGGCAAAGACGATGGGTTGAATTGTTGAACGACTACGACTGCGAGATAAAGTACCATCCAGGGAAGGCGAACGTGGTCGCCGATGCCCTAAGTCGTAAAGAGAGAATCAAGCCCATAAGGGTTAGGGCTTTGGAAATGATTGCCCGAACCGATCTTTCCTTGCGCATTCATGCCGCGCAGAAGGAAGCTCTCAAGGAAGGAAACCTTGAAAAGGAATATCTCCGTTGGATGGAGAAACTTTTGGTACCAAACGAGGAAGGGACGTTATGCTTTGAGAAAAGGATTTGGGTTCCTCTGTGTGGTGATTTAAGGAAAGTTATCTTTGATGAAGCTCACAAGTCACGGTACTCTATCCACCCTGGATCGGATAAAATGTACCAGGATCTCAAAGATTACTATTGGTGGCCTAGGATGAAAGGCGATGTTGCTGTCTACGTGAGCAAATGTTTAACGTGCGCTAAGGTTAAAGCCGAATACCAGAAGCCTTCAGGACTTCTGCAACAGCCTGAAATTCCCAAGTGGAAGTGGGAACAAATCTCCATGGATTTTATTACTAAATTGCCAAGAACGCCAAAAGGCCATGATATGATTTGGGTGATAGTTGACCGCCTAACAAAGTCCGCACACTTTCTGCCAATCAAAGAGAAAGACAGTACTAGTAAACTTGCGGAAATTTACATAAGAGAGATTGTCGCGCGCCATGGAGTGCCTCTCTCGATCATCTCTGATAGAGACGGAAGGTTTGTGTCAAGGATATGGCAATCCTTCCAAGAAGCCTTTGGCTCACAATTGAATCTGAGCACTGCGTTTCATCCGCAAACTGACGGCCAGAGCGAGCGAACGATACAGACTTTGGAAGACATGCTGAGAGCGTGTGTTATGGATTTGGGCGGTAGCTGGGATAAGCATTTGCCTTTGGTCGAATTTTCGTACAACAACAGCTACCACACCAGTATTGGTGTCGCGCCATTCGAAGCCCTTTACGGACGCAAGTGCCGATCACCTCTATGTTGGGCTGACGCAGGTGATAGGCAACTCGCTGGTCCCGAGATCGTCCAAGAGACGACAGACAAGATCGCGCAGATTCTTAAACGCATCGAAGCAGCTCGCCACAGACAGAAGGCCTATGCGGATCCAAACCAGAAACATGTGGATTTCCAAGTTGGAGAAATGGTTTTATTAAAGGTATCACCCTGGAAGGGGGTGGCACGCTTTGGGAAGCGTGGGAAGTTAAATCCGCGCTACATCGGTCCCTTCAGGATTCTGGAAAGGATAGGACTAGTAGCATACAAGTTGGACCTACCTGCTGAACTGAATGGTGTTCACGATACATTTCATGTATCCAATCTAAAGAAAAGTCCAACTCAAGTTGACGTTGCCATTCCCATCGACGAGATTCATGTTGACGACATGCTCCACTTCGTTGAAGAACCTGTTGAGGTCACGGATTGGAAAGTGAACAAGACCCGCCGGAGCAGTGTCAAACTCGTCAAAGTTCGTTGGAATGCCAGACACGGTCCTGAATTCACCTGGGAACGTGAGGACCGGATGAAAGAGAAATACCCCCACCTTTTTCCTAAGAACTTTGCATCTAGTAGCAGAACTTAAATTTCGGGACGAAATTTATTTAACGGGGGGAGAATGTGACAACCCGCACTAAACCAGGTATCCGTACGACTTAATTAATGATTAATTTCTGCTTAATTACTGTGCTTGATTGAACTAGCTGATGAACTGCTACTTGATATCTGATACATGTACTTACTTGCATCATACTTTGCTTATCGTCACTACATTATTTACATGCTAAACCCTAGTGACAAACATGATGCACAAAAAGCACAGTAGCACTATCACGGATAACCTACTGAACATGCTGATAAAGCCAGCATCAGGCAAACACTGCCTCTAAGGCCTGTAAGAGCCTGAGATGTTTTGCTACACTAGCAGTGAGTGTAGGGATATAAGGGTTGTGGAACCGCGTCTCTAGGAATAAGTTACAATGACTGGATGTGCCTAAAACGTACTCTAAGTACAAAACACAGCACTTTAATAAATAATCCAACTTCTAGCTGACTAGTAAAGTGCCAAAACATGGGGAAAATAACACTAGACACTTTCCAAAGTGTCAGGAATAAACTGTGTCACTAAAATAATATAACGACACTTTAAAGCTTTATTAAGCGCTTTAACGGATTACTATCCAACCGAACAACCGGACTTTACCCGGGACATGAAAATATTGTTATTTTCACTATTTATATTTTTCTGAGCCAGTTAGGGTCCCTGATTACCCTAACACCCGCCATAACGCATAACATACAAGTAACTAAGTTTAACACTTAACTTACTTAACTTAACCAATCTATGCTTAACTACCTAGTTGATTTCGAACCAAGACCCCCCCCCCCTCTTGACCGAATTCGGTCCCCTAGGGGACATAAATAGTACTTGCAAGATCTCCTAATCATCTTGGTTTAATATCTAGGGGGCATGTTATCCATTGGGTAATAACACTAAACCTTGTCTATAAGATCAAGTTCATAACCACTAATCACTTTCATCACATAACATCACAACACATCTCTCTCTCCCTTGCTCTTACACTCTCGGCCGAACACCCCACCCCTCATCCATCATACTTTCGATCTTGATCAACCGATTCCAAGTCCGTGCAAGCATCAAGGGTCTCGTATTAGGAAGCTTGGAGCAAGCGGAACACGAAGGACCTCTTTCTTTGGCTTTTATCCACCTCTTTTGCGCATAGATCCTTCCCTAACCTCGAGCTAGAGGTATAATGCTTAAAACTTGTTCTTGAACTATTCTAGAGTGGTTAAAAGGATTTATATCGGTTGAATCTCGTTAAAATGCAATATGATGCACAAAAGTCTACTTAAAACACTAAAAATGGTGGTTAATAGCATATATGTTGTGTAAAAGTTGTAGTATTCGAAATGTGTGATTATTTAGACCCGATCTATGTTGTGGTAGCTCGGATCATCGTTTAACCCGGTTTGGTAAGATCGTGGATCTTAACATAAGCTTGTTTTAAATGATACGAGGGTTAAAAGATGAAACTCTACCACACATGAAACACGAACTTGTGTAAAAGTGTTTTGACTTGTACAATAGTGATTAGAACTAGTAGATCTACGCATCTGCAAGTGGTATTTTCAAAGAACCACATATCAAAGAAGTCATGTATTTTAAAGGGTGGATCTTACACTAACAAACATGATTTTATAAACCACAAGTGTGTAAACACTTGTGAAATGAAAAGATCCGACAAAGGACTAGTCTTGTCAAGTGTTACTAGAAGTTGTAAAGATGGATTTTCTCTAAAAATAAGGTTTTTACAAAATCGGATTATTTACACAAAAGATCCATTAAAAGTAAAGAGATTTACTACGTATTTTTAGACAAACCACAAGTCCGTATATTTTTGCGATTTTGTCTATCTTTGACTAGTTAAAATGTTGAAGAGTTGTTGATAATGTTGAGAACATTGGTTGATTTGAATTGTTAAAGAAAATGATACGCTTGAAAGCGTGGCCACCTCCAGTTACAGAGGAAACTCTGGCGAAATTTTTCTAAAAACCTAACACTTAAAACTATTTACACTACAAGTGTTAGAATCATGTTAGACATGTTTTCGAAACATAAATTTCGCCATGACTTTATTTACTAAATATTCGGAGGTGGGATTTTCACAAAATTTAACGTGATAAATATATATATTTTTCACACACTGTTTATGATTATTTTGTGAAATACTTAAATATTATTTTTAGAGTAAAAATAATATTTACGAACGTTAACGAATCCAAAATAATACGAACGCTTTCACCATAAATATATAAGTTACACCGGTAAGTATTTTACCACTCGATTGTTAAAACGTAACTTACGCGCTTACGAAAATATTTATGAACGCATATTTTAACAACGTATTATTGGAGAAAAATTATGTGAAATGAAAATATAATATTTTTGAGAAAAATACTTATATTTTGGAATTGGAAAGGTATATATATTAAGTGAGACTTAATGATATAATTTGAACGCACATGTATTGAATCCCCCATCCTTGGGAAGGAGATTAACTACCAAGTATATACAGAACGTAAACACGAAATAGTTGTCTAACTATTTCCCAAAAGATTTAACTATAAAGATAAGGCACGGTCGTCCGTCTAATAGAATTAGTACTTGTAGGTCGTCGCACAGCTTTCTGATTTGGAGATACTTGGTAGAGACGCTTCACTGTGAGTTCATGTCCCCCTTTTCTCTAACTGTTTTCAGTTTTCTTAACTGCGGGGGTGAAATACATGTTACTTTGTTTACAAGTACTATTATACACGGTATGTTAACGTAAGGAGGTTTACTACTTAGATCATGTGAATGGGTAGGCAGAACACCGAGGGACAGTAGCGGTAGATCTATCTGGGTGTAGCGAGCCCAACTCTAGGCCCAACAGAACGGACCTCTAAGAGGACCAACAGAACGGACCTTGAGTGACTTTGTGCCCAACGCAAAAATCGGCTAGGTTGAGTCTTCCTACTTGCATTTCACAACATGCTAATGGCCTTGCAAACCATTGGTGATCTCTTTTCCTTACACTGCTACATACCAGGAAACTTTTATTCTTACAAGTGTTTTACTTACTCACTTGCACATGAACTCGCTCAACATCATTGTTGATTTTTCAACTTACATGTATTTCAGGAAATTAACAGGATCTGGCACAGTATGACGTGTTTTCCCGCTGCATATTGGGTTCCAAGGTCATCCCAGTTTAGGAAATGTGACTCTTTCCTGGACAAGTCACAAATCTTAAACTGCGTTTATCTCATGTTGATGTTTAAGACAATGTTTTATGTTATAATGTTGTAAGTTTTTAAGACAATGGTATGTTACTCTGGTTTTAAAACTAAATTAAACGGATGATCTTGCATGTTTTTATTTCATATAGCTTTGTTATGATTAAGCTATGGTATTAAGAAGTCACACCAAATTAACCACGCTTCCGCAAAGCCAGGGTGTGACAACCGCTCTCGATTTCTTTTATCCACCACTTATCTACACTAGAACTCCCCTAGCCTTGTGCTAGTGGTAAGCACTAGATCCTTGCAGTTTACATGTTTGTTGTGTGGTTAATGGGGAAAAGATCAAATAGGAAGTTTATTTTGGCTAGGAAGTCTAGGAAGCAATAGGATTAGGACATGTGGCAACATTTAAAATAAAGAAAAAGGGTATTTTAGTCAATCCAACCCTTTCTTCTTCCTTTTCAAAACCCAGCAACTTCAAAACCCACCATCTTCAACCTATTCTTCACTTTCTATCTCAATAATCACTACATTATAGTGCGATTTTCATCACCAATCAATGATTCAAACACCCGATCAACGTGTTCTTCAGCTTTTTTGAAGAAAACCCAGTTTAATTTCATACAAAATCTCGTTTTTTCCGGTGATTTTGAAGATAATCACTCGATCCGTTCGATTCGAGCGCTGATAAGTGTTTCAATCATTCAAAAATCGTCAATTGTTAAAGAAATCACTTCAATCCTTGTAAGAAATTCTTTAATTTCATGTTTACGATATGGGTTTCCGAATAATAGTAATTGCGTTTTACGATCTTAGCGGGGGTCCGGGGGCAGCGCCCCAGGTAGCGGGGTCCCAGGGGCGGCAACCCCTGGCTGGGGTTGACAGTTCACAGCACAGACAATTCACTGCACAGACAGAACTAATTTTTTTGATTAAATTGCTGTAGTAAAAATGCATCAGAAAAATTAATTTTCTGTAAATTGCCTCTGGAAACTGCATTGGTCCAGACAGTTCACAGCACAGACAGTTCACAGCACAGACAGAACTATTGTCATTGTTCAATACGTTTTAGAAAGAACACTTTCTTTGGTGTTTTCTGGCCATTGCGTTTTAGAAAAACACATTCTTGAAGTGTTTTTGGTGCATTGCGTTTTAGGTAAAACACCTTTTTAGGTGTTTTCAGTCCATTGCGTTTTAGAAAACAGACATTTTAAGTGTTTTCTGGCCATTGCGTTTTACAAATAAGACATGTGTTTGTGTTTTTGGTGCATTGCGTTTTAGGTAAAACACATTTTTATGTGTTTTCAGTCCATTGCGTTTTACAAACTACAATTTCTTTTAAGTTTTTAGGCTATTGCGTTTTAGAAATAACACATTTCTTTGTGTTTTCTAGCCATTGCGTTTTACAAATAAGTCATTTATTTGTGTTTTTGGTGCATTGCGTTTTAGAAAAATGTCATTTTTTAGGTTTGACAGTTCACAGCACAGACAGAACTAATTTTTTCGATTAAATTGTTGTAGTAAAAATGCATCAGAAAAATTAATTTTCTGTAAATTGCCTCTGGAAACTGCATTGGTCCAGACAGTTCACAGCACAGACAGTTCACAGCACAGACAGAACTATTGTCATTGTTCAATGCGTTTTAGAAAGAACACTTTCTTTGGTGTTTTCTGGCCATTGCGTTTTAGAAAAACACATTCTTGAAGTGTTTTTGGTGCATTGCGTTTTAGGTAAAACACCTTTTTAGGTGTTTTCAGTCCATTGCGTTTTAGAAAACAGACATTTTAAGTGTTTGCTGGCCATTGCGTTTTACAAATAAGACATGTGTTTGTGTTTTTGGTGCATTGCGTTTTAGGTAAAACACATTTTTATGTGTTTTCAGTCCATTGCGTTTTACAAACTACAATTTCTTTTAAGTTTTTAGGCTATTGCGTTTTAGAAATAACACATTTCTTTGTGTTTTCTGGCCATTGCGTTTTACAAATAAGTCATTTATTTGTGTTTTTGGTGCATTGCGTTTTAGAAAAATGTCATTTTTTAGGTTTTTTTTTCATTGCGTTTTACGTAACTGGGGGTTTTTCTATTGTGTTTTACGCAACTGGGTTTAATTTTTTTTAAAATATAGCAATAGTATACTCGTTTTAAAGATAAAAAAACGCTCGTTTTTTTGGTGCAATTTTTATAAAAAAATAATGTCATATGAAAGAGTTATTAACGTTTAAAAAATGGGGGGGGGGAATTGGAGGAGAGAGAAACTATTGGCTTGGATTGACTAGAATGCCACTAAACAACTCACGCGCCTCTTTTTTCTTCCCTTCAATTTCCATCATTTAATCTTAGCCCTTGATTAACTAAATGGATGGTCAAGATCACTTCCTAGCCTTCCTAGCCAAATAAACTTCCTATTGTATCTCCACCCGTGGTTAATGATGTTTAAAGATCAAAAAGATAGGAACTCTAATGAACATAAACAAAGTCTTGAACATTAACCAACACATGATAAAGTAGTGTTAAAATGATGAGTGAAATATGATATTGCATGATAAATCTGGAATATATAAGTGATAATCTGCTGTAAGTATTGTTGTGATTGCTAAACATGTTAACGGAATCAATCAAACACACTTTATAATGTTAAAAGACTGAAAACAGCTTGCTGTTTTGCATTTCCAGCCACCTTTAACTGGCTGTAACCAGACCGTATCTTAACGAAAAATGTATTTTCTGAAGTCTGGATTTATATATTATGAAATACGGTTCTAATGGCACCGGAATCATAATTTTTGGACTTCGTTTACTATTTTTAAAGTGTCTTTTCGTAACAGCAGCTAGAGCTGCATTTTTCTGCTAAAAATATGCGTCCTGTTTTCAGTCATAACTTAAATTCTGTATAGTGTTAGATCATGAAATTTATACTGTAGATGGTCACTGTTGTCGCCGTGATCCTCCAACTAGAATTACGTCAAACGGACTTACGATTAATTTTTAGTGAATTATTCCGTAGACTACGATCAGAAAGTAACAAATCTGATTGCAGTCCGGAAAATGAATTTTTATATAATATTGGTAACGAACTGGACCCCGATATTTTTACACAATAATATTTGGATCGTTTAAGACATTCTGTAAAAATTTGGGAATTTTTGGAATAAGTTAACTACTTTATTTAAATGTTCGAAAACAGTCCAGTTTCATATATATTAAAACAGAAATGACATAAGTAGCATTTTGCATGTCGAAGCGTGGGTTTTGATTATTAAAATCATTCTTATTTAATTTAGGGCGGATAAACAGTTGAGGGATTGTGTTAACATTTAAAAACGCACCCGAAGGTGAGTACATAGATCCCCTCTTTTACTGTTTTCGATTGTTTTGGGGTGATTCATATGTATCAAAACGATTTCAATATTCTAACGATGGTTTCAAAACGATTGAGATGGTTTATACAAAACTAATAACGATTTCGATAATGTGAACGAACTTGTTGGTGGTAGTTACATAACGAATGACATTCATTAGCATTGATCAAGCCGACCAGTATTAGGTTATGGTACCATAGGATCTGACAAATCCCGTTATCAGACCGCACCCATGGTTATGTGTGGATTAGGTGGGTAACGACTGAATCTAATGATTGTTAACTTACCCTTTGGAGGTTTGTTAATGCGAAAACGAGTTGAACAATAGACGAGTCACAAAGGTTTGAATGTTATTAGCGAGACGACCAAAAGTAGTTTCACGATCCAAAACGAGAATGATTTAAACGACTCAAGCGATTATTAACGAATTAAACGATTTGGGTAAACAAGTGGAAGCGATGTCACACAAACGAGGTTTTCGAAACGATATAAACCATACGAGTTTTACTACAAAAACGATTTATGATTTGGTTTACATAAACAAATGTTTTGGGTTAAGATTCATGGCATCGAGGTTTATAAATTATGACCAATCTATTTTGACTTGGTTATTCATTTGCAATACAAATATTTTACCAAACGAGGTTTTTCTAATATCAATTAACAAAGTTGTACAACTTGTTTCAACATTTAAACGAGCCATGAATCTGATACTCACACAAAAACTATGTACTCGCCAACATTTCTTTGCTGACTTTGTTTTTACATATGTTTCAGGTGAAGTTGCTTAGTGTTGATTGCAAGTAGGATGCATGCTCACTTAGGACCGGACGAGGCCTTAGTGATTTAATAACGATAATAGACTGTGTTTGACTTGTTTGTTTAACTTAAGACAATGTTTAATATGTAATAAAACGAAACTCTTTGCATCCATGGTTTGAAACAATAATTCTGTTACAACACTCCCCGACGTTTCCACCACGGTTTGTTATTTTACGTGATCGAGGTGTGACATATTTGATCTTCGATGTTGGCCAACGTGGTGTTTCTTTCGTCACTCCTAGTGTATGATTTTCGCGCCCACTTTTTTATATATCTCTTCTAGGTGGGCGTTCGGCTTCAAAATCATTGTCGCTTAAGTTGATCTAAAACTCATTACGAGCATCCGAGCGATTAGTGGAGGAAAAACTTTTAGACGTTTTGGACGACGATTGTCCCGCTAAAGGAACTCGTGTAACAACCCGACTTTTTGGTCATTCTTCTTGTTACCGTTGATTCATTCGTAAATGCTTGTACTCTGAGATTTGATTATTACCAAAGGGTTAACTATATTTTAAAAACGCATTTTATATCGTTTATTTATCAATTTAAACGCTTACTACTTAAACGCTCATCGCAACGCAAACTCAACAGGAACTCGAAACGCGGATTTGTTTATGTTATTTGTGTGTTTAAATGTTAAATGTGTTTAATATTTGCTTAAAACGCTCATTCTCGCAACTCGATTTATCGCAACGCAACGCAATACTTAATATCTCGCTAAAATACTCAAAGTACTCGAACTAACTAACGCACCCGAATGCACCAAACGAACATCCTACACGCGAAACGGGAAGTTTTCACACAAAACATGAGGCTTCGTACAAAGACACCACCTTCGTACGAAGGCACTGCCTTCGTACGAAGGCACCAGCTTCGAATCAAGCTTGCTGCCATCTCCTATAAATACCTAACTCACTTCTCATTTCACCACTTGCTGCCATTTCACTCAAGAACACTCCCACTCGCTTACTATCTGCATTCCAAGTAAGATCCGTTATTTTTACAAGTATCACAACGATTTCCACTACGATTTTTCACGAGTTTATCTCCGATTTCATATAAACTTCTCTCTTTTTACAAAAAACCTTCATATTTTTTCATCAAAACTCCTGATTTTATCACAGATCTACACTTAAACGAGTGTATTGGGTTTAGCTTCGGCTTCCCAAGATAGAGATCTGAATATCTCTCACTCACCAAGTGTTTAATCCAAGGAAAAACTATTTTAAACTCGATTTTTACACTAAAACGGACCAAAACCGACATGTGTTTCGTTCACTGGATAGTGGGACGAAGCGGTGTCTAAACCGTCATGAAAAGGACTCGAAAATACATCCGATTCAGGCGAAAACACAGCTCCGAACGCCAAAAACAACCACTTACGCGAACCAGACTGGTTTGTACGAAGCCCGGCTTCGTACGAAGCCCGGCTTCGTACGAAGGCCGGCTTCGTACGAAGGCACCAGCTTCGTACAGCCCAGTCCATGTTCTCGTATGTGATTGAACAGCTCAAAAGACCTCTCCGGCTCTAAGTTTAAATCAGTAGCTTGAGGCTGGAGGGATGAACACTCGATTTCCCGAAGAAAGACGCGAAGAACACTCGATTTTGGACACAGAAACAAGCCACTAGTATGAAGGCACCCCTTCGTACAAAGGTTCTGTTTCACACCCGACACTTCAACTCAACCGTTTCAGCACTTTGGAAGACTTATGCACTTCTGTTCCCGTACGCAGGCTGATCCGATGCTCTCTCCACTCCCTTCCAGACCGTGTTTACTGTTAAACACGCATTGCGAGTATACTCGAACCTTTTTTCGCTTAACGCAATTTTGGGTGTTACATACGTTCTCTATCAAAACACGACGCACACAACGCCTAAACTATTTTATAAACGCTAACCGCTCTCGCATGTTATACATGACTAGTTGAATGCTTGTTTGCTATGTTTACACAGTGATGACTTGCCCTACCACCCTTAGCAACGATAGTACTATAGTTTGGACTAAGCACCTGTTTATTCAGGCGTTGTTAAGGTTTACTTACTTTACGTGCTCACTACGGTGGACGCGTATCGCACATACTCTACTCGCAGTCATGTTGGTTAGCTTGTATCATTGTCGATAGCTTACTTGATTCACCTCTCTACGTGTTACATGCTGGTTATGTGTAAACGCTTTATTACTATACTTACACAAACTTGTGTACTCACTTTTTCATTATTGTATTGACCTTTATTTTAACGTATGTGACAGGTTGATGGATTACTTCTGGAGATAGATTAGGATTTCTTAGAAACCCGCCTAAATTTTGTTGCAAGTTTTGTTACGTTTGTTTGTTGTTTGGGAAACTACTGAATTCCATTATGACTTTTGTTGAAATATTTGTTTGATTGTATGGGAAATTGAACTTGTTAAATATTGTCACTAAATTAGTCGTTATGGATTCTCTCGAGCAGCCTATTCGCATCATGCCACATCCTGATGATTCCGCCATCGGTTGGGGTGTGACAACCCGTGCCCATTTTGGGGAGTTTTTCGCAACTTCCCAACAATGCATAAAATTAAAGGTGGCTTTCTTTCTTTCCGAATACAAGGCCATCGCACGCATCAACAAGTCAGAGTCCGTTTCACCACTTTTGGGTTGTTCTTTAGGTTGTTGTAGTGGCCGTTAAAGGTGGTCATGGCGGTACTTATTTCATGCAACTTTGACGAGAGGCTATCATTTTTTCGATAGTAATCTCGGCCCAAGGTTTTGTGATATAGGTCGTTGATTCGGTTCCAAAAATCGTCAGTATGTTGGTTGGTATCTATTTAAAAAAATATATTATAAGTATAAGATATATTTTTTAATAAATAAAAGGCGAATTATACCTAAAACCGAATTCTTCGAAATTGAAAGCCAAGCTTTTCTCAACACCAACTCTTCGCCATTCATCCATGGATATACGTGATAATTCTCATAAATGTAGGTTCGCAAGTAGATAGTTGTACGCCATTATGCTCGGATCGAAGTTGCGGACCAGTTGAGACCCTTGAGGCGAAGTGGTGTTCGATACTTCGCCTACACCATAGGGGTTGTTCGGACCGAAGTTGTAGGTGTTGTCAGATGCATTTTTTTTATAAAAAGTTGAATGGTTTTATAAAAATGAAAGATAAAATGGATTGAGTAGAAAAAATAAAGGTGAAAAAATGGCGAAAAGTTTTAAGTTTTTTATATAGGTGGGTTAAATTATTTTTTTTAATTGAAAAATCTGTTTTTTTAAATTGTGCAGGGGTCCAACAGCTATAAGCCTCCCCAATCAGCACACACCGCCGTCAGCCCACAAACCACCTCCGTGCCGGTGGAAAACCCCAAACCCAAAAATAAACGCCACGAACAACGACGTTCCCGGGTGGTGTGGCATAAACGCCACAAACCCTCACCCACACCCATGGGCGGACCTAGCCTTTGGCCAGGGTGGGCGGCCGAACCCCTTGAAAAAAAAATTTAGTGTAAGTTTTAGGCAAAAAACCCGACCGCACCCCTTGAAAATATGGTTGAACACCTTATCCGCACCCTCAACAAAAAAATTCTGGGTCCGCCACTGCCCACACCCACACCCACACCCACACCCACACCCACACCCACACCCACACCCGTGTGGTTTAAAACGGGGGGACATGACTACGGATCGGATGGCCTTGGTTAACTCGGGAACGCAGCTGCAAGGCCTATGGTTTTCGCTTTTACCTTCATTATCGTTCTCTGCACTCATCACTATCTAAGGATCAAATTATCATCGCCTTCTTCCTCTTCGATCAAATAACAGGTATAAATCTTTCTCCTCATCTCTCTACGGTTCCTTTCTGCTCGATTTTTATCATTTCATCCATCGTTTTTTGTTTGTTCAATTAGGTATAATTGCATAATTTCAATTTGGTCAATTTCGCATAGCTACCAATCGACCTTTTTTTTTGCTGCAATATGCATATGTTCTTGCTATTAATCTCCCCGCTTAGGTTAAAACTGATCTAACTTTCTATAAATCTGTAATTATTATCTATTTTAATAACTTTTGGATCCTAGGTTTTTTTCTTCTTCATTAGAGTAATAACAATATATTATATCCTTACAATTAATTTAAAATGTGGAATTCAGATCTAAAGTTTACACCGGGATCCGTATTGAAACCGAAACTGGTATTGTTGGTTTAAAAAAGCATGAAGCGCATAAAAGCAACGAGGTCTAAAACCGAGGCGCAAAACGCAAAAGCGACGGGTCTTTTGTACGCGAGGCGCTAGGCGATTATATAATTCTTTTATATATTCTATTGGTTTCTGGAGTCATTTACCCAATATTTATACACAAATAAGCTTTATATATGTTTTAATATTGAAAATACATACATTTACAGCCTGAAATGCATGATGTACAACAATCCGCTGCACAAAAATGTGGCATATACATGAGGCCCTCGCCTCAAAGGGGGTTTTCACCAAAAAATGCGCCTCAGGTGTGCTTTATGTAAATAGTGCGCCTCAGCCTACATAAGGCGCTGAGACTCGCGACTCAGTGCGCCTCGCGTCGCGCCTAGGCGCGCCTAAAGCGTACTTGATTAAACCAAGGTGATAGGGAAGCCCCGGCCCTGACCCACTCACACCAGGCCCAATTCAGAAGTGGGTTACTTTGGCCCAACTGGATCCGCCAGACACTTAGTTGCTGTTGAAGCCCCCACGTTTTGTTCCACAACATGTTATTTGTTTTATTTTTCTAGTCCAGTTTTTTTTTTTAATTTCTTTTTGAAGTTGTCAAGCAGTAATTTGAAAATTCCACAAGTGTAGGAAACATGGGTGGTAGTGTGTTAGCAGGTATTTCTTTCTTTCATTATGTACTCAAAAAATGAGAAATGAATGCGTTTATTCTCTGCAGCCAGAGGGTAAATTTTGTCCACTGCTATTCTAAAATTTAGTAGATTTTAGAAGGTGATCTTGGACGGCTAATTCTCATTCTCGTGGTGTGTCTGTATAGGGAATCCGGATTAGTTTGTTTCTGCTCAACGAGACTTGCGGGTGGTGTGACTGTATCTTGCCCGAACCGTTGCTGTTGTTTTTCTGTTCGTCGGGTATTTTCGGTCCAGAGTTAAGCTGATTGCCATCATTTGGTATCAGAGCTATGGATACCCGCAATAGCACTGAATTGAAGAAGATTATGGAGACGTTGGAGGCTGATAAAAAGGAAATGGCACAGAAAATGCAGGCTATGCAAGAACAAATTCATGAGTTGGTGGTATCCCGGAATCAAGATGATGAAAATTCATCAGGCGGGTCGGTTAATAAAGGCGGTGCAAATGGTTGGCATCCGAATGACATTAAAGTTGATATTCCGGAGTACGATGGTTAGCTGGATCCTGATGAGTTTATCGAATGGTTGCGGACGGTGGAACGGGTTTTTGATTACAAGCAGACCACGGAGGACAACAAGCTATGTTGTCAAAAGCGCACGAGGCGCGCGCCTAGGCGTTCAGGCGCAGCGAGGCGGAGCAATAGCGCCTGGTGGTTGCTCAGGCGAAGGTTTTTTTTGTAAAAGCGCTGCTCAGGCGAGCGCCCAGAGCCAGGCGCAGGCGAGAAAAACGTGGGTTGAGGCTCATGAAGAAGATAAAGAGAAGTGGCATACCTATTGAATTCCATCAATCACTGTTTTCTTCTTCGTTCTTCTTACTCTCATCTTCTCTCTTCTATTACTGCTCTATTTTTCAAGAGCGGCGTTCTTTTTCCCCCTTTTAGGGTTTTATTTTTTGAGGACTTTTAGGGTTTTATTGGTTTCCTATTTTTATTTTTGTTATATTTGACTTCTTTGGGATTTCCTTTTTCCTTTGCTCTTTCCTTTTAATTGCTTTTCTATAATTTATTATTATTAACTTCTAAATTTGACTTGTTTAGATTTTATTTTCTTACTTTTTTAAAAGCTTTTATTTTCTTTTATATATATATATATATATAGTGTGAGGTTCATTGGGGAACACTAAAAAAGTGGGGAACAGTGGGGAACCGACTCAAACGAACTCCGATTGGACTCATTCCAGCGGCGTTGGAACCGGCTCGTCGAATCCTAACTAGGATCTCTTAACCCTAAACCCTAGATCATAACCCCTAAACCCTAAATATATTAGGGTTTGGCTTTTAGGGTTTAGCTTTTAGGGTTTAGCTTTAGGGTTTAGCCTTATGCTTTAGCTTTAGGATTTAGCTTTAGGGTTTACCTTTAGGGTTTACCTTTAGGGTTTAGCTTTTAGGGTTTATAGCTTAGATTTTACGGTTTAGTTTAGGTTTTAGCCTTGTTTTTTAGCTTTAGGGTTTAGAGTTTAGGAGTTAGGATTTAGGGTTAAGAGATCTTAGTTGAGGTTCGACGAGCCGATTCCAACACCGCTGGAATGAGTCCAATCGGAGTTCGTTTGAGTCGGTTCCCCGCTTTTTTAATGTTCCCCAATGAACCTTCCCCTATATATATATATAGGACAAAGATCCGTTAGGAACCACCCTTTATTGCGAGAACCAATGTGAATACAACAAAAAATGCCTAAAAATAGCTAAAAAACACACAATTTTTTTTTTAATATTTTTTATAAAAAATCGCTACTTTAGTAGCCAAAAAATTTTTTTTTTTTGGCTCCTAAAAGTAGCGATTTTAACATTAAAAATATTTAAATTATTTTTTTTTAGATTTTTTTAGGTTTTTTGGGGGTTTAGTTTTTAGCATTTTAGTTTGGGGGGGGGGGGGGGGGGGTTAGGTTTTTTTTTGGGGGGGGGGGGGGGTGGGGGTTAGGTTTTTTTTAGGTTTTTTTAGCTATTTTAGGTTGTGTTCACATTGGTTCTCGCGGTTCTCACAATAAAGGTGGTTCTCGCATGAACCTTACCCTATATATATTATATATATTAGATTATTAGATTTTTATTATAAATTATATTTGTATAACAATATAAATATGAGAATTGTTGATGCTTATTATTAAACTACCCCTAAACAAGTCTAAAACATGTCTAAAACCCCTAAAAATAGTATTTTTATACTATGCGCCTTGATTAAAAAAAACCCTCGCTTTTTAAGCGTCTTGCGCCTAGGCTCCGGGCGAAGCCTATGCGCCTTTGACAACATAGACAACAAGGTTAAAATTGTCGCTCTTAAGCTCCGTAAGTATGCATCAACTTGGTGGTCAAATACCTGCTTAAAGCGTGAGCGATCCGGGAAAGAGAAGATCCAGATTTGGCCAAAGATGAAAGCAAAACTGAAGCAAAAATTCCTTCCAACGTGCTATGTTCAGAACGGTTTTTCCCACCGGGGACATGTACGGTTGAGGAATTTTCACGTGAATTTGAATATTTACTGATGAAGTGTGATATCCCTGAGGATGATCCTCAGACCCTAGTACGCTATTTGGGGGGACTTGAACCCCGTGTTGCAAACGTCGTTGAATTACACTCATACCAAACCCTAGTTGAATTAACACTTCTGGCCCACAAAGTGGATTCACAACAGCGGGCCAAAGGAAAGCTGGACTCTAGCCGGTCCTCTATTAAGCCCAATGCCTATCAAAAGCCCACCTCATCCTTCAAATCGTCTGCCCCACCCAGTTCCGCCAAAACACCACCGTCACCCAGTAACACCACCGAACCCCCGAAAGCCCCTCGCCGGTGTTTCCGATGTCAAGGTTTAGGGCACATCGCTTCCGAGTGTCCCACTAAGCAGATCATCTCCCTGGCAGATTTTGAACTTGCTGGTGGCTATGAATTTGGGTCCGAGTCAAGTCTAACCCATGTAATACCCAACGCAGATGAAGAAGAGGTCACCGGTCCTGATGAAGGACCGTGTTTGGTGGTCCGACGTGCGTTGAGTACCACTTCAGTTCCCGATGAGAACCTTCAGAGGGAATCGATCTTCCACACCCGTTGTACAATTGCTCAGGTCTGTTCAGTGATAATCGATGGGGGCAGCTGTACTAATGTCGCGTCTCAGACCTTGGTTACTAAACTGAACCTTCCTACCCAACCTCACCCTTCCTCCTATGTTATATAGTGGCTGAATCAGGGTAAAGGTATTCGCGTGTCTCACCGAGTTTTCGCTTTTACCTTCATTATCGTTCTCTGCACTCATCACTATCTAAGGATCAAATTATCATCGCCTTCTTCCTCTTCGATCAAATAACAGGTATCAATCTTTCTCTTCATCTCTCTACGGTTCCTTTCTGCTCGATTTTTATCATTTCATCCATCGTTTTTTGTTTGTTCAATTAGGTAGAATTGCATAATTTCAATTTGGTCAATTTCGCATAGCTACCAATCGACCTTTTTTTTGCTGCAATATGCATATGTTCTTGCTATTAATCTCCCCGCTTAGGTTAAAACTGATCTAACTTTCTATAAATCTGTAATTATTATCTATCTTAATAACTTTTGGATCCTAGGTATTTTTTTCTTCATTAGAGTAATAACAATATATTATATCCTTACAATTAATTTAAAATGTGGAATTCAGATCTAAAAATTACACCGGGACGCGTATTGAAACCGAAACTGGTATTGTTCGGTATACACTTGGTTAAAAAAGCGTGAAGCGCACAAAAGCAACGAGGTCTAAAACCGAGGCGCAAAGCGCAAAAGCGGCGGGCTTTTCGTACGCGAGGCGCTAGGCGATTATATAATTTTTTTATATATTCTATTGGTTTCTGGGGTCATTTACCCAATATTTATACACAAATAAGCTTTATATATGTTTTAATATTGAAAATACATACATATACAGCCTGAAAAGCATGATGTACAACAATCAGCTGCACAAAAATGTGGCATATACATGAGGCCTCAGGGGGGGTGTTTTCACCAAAAAAGTGCGCCTCAGGTTCGTTTTATGTACATAGTGCGCCTCAGCCTACATAAGGCGTTGAGACTCGCGACTCAATGCGCCTCGCGCCTAAAGCGCACTTGATTAAACCAAGGGTCTACAGAGGAACAAACCAACAAAACTCTCACCTGTTTAGGGTTTGACCCCGATTTAATGCACAAGTATAAAAATAGTTATCAAGATTGTATTTTTTGTGTATGCATATTCGCATAGTTACATACTTTGTAATACACCTTGGTGAAGCCGAATTTGAGTTACTTAAAATTAATCTTGATTCATAATGTGAACTGTTGTTTATATGTCATACTTAATAACTGAATTGAGTCGAGCTAGATAGCTCGAGTAAGAAAATGGTCTTATTCCTTTTCCCTTTTTTTTATTCAAATTTTAGGTATATTTTTATTTTATGATTTATGACAATCAAAAGTTTGAAGCTAAGTTTTTAAAGTTCACTTAATTATGTTAATGAATACAAAAAAGCGTGTCGTCCTTGTTGTTTTTGATGACCAAGAGAACCCGTTACAGGTAAATCACCCTACCCACCAATACCCCGCTAAGTGCTAACCAATGGGGTATTGGTGGGTCGGGTGATTATTTGATTTATCTTTACTTTTCTTATTGTTTTTGTGTGTAGTTTTATGCCCATTTCCTGATTTTGGAAGCTTTCTGCGTTCGAAATGTCTTTGCCCCCATTGTGTGGTTGATGTTTGTTATTTACTAGGTTAAGAACACGTGTAAAAGAAATATTAAATAGTTGGTAATAAAGATTTAGTAATTATTAACGATATTTTGAGATAAGAGATGAATAAAATTACATATAATAAGTACTTTAAGTAATAAAAAGTAATATTGAAAATGAAAGAGTAAAAGTTAACCTTTATAAATCAAGATATAGAATACGAAGGGAAGAAATAAGAGAAGGGCGAAAAAAATCTTGGGCTCACATAATTGTGACACGTGGCACAACCAGTTACTTATTTATTAGGGATAGATTACCTGAATGATTAAACTTTTTATATCCCTTTCAATGCATGCTTCACGTTTTAGTTCAGGTGAAGTAGGATTATAAAGTTGTTGATAATTTTTCATCTATTCAGGAATAAGCATACTAAAGTTTCATTGCATTTTTGTGACACTAGCTTTGAGTGCTGAATACAAAAGTCGATGGAAGATCAAATGTCTTTTAACAGCCCTCGAAGGACGCTAAGCTATTCTAGAAACAGGGGAGCAATTTTCTCTGTTTTTGAAGCAGATAACAAAGCTTCAAGTGTCGGTGTGTCTGGAGAGCATGGTCCTAACCCTTCTGAAGTTTATGGGTTCGTAGGAGCCATTTCAACCGTTGTTGCCACTGGTATTCTTCGTCTCTTACACTTGTTATTTTTTTATTGTTTATTTTGTTATCAAGTTCAAGACTCAAGAGTATGCATTATCCAATCAGTTTGCTACAAAACTTTGTTGTTAAATTCATATATGTATGTATTTGTGTATGAAGGATCCTAGTATTATTTTTCTTTGTGATATCGACAGTTATTTTCATGGTATGGGCGTACGTTCCTGATCCGTGGTTACATTCTATTGGGATCTTCTACTATCCTAGCAAGTACATACAATTCTCTTTACTTCTTACATTCATAAGCTTTAGATTCGTAAGCATTATCGCAACAGGTCAATGTGTAAAATCAAGATATTAGCATAAAATGAATCGGGTCAAACCGGTCAAAAGCCGCCAAGTGTATTATTAATGAATGAAACCTCATAAAACCAGTTATTAATTTTTTTTATTGAATATATGTATATATATAGGGTTAGGGTAAAATGAAAACTCATATGAGTTTTGAGAACTTAGAGAACTCGGCCAAAACAAAGGTTTTTTCAAATTTCTTTTACCAGAAATTTTTAAAAAATCAACTTTTCAAAAAAAAAAAAAGTCTTTGTTCACCATCGTAAAAAACACTTACAGTGGGTGTAAATGCTCAACAGCTTTTTTCTCTGCTGTAAACAAGCTGAAAACACCGATCGGAATTTTTTTTACAACTGTGTTTGTAACATTTTCATCTACGTGTGCAAAAAATGGTAGCAAAACTTGCACGAATAGTCAGTGTCAGAGACAATGACCTGACATGAACATTAACCCTAAACCTTAAACCCTAATATCTATGTTCCTTTTTAAGGTACTGGGCTTTGGCACTTCCAACTTACGCAATGGTGACGATTGTAACCATGTTCTTATTCTACATTGGTCTCAACTTTATGTCAACTCCATCTCCAACATCTTTAAACTCTATATATGGTGAGTTGGTTTTTCTAAAATACTAATGTTTCGAGCTTATTTTACATGTTTTCATGGACCCACATGTTTTTTGTTGGAGATCTATACAGACGAAAACAGCAAAGATCCAGTGTGCTTTGATCCTGCGTTAGAGGAAGATGATCGACCCATAGAACCTTATTCTGATATCGGAATTGACCAAATCAATGAAATTATGTTTAAAGAATGGAAATAGTAGTTACCGGTCAAATATATGATTGTTCTTGGATGTATTGAGATGCGTTCGTGGCATATTTTCTAGCATATGATCATCATGTGATGCTAAGTAGGTGTTAGAAATTTTGTAGATTGATCTTGTTATAATTTTCGCCTTTTGGTTTATCTGACCACTAAAAAGCAGTGAATGTACACTTGTACAGTGTGTTCATATCAACATTTTCTGTTTATAAAGTTTTGGATTGTAGCTAAATGGTCCGAATAACTATAAGCTTATCTTATATTATGATGTCATTATTCATGTCAAAATCTAGCGTCAGAACTTGAGCTGGAAGTTTTACGTCAAATCTTGTCTTCCCAGACTAATAGCTGGCTGTAAACATGAAATAACCCGTTCGAAGGTCCATGAGACTGAAGACTTACGCACACTTCGACAGTCAGGTCAGTCATCTTTTACATGGAAGCGCTGATACAAACCTTAGTGGGCTCGAAACAGGGTAACGTCTGGTCGTTTACCATCGACCGAACTTGTATATAGAGTGGAGATGTGTAGAATTTTAGCGCACAACTTTAAACTAATGTCGGTCACATGTAATAACAACAGAGCATGTTTCATCAAGGTGGCAAAACATACGACATGGCATAACGAGTCGTGTAGGTTTGGTATGTGTCATTTATAGTCATTTATAACCGGACCAGTTATCAAACCGGTTACCTCACCGGCCCATTGGTCGGCTCTGTTTCAAAACCTAATAACACCATACAGTATTTAAAATAAAATCTACAATTACTTTAGTTCTTGATGTGGATTTGTAATGATAAATAATATATGAGGTCCATTATTATAAAATAAAAAAAAATATATGTATAATTTTATTCTGAAAATCCAGTCTAGTCTTGTTTGCGAGTCTCATCAAGTCCGACCTATAACCGACTGGTTCAAAGGATGGCAATTTATAAGAACCCAACCGGACCAGTAATGTAGCTGGTTAGGGGTCGGACCAATCCGATCACATTCTTAAAACAATATTTATGAGATATATGATTTATAAAACTATATGATCAACAAGCACAAAAAACAAGATCAAATGCATTTTTTTTTAACCTTTTTACAATCTTTACATTTCCCAGACTATTGATACCAAAAGCTAACCTAGACATGAGAAAACATTTTAAAAAACTAGCCACATTTAACAGGATTGCTGAATTTTCAGTACATGTGAATATGAAACTAAGAACTTACCATTTGTGAATATTTATATGCACGAAGACGATTCAAATGAAAGGAGGAACTGTTCATACTGTGCTTCAATAGCCAATGTGTCTTCATCAGCATCAATGCAATCAGGCAGAATGTCATCAATGTCAGTGAAGTCGACATCATCTTCGTCTGCTTTTTCGAAGAAACCGTATTCACCTTGTTGCTGATTAAGCCAATAGTCATGAAACCAAGTGGAGGTTGTGACAAGGTCCCACCATTCTGGGGAGAAATCCTCGACTTGCTGGACTGCTATTGGGGATGAAGAGTGGTGCGTTCGGGTTGAGAGTAGAGTTTTTTTTTTTTTTGAAACTGATGTCATCTTGTAGAACTGCTTAGATAACTAGAATGCAAGAATACAGTTTTAAATTAAAAAGCTCAGTCTATGATCATAAAACAAAAAGCAGTATTTCCAAATTGCAACAAACAAACTAAAAACAATTGCACTGATTAATTCCGATTTAAATCAATGTATTAAGCTTAAAAAAAGCATAAATCATGAACTTACATAATGTAAAATGTAAACCGAATCCGATGATCATAGAAGTACATTAGTCATCCATATTGATCAATCATCCAAAAAACACAACATGCAAACTAAAAGCAGTTAAGCAGATATTCAGAGCAACTACATTTCAATTCATTTCATAAATCTTAAAAAAAAGCATAAACCATTAGAATCATCATATTAAGTTATTTTATATAACCTAAATAAACGTAGATAAATGAACATGTCGCTTGTTTGTAATTTGCTGTTTTGACATTAATTTTAACAATTATATCATATCATGTTAATGAACAAACATAAACTGATGTTCACGAACACAGATAAACGAACAAAATGTGCATTCACGTTCTTTCGTTTAATTCAATGAACAAAAACTTAAACTTTTGTTCATATTTAAACGAACATAAACGAGTTTCCAACCCAACAATTCACTAACTGCATCAAACCAAACAGATTACAAAAATTGAAAATCAACTATTGATTTGAAATATCTTTTTGAACGAGATTAAAAATATCTAAAAACCGAAAAGTGGTTCAGATAAGATGTGAAAATATCACAACACGAGTATTTATAGGTCAGAGAAATCCAAACCTGAGGTTCGGAGCCAAACCAGATAAATAAGCCGTATCCGAACCATTTGTAGCCGGCGTGGCTACGTGGGTGACGTACACGTGTTTATTTTGGAATGGGTGGACGTGATGAGAGGGTGGGTGGGGGCCACCTGTGAGTTGATGGGATATCGTGGGGGATTGATGGCAGAGATTATGTATTGTGTTGTGATCGGACGGTGAAAAGGATAAGACCCGAATAACTAAAGGGTCCACCAAATTCATTTTGATTTAAACCCGGATAATTAACCGGGTCCACTAAATTAATATAATTTTAGTTTAAAACCAGGTCAAGTTCTTAACCGAGCATTTGAGATTTAGCATCTTAACCGAGCTAAATGACCGGTTTGGTTAAGAGTCAAAGACTAACACGGTTTGAAAAATAATGTGTTACGGTTCGGTTTATAAATTATACTATGGGACCAGTCAGATAAACCGAACCAGTTTAGATATTGACAAAGTAAAGCAAACATACAGTTTTTTTTAATAAAAAAATATTATTATTTTCATGGATATGAATCAAACAATTAATCTACCTGATTTCAAGCTTAAAATTCTTTTTTTCCATAAAACTGCAATTTGCATCCCTGAAGAAAGGGCCTAGTGTCAAGTTGAGTCCTCTTTTTCAAAATTTTGCTTATTGAGTTCCCTATCTTGCAGAAGCGCTACACATTGCTGCGTCCCTGAGCCTAACTTCTGACTAATTTTGACCGTTTATTTTGTGTGAATTGTTGAAATTGCCTCTCTTTAAAAACGTTATTAATAATTACGGTAAAGGATCAAATAAAAATAATATTAACGTACGAAACGTACGCATTAAGGGAAAAAACAAAAAGTGACGGTGTCATTTTGGTAATTATCAGCAACTTCAAAATTACTGGGGAAAAAGCAAAAAGTGTCTTGTAGAGTAATTTTGAGCATCTGTAGAGTAATTTTGAGAAATGTAGGGTAATTATCAAATTATTCTAGTAGAGTAATTTTGACTTCTGTAGAGTAATTTTGGAAAATGTCTTGTAGAGTAATTTTGTTAGCATTTAGTTATGGGGTTTAGCTTTATGGTTTAGTTTTTAGCTTTTAGTTGGGGGGTGGGGGGTGTGTAATTTTGATAACTACCCTACAATTTTGATAATTACCCTACACGACCAAAATTACTTTACATGAACATTTACAATGGTTTAGGTTTTTTTTTTTTTTTTTTTTTGGGGGGGGGGGGGGGTGTTTAGGTTTTTTTTGGGGGGTGGGGGGTGGGGGGGGGGGGGGTTAGTGTAATTTTGATAATTACCCTACAATTTTGATAATTACCCTACACGACCAAAATTACTCTACATGAACATTTACAAAATTACTCTACAGAAGCTCAAAATTACTCTACTAGAGTAATTTTGAAGTTGCTGATAATTACCAAAATGACACCGCCACTTTTTTGACTTTTCTTTCAATTCGTACGTTTCGTACGTTTATTTTATTTTTACGGGAACTTAACTCTAATAATTACAAGCCCTAGAAATCAAATTGTTCTCTGTTCTCTTCTTGTTCTTCTTCAAGACGACTAGGTATCAAACAAAGAACACTAAATTGCGAAATCGATCTCCACCTCCACTTCAACAATGTAAAAAATATCAATTTCTCAAAATTCAGACGCTACTTACTTCGTCGAAAAAGCAAATCGTAGGACGAAGCCGTCAGACATAATCTGTTCATGTGGTGCCTCTACTTCTACAAGTACTCAGTGAGTATAGCCAATCCAGATCATCGCTACTTACGTTGTGTAAGTTATCCTTTTTCTGAATTCGTATTAGGTTAATGTTTGATGTGGTTTTGGGTTAATTGGAAATGAACGGTGTTAATGGTTCAGATTTGCAAAGTGGTAAATTAACTTGTTTAGGTTAACAGGTGGGAGGATATGGATTCAAACGGTGGAATGATAAAGTCACTTGTCCTGGGTGTGACAACGTAATCCCAACATTATTGAGGTTGATCGAAAAGAAAGACGAAATGGCAATGAAAAAAGCTAAGGAGGTGATGGTTTTGAAGATGTTCTTAATGTTCAGTTGGGCGTTCTTTGTTTATTGTGTGTTTAAGTAGAGTGATGTAACATGCAGAGAGTGTTAGTTACTTGTAGTTGATCTATGTGATTGTAATGTTGACATTATAATTTGGTAATGAACATATATGTAATGGTAGTTGTTTGTTGTTATTCAATCTGTTTTGATGATGCTCATTACGTTGTATTTGATTGTTGAGATGGTTTTTGTGTTCTTATGTATTATGTTAGCCTGCTCGCCACCATAATGAAGCTCAAGATGTTGGAAACATAGACGTCGAAGATGACAACTTTTTCGAGGTGACGTCTACGTACAAAGAATGGTATGATGATTATGACAATGTCATAGAAGTGCTGAAAGCAGAGGATGCAAATGCTGGAAAGGAAAAGAATGTTATCCCTAATGAAGACTATAAGATGGAACCGGAGGACTATGACCTGAAAGTATTGACCATGGCATGGGGCTATACGAGCGAACTAGAAGATGATTGGTACTTTGACTCGTACCCAGGGGAGAATTTGTCTGATTCCGAATGGTCAAATGACGGTGCTTATTGGAAAAAAAATTTGTAAACTGGTTGTAGTTTATGCATGTTGTATCGGTTTAGTTGTTTGTATTGTTTCACTAGATCCCTTGTATGTACTTTGACTTTGTAATGAATGAAGCTGAATTATAATGATCAACATTGGTTTTTAATATACATATGTTGTTCCTGCACTCTACTTGTTTCTGACCGGTTTTGGTCAATACCTTAGCTGCAATTAATTCTCCTGTTTCACAATTAATAGTCAACATATGTACATGCATAATAAATCGTAGAACCAAACAACTTAAAACATACACATATAAAATAGAGTTAAATGCCATTTTAGTCCCTGTGGTTTGGGCTATTTTGCCAGTTTAGTCCAAATGTTTCATTTTTCGCATGTGGGTCCAAAAAGGTTTCACTCTTGCCATTTTAGTCCACTGGGTTTACTTCATCTATTTTTTTTATGTTAACGAAAAGGGAAATTTGGTCATTTTATATGTAATTCTATTAACTAGAAAGGCAATTCGGCCATATAAAATGATAGAATTTCTCTTCTAGTTAATAGAAAAAATGGATAAAGTTAACCCAATGGACTAAATTGCCAAAAATAAAACTCTTGAACTAAACTAACAAAATGGCCCAAACCACAGGGACTAAAATGACGTTTAACTCATAAAATAGTCAAACCATCCAAAGTCAAACTGCCCACATAGGCATACATAACATATCTTAAACCATTTGTCTGACCCTTTGATTGGTTTAATGACATTCTCATAAACCTTTTTCCAAGTATCTAACCAATACACTTTTAACACCCACTCCTTCGGAAGACCAACTCTAATATCATTTCTATACATGTCCCATATAGTAGCAACTACATGCTTACATGGCATTCACGTTAGATTCCATTTCCTACAAGTATATGTTTTCTCCTTCACATCAACCACACATTGAGATCTTGACTATTAATATGTTAATGCTTAGCATCAACCATTAACACATTCAGCTATGATGCTTCTTATTTTATCTTGTTAAAAACCTCTGTAGCATGTGGAGTAAGTGGACCAATAGCTTTAGCGAGTATTTTCTTAACATTCACAATTCGTTTGGTCATGTAAAATCTTATGAACTCCAAGCAAGTAATTATAGGTTTGTCTCTTGCGCACCAATTAACTACTGTTGAACACTTCACAGATGTAGTTCAACAAGATGTATAACACCTCGGAAAATTTCAGCAAATTATATGGCAACACGTGTTTGGGAAATTTCAAATATTCCAGATAGGTTGGGCGAGAGAGACAATTACATATAAAATATGGAAGTTAATAAGTTGAGGGGTTAAATATGATAAAATGCCAAAATTTTGGCTTCTGAAGGGCCCTTACAGACCGCAAGCTATAAGCCTTACGGTTCGTAAGGCATTTAAATTTCTGTGGGCGCCAGAGGTCCCATACGGACCGTAACCAACACCTTATGGTCCGTAAGGGGGTCGCTTGCAGCATGTTTGAGCTGACAGCTGCAGCGTGCTGCTCCTGCCACCATGCTTGCAAATTTTCCACCTTGAACCTCCTTTAGACACCTGCTAGGACACTCATCAACACCTCAAAGCTTCAGGGACAGTTGGCATCACCTTGTAATCCTTGCTCAAGTATAAATAGAGGTGTTCTTCATCCTTTACACTTGCACCTTTCATTCTTTCTTTCTCTCATCTTATTTGGAGCCACTTCTCTTCATAGAGGCCTCTTACCTGAAGTCTAATCTTCATCTTGAACACAAGTAAGTGTTCCCCCTCAGTCTATTTCCATTATTAGGCTAGTTATTAGCCGAAAGTTAAGCAAATTGACTTTTGCTTTTACTTTCGGTTCTGGCCATTTTGGTCAAGTCCAAGTTCGGATCGAACTATGAAACATGATCGTAATAATGAAGGTGTTAATCCCTTGTGATTGCACCCTATGAAGATCACGTTAAGTAGGCAAAAGGACGAGTCAACTTATATTAAATAAAAGTCAAAACGCAGATTTTTGCAAATTACGCTAAATGAACTTTTAAGTACCAAAACCCAAAGTTTTGACATCATAACAGTTCATATAGCATATTAGGACATGTTTAATATGTCCAACTTGTCATTTCCTGTTTAGAGATTGTTTCGTAGTCGAAAGTCAAACAATTTGACTTTTGCTTTGACTTTCTATCCTGACCCGTTTGGTCAAGTTTAGAGCATGATTAAGGGTTGTTATATGACCATGTTATTGTAGGGAATAACCCTCAAAGGTTATACCTTCTGGTCATTTCATTTGTCGGGTTTATTGATAAGTCCATATAATATATTTAAAATGCTGAAAATGCCCTTATGGTATAAAAACGGTTTTAAAACAAAATAGACTTATAATATGTGTTTTAAACAGAAAATTATAACATCATGAAATACATTTTGGCATAATGGACTTGTCATAGACCTATTCGACCACCCGATACCGCATATGCGTGTACGACTAGTTTAAATAAGATACAATATATAAACTAGCCGAATCGGGTCAAAACCTTTCAAATTCAGTTCTAATCAGAATGTTTGGTTATTAAACCCATATTACACAAGTTCTTGCGCTCGGAAGGGTATAAACCACATTCTATCCAGTCAACGCTTAATCTAGCGAACCGAACGTATCTATTAAGTTAACCGGTCAAAGTCAATGACTTATAAATGACCCGTTAACATTCTAACGGATCATATTTCCTTTCATTCCAGACTAGAAGCCTCTAGTAAATTGCGCCTTAGTTTAAGTTGTTTTGAATTACGACTGTGCTAAACATATTTGATTTATAAAGACTAGCACATGTAAATACTTTTAGCCTATTTATTTTATAAAGGATTGGGGTATGGCACTAGCCACTTGGTCGGGTATTGCAAAAGGGCGAATGATGTCATAGAAATGCAAATAACCCAATTTAATCTATTTTGCTTGATAACTTAAACAGTTAGGGGGTTAATACGATCATGTCCTGGATATCCCAACTCATTTAGTTGCAAATGGCCACGACCTAAGTGCAGGGTGTAAGCATACATCTGACAGACGCTAATGCTCTATATTTATATGATATTGAAAATGTGGTGTGTCGATTAATCATGTACCAACATATGATTTCCGGTCCTCGACTATATTGACAAGCATGTAAAACTGGTAACAAGAGATATTGTTTGTCCCAAGTTATTTAAAAATGATATACCAAATGGTATCAAATAAACTTTTGAAAAGATTTTCAAAAGATTCGGTTAATTGCATTTACCAGTGAAAACTGACGTATTTTCAAAAGACTAAGCACGGGTTATTAGCAAGTACGTAATAGGCTGGAACGGCTTGGTCTTTTGATATTGGAATTTGCCACTCCACGGAAAAGACCCTTATTAGTCTCAAGTCACATTTTATATTCGATCCGCCTGTGAATATTCAAATGAACAACTTGTATAAATTTTATATTTTAACTTCAACCTTTTATGTTTATTTAATTTACCTTATTTCCATCTTCCGCTGTGTATTGTGATAACCGATATCAATCATCATGCATAAACTCGAAGTCCGGGCCCATCGGGAAATCAGGATGCGATAGGTTGGTATCAGATGATGTGTCATTTACATGGCATAAGTGATAGTAGATACACCAAAGACCAAAATAGAATATATACCAGTCATTTCTGAATACCCCGATGTATTTCCGGAAGACCTACCCGGTTTACCCCTAGAAAGGCAAGTCGAGTTCAGAATCGACATATTGCCTGGGTCATCACCAATAGTTAGAGCTCCATATCGCTTGGCATTATTCGAGATGAAAGAATTAAAGGCACAACTAGAAGAACTATTAGAGAAATGTTTCATACAGCCTAGTTCACCCCTTTGGGGAGCTCCTATCTTATTTTCCAAAAAGAAAGACGGTTCAATGCGGATGTGCATTGACTACTGTGAGCTGAATAAGATAACGATCAAGAATCATTATCCCTTGCCAAGAATTGACAATTTGTTTGATCAATTGCAAGGGGAAAGTTTCTTCTCTAAGATCGATCTTCGATCGAGTTATCATCACCTGAAGGTTAGAAGTGAAGATGTTCCAAAGACTGCCTTAAGAACGAGGTACAGACATTATGAGTTTTTAGTTATGCCATTTGAACTTACTAATGCTCCAGCAGCTTTCATGATCTCATGAATAGAGTCCAAACCTTATCTAGATAAGTTTCTATTGTCTTCATAGATGACATACTTATCTATTCCCGCAATAAAGATGATAACGAGAAACATCTTAGATGTATTCTTGAGTTGCTTAAGCAAGAGAAGCTTTATGCAAAATTCTCTAAATGCGATTTTTGTCTTAGAGAAGTCCAATTCTTGGGACATGTGATAAGTGAACATGGAATCCAAGTGGATCCAGCAAAGACTGAAGAACCCAAGACTCCTTCCGAAATCCGTAGTTTTCTAGGATTGGTTGGTTATTATAGAAGGTTCATTGAGAACTTCTTGAGAATAGCCACTCCCTTGACTGCGTTGACACGCAAGAATGCTAATTTGATTGGGGCCCAAAGCAGAAAGAATCCTTTGAGGTTCTTAAACAGAGGCTGAGTAATGCCCCATTATTATCTTTACCTGAATTCGTGGTCTACTGTGATACTTCACACACAAGATTAGGTTATGTGTTGATGTAAAGAGGCAAAGTGATTGCTTATGCATCACAACAACTCAAAGTGAACGAAAAGAATTACACCACCCATGATTTGGAACTGGGTGCAGTAGTATTTGCACTAAAGCTGTGGAGGCACTATCTATATGACACAAAGTGTATTATATACACATAATATAAAAGCCTCCAACATATATTTAATCGGAAAAATCTAAATATGCGACAGCGTCGTTGGATGGAAATATTAAATGATTACGATGTGAGATTCATTATCATCCTAGCAAGGCTAATGTCATTGCTGAAGCCTTGAGTCGAAAAGAAAGAACTAAACCAATTAGGGTTCATGTTAAAAGGATTGAACTATGAACATGTTTAAATAAGAAATTGCTTGATGTTCAAAAGCAAGCCTTATTAGAAGCAAATGCTCCTGGTGAAGGATTATGTGGAACTGTTGAATAATTAACATCTGGAAATGATGGAATCCTAAGATTTAATGATAGAATCTGGGTTCCCATTTTCGGAGGATTCAGAGATCTACTTCTCTAGGAATCACATAATTCCAAATATTTGGTACATCCTGGAGGAGATAAAATGTACCAAGATCTGAAGAAGAATTATTGGTGAATGGGCTTGAAGAAGTCCATAGCCATCTATGTAGCTAAATATCTGACGTGTTCGCAAGTTAAAGCCGAACATCAGAAACCGCCAGATTTACTACAACAACTAGAAATACCCATATGGAAGTGGGAAATGGTAACTATGTATTTGATTACCAAGTTACCTAAGACCAAACGTGCCAATGACACAATATGGGTGATAGTCGATAGACTGACTGAGTCATCCCACTTTTTGCTACTTAAGGAAATTTTCAGTTCGAACAAATTGGCCAAATTATACGTGGACAATATTGTGTCCCTTCACGGAGTGCCAGTGTCCATAGTATCCAATAGAGATACTAGATATACATCACACTTTCGGAAAAGTTTCCAACAAGCTCCAGGCACGCGATTAAATTACAGTATGGCTTACCATCCACATACTGATGGTCAAAGTGAGCATACAATCCAAACTTTGGAAGACATGTTGAGAGCATGTGTTATTAATTTAGGTGGCAGTTGGGATGATCAACTACCACTGATAGAATTCTCCTATAACAATAGTTATCATACAAGTATAAAGGCTGCTCTATTTGAAGCCTTATTTGGGACGCCTGTTTGTTGGGTCGAAGTTAGGGAAAGCCAACTGTCTGGGCCTGAAATAGTCCTTGAGACTACGGATAAGATTATAAAAATCCGTGATAGGCTCAAAGATGCCCGAGATAGGTAGAAAAGCTATGCTGGCAAGAGGAGAAAACCTCTTAGATTCCAAATTGGAGATAAAATATTATTAAAAGTATCACCTTGGAAAGGTGTTATGAGATTTGGAAAGAAGGGCAAGTTGAGCCCAAGATATATTGGACCATTCGAGATAATCGAATGTGTCAGTTCTGTAGCTTATAACCTTAAGCTACCTAAGGTACTAAGTGGAATCGACGAGTATTCCACATTTCAAATCCGAAGAAATGTCTAGCCGATGAGTCGCTAGATATGCCGCACCATGATGTGCAGATTGACGAAAACCTAAGGTTTATTGAAAGTCAAATGGGATTCCCATTGTGGCCCAAAATTTACATGGGAGGTTGCATCCAATATGAGACAATAATACCCCTATCTATTTGAATACAATTTCAAGGACAATATTTATTTTAAGGGGGTGAGGATGTAACACCTAAAAAAAATTTAGCGAATTATAAGGCAACACGTGTCCGGGAACTCTTAAATATTCCATATATGTTGGACAGGAGGGACAATTACATACAAAATATGGAAGATAATAAGTTGACGGGTCAAATATGAGAAAATGCCAAAATTTTGGCTTCTGAAGGTCCCTTACGAACCACAAGCTATAAGCCATACGGTCCGTAAGACATTTAAATTACTGTGAGCACCAGAGGTCCCTTACGGACCGTAACCAACCCTTTAAGGTCCAGAAGGGTGTCGCTGGCAGTATATTTGAGCTGGAAGCTGCAACCTGCCACCATGCTCGCAAATTTTCCACCTTCAACCTCCTTTTGACACCTGCTTGGAAACTCATCAGTGCCTCAAAGCTTCAGTGACACTTGGTATCACCTTATGATCCTTGCTCAAGTAAATATAGAGGTGTTCTTCATCCTTTACATTTCCACCTTTCATTCTTTCTTTCTCTCATCTTATTTGGAGCTGCTTCATCTCATAGAGGTCTCCTAGCTAAAGTCTAATATTCATCTTGAACACAAGTAAGTGTTCCTCCTCAGTCTGTTTCCATTATTAGGCTAGTTATTAGCCGAAAGTCAAACAAATTGACTTTTGCAATTATTTTGGTTCTAGACATTTTGATCAAGTCAAAGTTTGAATCAAAATTTGCAACATGATAATAATAACGAAGGTGTTAATCCCTTGTGATTGCACCCTCTGAAGATCACATTAAGTAGGAAAAATGACGAGTCAACGTATATTAAATAAAACGTCAAAACGCGGATTTTTGCAAATTACGCTAAATTAACTTTTAAGTATTAAAACCCAAAGCTTGACATCATAACAGTTCATATAACATATTAGGACATGTTTAATCATGTCCAACTCATCATTTCTTGTTTAGAGCTCGTTTCGTAGCCGAAAGTCAAACAACTTGACTTTTGCTTTGATTTTCGATTCTGACCCGTTTGGTCAAGTTTAGAGCATGATTAAGGGCTGTTATATGACCATGTTATTATAGGGAATAACTCTCTGAGGTTATACCTTCTGGTCATATCATTTGTCGGGTTTATTGATAAGTCCATATAATATGCTCTAAAATGTTGAAAATGCCCTTATGGCATAAAAATAGTTTTAAAACTAAACAGACTTATAATCTGACTTAGAAACAAAAAAATATAATATCATGAAATACATTTGGGCATAATGGACTTGCATAGACCTATTCGACCACCTGTGTGACAACTGTCAATTTTCAGTGTATCCGTACAATGTTAAACAGTAATTTGCATCTTAATGACTGTGCCTGATCTAAATTAATGAGATGAATGATTTCTGATTACTGTCATATACATACATGTGCATTACATGTTGCTTGATTTCTTATCATTATTGCATGCAACATAATATGGTTCACTTAGTGCACAGAACAAAGTTAGCACATTTATCAAACAAACAAGAAGTATTGACGGGAGTTCAGTACTCAGACAGACATGATGTTAAGACACAGAATGAGCCCGAAACCAAGAGTTACACTAGTATAGTGTGTAGGAAAGTAGGGATCATAAAACTGCCTTCCTAGTGATAGTTTAAGTGCCGGAAAGTGCCTAAAACTCACAAAAACTGCAGAATTCTGCATATTTCAGCAAAAATCAGCTTTTTAACAACAAACTATAATGCATAATTTTGGTTTAATGGTCCAGAATGCCTTCCTAAGTGTCGGGAATCAAAACTATCACAAAAGGGAACATAAAGCACACTAAACTGCATAATTTAGCACCTTAATGAACCGGTAACCAACTGAACAACCGGACACTGCCCGAAACACCAAATTTTCACTAGAAGCACTGTTTTAGTGTTACGAAGCTAGTTATGATCACTGAACACCATAACACATCCTAAAACACCATAACACATATAACCCTAACTAATTACCTTAAAATCTAACTAGATTGCTAACTAACCATTTGAAACATAACCATACCCCCCTCAAATTCATGGTTCACATAGGGGTCCCACATGGGATTTCTTATAGTTATTTAATTAGATTATGTTGTGAAGATAATAAACACAAGAACTCTTGGTTATTAAGATGTTGGAAATTAGTTTATATAAACCATAAGACTAAACCATTTCTCAGTTCACCATTTCAACAACACTCCACCTCCCTGCTCCTTCTTCTTGCTCACGTCCACAACACACCAACACACCATCACACAACCTCCATTTTCAATCAACTTTCAAGCAATCTAAAGTGATCTAGAGGTTCAAGGAGCATAGTTAAGAAGCTTGGAAGCCTTGGAGTTTGAAGGACCATCACCAAGAGCTTTTATCCACCTCCTACATCATCATCTTCATCTTAGTTTCTTCCCTAGCCATAGAGCTAGTAGTAAGCTCCTCACAACTTGATTTTACTTCTAATTTTAGTGGTTAAAAGGTTATCTAATATCTTAATCTTAAGAAACTCAAAGAAACATGAAGATGGTCTTTCACATAAAGCTTAATAACATGAAAATCTAAGTTGTTTTAGTGTATGTATGATACTTGTTTGTTGATTTCTTGTGATTATGATGTTGATCATCATAAGAAACTTGCTAGATGATGATTAAACAGATGATCTAGCAAGTATGAGGATGGATCTTGAGAAAATCATAATGATCATCCTTTATGTTAAACATGAACTTGAAAATGAAAAGGTTTTAGAGTATGATGAATATTTGTACATGCTATATGTCTTGAAAATGAATGATTTCAAAGATAATATTTTCAAGAGAACAAAATTTATTACAAGATTAACATGATCATGGTTTTTAAAGGAAGTAAACATGTTTTAAGTGTTAAAACAAAGTTAGAAAAATGTTGTTAACAAGAAAAATACAAGAAGAATTATTTTTAGAAAATCTTCACACAAGTTGTAAAGAACTAAAATTTACAAGAATGAGTTTTATAAACTATAAATCATGTTTTTAGGGGTAACTAAACTTACTAAACAACATGTTAAAATACTACAAATTTTTACAAACTTTCAAGTTCATGACATAGTGTAAATTGCATATTTTTGTCTCATGGTAAGTCTTGATTAAATTGTTGATCATTGGTGATGAATTTTAAAAGAAAATGATATGCCTTTAAAGCATGGAAACCTCCATTTTTAAGGGGAAACTATGGCAAAAGTTTTGTAGAAATTAAACACTTAGAAAAATATTTTTAAACAAGTGTTTACAAGTAAATTTTGATCATGGTTTTCATATAAACGCTTGCCATAATTTTTGTTACAACAATTACAAACATTGGAGGTTGATTTTTGATAAATAAAAATGACTAAGTATATATTTAGGAAAATATATATTTAGATGTCACAAATTGTGTGCTACTTGTATATTATGTGTATTAGTTATATTATTTTAGGAACTTGAAAATAATATAACACACCAAAATACCAAGATTTGAAATATAAAATATTACCAAAATCTCAAGAAAACAAAGATATAAATTATACCCGAATATTGGACAAACCGGACAAGGACTAAGGACTATAAATATATAAATTCCGGAAATAAATTCGTAACTCGACAAGTATGACAAACGGTATTTTGGAAACCAAAGAAACGGAAAATATGATTTCTACAAGTATTACAAAAGATATTATATTTTGTCAAATAGAAAATGTATTATTTTTGAGCGAAGAAAAATATATGTTTTCTTAAACAATTTGAAGATATATTATTTTGAATGGAGAAAATATATATATTTTCTTAAACAAGTTAAAAATATATTATTTTGGGTGAAAAATGGAAATATATATATTTTCTAAAGTTAATCTTAAAAATATAGATTATTTTTGAGGTTGATATGAAAGTATAATTATTTTTGCCAAGAAAGATTTATAGATATTTTTCTATAAAAATTCTCTTAAATATATATATTTTGAGAATATAAGTTGGTGATTTTTAGTTGATTAAAAATAATATTCCGGAAAATTAAATACGAGATTAAGTATAAAATACTTAATAAATACAAGAAAATACGTATTCACATACGTACAATTATACACCGGAATACACCACAAATACTTGACAAAATACACAAGTATAAAAATACACAAATATACTTATACCCATACTTTTGAAATATTCATGAAAGGATTACAGATTGAAATAAGTCAAAGATATATTATCTTAACAAATATTCCAAATAATTGTTAAATATAATTCAAGTTAAAATATTATTATTTTAACCAATAATTATATACTTTGGAATAATATAACACACAACCAAGACATAACTCAAAGTATACCATGAATTCCAAAATAAGTCATAACACCTAAGACTAAGTGTCGTTACACGACCTAGCCGTCTAATAAACATAGCACGTGTGTAGGTAGTCGTATGACCAGAGGAAAGAAGCTTTGAGTTATTTGTCAGAAGAACGCAATTCTGTGAGTTCATGTCCCCCTTTTCTTTTAACTGTTTTCGGTTTATAACTTCGGGGATGAAATACATGTTACAAATGTTTCGAACGTTTACAAATGGTATGGTTAGCTAAGGAATGAACTGTTAGATCATGTGAGTTGCGGGTACAACACTTAAGACCATGAATCCTTGTATAAGGACCGAGGGGCATGAGTGATAGATCTATTTGGGTGTTGCGAGCCCCACCCATGGGACCGGGAGTTGGCCCATGTGGTGACCATGTCTTCCACGCCGGGTGGCCCGGTACGATATCCGCAAAGGGGATTGAGCCTTCCTGCACCATTGCACACATATTAATGACCTTGCAAATCATTAATTGACCAGTTCATAGACGACTTCATACCGGTTTACAAAGACATACTTACAACTATTTACAAGGTTATTCGTGCACACATACAAAAACACATGAACTCGCTCAACTTTTGTTGTTGTTTTCAAACTACATGTCTTTCAGGAAACTGATGGATTTGGCAGTGTTTGAAAAGGTTTCAAGAAGTGTTTACAAGAAATGATGTCATCCGAACTTTTAAAGGGTTTGACTTGGATGTCTTATCTTAGATAAGACATACGAGTCAAATCCTTGGTTTTTATATGTCTTTGTTAAAAGTCCTTCATGGAACTTGTTTCATTCAAATGGTTTGTAATTTAAACTTGAAGTCGGTGGTTGGTACTAAACAATTTGGTTTGTATTATTTTGGAATGTATTAATGGATGAACATCATGTTTTTAAATCATATAGTTGTTTGTTATAATTGAATGTAATGATATTAAGCAAGTCACACATTATACGCTTTCGCAAAAGTCAGGGTGTGACAGTTTGGTATCAGAGCTTCAATTGTAGTGAACTAAGATTCCTTCTCGAGTCTAAACTACAATCATTAGGACTCTCTCACGAAAATATTTTTTACAAAATATTTTTCATTGCATTTACAAAATTCCAAGATCCATGGAACATACATTTTACAAAGGAAAGACAAGAAACACGAACAAGGACACTGTTGGTGGTTTAGTTTGCATGGGGTAGACTTGTTAGACTTGTTAAGTTAGAAAAAGTCTCACGTAGGAATGACGTGAATACATGTTAAAGTGATACCTGTCTTTGCTTACATACACCGAGTGATAGTAGTTAACATATGTGCATATGCCATGATTATTATGTTACAGGTACTTATGTCGTCTTCCGAGAGTGGATTGTCAGACGAGCGTGACCCCATGGCGGTAGACGACTTCCAGCCTTTTGCTTTGCCTGATTTTGGGGATGATATCCCAAATGCTGACATCCTTATCGATGACATTTTCACACTCCCCGCTCCTGTTCATGACCATCTCATCATCGGTCACCCCGATGGTGAGCACATTGTTGCTTCTGTTCTCGATGCTGTTCCTCTTGTCGCCATTCCACCAGAGGATTGGCCTTTTGACGATCTCTTTGATGACGATGTTGATCTTTTTGTGAGCGATCACCCTGTAGAGGAGCAGGGTGATGGGGAGGTAGACGATGTTATTGTGATGGACGTACTCCCTCCAGTGGTGCCAATTATTGACATCTCTTCGGATTCCAGTGTTCATTCTGTTGCAGACTCCTTTGAGTCTGTGACCTCTTCGGCCCTGCAGGCTGCAGGACTCCAGCTTTATGCTACTGATGACGATGATGTGATGTCTGCTGCTCCATCATCTCCTGTCCATGCCCCCACACCCCCTCATGTCCCAGATCATGTACCTGACCCAGACCCAGTTCCATTTGGTTTACCTTTTGTTGCACCACTTATTCCTGAGCCTGTTTCAGCACCACTTGATCTTCCACCTGTTGATCTACTTGTTCCACAGCCTCCACTTGTTGATGCTGTTCCCCCACATTTCGTTTCTGACGAGCATCATACCGATCCCCCTATTGTTTTTCTACAGGAGATCCCAGCTCCCCGTCCAGAGGAAGGCACATTTGGTCAGCCGCCGAGCTTTGACCCTTTTGCTTTAGATGACTTCCCACCCATCCCGCAGTTCGCTCCTATTGAACCATCACCACTAGACGAGCCATTTAGATGGTTCCCAATTTAAACGATGCCCATTTCTGAACCGTATCACCCCTCACACCACGCCGGTTACATACGTGATGAGGTACTACTGTCCCTGCAACTTCAGTTCGAGATACTGAGCCGCAGAGTCCTCGAGTTAGAGTTTGGTGAGGGTGTCAGATGATCACCATTTCCATTTCATCCTACTTTTGTTCCCCCACCCTCATCATCGAGTTCTTTTGTTCCCCCACCTGCTGCTCCTACATCTATTCCAGGCTTCGATGCCCGTTTCCTCATAGTTGAGCAACAGATCAGCTATCTGGTTCGCCGAGAGCTCGCTCACATTCGCAGTTTGCTCTTTTTCCCTCCTCCTCCACCCCCATCAGCATCCTAGATTTTTGGTTTTACGCAGGTACCCTACTTTTGGTGAGAACGCCACAATTGAGCCCGAGATTATGAAGATATGAAGACCACTTTTTGATTGTTACTTTTGTATATGACAGACTTATTTGACAGGGGTAGTGTGACCCCGTGTCTCTTTTGATATGCTACAATTTAAAAAAATGTATCCTGTGGTGGAATATTTATGAAAAGCTCAATAGTCGTGTTCTCATTAAATACATTGTTGATCTATCCGTTCCTATGATGATTATGCTATTGTGTGGTTGTTTGATTGTTCATATTATATATATATATGTGTGTGTATGCCTCTTAGACAATTATTTAATGAATAAGGCCTAACCTACCCGATCTTCTTACTAGAAGAAAAATGCCGCCTCGACGAAACATCAATAACAACAATACGCTGCCAAGGACTGAGGCAGAGCTGCAAGAACGCATCTCACAAGCTATTGCCCAGCACGAGGCCATCCGCTCAGAGCATAGCGGTGGTACCTCTGGAAATAGCCCCCCAATCGGTAATGTTAAGTCACCTAAGACAAATTACAACTCGTTTGGATATTTCCATTTGTGCTTTGGCAATGCTTACTGTGAATTGTGTTGCTTGTGTTGCAGGTTGTACTTACAAGAAATTTTTGGATTGCAAGCCTCTTAACTTCGATGGCACTGGAGGTGCTGTCGCATTCGTTCGCTGGGTGAAGAAAACTGACTTTGTGCTGAGGATGAGCAAGTGTGCTCCTGAACAAAGGGTTACGTATATTTTTGGGTTATTTCTGGATGGAGCGCTTTCATGGTGGAACCTCCAAGTCCAAACACTGGGTGAAACTACTGCATACGCGTTAACATGGGATGAACTTAAGGAGTTAATGTTCAAGAAGTACTGCTCGCGAGCTGAGATTCAGAAACTAGAGACAGAGTTCTAGAACCTAAAGATGGATGGTCCAAAAATAGCCGAGTATATTCAGCGATTCCATGATTTGTCCAGGGTTGTTCCTTACCTGGTGGAGCCGGAATTCAAAAGGATTGAGCGTTTTATCTGGGGATCGGCACCTTAGATCTTAAGTATGGTTACAGCTTCCAAGCCTCCAACTATTGCTGAGGCTATTGATCTAAGTGTGGCACTTACTAAGGAGGCAGTTCGTTTGGGAAGGTTTTCTATCTTTGAGCGAAAAAGAAGGAGACTCATGTGGAGTCCTCGGGTGATAATAAGAGGAAGTTCACGAATTTAAAAAAGAGCACCCGAACAAACAACAACAACAACAACACCAACAAACGTAGGGAGACCAATCAGCCAGCTGAGGCACAGACTGGGGCAGCAAATGTTGAAAACAAAGGAAAAGGGTATATGGGCACCCTGCCCAAGTGCAACATCTGTCAGTGTCATCATACCGGCTAGTGCAGATATAGGAAGTGTGGCAACTGTGGAAGAATTGGGCATGTGAAGGAAGCATGCTGGTATGGCGCAGGGCGCGGGAATGGAAATCAGGGTGGTAATGGTAATGGTAATCATGGTGGGAATGGATATGGAAACAGAAACCAAGGAGGGAATAACAATCAATGAGGAAATAGGAACAGAAATGGAAACGGAAATCAAGCGGGAAATGGAAATCGTGGAGGAAACAATGATGGAAATGATAATGGGCATGGCCAAGGCTGTTTCAACTGCGGTGACTTGGGGCACTTCAAGAAGGATTGCCCTAAAAAACAATCAAGCTCGAGGAAGGGTGTTTACTATTGGAGCCAGGGAATCACGCCAGGATCCAAATGTGGTTACTGGTACGTTCCCTATTAATCAACGTTATGCACCTGTGCTATTTGATACTGGTGCCGATTTTAGCTTCATATGTCACACCCTGACTTTTGCGGAAGCGTGGTTATTGGTGTGACTTCTTAATACCATAGCATTCAATCATAACAATGCTAAATGATAAAACCATAAGATGTTCATCCATTAATAAAGTTTGGAAAATACCACAATACCATTGTCTGAAAACATCGACACCAAATTAAGTTACAAACCATGACATGTTTAACTGAGTTCATGAAGACTCCACAAAAGACTTTAAGTGAAACCTGAGTTTAGACACATGTATCCCGTCCAGGAATAGGATACACCCCCTAAACTCAACAACCATGGATAACATCTTTTATTCATGACGCAACTTGAAGACACATGCATACACCTGCCAGATCCACTAGTTCCCTGAAATACATGTAGTTTGAAAAACATCAACAAAAATTGAGCGAGTTCATGTGTGTGTATAAGTATGTATAAACCTTTGTAAACAGTATAAGTATGAATGTCCCGGTATAATAGCAAACAAGGAAAAGATCACCAATGGTTTGCAAGGCCACTGATATGTGTGACGGTGTAGGAAGACTCAAACCTAGCAAAGTTGGACCGGGCTTCCGGCTGGAAGACATAGTCACCACTATGGGCCACCCTGGCCTCATGGGTGTGGGCTCGCTACACCCAAATAGATCTATCACTCATGCCCCTCGGTCCTTATACGAGGATTAATGGTCCCAAGTATCCGCCTACCCAATCACATGATCTATGGTTCTTTCCTAGGCTAACCATACCAATAGTATTGTATGTAATCCCTTTGTAACATGTATTTCACCCCCGAAGTAAATAAACAAAACAGTTTAAAGAAAAGGGGGACATGAACTCACAGTATTGCGTCTTCAGTACTAGTAACTCCGATCTCGTCAGCAAACACGAATTTCAAAAAGAGCACCCGAACAAACAACAACAACAACAACAACACCAACAAACGTAGGGAGACCAATCAGCCAGCTGAGGCACAGACTGGGGCATCAAATGTTGAAAACAAAGGAAAAGGGTATATGGGCACCCTGCCCAAGTGCAACATCTGTCAGTATCATCATACCGGCAAGTGTAGATATAGGAAGTGTGGCAACTGTGGAAGAATTGGGCATGCTGGTATGGCGCAGGCCGTGGGAATGGAAATCAGGGTGGTAATGGTAATGGTAATCATGGTGGGAATGGATATGGAAACAGAAACCAAGGAGGGAATAACAATCAAGGAGGAAATAGGAACAGAAATGGAAACGAAAATCAAGCGGGAAATGGAAATCGTGGAGGAAACAATGATGGAAATGATAATGGGCATGGCCAAGGCTATTTCAACTGCGGTGACTTAGGGCACTTCAAGAAGGATTGCCCTAAAAACAATCAAGCTCGAGGAAGGGTGTTTACTATTGGAGCCAGGGAATCACGCCAGGATCCAAATGTGGTTACTGGTACGTTCCCTATTAATCAACGTTATGCACCTGTGCTATTTGATACGGGTGCCGATTTTAGCTTCATATGTCACACCCTGACTTTTGCGGAAGCGTGGTTATTGGTGTGACTTCTTAATACCATAGCATTCAATCATAACAATGCTAAATGATAAAACCATAAGATGTTCATCCATTAATAAAGTTTGGAAAATACCACAATACTATTGTCTGAAAACATCGACACCAAATTAAGTTACAAACCATGACATGTTTAACTGAGTTCATGAAGACTCCACAAAAGACTTTAAGTGAAACCTGAGTTTAGACACATGTATCCCGTCCAGGAATAGGATACACCCCCTAAACTCAACAACCATGGATAACATCTTTTATTCACGACGCAACTTGAAGACACATGCATACACCTGCCAGATCCACTAGTTCCCTGAAATACATGTAGTTTGAAAAACATCAACAAAAATTGAGCGAGTGCATGTGTGTGTATAAGTATGTATAAACCTTTGTAAACAGTATAAGTATGAATGTCCCGTTATAATAGCAAACAAGGAAAATATCACCAATGGTTTGCAAGGCCACTGATATGTGTGACGGTGTAGGAAGACTCAAACCTAGCAAAGTTGCACCGGGCTTCCGGCTGGAAGACATAGTCACCACTATGGGCCACCCTGGCCTCATGGGTGTGGGCTCGCTACACCCAAATAGATCTATCACTCATGCCCCTCGGTCCTTATACGAGGATTAATGGTCCCAAGTATCCGCCTACCCAATCACATGATCTATGGTTCTTTCCTAGGCTAACCATACAATAGTATTGTATGTAATCCCTTTGTAACATGTATTTCACCCCCGAAGTAAATAAACAAAACAGTTTAAAGAAAAAGGGGACATGAACTCACAGTATTGCGTCTTCAGTACTAGTAACTCCGATCTCGTCAGCAAACACGACTACTTATAATGTACTAGTGTCTATTAGGTGGACGGGTCGTGCCTTTGCTTAGTATTAATGTTTTGGAGTTACGTTTCTAATGTTATTCCAAGTTGTATAATTATTTGTCAAAATAATTAATATTTCAACTTAAATTATATTTAGTTTTGGAATAATTACTTAATCAGTATTTTGTAACAATACTTCTCAAGTATTTTATATTCGTATTTCCTTCCCAAGGATGGGGGTATCTCATACATGTATTTTCGTATTCTTGACAAGTATTGGCGTCGTTATTCCGGCGTGTTAATCCAAATGAATATATATTTTTAAGTCTCACTTAGAAATATATATTTAAACCTTATTTTTATTTCAAAACAATACATCTCAAGAAAATATATATTTTCCCCAAAAATACTATATCTTCTCAATATACTAGGAAAATATATTTTAACTACCCAAAAATAATATATTTTCTCTTTATCGAAAATATGATATACTTTGGTAACATTTACAAAAATCATATTTTCATTTCTTGTATCCAAAATAATATTTACCAAAAATATATTTCTAAGAGTATTTTCCGGAATATTTGTAAGTTACGTTTTATCGTTCGGTTTCACAATATCAAGTGTGTAACTTGTATATATATATTCCTTGTGATCTTTGGTATTATTTTGGATTGTAAGTTCTTGGTATTTGTTAAGTTACATTATTTTACCCTAAAATAACATAACTATTTCACAAAATATACAAATATTCACACAAGTGTCTCAATGTAAATATATGTGACACCTGTGTCACTGCGACCATCAAACAAATACCAAACCAATGAAATATTGTATTTCATACTTTGGACTTGTATAAATATGTGTATCTTTTGCACATATCAACTCTTATTCGATTTCAAGCTCTAAATCGCTTTCTGGAAGGTTATACGCGCACTAATGCGTAAATATAACCAGTTTAATGCAAAAAACACTCCGGAATAGTGACATAGGCTTAACATACCTTAAATAACCTTTACATAACTTAGAAATAAGTTTTGGAAGGTTTGGTATGCCGAAAACAAGTTAATTCGCTTACAGGGACTAAACTTGACAAACCGCGAAAGTATGACGATTCGTACTGGAACGAACATTCCGGAACATGACCATAAGTTAAAAAACACCCTAAATATCCTTTACATAGCTTAGAAATAGGCTTTGAGGGGTTCGGTGTGCCAAATTAAACTTTTGGGTCATTCAGGGACTAAAAGCGTCAAAAAGTGCACAAGTTTGCATTTTCGCGCATAACTTACTTTCTGAATATATCCGGACATCCAAAAATTTATGTAAGCACTAAAATATTTTATTTTAGTGTTTGGCATGAGAAAAATCCATTCGTCGCGTCATTTGGATCGTTTTTCGCGCTTATGCGCATTCCGTCGTAATTAGCCGAACAACGCAACCGTACGGCTAAACGAACCGACATCCGAGATATTTTTGAGAACATTTTAAGTTCCCTTTACTTTAACTTCATTTTAGAGCTTTGAAATGGGGTTAACGGGCCTTAAACGCGTCGGAAAAGGCCTTATTACACTACAGGGACCAAATCTGCCATTTTTGAAACTTTCTGTGCAGAAACATTGAATCTGGCCTATACCACCTTTGCACATGGTTTTGGGCAATACTATGGGCTGGTTTGATGTGCACATGGTATTACAATACCATGGGTGCAAGTGTATGGCCAAGATTGAAGCACGTTTTCTAAGAAACGATCCTAACGGTTCGGGAAATCCTATAAATACCCCATGCCTTCAATTGCAAAACCCACTAGAATTTTGATTTGAGAAACTCTAAGTTGAAACCATTGTTTCATACCTGAGTTACTTGAATCGAGATTAGCATTCGGGGACCCTTCGTAAGTATTCCTTCGTTCTTTTATTGCTTTTCGAGTCCGAAAGTCAAACTTTGTTTGACTTTCTGCGTTGACCAGTTTATGGTCAATGCGAAGTTCGTTTGAACTTCGCAACATGATTGTAATCACGATGGTTATAGTCCCTTGGGACTATGCCTACTGATTACCACGTTGTCTAGGGTCGTAAGGGTAAGCGATCTAATAAATCGCTTATACCTTCGAACCCGACCCATTTGGTCGATCATTAGGATCCGACCAAATACATTAGGTGACCATAGTATATAGGGAATAACCTTCCGAGGTTATACCTTATGGTCGCTTCGTTTAAGTAGTTGTATGATAGGTAGTTTATATGCCTTAGGTAAATTACCAAAATACCCCTTTGATGCCAAAATTCGTTTTAAACATATGTAACATAACTTTTGACATCTAAACTGATTTGGTAACAATATTAGACATGTTAAGGCATATTTTACTTGTCATAGGACTAGCTAGGCGTTCCGAACGCGTTTTACGCGAACGACGCGTTAAAGTAGCATAAGCTACCTAAACGGGTCGTAATGGGTCGTAAGCACTTAGGTTAGGTTTCGTTTTAGTATGTGGGCTTTGTTAAACCATATTACATGAGTTCCCATACTCATTTGGTTTACGAACCCTCATTCTATCCGATCCTCCGATTTAGGTCCGGTATATTAACATAGTTACCTATATTAGGTGCCGTTTGATATCCGAGATCTCTAGCATTGCTTGGTGGTTATCTTAGGACTTCTGAAAAATCTCAAGTGAGTACATAGACCCCTCTTTTACTGTTTTCCAAACTGTTTTGGGGTGAAACACATGTGCCTACTTGTTACTTTCTTGCTTTCCTGTTTTCACATCATGTACCTGCTATGTTCGTTAGTACATTATAGTACATGATTTCATTACATTACATGCTATGTATGCCCATTGTGTGCGTACTTAGTACATCATTTTACATTACATGCTATGTATGCCCATTGTGTGCGTACTTAGTACATCGTTCTACATTACATTTCATGCTATGTATGTCCATTGTGTGCATACTTAGTACATTGTTTTACATTGTATTTCTGTTGCATATGCTCATCCAGCATATGAACACATTATACTACATTTTGAACCGTTGTAACTATTTGACTATGTGAACCATCGTAACCATTTGATTATATGAACCATTTGTAACTGTTGAACCATGTGAATCATCTGTAACTGTTGAACCGTGTGAACCATTTGTATCTGTTGACCTGATTTACATTTGACAATAGACATTTGACTATACATAAACATTTCTACAATTGTTAAACATTACATCTTGGTGGTTTGGTTTGAGTAAGTGATTTAAGTAACGATGCGTGTGTAATATGATACAAGCATGGTGGATACGCCGCTGGTACTTCCTATATATAAGTGTCTGTGTGGTATTACATATCGTAGCGTTATTTGAACCATTTCAATTTGAGACATATAACATTTTATACAAATAACATACTTTTCACAAGACATTGTTTTACAAACAACTTATCTTATACAAACCCATTTTACATGGTTATTCATTTAACCATACATTATTCTCTTATTTACACATATCATCTGATCTTATTGTTTTTCAAATGATTTACAAGACAAAGCAAATTACAAGGTTCATGACTAGACATCTTTCTCAAACATAAGTCATGAATTCTGTTTTCACAAAACCTATGTATCTCACAGGCATTTTTATGCTGACGTACCTATTTTCACATGTGTTTTCAGGAGATGATGCATATGACTTATCAAGACATACTTAGGCGGACCTGTGCCTTAGTGACATTAAAAGATGCAAGACTAGTTAATTATGTTGTACTTCTTTGTTTGTTAAGACATTGTAACACTTTTAATTAATAAAACAAAACTTCAATTGCCATGGATTTGAAACAATTAATTCTGTTACAACACTCCCCGACGTTTCTGCCACGTTTTGTATGTTCTACGTGGTCGGGGTGTGACAGAAAAGATGGTATCAGAGCCAATGGTTATAGGGAATTAGGTTATTAGTAATGCTTTGACCTAGTCTATAACCTTTCTAGGACCCTAACGCGAGTTTACTTGCGTTTAGTCATAAAACAATACCGTCACCTATCCTTAGGCGACGACTACAACAAGAACATAAATTTCAAAACCACTTTGAAAACTAATCATCTGTTCTAGGATGATTGATTACTAGGTTTTGAACCCTCTATTGTAAGGTTTTGAACCCTCTGTTATAAGGTTTTGAACCCCTTTGAGTTTTCAAAATCTCGTCAAGGTTTTGGGTTTTAAATAATGTGAACACGTGCAAACTGGAAGGGTGAATGCCTGTATTCTGGGTTTTCTGTCTAGGCAAGCACTTCGTATATATCTCATCAGACGCGAGACCAGTTGTGCTTACCTGGGAATTCTTGGGATGAGTGTCCACTTATAGGCGAGCATGTCTTCGCAATACATTATTTTTGACCAATTTACTTTGATTAGTCACCGGGGTCGTTTGTTGCTTTGTAGTAACAAACAAATGACCACTATCCTTGCTTTCATCAGATTTGTTTCATCTCATTCTTTTCGTCTAATACTCTCACTCGTTCCCTTTCATGTTTCCTCTTTTAGAATGCCTCCTCGACGCGAGAACCAGATAGCGACTGTCGAACTGGCAGAAATCATTGCGCAGCAAATGGCTGCTCAATTCCCAAACCTCTTTGCTCAATGGAACCAAGCCAACAACAACAACAATGGTCCATGCAATTTCAAGAGTTTTAACTCGGCTAAACCACTCAAGTTTAGTGGTTCTGAGGGAGCGACTGGGCTTCTTCAATGGTTCGAGAGCATTGAGAATACTTTCCGCCACGTGCAGTGTCCTGACAATCGCAAGGTCGAGTTTTCTTCGAGTGTGTTTCAGAAGAGGGCCCTTACATGGTGGAACGGGGTTATGAGAGACCGTGGTGCAGAAGTTGCTCTAGCACAGACATGGGCTGAAATTAGAGCTCTTATGATGAGGGAGTTTTGTCCTCGTCATGAACTGCGAGCATTGGAAAGAGAGTTTGATGGTTTGAAGCAAGATAGCGGTGAGCATCGAGCCTACACGGACCGTTATGAGGAGTTAAGTCTGTTATGCCCAAACATGGTCACGCCGTTGGATAAGGCAATCGAAAAGTACATTGATGGCCTCCCTGACTCAATACAAGACATTGTGACTGGTAGCAACCCTACTACAGTTAGGCAGACCATTGAGCTAGCTGCAACCTTGACTGAATCTCAGATCAGGAAACGTAAGCTTTTCCGAAAGGGTGACAAGAAACCGGTCGAGGAATCGAACCCAATCGAGGAATCACAGACCATGGATGAACAGAATGGATCCCCTAAGAAGTCAAAGAAGCGAAAGGCTTCTCAGAACTTCGCCATGGTTACTCACAATGATCAAGCCGTCCCCAACCAACCAGCTCAACCCCTTGCCAGGAAACCCTACAACGGAACTGCACCCTTGTGCAACCAATGTGGTCTACATCATCATGCTGGTGTGAAGTGCCGCACATGCCAAGTTTGCGGACTTATAGGTCATACAGCGAGGGTTTGCCCAACCGCAGCTGTACCAAATCAAGCTGGCAACAATCCTGCTCAAGCTCGTTTCCCACCAGGGTCTTGCTACAACTGTGGCGAGATGGGCCATTTTCGTAGGAATTGCCCAAGGCTTGCTAATGCAAATCCAGCGCAGAGATGAGTATCAGACCGACAGGAGACAACGCTGTTTAGAAAATAATCGAGCCTTGTGTATTATTTTCTTTTGTTATCACGATCTATGAAACAGTTGTTGTTATTGTTGTTATAAATAAATCTTTCATTTACATTTTAATATGTTTATGTGGTTGCATGTATAAACATATCCTCTACAATACCAACAATCAAGGAACCATATTCCTTGAAGAACAGACTACCCCAAATTTCTTCCCTTGTATGATCTTTTGCGTTTTCCACGAAAATCCTAAGTACCCGTTTCTTCCAAGAGAAACGAAGTACGAGGTGCCAAGTTAATAGCAATCAATAACAAGATAATAACAATTAAACAATTATGTGGTTATGTGCTTATGTGTTCCCTTTTATGTGTTGTGTGATCCAAACTATGTTATCCAAATCCTCGTAGAATCTTACATATCCTTGTGCAAGAGATTCATTGTAGGATACCCAAAGGTACTACTTAAAAATCCTTAATGGACTTCTACGCTGTAGTTAAGTCCCTTGGATTATAAAGTACTACCTCATAATTAGACCCCTTTAGTGGTCTAGTTAAACTGATCGATCCAAAAATCTGGTTAGGAATATTATGTGATGATATAGATGAAAGGACTCCTTGGTGGCCTAATTAAGAAGATCCTCTGTCGATCTAATTGAAAGGACCCTATGGTAGTCTAGTCACCCTCATCACAAGTTTGATATCCTTCCCCACAACATTACAAAACGAACTGTGCGGACTGTGCAAGGAATTACGTAATTATGGATGCATACGTAATTATGGAATTTAGTGCACAGAAATCACAGCGAGTTCTATCATGCATCTAGAGTTAACCCTATTTATTTCCAATTCTGATGAAGCATCCGTTGAGGAAAAATGAACTAGCTATTCATTTTTCACTTCTGAGGAATATCCGTTGAGGAAATGAATATCCGTTTATCCTTCATTTCCAACTCTGAGGAAGCAACCGTTGAAAATGACTCCGTTAGTTCATTTTCGTTTCTGAAGATTATCCGTTGAGGAAATGAATATCCGTTTATCCTTCATTTCCAACTCTGAGGAAGAAACCGTTGAAAATGACTCTGTTAGTTCATTTTCGTTTCTGAATATTATCCGTTGAGGAAATGAATATCCGTTGTTAAATCCTTCATTTCCAACCCTGAGGAAGCAACCGTTGAAAATGACTTCGTTAGTTCATTTTCGTTCTGAAGAATATCCATTGAGAGAAATGAATATCCGTGGATTATTCCTTCATTCCTGTTTCTGACAAAGGACCCGTTGAGGAAGAATGAATCATCCATTCGTTTTCACTTCTGAAGAATATCCGTTGAGGGAAATGTATATCCGTTTAGTTAAAAAAATCCTTATTTTCCATTTCCGAAGAACCCGTTGAAGAAAATGACTCCGTTCGTTCATTTTCGCTTCTAAAAAATATCCGTTGAGGAAAATAACAAAATTATGCTTTACATATCTTTGATGGCTATTTAACACAAAGTCACAGACAGACTCTTACGAATAAATTTCGGGACGAAATTTCCTAAAGTAGGGGAGACTGTGACACCTGTGTCACTGCGACCATCAAACAAATACCAAACCAATGAAATATTGTATTTCATACTTTGGACTTGTATAAATATGTGTATCTTTTTCACATATCAACTCTTATTCGATTTCAAGCTCTAAATCGCTTTCTAGAAGGTTATACGCGCACTAATGCGTAAATATATAACCAGTTTAATGCAAAAAACACTCCGGAATAGTGACATAGGCTTAACATACCTTAAATAACCTTTACATAACTTATAAATTAGTTTTGGAAGGTTTGGTATGCCGAAAACAAGTTAATTCGCTTACAGGGACTAAACTTGACAAACCGCGAAAGTATGACGATTCGTACTGGAACGAACATTCCGGAACATGACCATAAGTTAAAACACACCCTAAATATCCTTTACATAGCTTAGAAATAGGCTTTGAGGGGTTCGGTGTGCCAAATTAAACTTTTGGGTCATTCAGGGACTAAAAGCGTCAAAAAGTGCACAAGTTTGCATTTTCGCGCATAACTTACTTTCTGAATACATCCGGACATCCAAAAATTTATGTAAGCACTAAAATATTTTATTTTAGTGTTTGGCATGAGAAAAATCCATTCGTCGCGTCATTTGGATCGTTTTTCGCGCTTATGCGCATTCCGTCGTAATTAGCCGAACAACGCAACCGTACGGCTAAATGAACCGACATCCGAGATATTTTTGAGAACATTTTAAGTTTCCTTTACTTTAACTTCATTTTAGAGCTTTGAAATGGGGTTAACGGGCCTTAAACGCGTCGGAAAAGGCCTTATTACACTACAGGGACCAAATCTGCCATTTTTGAAACTTTCTGTGCAGAAACATTGAATCTGGCCTATACCACCTTTGCACATGGTTTTGGGCAATACTATGGGCTAGTTTGATGTGCACATGGTATTACAATACCATGGGTGCAAGTGTATGGCCAAGATTGAAGCACGTTTTCCAAGAAACGATCCTAACGGTTCGGGAAATCCTATAAATACCCCATGCCTTCAATTGCAAAACCCACTTGAATTTTGATTTGAGAAACTCTAAGTTGAAACCATTGTTTCATACCTGAGTTACTTGAATCGAGATTAGCATTCGGGGACCCTTCGTAAGTATTCCTTCGTTCTTTTATTGCTTTTCGAGTCCGAAAGTCAAACTTTGTTTGACTTTCTGTGTTGACCAGTTTATGGTCAATGCGAAGTTCGTTTGAACTTCGCAACGTGATTGTAATCACGATGGTTATAGTCCCTTGGGACTATGCCTACTGATTACCACGTTGTCTAGGGTCGTAAGGGTAAGCGATCTAATAAATCGCTTATACCTTCGAACCCGACCCATTTGGTCGATCATTAGGATCCGACCAAATACATTAGGTGACCATAGTATATAGGGAATAACCTTCCGAGGTTATACCTTATGGTCGCTTCGTTTAAGTAGTTGTATGATAGGTAGTTTATATGCCTTAGGTAAATTACCAAAATACCCCTTTGATGCCAAAATTCGTTTTAAACATATGTAACATAACTTTTGACATCTAAACTGATTTGGTAACAATATTAGACATGTTAAGGCATATTTTACTTGTCATAGGACTAGCTAGGCGTTCCGAACGCGTTTTACGCGAACGACGCGTTAAAGTAGCATAAGCTACCTAAACGGGTCGTAATGGGTCGTAAGCACTTAGGTTAGGTTTCGTTTTAGTATGTGGGCTTTGTTAAACCATATTACATGAGTTCCCATACTCATTTGGTTTACGAACCCTCATTCTATTCGATCCTCCGATTTAGGTCCGGTATATTAACATAGTTACCTATATTAGGTGCCGTTTGATATCCGAGATCTCTAGCATTGCTTGGTGGTCATCTTAGGACTTCTGAACAATCTCAAGTGAGTACATAGACCCCTCTTTTACTGTTTTCCAAACTGTTTTGGGGTGAAACACATGTGCCTACTTGTTACTTTCATGCTTTCCTGTTTTCACATCATGTACCTGCTATGTTCGTTAGTACATTATAGTACATGATTTCATTACATTACATGCTATGTATGCCCATTGTGTGCGTACTTAGTACATCATTTTACATTACATGCTATGTATGCCCATTGTGTGCATACTTAGTACATCGTTCTACATTACATTTCATGCTATGTATGTCCATTGTGTGCATACTTAACTTAGTACATTGTTTTACATTGCATTTCTGTTGCATATGCTCATCCAGCATATGAACACATTATACTACATTTTGAACCGTTGTAACTATTTGACTATGTGAACCGTCGTAACCATTTGATTATATGAACCGTTTGTAACTGTTGAACCATGTGAATCATCTGTAACTGTTGAACCGTGTGAACCATTTGTATCTGTTGACCTGATTTACATTTGACAATAGACATTTGACTATACATAAACATTTCTACAATTGTTAAACATTACATCTTGGTGGTTTGGTTTGAGTAAGTGATTTAAGTAACGATGCGTGTGTAATATGATACAAGCATGGTGGATACGCCGCTGGTACTTCCCATATATAAGTGTCTGTATGGTATTACATATCGTAGCGTTATTTGAACCATTTCAATTTGAGACATATAACATTTTATACAAATAACATACTTTTCACAAGACATTGTTTTACAAACAACTTATCTTATACAAACCCATTTTACATGGTTATTCATTTAACCATACATTATTCTCTTATTTACACATATCATCTGATCTTATCGTTTTTCAAATGATTTACAAGACAAAGCAAATTACAAGGTTCATGACTAAACATCTTTCTCAAACATAAGTCATGAATTCTGTTTTCACAAAACCTATGTATCTCACAGGCATTTTTATGCTGACGTACCTATTTTCACATGTGTTTTCAGGAGATGATGCATAGGACTTATCAAGACATACTTAGGCGGACCTGTGCCTTAGTGACATTAAAAGATGCAAGACTAGTTAATTATGTTGTACTTCTTTGTTTGTTAAGACATTGTAACACTTTTAATTAATAAAACGAAACTTCAATTGCCATGGATTTGAAACAATTAATTCTGTTACAACACTCCCCGACGTTTCCGCCACGTTTTGTATGTTCTACGTGGTCGGGGTGTGACAATATATATTCTAAATATATATTCACCCATTTTTATTTATAAAAACCAACCTCCAATATTTGTATTTTTGTTACAAAAATTATGGCAAAGTTTGTATTGAAAACCATAGTCAAAATACACTAGTAAATATTTGTTAGAAAATATTTCTTTAAGTGTTTATATTTTTAGAAGAATTTCGCCATAGTTTCCTCTAAAAATGGAGGTGTCCATGCTATATAAGCATATCGTTTTCTTTTCAAAAATCACCACAACAATCAATAATCAATCCTTAAACAATGTTATACTTACCAAGAGCAAAAACCATACATTTTCCATAACAATATGAACTTGATCTTTTCACAAAAACTTGTAGTAACTTGGTAAAGTGTTTAGTGGGTTTAGTTACCCCTTAAAATGTGTTTATTCCTTTAAAAATCTCATTCTCAAGGAAACTAGGTGTTTACAACTTGTAAACATATTTTACAAAAAGGTTTATTTATAACATCTTCTTGTTTCTCTAGTGTTTCTACACTTGTTTTATCATCAAAAATAGTGTGGGTTTTAGTAAAAACCATGATCTTCCAAAAATCATATTTTGAACTTGGTTTTCTTGGAAAAATCATTCATAAATCTTGAATCTATAGTTTACTAGCTTACTTTGTTTATTACTTTTCAAGAAACCATTTTATTTATCAAGTTTATGCTTTCACAAAAAGATGATCATCTTATGTTGTTACATAATTATCCTTCCACTTGCTAGATCATGTGTTTAATCACAATCTAGCAAGCTCCATGTGATGATCAACATCATCATCTCAAGAAATCAATAAGCAAGCACTATACATACATTAAACAACATCATTTCAACAAGATATCATCATATGTAAGCTTATGTTTCATGGTTCTTGTTCATGTCTTTTATTGTTCTAGTGATAATCAACATACTACAACTTTTAACCAACTAAAATAGAAGTAAACAAGGGTTACAAGGATCTTACTACTAGCTCTAAGCTAGGGAAGAAACAAGTGTGAAGATGGAGTGGATAAAGAAATCGGGAGAGGTCCTTGATGATCCACATGCTCCAAGCTTCGTTAGTGACCTTCTTACACCTTGGAATGCACTTGGAATGGTTGGACTTGAAATGAAAACAATGGTGGTGTGTAGAGGGGAGTTCGGCCAAAAGCTTTAAGAGAGGGAGGAAGAGAGGTGAGTGTAGAAGATGAAGTGATTATGATGAGTACTTGTCCATTTTATAAACTCTCATCTCTTTTATCCCATGGGTTTAATGTCCTTAGTAGTACAAACATTATCTTTAGTCAATCTAAGTAAGATTATATGTAATCCTACAAGATTCATGGAGATCACAAGTGGGGCCACCTTGTGACCGAAAATGTGAAGGGGGAGGGGGTTAAATTGTAACTTTGATGGTAAGTGTAGGTAATTAGTTGGAGGTTAAGTGCAAAGTCTAGTGTTTTAAGTGTAGGATGCTTTATGTAGTAAGTTAGGGTGTTCGGGGATCACAACTAGCCAAGAAATAATAAAACAATGCTTCTAGCAATATTTTGGTGTTCCAGGTAATGTCCGGTTGTTCGGTTAGATACCGGTTCGTTAAAGTGTCAAGTTATTCCGTTTAGTGTTCATTAAGTACCCTTTTGTGACACTTTTAATTCCCGACACTTAGGAAAGCATACATGACCATTTTGCCATATTTTTGCACATTACTAGCTTATTTAAATGCTGAATTTTGCTGAAATATGCAGAATTCTGCACTTGTAGTGGGTTTTAGGCACTTTCCGGCACTTAAACTATCATCTAGTGATGCAGTTTTATGGTCCTTACTTCGCTACACTCCATACTAGTGTAGTACCTTGTCTCTGGCCCTTACGGGTTCTCAAAACATTGTCTGTCTATGTACTGACATTGTCAGCATGTTTTCTGAGTTATCCGCTAACTGTGCTAACTGTGCTTTGTGCATCGTTTATGTCACTAAAGTTTGTATGTGATAAATGCTGTGACAATATGAAATGTGATGCACATATATGTATGATGCAGAAATCAAAAGCAGTTTAAGTCATCAGTTGTAATTAAGCACAGTCATTAAGCATTAATCAATATTAATTAACTGTACGGATACCTGTAATTTTGACGGTTGTCACATCATATCCCTAGACTTTAAGAATGCACTTGGTTTAGTTTCAAGTAAGTTAGACATTCCATATTCGATAGAACTGGCTAATGGAAAGTTAGTAGAGGCGAATGAGGTGATTAAGGGTCGGACCTTGGAGAGCGCGAATTCTCTATCGATCTTTTACCTGTTGACCTGGGAAGCTTTGATGTCGTTGTTGGAATGGATTAGTTGCTTAACAACCATGCGGAGATAGTTTGCCATGAGAAGACCATTTGCATTCCGTTGGCGAATGAGGAGACAATCGTGATTCATGGAGAGAAGCACGATACGCCCTTACGGATCATCAAATGTATGAGAGCGCAGAAGTGTCTACGGAAAGGATGCGTTGCCTTCCTAGCTCATGTAGTGGATAAGAAAATCGAAGAGCCAAAGCTTGAAGACATCTCAGTGGTGAGGGATTATCCTGAGGTCTTCCCCGCACAGGCAAGTTGAATTCCACATCGACTTGGTTCCAGGCGCTACGCCTGTAGCCAAGGCACCATATCGAATTGCGCCATCAGAAATGCAGGAGTTATCCACGCAACTCCAGGAGTTGTTGGACAAGGGATTTATAAGGCCGAGCTTCTTACCTTGGGGAGCTCTAGTGCTATTCGTTAGGAAGAAGGATGGTAGCTTTCGTATGTGTATTGACTATCGGGAGTTGAACAAGTTAACTATCAAGAATCGGTATCCTTTGCCAAGGATTGATGACTTGTTCGATCAACTACAAGTCTCTAGCTACTACTCGAAGATTGACTTGAGGTCAGGGTACCATCAACTGCGAATACAAGAAGAAAGTATCCCTAAGATGGCCTTTAGGACTCGCTATGGGCATTATGAGTTCCTTGTTATGCCGTTTGGCTTAACAAATGCACCGGCTGTATTCATGGACCTCATGAATCGAGTGCGTAAGCCTTATCTGGACAAGTTTGTGATTGTGTTTATTGACGACATTCTTATTTACTCAAAGACCAAGTCAGAGCATGAGCAGCATCTGCGAGCTATCTTGGAGCTTCTGTAGAAGGAACAGCTGTATGCCAAGCTGTCGAAGTGCGAATTTTGGATTCGCAAGGTGCAATTTTTGGGTCATGTGGTGAATGAAAATGGAATACATGTCGAACCTGCCAAGATCGAAGCAATCAAGAATTAGGAAGCCCCAAAGACGCCAACTGAGATACGATAATTTCTGGGTCTAGCAGGCTATTACAGACGGTTCATCGAGAATTTTTCAAGCATTGCTAAACCATTAACGTCCCTAACCCAGAAGAATAAGAAGTTTGATTGGGGCAAGAAACAAGAAGCAGCTTTTCAGACGTTAAAGGATAAACTCTGTGACGCACCGATTCTGTCTTTGCCAGACGGTACCGATGGATTTGTAGTATATTGCGATGCTTCTCGCCAAGGTCTTGGTTGCGTGCTGATGCAACGAGAGAAAGTCATCGCGTACGCGTCATGCGTCACGCCAGTTGAAGGTTCATGAGAAGAATTATACAACGCACGACCTAGAGCTCGGAGCTGTAATTTTTGCGTTGAAGATTTGGCGTCATTATTTATATGGCACCGCTGCACGATCTTCACAGACCATAAGATCCTGCAGCACATCTTTGATCAGAAGGACTTGAATATGAGACAACGAAGATGGGTTGAGCTATTGAATGATTATGATTGCGAAATCAAATATCACCCGGGAAAGGTGAATGTTGTAGCAGACTGTGGCAACCCTCACAATTACAGGTATTCGTATAATTAATTAATATTTAATTTGTGCTTAATGACTGTGCTTGATTACAACTATGATTAAACTGCTTTTTGATTTCTGTTACATACATACATATGCATCACATTATATCCTGTCACTCCATTTATTTTATACAAACATTAGTGACAAACTTGATGCACAAGGCACAGTTAGCACAGTGAGCGGATAACCCAGAGACATGCTCCAGCACCTAGGAAGACAATGTTTTTGAGGCCAGTATGAACCAGAGATAGGGTACTACACTAGTAGGGAGTGTAGGGAAGTGAGGACCATAAAACTGCGTCACTAGGTGATAGTTATAGTGCCGGGAAGTGCCTAAAACACACTTTAAATGCAGAATTCTGCATTAATAACCAAAATTCAGCATTTAATAATGCTAGTAAAGTGCAAAAACTTGGCAAAATAGTCCTAGATACTTTCCAAAGTGTTGGGAATTAAATGTGTCACTAAAAGTATTATAAAAGACACTTTATGGATTAATTTAGCACTTTAACGGACAACACCCAACCGAACAACCGGACTTTACCCGGATCACAAAAATATTGACAAACACATTGTTTTTACTTTTCTGAGCTAGTTAGGGTCCCCGAACACCCTAACACACTATATAATTAACAACACACCATAACATACTAAATTAACCTTTACATTCTAACTAGATTGTAACTAGAACATTAGAACCCAACCCTATACCCCCCCCATTCGAACCGGTTGAAGAAAGTGGGGACACCCCCCACAATTCTTTACAATATTTTATTTAATTGCTAGTGGATTAAGGAACATATTGTATGGTGGTTAAAGATGAATTTGGGTTATAAATAAACACATAGGTTATGATCCTTCATTTCACAAACTTCAAACAACCAACTCCAAACTCTCTCCTCTTCTCTTTGGTTCGGCCGCCACCACCACACCACCATACCACCACCTTCGAGCTTCTTTCAAGCAATCCAAGAACATCCAAAGGTGCAAGAGACCCTACAACTAAGCTTGGTGTGTTCGAAAGCTCAAGGACCTCTCTCGTTTTCTTTTATCCATCACTTTTACGCTTTGAAACTCCCCTAGCCTTGTGCTGGTAGTAAGTGCCTTAGATCTTCATCTTGTTCATAATTTTGTTGGTTAATAGTGAGAAAAATGGTGAAATACTAAGAACCCTAAAGAACATAAACAAGTCTTGAAGTATAAACTAACTAGAGATGAAGTATGGCTAAAGTAATGATGAAATCATGTTGATCTTATGTTGTTGTGCTTGTTGAATGTTGTTTGTTAGTAAAAATGCTATGGTTCATCACATAGGCTTGCTAGATCATGTTTAAAGACATGAACTAGCAAGATGAGAAAGATGAGAAAGATAGAAATGTTGTGGATGATGGAATCATCCATACATAACCATGAACTTGAATAAACACATGTTTCTTGAAAAATAAAGATTTAAATACGATGTAAACTTGTAGATCTAAAGATCCATGAGTGGTTTTTCGAAAGAACCAAGTGAAAAGTGTAAGTCTTGTTAAAACTTGGATCTTACATGAACTAAACACATTTTTAATGGATAAACAAGTGTAGAAACACTTGTGTAATAAGAAGATTTCACAAGGAAATATTTTTAGAAAATATGACTAGAAGTTGTGAAAGATCAAACTCTTTAAAAATAAAGTATTTAAGAAATTAATCACATTTTGGAAGGTAACAAGACTCACTAAGTGTGTTAATAAGTTACTACATGTTTTCATAAATTTTCAAGTTCATAAGTTTATGGTTTATACTTGTTTTGACAAAGTTTGACAAATAGAGATTGTATATTGTTGATTGATAATTGTTTGAATGAATTTTTGAAAAGAAAATGATAAGCTAGTAAGCGTGGATGCCTCCATTTACAAAGGAAACTCTGGCGAAATTTTCCTAAAAATCCAACACTTAGAAAATATTTTTCTAGTAAGTGTTTACAAATATATTTTTAACTTGGTTTTCAAAATAAACTTCTCCATGATTTTTATTACAAAAATACTAAGTGCCGGAGGTTGATTTTCGTAAATAAAATTTGATAAATATATATGTAGAATATATATTTATACTAAAACTCTTGTGTGATTATTTGCTTATTTTGTGAACTAAATATATTATTTTTAGGATAAAAATAATATAACTTATGACGCCATAAAAATTACGACTCCAAAATAATACTAAAACCCTCACAAAATAAATATTTAAGTTACGCAAGTATTGTTGTATTACGAAGCGCTAAAACGTAACTTATGTATATTTCAGAAAAATACTCTTATACGTATATTTTTGGTAAAGTATTATTTTGGGAAACTTTATGAAGTAAAATATATATTTTGGAATTAAGATGTTTTAGACAAGTGATTAAAATATATTTTTCTAAGTGGGACTTAAAATATATTTTTCGGAATTACAAGTGTACATGTATAAATACCCCCATCATTGGGAAGGAAATACACATATAAAATAATTAAGAAGTGTGAATACAAAATAGTTGCCTAACTATTTTCCTAAATACAAAGGTTAAGTTAAAATAATTAATATTATTTTAACAAGTATAATATCAAAGTAACGCAACTCAAAACACTAAACCCTAAGCCAAGGCACGAACCATTCATCTAATAGACATTAGTACGTGTAGGTCGTCACGCAGCAGTTCGAGTTTGAGATTGACGTTACAGGATACGCACTTCTGTGAGTTCATGTCCCCCTTTTCTCTTACTGTTTTCAGTTTTATACTTTGGGGGTGAAATACATGCGATAATTATTACAAACATTTATTTACATGGTATGGTTAGCGTAGGGAGGGTTTACTACTAGATCATGTGAGGGGTGGCCACAACACTTAAGGCCTTTAATCCTCGTTGTTAGGACCGAGGGACACAAGAGTGATAGATCTATTTGGATGTAGCGAGCCCACACCCGTGAGGCCGGGGTGGCCCATAGAGGTGACTGTGTCTTACAGCCGAAGCCCGGTAACAAATTTGCTAGGTTTGAGTTTTCCTGCACCTTTTCACACATACCAGTGGCTTTGCAACCCATTGGTGATCTCTTTCTCCTTATTGCTACATACCAGGGACTTTCATACATACTTTAAAGGATTATACATACTCACTTTTACATGAACTCGCTCAACTTTTTGTTGATTTTTCAAACTACATGTATTTCAGGAAATTAATGGATCTGGTCAAGTTTGCAATGAGGTTAAGCTGCCTAGGGAGTAATGATGTCATCCGGGTTTAGGAAGTGTGACTCTTGCCTGGACGGGTTACAAGTCTTAAACCATGTTTTTATTTAAGTCTTTTCGTTGGTCGTATGAACACGCTTTAATTTATGTCATGGTTGTATGTTGTTTCATGTGTCGACTTTTAAAACAATGTTGTTGTGGTAACTTTTAAAACTTAATGAATGGATGACTATCATGTGTTTTATTTTCATATAGCATTGTTGTGGTTGTGCTATGGTATTAAGAAGTCACACCAAATAAACCCACGCTTCCGCAAAAGCCAGGGTGTGACAACTTGGTATCAGAGCATTGATCATAGCGAACTAGGATTCTTTCTCGAGTCTAGACTATGATCACTAGGGCTCTCACGAAAACATATTTATATTGCATACACTAAAACGTCCAGATCCAGGATACAAAGCATTTTTTTTAAATAAAAGGCACAAATACACTTTTCAAAAATTATATTTCAGCCTTAGAGGCTGGGGAGGTTCAGTCTTAGAGACTGAGGGAGTTTAGCCTTAGAGGCTAGGGAGGTTCAGTCTTAGAGACTGAAGGGTTCAATCTTAGAGATTGGGGAGGTTTAGTCTAAGAGACTGGGAGGTTGGTCTTAGAGACAAGGGAGTTAGTCTGAGAGGCTAGGAAGTTCAGTCTGAGAGGCTGGGAGGGGTAGTCTGGGAAGACTAGGAGGATTGCTTGTTTGCCTTATTGTGACTTACATGTTTATTTGATTTCATGTGATATTTGTGCATATGTGTGGTTGTGTTACCGACACCATGGTTTCTTCTTCCGACACTGGAGTATCAGACACAGTGGACCCCATGGCAGTTGTGTCAGACGACGAGATACCATCAGAGGGAGACGTATACACGTCAGATACCACGAGTACAGATGACGATGATTTTCAGCCGTTCGCTCTGCCAGACATCGGATGGAGGTTCAGCCTGCTGATGGCATTCCTGCTGGGGATCTCCCTCTTGTGGTGATCCCTGCTCCCATTCCGCTTGCTGTTTTCCCTGTGATAGATATGCCACTCGATGCCGTATCTGATGACGACATTGATCTGTTCGAGGAGGGTCCCCCTGAGGGCGACTATGAGGGCGGGGCCCCGATCGATGTTGATGTTATCCTTCCTATTGTTGAGGCACCTGTAGAGGAGGCTTCTCTTGGTTCCCCTGTCCCAGACTCGTTGGAGTCTGTGGCATCCACGTCCTTGCACGACCAGGGTGTGCAGCATCACTCTCCTGACGCTGACGTAGCCACGTCAGCTGCACCTGGTCCGTTACATGAGTTTGAGTTTGACCATGAGGTCGATGACGATTTTGACCCAATTTTTCCCGCTGATTTCGATCCTGATTATGATATCGAGTTTATTCATATGGACCAGCCCTTAGAGGCGCCAGTGGCTCCCATTGATCCGTTGTTTGACATTCCTGCCGATTTTGATATGGATCTTGTCGATCCTGAGCCCGTCGCAGCACCAGAGCCTGTTGTTGACCATGGCCCTGTTCTTGATGACGCCCCAGCCGTTGCACCGCCAGATATGGGTGCACCGGCCATTGCACCTCTTGTTGATGATATACGCATTATTGACCTTCCCATTGTTGCACCACCATTGGTGGGTGATCCTGTTATTGATGCACCCATTGTAGCACCTGTAGTACCTGTTTCAGCCCCTGTGCATGCTGATCATGCACCGTTCGCCACGCACGTTGACCCTCGATACGCCGACACCCTCAACGGGTGGATCGACGATGATGACTACCCACCATATGTGCTACCAGTCACGCCTCCTATAGCACCTGTTTCTGCACCCACTGATATCCCATTGTTTCACCCACACACCACTAACGTCCACCGCACTGATATTCCCATCACATTCCTCCAGGACATACCGCCACCTCGTCCTGGAGAGGGTTCATCGAGGCAGCCGCCTGTTTCTGTTCCACCCGTACTGTCATCATCTTTTCCGTTTCTGTCACAGTTTCCTCATGTTGCACCACCTACTGCACCATCATTCGTACCATCAGGCGGGCCGTTTTTGTGGACTACGCCCCTTGTTATGCCATTATCTGACCCGTACCACCCATTTCATGTGGGGTACACTACCGAGAATATACTTGCGTCACTGCAGCTACAGCAGGACGCACTGAGCCGTCGTATTCAGGAGTTAGAGAGAGCTCCACGTCCGCCTTGTCACTGTCAGACCCCCTTTGCAGCACCACACACCCCTCGTCCACTTTCCCCCGATTCAGATGTTCGTTTCTTGACACCTGAGCAGCAGATTGCATATTTGCTGTGCGTCTGTCGTGCCTTAGAGGAGGATTGGTTGCTCATGCATCGCTTGCTTTTCTCTCATTTCCCTCCTCCTCCTCCTCCTCCGCCATCAGCATAGATATTTTTGGTTTGATGCAGGTTAATCATTTTGGGTGAGAAAGTCGCGATTGAGCCAGCTTACGAGGACTTTTGAGAGATCACACCTTTGTATATGATAGTTGTAGTTTGACTTGTATTTTTGAGGGTGATGTGACCCTATGATATCATTTGGATGTATGATGTACTATAAAACTTGTAAAAACAATATCGTGGTCGTGATTAATGAAGGCTCAATGGCAACATTCTCACTACATGCTTTGTTGAGTTATTTGTTTTATGTTATAACATGTGATGTTATGTGATTGATGAATGTTAGTACGTACGCATATTATTTATTTACTATGACCTGACCTATATAATCATCTTTTAGAAGATGCCTCCAAGACGCGACCCGCGCATGCCTACTACCGAGGCGGAACTCCAAGGGATAATTGCCGCGGCCATAGCTCAGTATGCGGCCTCCCATGGAGAAACAAGCGGAAATATCTCGAACAACAACGGCAATAACAATCCACCCAATGGTAATGTCAAGTCGCTTGAGACATATTACGATACATTTGGATATTTCTAGCACGTCCGCTGATACCATTTGTAAATTCTAACGTATGTGCAGGGTGCACCTACAAACAATTTCTTGATTGCAAGCCCGTAAATTTCGATGGCACCGGAGGTGCTGTTGCATTCGTCCGGTGGGCTGAGAAGACAGATTCTGTTCAAAGAATGAGCAAGTGTGCTCCACAGCAACAAGTCACCTACATCTCAGGGCTGTTTCTGGATGGTGCCCTATCGTGGTGGAATCTGCAAGTGCAAATGTTGGGAGAAGCGGCAGCTTATGCGTTAACCTGGAATGAGCTGAAAGAACTAATGAGGAAGAAGTACTGCTCGCGTACTGAAATCCAGAAGCTAGAGACTGAGTTCTGGCATCTAAGAATGGAAGGTCCCAAGATTGCAGAATATGTTCAAAGGTTTCACAATTTGTCCCACGCAGTGCCGTATATGGTCACGCCCGAGTTTAAACGTGTTGAGAGATTCATCTGGGGGTTGGCACCCGAAATCATGAGTATGGTTACCACGTCCAAGCCTGCAACGATCACGGAAGCCATCGACCTTAGTGTGGCGCTTACTGAGGAGGCCATTAGGTTGAACAAGTTCTCAGTTTCTGAACCAAAGAAAAAGGAGACACATGTTGAATCATCTGGTGAAAACAAACGGAAATTTTCCAATTTCAAGCAGGGTACTAGTAATGTGAGAAGGAGAGGTGAATCAAGCACACCGGCCAGAGCCACAACCGGTGTCGAAAACAAAGGAAAGGGTTACATGGGCACTCTGCCCAAGTGTGGATTATGCCAGTACCATCATGCTGGCCCATGCAGGAATAGAAAATGTGAAACTTGTGGGAAAGTTGGCCACTTGAAGGACACTTGCTGGGTAGGTTCAGGCCAGGGTGGCCAAAGGGGTTTCAATAACAACAACCGTGGTGGTAATGGAAACCGCCCGCAAGGGAATAATGGAGGAAATGGTAATCATGGGAATGTTGCAAATCAAGCCGGGAATCGCAACCAAAACAACGCTCATGGTGGTAATGGGAACGGTCGGGGACCGGGATGCTTCAATTGTGGGGATGTTGGGCACTTTAAGAGGGAATGCCCAAAACTGAACCAAGCACGGGGAAGAGTCTTTAACACTTTGCATCTATTCTGTTTGATATTGGTGCAAGGGAAGCGCGCCAGGATCCAAACGTTGTCACTGGTACGTTCCCTATAAACCAACACTTTGCATCTATTCTGTTTGATACTGGTGCGGATTATAGTTTCGTATCGTTATAATTTAAGAATATGCTCGGATTAACTGCTAGTAAGTTAGACGTTCCGTACTCGATTGAATTGGCGAATGGGAAACTAGTTGAAACGGGTGAAGTCATCAGAGGAAGCGTGATAGAATTGGGAGGACACGAATTTACGTTATATCTACTGCTAGTCGAGTTGGGAAGCTTCGACGTGGTAGTAGGGATGGATTGGTTGTCAAGCAACAAAGCCAAGATCTTTTGTCACGAGAAGACCATTCGCATCCCAATGACGAATGAAGAAACGATCGTAGTGCACGGAGAGAAGCGTGATACGCCTCTGAGAATCATTAGCTGTCTGAAAGCTAGGAAGTGTTTACAAAAGGGATGTGTTGCATTCTTGGCACACATCGTGGATAAAGAAGCCGTCGAGCCAAAGATCGAAGACATTCCAGTCGTGAAAGAATATCCTGAAGTCTTTCCAGAAGACTTGCGAGGATTACCGCCTCAAAGGCAAGTCGAGTTTCACATTGACTTGGTCCCAGGTGCCGCACCGGTAGCTAAGGCACCCTATAGACTTGCGCCTTCGAAAATGCAGGAGTTGTCGACGCAACTTCAGGAGCTATTGGATAAAGGCTTCATCAGGCCAAGCTTCTCACCTTGGGGAGCTCCAGTTCTGTTCGTCAAAAAGAAGGATGGTATTTTTCGTATGTGTATAGACTACCGCGAGCTTAATAAATTGACTATCAAGAACAGATATCCTTTGCCAAGAATTGATGACCTGTTCGATCAGTTGCAAGGTTCGAGCTTTTATTAAAAGATCGACCTTCGATCAGGATATCATCAGTTAAGGATACAAGAGGAAAGTATCCCAAAGACGGCCTTTAGGACTCGTTATGGACATTACGAGTTCCTGGTTATGCCGTTTGGGTTGACAAACGCACCGGCAGTTTTCATGGATTTGATGAACAGAGTTTGTAAGCCGTACCTCGACAAGTTCGTGATTGTGTTCATCGATGACATTTTGATCTACTCGAAGACGAAGGATGAGCACGGACAACATTTAACAGCTATTTTGGAGCTACTTAAAAAGGAGAAATTATATGCCAAATTCTCGAAGTGCGAGTTCTGGTTACGTGAAGTCTAATTTCTTGGACATGTGGTTAATGGAAATGGAATCCATGTGGGTCCAACAAAGATCGAGGCGATCAAGAACTGGGAGACTCCAGACTCCAAAGACGCCAACCGAGATTCGACAGTTCTTAGGTTTGGCTGGTTATTATCGAAGGTTCATTTAGGATTTCTCGAAAATCGCTCAACCTTTGACTTCCCTTACCCAGAAAGACAAGAAGTTTGAGTGGGGAGACAAACAGGAAGAAGCATTTCAGTTGTTGAAGAACAAGCTTTGTGACGCACCGATCTTATCGCTACCCGAAGGAACAGATGACTTCGTGGTATATTGCGACGCTTCGCGTCAGGGATTAGGCTGCGTGTTGATGCAGCGACAGAAAGTTATAGCATATGCTTCTCGCCAGTTGAAGGTTCACGAGAAGAATTATACCACGCACGACTTGGAACTAGGTGCGGTGGTGTTTGCGTTGAAGATCTGGCGACATTATTTGTATGGTACGCTATGTACAATCTTCACTGATCATAAGAGCCTGCAGCACATATTCGACCAGAAGGAGCTTAACATGAGACAAAGACGCTGGGTAGAATTGTTGAACGACTACGACTGTGAAATCAAGTATCATCCAGGGAAGGAGAATGTGGTCGCCGATGCCCTAACTCGAAAAGAAAGGATCAAGCCCATAAGGGTTAGGGCTTTGGAGATGATTGTCCAGACAGACCTCTCATTGCGCATTCGTGCCGCTCAAAAGGAAGCTCTCAAGAAAAGGAACATTGAGGATGAGTATCTCCGTGGGATGGAGAAGCAGTTGGCACAATTAGCACAGTGAGCGGATAACCCAGAGACATGCTCCAGCACCTAGACAGACAATGTTTTTGAGGCCAGTATGAACCAGAGATAGGGTACTACACTAGTAGGGAGTGTAGGGAAGTGAGGACCATAAAACTGCGTCACTAGGTGATAGTTATAGTACCGGGAAGTGCCTAAAACACACTTTAAATGCAGAATTCTGCACTAAATAACCAAAATTCAGCATTTAATAATGCTAGTAAAGTGCAAAAACTTGGCAAAATAGTCCTAGATACTTTCCAAAGTGTTGGGAATTAAATGTGTCACTAAAAGTATTATAAAAGACACTTTATGGATTAATTTAGCACTTTAACGGACAACACCCAACCGAACAACCGGACTTTACCCGGAACACAAAAATATTGACAAACACATTGTTTTTACTTTTCTGAGCAAGTTAGGGTCCCCGAACACCCTAACACACTATATAATTAACAACACACCTTAACATACTAAATTAACCTTTACATTCTAACTAGATTGTAACTAGAACATTAGAACCCAACCCTATACCCCCCCCCATTCGAACCGGTTGAAGAAAGTGGGGACACCCCCCACAATTCTTTACAATATTTTATTTAATTGCTAGTGGATTAAGGAACATATTGTATGGTGGTTAAAGATGAATTTGGGTTATAAATAAACACATAGGTTATGATCCTTCATTTCACAAACTTCAAACAACCAACTCCAAACTCTCTCCTCTTCTCTTTGGTTCGGCCGCCACCACCACACCACCATACCACCACCTTCGAGCTTCTTTCAAGCAATCCAAGAACATCCAAAGGTGCAAGAGACCCTACAACTAAGCTTGGTGTGTTCGAAAGCTCAAGGACCTCTCTCGTTTTCTTTTATCCATCACTTTTACGCTTTGAAACTCCCCTAGCCTTGTGCTAGTAGTAAGTGCCTTAGATCTTCATCTTGTTCATAATTTTGTTGGTTAATAGTGAGAAAAATGGTGAAATACTAAGAACCCTAAAGAACATAAACAAGTCTTGAAGTATAAACTAACTAGAGATGAAGTATGGCTAAAGTAATGATGAAATCATGTTGATCTTATGTTGTTGTGCTTGTTGAATGTTGTTTGTTAGTAAAAATGCTATGGTTCATCACATAGGCTTGCTAGATCATGTTTAAAGACATGAACTAGCAAGATGAGAAAGATAGAAATGTTGTGGATGATGGAATCATCTATACATAACTATGAACTTGAATAAACACATGTTTCTTGAAAAATAAAGATTTAAATAGGATGTAAACTTGTAGATCTAAAGATCCATGAGTGGTTTTTCGAAAGAACCAAGTGAAAAGTGTAAGTCTTGTTAAAACTTGGATCTTACATGAACTAAACACATTTTTAATGGATAAACAAGTGTAGAAACACTTGTGTAATAAGAAGATTTCACAAGGAAATATTTTTAGAAAATATGACTAGAAGTTGTGAAAGATCAAACTCTTTAAAAATAAAGTATTTAAGAAACTAATCACATTTTGGAAGGTAACAAGACTCACTAAGTGTGTTAATAAGTTACTACATGTTTTCATAAATTTTCAAGTTCATAAGTTTATGGTTTATACTTGTTTTGACAAATAGAGATTGTATATTGTTGATTGATAATTGTTTGAATGAATTTTTGAAAAGAAAATGATACGCTAGTAAGCGTGGACGCCTCCATTTACAAAGGAAACTCTGGCGAAATTTTCCTAAAAATCCAACACTTAGAAAATATTTTTCTAGTAAGTGTTTACAAATATAATTTTTACTTGGTTTTCAAAATAAACTTCGCCATGATTTTTATTACAAAAATACTAAGTGCCGGAGGTTGATTTTCGTAAATAAAATTTGATAAATATATATCTATACTACTTTAATAAGCATATAGGAAGGACAGAAATGGTCATTTGCCACTTTACAACCATTTGAAGCCCATTGTACAACCTTTTAAGCCCAAAGGTGTTGGATAATCCTTCAACACACGCGGAGCAGCTCATAACAACTAAACGGATCTCTTTGACCCGTTTTACCCAAATGGATCCAATATATACCTTCTTTCACTCGATCTAAACCCTAATATTCATTTTATTCACATCCGCCCCCATCCTTCTTCTTCTCTCTCTCTCACCAGACGCGGTTCTAGGGTTTCAAAACCAGGCGCTCCAAGATCAAGATCTCTGTTATGAATCTCTTTACATCCGACACCAGATCGACTTCCTCATTATCATCACCACCATTTCTAGGGTTTCTTTACCAGTCGCTTCAAGATATACGTTTCCTCAGCGATGAATCTCTCTAGATCCAACACCAGATCGACTGGTTTGACCGCTCGATATCTTTCTTTTTACAGTATCTTTTTTTTTGTTATTTGAATCGGATATGTGTAATATTTCAGATCTGCCGTTGAGTTGTTCGTGTTAGGGTGCACCGGAATAACCAGATGTGGTATGTGTTCTGTAGTTTAGTTTTTTTTCTTTAAAGAAGTTTGTATTTTTTATTTGAAGTTGATTATTGTGTTTATCTTGCAAGTATCATCTGGAATTTGAATCGGATCTGTGTAATATTTTAGATCTGCCGTTGAGTTGTTCGTGTTAGGGTGATTATTGTGTTTATCTTGCAAGTATCATCTGGAATTTGAATCGGATCTGTGTAATATTTCAGATCTGCCGTTGAGTTGTTCGTGTTAGGGTGCACCGGAATAACCAGATGTGGTATGTGTTCTGTAGTTTAGTTTTTTTTTTCTTTAAAGAAGTTTGTATCTTTAATTTGAAGTTGATTATTGTGTTTATCTTGCAAGTATCATCTGGAGTCGATCTCTACACAATTTCAACAAGGTATTGTTTGAGCCGTAGCTTTTTTATTCTGCGAAATGTTTGTTTGTTTACTACTGGATAACCAGATGTGGTATGTGTTCTTTAGTTTAGGTTTTTTTTGAAGCCCATTGTACAACCTTTAAAGCACAAAGGTGTTGACAAAATCCTTCAACAACACGCAGACCAGCTCATATAAACTAACCGGATGCATTTCACTAAATCTAAACCCTAATTTCATTTCATTCACATCCGCCCCCATGCTCATATAAACTAACTGGTATGTTTGTAGCTGATTATGTTTGTTACAGATCTGGTATGTTTGTAGCTGATTTACATGCTTATGTTACTGATTATGTTTGTTACAGATCTGGTATGTTTGTAGCTGATTATATTTGTAGCTGATTATGTTTCTTAATCTGTCTAAACTGAAAGTGTTTGAGGCTGTGATGCATAAGCTGAGCTTGTGTTCTTAATCTGTCTGAACTGAAAGTGTTTGAGGCTGTGATGCAAAAGCTGAGCTTGTGTTCTTAATCTGTTTGAAATGAAAGTGTTTGAGGCTGTGATGCAAAAGCTGAGCTTGTGTTCTTAAGTTGTCTGAACTGAAAGTGTTTGAGGCTGTGATGCAAAAGCTGAGCTTGTGTTCTTAAGTTGTCTGAACTGAAAGTGTTTGAGGCTGTGATGCAAAAGCTGAGCTTGTGTTCTTAATCTGTCTGAACTGAAAGTAACAATTGATTTAAAGTAATGAATCAGGTTAAAACTCTAAACAGCTTTGCACTTGCATCAAATTATAACTCTTTTTAATAAACTTTTTGAATTTAAAGTGTTTGAGGCTGTGATGCAAAAGCTGAGCTTGTGTTCTTAATCTGTCTGAACTGAAAGTGTTTGAGGCTGTGATGCAAAAGCTGAGCTTGTGTTCTTAATCTGTCTGAACTGAAAGTGTTTGAGGCTGTGATGCAAAAGCTGAGCTTGTGTTCTTAATCTGTCTGAACTGAAAGTGTTGAGTCTATGATGCATAAGCTGATCTTGTGTTCTTAATCTGTCTGAACTGAAAGTGTTTGAGGCTGTGATGCAAAAGCTGAGCTTGTGTTCTTAATCTGTCTGAACTGAAAGTGTTGAGTCTATGATGCATAACTTTAGGTGAGCTTGTGTTCTTAATATGTCTGAACTGAAAGTGTTGAGGCTATGATGCATAAGCTGAGCCTGCGAGGTTACATATGTGTTTAAAACACTTGTACATCATGCTTTAAAGGTTGTTTAAGTTTAGTGGTAAATTACTCTTGTACATCATGCTTTAAAGCGAGGTTACATAACACAATAGACTGTGATGATGATTGTATTTTGAGGGTACATAGAAGATCTGAGTAGCATCTTGGCGGGGCAATATCCATGTTGCATAGTTCTCACTCTGCAACCGTGTGTTGCAACCATGGCTTTACCCGTAGTTGTGTTCATCTCTCAATTACATGTCTGAGTCTTCCAGATGTTTTGAAAGAAAGTATATATTGGATCCATTTGATTAAAATGGGTCAAATTCATCTGGTTAGTTTATATGAGCTGGTCCGCGTGTTGTTGAAGGATTTTTCAACACCTTTGTGCTTTAAAGGTTGTACAATGGGCTTCAAATGGTTGTAAAGTGGCAAATGACCATTTCTGTCCTTCCTATATGCTTATTAAAGTAGTATATAGTATAAGTATATATAGAGTATAGATATAGATATAGATAGATAGATAATGTGCTTAAAATGATTTTAGCCTTTATGTTTGTTACAGATCTGGTATGTTTGTAGCTGATTTACATGCTTATGTTACTGAAGGTTTTAGTATCTAAGTTGAGTGCTTGTAGAGTTGTGATGAATTGTGATGAATGTAGTTGAATTTATAGACTTCCAAGCATGCTTCCTTTCTGACAAATCCGAACAGTGTTTGCTTTTACAGCTGTATTTGAACAGTCATCGTCAGTAAAAAAATTCGAAAAGGATAGCCGTAAAATATTTTGGATTCTGAAAGGTTGTCAACTGTTCGAAGACTTTTTGTGAAAAGTCTTTGATAGGTTGTCAACTGTTCAACTGTAAAATCAGGAGTTAGGTTTCTGAAAAAGGTTTCGAAAGTCTTTCTGACAGGTTACTGTTCAATTTTTTTGTCATAAAAAATTACTAAATCAATTTTTACTTTAAATTTAAAAGTTTATTAAAAAGAGTTATAATTTGATGCAAGTGCAAAGCTGTTTAGAGTTTTAACCTGATTCATTACTTTAAATCAATTGTTACTTTAAATTCAAAAAGTTTATTAAAAAGAGTTATAATGTGATGCAAAAGTTGAGCTTGTGTTCTTAATCTGTCTGAACTGAAATTGTTTGAGGCTGTGATGCATAAGCTGAGCTTGTGTTCTTAATCTGTCTGAACTGAAAGTGTTTGAGGCTGTGATGCAAAAGCTGAGCTTGTGTAATCTGTCTGAACTGAAAACACTGTTTGAGGCTGTGATGCAAAAGCTTGTGTAATCTGTCTGAACTGAGTGAAAGAAAGTATATATCCGGAGGGTTCTTCATGTTTGTGTACTCCGGATTCATTTGACAAAGGAGTTGTGTACTCCGGATTATGTTTTCTTAATCTGTCTGAACTGAAAGTGTTTGAGGCTGTGATGCAAAAGCTGAGCTTGTGTTCTTAATCTGTCTGAACTGAAAGTGTTGAGTCTATGATGCATAAGCTGAGCTTGTGTTCTTAATATGTCTGAACTGAAAGTGTTGAGGCTATGATGCATAAGCTGAGCCTGTGAGGTTACATATGTGTTTCTTGTGCTTAAAACACTTGTACATCATGCTTTAAAGGTTGTTTAAGTTTAGTGGCAAATTACTCTTGTACATCATGCTTTAAAGCGGTTACATAACACAATAGACTGTGATGATGATTGTATTTTGAGGGTACAATGCAATCTAATAATTAACTCTTTTTAAATTCAAATTAACTCTTTGTGTCCCTTAAGAAATCTGATAATTCAAATTAAATCTTTTATTTTTAAATAAATGCAATCTAATAATTAACTCTTTTTAAATAAATGCAATCTAATAATTAAATGTATACTATATATAACAAATTATTAAAGCCTAAAGTGTATATTAAATGTAAACTTTTAATACATACAATACATACTCGATAACAAAAGACCGTAACATACAATACAGAGACAAAACGTCAAAGATCCACAAGCTCGATAAAGCCAACTTCGTAGACTTGATGGAACTTACAGACTCGATAACAAAAGACCGTAACATACAATACAGAGACAAAACGTCAAAGATCCACAAGCAATTGTGGATCTTTACTGACGGGTGCACTTCGGAATGTAGCAGATATGAATGAATATAACCTCAGTGTAGGTAATTACATATCTGCCACTGGGGTTATATTCATTCATATGAATGAATATAACCCAAGTGGTAGATATGTAATTAGCGAGCTTTGGAATTTCAAGGAAAATCGAAGAGCTCCACTGGGGTTGTATTCATTCATATCAATCACTTCCTTATGTGCACCGCATCTTCTAGGAGGTTGTCAAGTGTTCTCGCCTTCGTAGTTGGTGTTTTGCGTATCTTTACATCCGCAACCATTCTGTACATCGAATCAAACCAAAACCAAATAACTGTTATCATCGAATCAAACCAAAACCAAATAAGTGTTATCATCGAATCAAACCAAAACCAAATAACTGTTATCATCGAATCAAACCAAAACCAAATAACTGTTATCATCAAAACCAAAAATCAAAATGAGGAACACATTCAAATCATTGAATCAAACCCAAAACACATTCAAAACCTCTGTTTTGATACCCTAAACCCTAAACCCACAAGAATCAAAACAGGAACACATTCAAAACCTCTATTTTGATACCCTAAACCCTAAACCCACAAGAATCAAAACCAAAACACATTCAAAACCTCTGTTTTGATACCTTAAACCCACAAAAATCAAAACCAAAACACATTCAAAACGTCTGTTTTGATGCATTTTGAACAAAATCAACCCTCTGTTTTTTCAAAATCAACCCAAAATTCATCGAATGGAACCCAAAATCATCGAATGGAACCCAAAATCAACCCTCTGTTTTTTTCAAAATCAACCCAAAATCATCGAATGGAACCCAAAATCAACCCAAAATCATCGAATGGAACCCAAAATCATCGAATGGAACCCAAAATCAAACCCAAAATCATCCCTCTGTTTTTTTCAAAATCAACCCAAAATCATCGAATGGACCCCAAAATCATCGAATGGAACTCAAAATCAAAACCAAAATCATCGAATGGAACCCAAAATCAAACCCAAAATCAACCCTCTGTTTTTTTCAAAATCAACCCAAAATCATCGAATGGAACCTAAAATCATCGAATGGAACCCAAAATCAAACCCATAATCAACCCTCTGTTTTTTCACAATATAAACACATTCAAATCATCGAGTCAAACCAAAAATCAATATGAGGATGAGGATGAACCTGATCTGTTCGATGATGAAGATGTTCGATGATGAAGATGTTCGATGAAGATGATATGTTGATCTGTTCGATGAAGATGATGATGATGATCTTAGGAGTTGGGAGAGATATTGGGAGTTGGGAGAGCTGTTGATGATGATAATGAAACTGGTGGTGATCTATTAAGTGTAGATATTAAGGGTGGGGGGTATGGCATAGATAGACTAGATCGCTTCTACGAATAAGAAAACTAATAGACGACGTACTATACAATATATCACGACAGGATTAACAAACTAACAAGAAACAAGTTCCGCATTGTAAATTATCGCCACCACAAGTCCTGCATTGTATCAAGAGAATATCAATATACTAAAAAAAACGAGTATCGTATTGCAAAGTTTCACCCTTAAAATTACTAACAAGTGTTGTGTTTTCTATTGTATCACGAATTTGGTTTTGGTTATGGCTCAAAACCGAACCGCCCCATACATAACCCTAAACTCACCAACCTAAGTGATATGTTTCCCGCCGCATCGCGCGGGTAAACGACTAGTGTAGAATATATATTTATACTAAAACTCTTGTGTGATTATTTGCTTATTTTGTGAACTAAATATATTATTTTTAGGATAAAAATAATATAACTTATGACGCCATAAAAATTACGACTCCAAAATAATACTAAAACCCACACAAAATAAATATTTAAGTTACGCAAGTATTGTTGTATTACGAAGCGCTAAAACGTAACTTATGTATATTTCAGAAAAATACTCTTATACGTATATTTTTGGTAAAGTATTATTTTGGGAAACTTTAAGAAGTAAAATATATATTTTGGAATTAAGATGTTTTAGACAAGTGATTAAAATATATTTTTCTAAGTGGGACTTAAAATATATTTTTCGGAATTACAAGTGTACATGTATAAATACCCCCATCCTTGGGAAGGAAATACACATATAAAATAATTAAGAAGTGTGAATAGAAAATAGTTGCCTAACTATTTTCCTAAATACAAAGGTTAAGTTAAAATAATTAATATTATTTTAACAAGTATAATATCAAAGTAACGCAACTCAAAACACTAAACCCTAAGCCAAGGCACGGCCCATTCATCTAATAGACATTAGTACGTGTAGGTCGTCACGCAGCAGTTCGAGTTTGAGATTGACGTTACAGGATACGCACTTCTGTGAGTTCATGTCCCCCTTTTCTCTTACTGTTTTCAGTTTTATACTTCGGGGGTGAAATACATGCGATAATTATTACAAACAATTATTTACATGGTATGGTTAGCGTAGGGAGGGTTTACTACTAGATCATGTGAGGGTTGGGTACAACACTTAAGGCCATTAATCCTCGTTGTTAGGACCGAGGGACACAAGAGTGATAGATCTATTTGGGTGTAGCGAGCCCACACCCGTGAGGCCGGGGCGGCCCATAGAGGTGATTGTGTCTTACAGCCGAAGCCCGGTAACAAATTTGCTAGGTTTGAGTTTTCCTGCACCTTTTCACACATACCAGTGGCTTTGCAACCCATTGGTGATATCTTTTTCCTTATTTCTACATACCAGGGACTTTCATACATACTTTAAAGGATTATACATACTCACTTTTACATGAACTCGCTCAACTTTTTGTTGATTTTTCAAACTACATGTATTTCAGGAAATTAATGGATCTGGTCAAGTTTGCAATGAGGTTAAGCTGCGTAGGGAGTAATGATGTCATCAGGGTTTAGGAAGTGTGACTCTTGCCTGGACGGGTTACAAGTCTTAAACCATGTTTTTATTTAAGTCTTTTCGTTGGTCGTATGAACACGCTTTAATTTATGTCATGGTTGTATGTTGTTTCATGTGTCGACTTTTAAAACAATGTTGTTATGGTAACTTTTAAAACTTAATGAATGGATGACTATCATGTGTTTTATTTTCATATAGCATTGTTGTGGTTGTGCTATGGTATTAAGAAGTCACACCAAATAAACCCACGCTTCCGCAAAAACCAGGGTGTGACACAGACGCCTTGAGCCGCAAGGAATGTGCAAAGCCTCTAAGGGTGCGTGCCTTAGATGACTTTTCAACCTGATCTTACCACTCGAATTCGCGAAGCACAGCAAGAAGCACTTAAACCAGAAAACTTACGGGCCGAATCACTGCGTGGTATGGAAGTGAAGTTCTCTCCAAGAGAAGATGGAACTTTTTATTTCATGGAACGTATTTGGGTACCACTCTTCGGTGATCTACGAACGCTTATTCTGGACGAAGCCCACAAGTCAAGGTACTCGATCCATCCTGGATCCGACAAGATGTACCAAGACTTAAAGGATTTTTATTGGTGGCCCAAGATGAAAGCTGACGTTGCTACTTATGTGGGAAACTGTCTGACTTGTGCTAAAGTTAAGGCAGAATACCAGAAACCGTCAGGGCTGCTGCAACAACCTGAGATTCCCGTCTGGAAGTGGGAATTAATCTCAATGGATTTCATTACAAAGCTGCCAAGAACCCAAAGGGGACATGATATGATTTGGGTGATTATTGATCGATTCACAAAGTCTGCACACTTTTTACCGATCAGCGAAAAAGACAGCACAAGGAAGTTAGCAGAGATTTACCTTAGGGAAATTGTGGCACGACATGGAGTGCCTGTTTCCATCATATCCGACCGGGATGGTCGCTTTGTGTTAAGAATGTGGCAATCGTTTCAGCAAGCATTTGGATCACAGTTGAATCTCAGCACAGCCTTTCACCCATAAACGGACGGCTAAAGTGAACGGACGATTCAGACTTTGGAAGATATGCTACACGCTTGTGTGATGGACTTTGGTGGAAGTTGGGATACTCACCTGCCATTGGGGGAGTTTTCCTACAATAATAGTTATCACACCAACATACAGGCCGCCCCGTTTGAATCCCTCTATGGACGTAAGTGTTGATCCCCGCTGTGTTAGGCAGAGACCGGAGATACGCAAGTTATTGGTCCTGAGTTAGTTCAGGAGACAACAGACAAGATTGCGCAGATACGCGACCGGATTAAGTCAGCCCATGACAGACAAAAGAGCTATGCTGACAAGCAAAGGAAACCGTTGGAATTCGAGGTTGGTGATATGGTGTTGTTGAAAGTCTCGCCTTGGAAAGGTGTAGTACGTTTTGGTAAGCGTGGGAAGTTAAAACCACGGTACATTGGACCCTTCGAGATCCTGGAAAGGATCGGAACTGTCGCCTACAAGCTGAAACTTCCAGAAGAACTCAGCAGTGTCCATGACACATTTCACGTGTCAAATCTCAAGAAGAGTCCGACTCAAGAGACAATTGTTATTCCCGCAGACGAGATCCACGTCAACAACAATCTCCAATTTACCAAAGAACCTCTTGAGGTTACGGACTGGAAGGTCCACAAGACTCGGAGGAGTCGTATCAAGCTCGTCAAAGTTCGTTAGAATTCACGACACGGCCCAGAGTTTACTTGGGAACGTGAAGACCAAATGAAGTCAAAATACCCAAACTTGTTTCACAACTCCCCTGCAACCGATGACACAACTTGAATTTCAGGACGAAATTCTTTTAAGGGGGGGAGAATGTGACAACTGTCAATTTTCAGTGTATCCGTACAATGTTAAACAGTAATTTGCATCTTAATGACTGTGCCTGATCTAAATTAATGACATGAATGATTTCTGATTACTGTCATATACATACAAGTGCATTACATGTTGCATGATTTCTTATCATTATTGCATGCAACACAATATGGTTCACTTAGTGCACAGAACAAAGTTAGCACAGTTATCAGACAAACTAGAAGTACTGACGGGAGTTCAGTACTTAGACATACATGATGTTAAGATATAGAATGAGCCCGAAACCAAGAGTTACACTAGTATAGTGTGTAGGAAAGTAGGGATCATAAAACTACCTTCCTAGTGATAGTTTAAGTGCCGGAAAGTGCCTAAAACTCACAAAAACCGGAGAATTCTGCATATTTCAGCAAAAATCAGCTTTTTAACAACAAAATATAATGTAGAATTTTGGTTTAATGGTCCAGAATGCCTTCCTAAGTGTCGGGAATCAAAGTTGTCACAAAAGGGAACATAAAGCACACTAAACTGTGTAATTTAGCACCTTAACGAACCGGTAACCAACCGAACAACCGGACACTACCCGAAACACCAAATTTTCACTAGAAGCATTGTTTTAGTATTACGAAGCTAGTTATGAACACCGAACATCATAACACATCCTAAAACACCATAACACATATAACCCTAACTAATTACCTTAAAATCTAACTAGATTGCTAACTAACCATTTGAAACATAACCATACCCCCCTCTAATTCACGGTTCACATAGGGGTCCCACATGGGATTACTTTTAGTTATTTAATTGGATTATGTTGTGAAGATAATAAACACAAGAACTCTTGGTTATTAAGTTGTTGGAAATTAGTTTATATAAACCATAAGACTAAACCATTTCTCATTTCACCATTTCAACAACACTCCACCTCCCTTCTCCTTCTTCTTGCTCACGGCCACAACACACCACCACACAACCTCCATTTTCAATCAACTCTCAAGCAATCTAAGGTGATCTAGATGTGCAAGGAGCATAGTTAAGAAGCTTGGAAGCCTTGGAGTTTGAAGGACCATCACCAAGAGCTTTTATCCACCTCCTACATCATCATCTTCATCTTAGTTTCTTCCCTAGCCAGCTAGTAGTAAGCTCCTCACAACTTGATTTTACTTCTAATTTTAGTGGTTAAAAGGTTATGTAATATGTTAATCTTAAGAAACTCAAAGAAACATGAAGATGGTCTTTCACATAAAGCTTAATAACATGAAAATCTAAGTTGTTTTAGTGTACGTATGATACTTGTTTGTTGATTTCTTGTGATTATGATGTTGATCATCATAAGAAACTTGCTAGATGATGATTAAACACATGATCTAGCAAGTATGAGGATGGATCTTGAGAAAATCATAATGATCATCCTTTATGTTAAACATGAACTTGAAAATGAAATGGTTTTAGAGTATGATGAATATTTGTACATGCTATATGTCTTGAAAATGAATGATTTCAAAGATAATATTTTCAAGAGAACAAAGTTTATTACAAGATTAACATGATCATGGTTTTTGAAGGAAGTAAACATGTTTTAAGTGTTAAAACAAAGTTAGAAAAGTGTTGTTAACAGGAAAAATACAAGAAGAATTATTTTTAGAAAATCTTCACACAAGTTATAAAGAACTAAAATTTACAAGAATGAGTTTTATAAACTATAAACCATGTTTTTAAGGGTAACTAAACTTACTAAACAACATGTTAAAATACTACAAATTTTTACAAACTTTCAAGTTCATGACATAGTGTAAATTGCATATTTTTGGCTCATGGTAAGTCTTCATTAAATTGTTGATGATTAGTGATTAATTTTAAAAGAAAATGATATGCTTTTAAAGCATGGAAACCTCCATTTTTAAGGGGAAACTATGGCAAAATTTTTGTAGAAATTAAACACTTAGAAAAATATTTTTTAAACAAGTGTTTACAAGTAAATTTTGATCATGGTTTTCATATAAACATTTGCCATAATTTTTGTTACAAAAAAAAAAAAAAAAAAAAAAACTAACATTGGAGGTTGATTTTTGATAAATAAAAATGACTAATGTATTTAGGAAAATATATATTTAGATGTCACAAATTGTGTGCTACTTGTATATTATGTGTATTAGTTATATTATTTTAGGAACTTGAAAATAATATAACACACCAAAATACCAAGATTTGAAATATAAAATATTACCAAAATCTCAAGAAAACAAAGATATAAATTATACCCGAATATTGGACAAACCGGACAAGGACTAAGGACTATAAATATATAAATTCCGGAAATAAATTCGTAACTCGACAAGTATGACAAACGGTATTTTGGAAACCAAAGAAACGGAAAATATGATTTCTATAAGTATTACAAAATATATTATATTTTGTCAAATAGAAAATGTATTATTTTTGAGTGAAGAAAAATATATGTTTTCTTAAACAATTTGAAGATATATTATTTTGAATGGAGAAAATATATATATTTTCTTAAACAAGTTAAAAATATATTATTTTGGGTGAAAAATGGAAATATATATATTTTCTAAAGTTAATCTTAAAAATATAGATTATTTTTGAGGTTGATATGAAAGTATAATTATTTTTGCCAAGAAAAATTTATAGATATTTTTCTATAAAAATTCTCTTAAATATATATATTTTGAGAATATACTTTGGAATAATATAATGCACAACCAAGGCATAACTCAAAGTATACCATGAATTCCAAAATAAGTCATAATACCTAAGACTAAGAGTCGTTACACGACCTAGCCGTCTAATAAACATAGCACGTGTGTAGGTAGTCTTATGACCAGAGGAAAGAAGCTTTGAGTTACTTGTTAGAAGAACGCAATTATGTGAGTTCATGTCCCCCTTTTCTTTTAACTGTTTCCGGTTTATAACTTCGGGGGTGAAATACATGTTACAAATGTTTCGAACGTTTACATATGGTATGGTTAGCTAAGGAATGAACTGTTAGATCATGTGAGTGGTGGGTACAATACTTAAGACCATTAATCCTTGTATAAGGACCAAGGGGCATGAGTGATTGATCTATTTGGGTGTTGCGAGCCCCACCGATGAGACTGGGAGTTGGCCCATGTGGTGACCATGTCGTCCCCGCCGGGTGGCCCGGTACGATATCCGCAGAGGTTTGAGCCTTCTTGCACCATTGCACACATATTAATGACCTTGCAAATCATTAATTGATTTGTTCATAGACGCTTTCATACCGGTTTACAAAGACATACTTACAACTGTTTACAAGGTTATTCGTGCACACATACAAAAACACATGAACTCGCTCAACTTTTGTTGATGTTTTCAAACTACATGTATTTCAGGAAACTGATGGATCTGGCAGTGTTTGAGAAGGTTTCAAGAAATGTTTACAAGAAATGATGTCATCCGAACTTTTGAAGGGTTTGACTTAGACGCCTTATCTTATATAAGACATATGAGTTAAATCCTTGGTTTTTATATGTCTTTGTTAAAAGTCCTTCATGGAACTTGTTTCATTCAAATGGTTTGTAAGTTAAACTTGAAGTCGATGGTTGGTACTAAACAATTTGGTTTGTATTATTTTGGAATGTATTAATGGATGAACATCATGTTTTTAAATCATACAGTTGTTTGTTATAATTGAATGCAATGATATTAAGCAAGTCACACATCATACGCTTCCGCAAAAGTCAGGGTGTGACAACCCGATACCGCATATGCGCGTACGACTAGTTTAAATAAGATAAACTATATAAACTAGCCGAATCGGGTCAAAACCTTTCAAATCAGTTCTAATCAGAATGTTTGGTTATTAAACCCATATTACACAAGTCCTTGCACTCGGAAGGGTATAAACCACATTCTATCTAGTCAATGCTTAATCTAGCGAACTGAACGTATCTATTAAGTTAACCGGTCAAAGTAATGACTTATAAATGACCTGGTAACATTCTAACAGATCATATTTCCGTTCATTCCAGACTAGAAGCCTCCAGTAAATTGTGCCTAAGTTTAAGTTGTTTTGAATTACGACTGTGCTAACATATTTGATTTGTAAAGACTAGCACTGGTAAATACTCTTAGCGTATTTTATTTTATAAACGCTTGGGATATGGCACTAGCCACTTGGTCGGGTATTACATTGGGCGAATAATGTCATAGAAATGCAAATAATCCGTTTTAATTGCAAATGACCAAGACCTAAGCGCGGGGTGTAGGCATTAACCTGGCAGACGCTAATGTTATATATTTGTATGATATTGAAAATGTGGTGTGTCGATTAATCATGTACCAACCTGTGATTTCCTGTCCCGGATTGTATTGCCAAGCATGTAAAATTGGTAACAAGAAATATAGTTTGTCCCAAGTTATTTAAAAATGATATACCTAATGGTATCAAATAAACTTTTGAAAAGATTTTCAAAAGAGTCGGTTAATTGTATTTACTAGTAAAAACTGATGTATTTTCAAAAGACTAAGCGCAGGTTATTAGCAAGTATAGAAAAGGCTGGAGCGGCTTGGTCTTAAGATATTGAAATTTGCAACTCCATGGAAAAGACCTTTATTAGTCTCAAGTCACATTTATATTCGATCCGCCTGTGGATATTCGAACGAACAACTTTTATAAATTTATATTTTAACTTCAAACTTTTACGTTTATTTAATTTACCTTATTTCCATCTTTCGTTGTGTATTGTGATAACTGATGTCAATCGTCACACATAAACCCAAGTCTGGGCTCACCGGGAAATCAGGGTGTGACAGGATGTCACACTTAGCCCTCCTGGTGAATTGAGCATCACACCAACTATTTGGTGGGATCTGGTTCATCCATTCATAGAGTTGAGGTTTTGCTTTTCTTACCTCTTCCAAAGCATTTTCCCAATACGACGTAGAGGTCTTACATGTCACTCCCCTTAAAATGTTTTTATATGTCGCAACCCACGCCCCCTTATCTGTCCCGGGAAGGGGCGGCCGCGAACATAATGATGTGGTGGTATGAGTTTATTTATTTGGCAGCGCAAATTACATCAGGACCGTAGTTAGGAAATGTTTATCAGAGTAAAACCACCATATTTTATATTAATAACCACATGGGTAAAACCCAAGTTTATTATTACAACATAGGGATAAACCCTATTTTATTGAATTTAAAACATCGTCTTTTAGATAACTTTTATAGCCACATTTTTCCAAGCCGTCAGTGCTCTCCAGCTGGCTTTTTCCTAATTGGCTTTCACATTGTGTTACCTGAAACGCGTTTTAAAAACATTTGTCAGTGGGAAATACTGGTGAGTGAATCCCAGTTTAATCAAGAAGAGTTTTATCAATTAACACAGTATTGAGAGCGATCACAATGTTTATTTCTACACAATTACTCATTCAGTACTGTCAATCCTGACTGGTGGGTCATATTACACATTGGCTAACTCGTTGTCCAATTGTAACGTGTTCCACATTTTGTATACAAAACCCCAACATACCGGCAGTAATTGAAGAACTACAAAGACTCAATCACTGCTTAATCATATTGTAAAACATTTATGGTTTTGTAAAACAGATTACAAAAAGGTTAACAAAAAAACGGATAAACTCACATTGCTGTTTTAGACTTCTTCTAGGGTTTCCTGGTGTTAATCTATAATTTATACAAATGTACATATGTTGGTATAATAACCCTTTAATTATATTAACGATACCCTCCCCGAGACGGTATTCCAACAACTACGTCGGGCAGAACCACGACAGTTGTTACGGAACCCTGGATCAATCGGGCAGCGTATCTAATATGTAACTGGGGTTATAATACTTACAACGGAGCAGAACTTCGTTAATTAGGGGGATATAATACCCGTATATTATGCCTACTTCTTAGAAATTCGCTTAGAAAGAAAAGAATTGAATGATTTTTCTGAAGATCCGATGCCTGCTACTTATAGGGCTGAAAATCGAGTTTCTCGCGGCCCGCGTAAGATTAGGCTTAGGCCTACGCAGCCCGCGTACTAGGGGTGTGACAACTGGCACAAAACCGGTAATTTCCGTACAATTTAATTATTATTTAATAACTAAAATTATGTGCTTAAATGTCAACATTGTTTGATTATATGCTATACTTGTGAATTCATGCATATTTTATACTACAAAAATTGCTTTATGCATTAATGATAGCGTTGCGTCAGAAATACTAGTAAACTCACCGGTAAGACACATTGTGTCAGCAATTTTGCAGAAAGCACTCAGACAATAGAATTGGAGCCTAGGTGTAGGTCCAACGTCAAGAATACATTAAAACCCAAGAGTATATACAAGGGTTAACATATAGACTTTTCGGAAGCTAGAATATGCACTAAAAAGCACCCGAAACGCACTTTAAATGCAGAAATCTGCATAATTCAGCTATAATCAGCTTTTAACAACATAAATATTATGCAAAATTCATTTTTTATTATCCAGAATACCCTCCTAAGTGTTGGGAATTAAAAGGGTCACAAAAGGGTACTTAAAGGACACTAAACGGTGCAATTTAGCACTTTAACGAACCGGTATTTAACCGAACAACCGGACATTACCCGGAACATAAAAATATTACTAGAAGCATTGTTTTAATGTTTCTGAACTAGTTATGGTCCCCGAACACCATAACACCTCTTATAACTTAATAACACAAGAAGTCCCTAAAAATTACACATGAAAGCTAACTTGTTTATAAATTAGAGTTGGAATTTACACATTACCCCCCCCCCCCATTCTTGTCTACGGTCACAAAGGGGTGCCCCCCATCAAAGATCTTGCTTGGATTCATTAGATTTAATATGATCTTGCTTGTATTTCTTTTGATTTCATAAGATATTACTAAGATATTCTAGGATATTGTAAGATTCACTAGGAGGACTATAAATATAATCATCTTCAACACACTTCACCACTCCACCTCCCTCATACTCTCTCTCCCTCTCGGCCTAGAAGTGCCGCCACCACCACCACCATATTCAACCACCATTCATCCAATTTCAAGCCCATTTCAAGTGTTAGAAGGTGTCTTGTGGAGCTTGGTGCTTGAAGAACTTGAAGAACCTTCATCCATTGCTTTCACACACCATTTTCATCATCTTTTCTTCAAGTGATCTTCCCTAGCTTTTGAGCTTGTTGTAAGCTTCTTGTTATTAGTTTTTGTTTCTTATTTTGTTGGTTAAAAAGATGTATATTGTTGAGAATCACAAGAACACTAAAAGAACATAAACAAGAATCATAAGCATAAGCATAAGCATAAGCTTACATATGATGATTTATGGATGAAATGAGGTTGTTAAATACATGCATGACACTAGATTGTTATTTACTTGAAATTATGATGTTGATCATCATGAGGAGCTTGCTAGATTGTGATTAAACACATAATTTAGCAAGTTAGAGGATGATTATGTGTTAACCCAAGAAGATCATCCTCACTTATAAACATGAACTTGAAAATAAAATTATTTCTTGTAAAATAGTAAATAAAATGAACTAGTAATTTTATGAACCTAAGATTCACGAATGATTTTCCAAGAAAACCAAGTTCAAAATATGATTTTTAGTAGAACTTGATTCTTACATAAATGTACATTGTTTTTGGTGATAAAATAAGTGTAAGAACACTTTGTTTACAAGAAGAGTTCAAAAGAATAATTTTTGTAGAATATGTTTGCAAGTTGTAAACACCTAGTTTCTTGAAGAATGAGATTTATAAAGTAATGAACGCACTTTAAGGGGTAACTAAACCTACTAAATAACATGGTAAATTACTACAAGTTTTTACAAAAGCTTCAAGTTCATGATATAGTGTAAAATACTTGATTTTGACACTCGGTAAGTGTTGAATGAGTTGATGATTGTTGTGATGATTTTAAAAAGAAAATAAACACATGTTTTGAAAACATGGGAAACCTCCATTTTTAGGGGAAACTCTGTCAAAATTTCTATAAATTTTGACACTTAGAAAATATAAGTTTTGGTGAAACTTATTCCCTAAAAATATTTACCAAGGTTTCCCTAAGTTTTTATGTAAACTTCAAGTTGAGAAATGATGATTTCTTCAAGATAAAAATTGATACTAAGTATGTATATTTTTGAGGAAAATATATATATTTATTGATCACCAAATTGTGTGCTAAGTGTATGTAATATGTATTACACGTGATAGTGTATTAGGACTTGAAAATACACTAAATACTCCTAAAGAGTGAAAATACAAAATACACATATAACATGCTTAGACAAATACAAGAGATATATTTATGAAAATATATTACTTGATAGATTAAATAACTTGGACAAGTTATGAACATGAAATGAAGTTTTGGACAAAATACATAATTCGGGTGAAAAATACAAGATACTTATATTTATTTTTGAGAAAATAATATAAGTAAGATACATAGTTAAAAATATAAATTATTTTTAACAACAAGAACAAATACATAAAAGATAGTGACTTGTACTTGTGCGATACAAGTCTAGTGACTAACGTAAATAAAACACGTATAGGTCACGACGCTATATAAGCAAACCCGGTGAAGTTTACGGCGCAAGAAACGCAAAGTTGTGAGTTCATGCTCCCCCTTTTCTTTTAACTGTTTTCAGTTTTATAACTTCAGGGGTGAAATACATGTTACAAATGTTACAATATTTACAAATGGTATGACGGAAATAAGAATTGAGAGATGATACGAGAAATGATACGAGAAATGATACGAGAAATGATACAAGAAATGATACGAGAAATCGTGTCACGAATAGGGTACCATAAGCACCATTAATCAACAATATACCTAGACCGCAGAACAAAAGGTTAGATCTAACGTGTTTTCGGGCAGCCACACTTTTGGTGAGAACGAGTACCAAGTAGTGCTTTTGTGTCTCAGTCGTGAATCGACAACTAGAAAAATGCTTATGGTTTGGATGCTTCCTATGTCGTGTCACATGTTAATGGCCTTGCAACCCATTAACAACTTGATACATACAGAAATACTTGATTTATACAAGATACATACCATGTTTTCATACAAAGTGTACAAACGTTCAATACAAAATTGCATGAATTCACACCAACATTATGTTGACGTTTTTCTAAAAACTCACATGTGTTTCAGGTAACTAAAGTGGATGTGCGCGTGATCTTACTCATGCTCTTGGATGTTGTTTATGTTTATCGTTGAATAAAGTTGTAAACTTTTCAGACAAAATGCTGTCTTGTGATGTAAACACTTAAATCATGTTTTCAGTTATGAAATGTTTGGTATTTGAAGTTATTTTTGCGAGCATGTAGTATGTTTACCTTTCGTATGCAATGAGAACCTTTCATGATCACACCTCGTGCTTCCGCCTTAGAAAGGGGTGTGACAAGGGGGTTCTAGGCGTAGGTGATCCGGGTCATGACTAGGTTCAACACGTTGCTTGACACGTGTCAACACCGGGGCTCGCCTGACCCTAGAGCTGTCGCGGCCCGCGTAAGCTCAATAGATGGCTTACGCGCCCCGCGTAAACTTCATTTTTCTTGTTTTTTTAATTATTTTTAATGACATTTCATATTTTGGGCTCGGTTTTCACATACGGGGTGTATTTAGAGACATATAGGGTTATTTTAAAATATATTTGGGTGTTAGAAATTTTTCAGGAGGGTTGTTATATCCTCCCCACCTTGTTTTAAAACTCGTCCTCGAGGTTTACTAGAACAAGTGTGGATATTTCCTGTGCATTTCTGATTCAAGCTCCCATGTGTATTCTGGTCCTCTTTTGGAGTCCCATTTCACTTTGACTAGAACTAATCTTTTATGCTTGAGATTCTTGACTTTCCTATCTTCAATCTGTAGAGGCTTTTCCACAAATTTTAACTGCTCATTTACCTCTATATCCTTAAGAGGTACTATCAGTGATTCATCAGTTAAACATTTCTTGAGATTAGATACATGAAATATATCATGTATTCCTGCCATTTCCTCCGGCAGTTGTAGCTGATAGGCTACAGGTCCTACTCTTTTAATAATCTTAAAAGGTCCAACATACCTGGGGCTTAGCTTTCCCCTCTTGATGAATCTTACTACTCCTTTCCAAGGAGAGACTTTTAATAATACTTTATCTCCTACTTGAAATTCCAACGGCTTCCGCCTGTTGTCAGCATAGCTTTTCTGTCAATCACGTGCTACTTTCAGCCGTTCCTTGACTTGAATGATTTTGTCTGTTGTTTCTTGTACTATCTCAGGTCCAGAAGTTGCTTTTCCCCAATTTCTGCCCAACAGACTGGGGTTCAGCACTTTCGTCCATAAAGTGCTTCGAATGGTGCAGCATTGATACTTGTGTGATAACTATTATTATAAGAAAATTCAATCAATGGTAAGTGATCGTCCCAATTAACTCCGAAATCAATTACACAAGCTCTAAGCATGTCTTCCATTGTCTGAATTGTCCTTTCGCTTTGTCCGTCTGTTTGAGGATGATAAGCTGTGCTTAGATTCAACTTGGTTCCCATAGCTTTTTGGAAACTTGTCCAAAAATGAGAGGTAAAATGACTATCTCTGTCAGAAACAATTGATAGAGGAATTCCATGTAAAGAAACTATTTCATTTACATACAATTTAGCTAATTGTTCCATACTGAAAGTTTCCTTCATTAATAGGAAATGAGCTGACTTGGTTAGTCTATCTACAATCACCCAGATTGTATCATTACATTTTCTTGTTTTGGGTAATTTAGTAACAAAATCCATTGTTATTAATTCCCATTTCCAAACAGGCATTTCTAATTATTGCAATAAACCTGAAGGTTTCTGATGTTCAGCTTTGACTTGTGAACAAGTTAAACACTTTGCAACGCATGCTGCTATATCCTTTTTCATTCCTATCCACCAGAAATTCTTTCTTAAATCCTGGTATATTTTATCGCTTCCTGGATGCATCGTATATTTAGACTTATGGGCTTCTTCTAATATACGATGACGTAGGTTTCCTAATTTAGGTATCCATATTCTTTTCTTATGGAATCTCCAAATTCCATCTGTTCCTTGTTCTAATTCTTTGATCATTCCTTTTAGTTTTTCAGTATCATCCTTGATTACTGATTCTTGTGCTTTTCTAATCTGTTCATTTAAATCTACTTGTAGATTTAATTTAAGAGATTGTACTCTTTTTGGCTGTTCGTGATACTTTCGGCTTAAAGCATCAGCAACTACATTTGCTTTTCCTGCATGATACTGAATATCACAATCATAATCACTAAGCATTTCCATCCAGCGTCTTTGTCTCATATTCAATTCTTTTTGCCCGAAAACATACCTTAAACTTTTATGATCAGTGAAAACAGTAAACTTACTACCATATAGGTAATGTCTCCAAATCTTAAGGGCGAAAATTATAGCTCCTAATTCTAAATCATGAGTGGAATAATTTTCTTCATGATTCTTAAGTTGTCTGGATGCATAAGCTATAACCTTTTGACGTTGAATCAATAAACATCCATAACCTAATTTAGAAGCGTCACAATAGATTACAAAATCTTCAGTTCCTTCTGGTAATGCTAGTATGGGTGCATGGGTTAATCTTTGCTTAAGGATTCTAAAGGCTTCTTCTTGTTTTGGTTCCCATTTAAACTTAACAGATTTACAAGTTAGCTTAGTTAAGGGAATGGCTATTCTAGAAAAATCTTGAATAAATCTTCTATAATATCTGGCTAATCCTAAGAAACTTCTTACCTCAGTTGGTGACTCAGGGGTTTTCCACTTGGTTATTGCCTCGATCTTGGTGGGATCCACATGAATTCCTTCATGATTAACTAGATGTCTAAGAAATTGTACATGTTCTAACCAAAACTCGCACTTTGAAAACTTAGCATAAAGCTTTTCTTTTCTTAATAAACTTAAAAGTGCGTGCAAATGCTTTGCATGTTCCTCTTTACTCTTAGAGTGAATGAGAATATCATCTATAAAGACAATTATGAATTTATCCAAATATGGCTTACATATTCGGTTCATCATGTCCATGAATGCAGCTGGGGCATTGGTTAAACCAAATGGCATGACAGTAAATTCATAATGGCCATACCTTGTTCTGAAGGCGGTCTTAGGAATGTCCTCTTCCTGTACTTTTAATTGATGATATCCTGACCTTAAATCAATTTTTGAGAAAAATCGTGCTCCTTGTAACTGATCAAACAGATCATCAATTCTTGGTAATGGATACCGATTCTTAATTGTGACCTTGTTTAATTCACGGTAGTTAATGCACATACGCATTGATCCGTCCTTCTTTTTGACGAATAAGATTGGTGCTCCCCATGGGGAAGAACTTGGTTGTATGAATCCTTTCTCCAACAATTCGTCTAATTGTTTCTTTAGTTCTTGCATTTCTGCAGGTGCCAAACGGTAAGGTGCTTTTGCAATTGGTGCTGTCCCTGGTATTAAATGGATCATGAATTCAACTTCTCTATCTGGAGGTTGTCCTGGTAATTCTTCTGAAAATACATCTGAAAACTGGGATACTACTGGAATATCCTTTAATTCTTTTCCTTTAGTGTTAGTGATTATAGAAATCAAATACACTAATGACCCTTTTCTTATGTAACTTGCTGTTTTCATCACAGAGATGAATTTAGTGGATCTAGAGGTTTTATATCCCTTAACTGTGATCGTTTCACCCTTTGGTGAATTTACTTGTATTGACTTTTGATCACATAAAATACTGGCTTTATTGGCTATTAACCAATCCATTCATAATACTACATCAAATCCTGCCAGATTCATGGGATAAAGGTTTGCAATAAATTTCTGATTTAGAATTTCTATTCTTGCTCCCTGCAAGATTTCAGAAATTTTAATGGTTTCCCCATTTGCTGTCTCTACTAAACATTCTTGTGGAAGTTTAGTTAATGATTTATTGAGAAGTTTGCAAAATGAAGTATTAATAAAACTTTGGTTTGCACCAGAGTCAAATAATACTTTAGCAAAAATATCATTAACTAAAAACGTACCAGTGATCACATCCGGGATCATCTTTGCTTCTTCTGCAGTTAGAACAAATGCTCTAGCATTTTTGGTATTCTTGTTATTCGTAGCTGGAGCTAACTTTGGACAGTTAGGCTTGATATGACCTTGTTCTCCGCAGTTGTAGCATATCCTGTTGTTAGCTTTCTTCCTGCAGTCTTCTTCCTTGTGTCCCGATATTTTGCAGAAGTTACAGTATATGGAGCATCTTCCTGAATGCTTCCTTTTGCAATTCTTACAGTAGGGTGCAGAGGTAGAGCCTACATTTTTCCCACGGTTAGAATTTCCAGAACGAAATTCTTGTGTAAGCTTCTGGGTTAGGTTTCTTCTTTGATCCTCTTCTTGCGTACGGGCTAATTCATCTGTCAATGTGTTGGCTAGTTCTACAGCTTCTTCTATTGTTTGAGGTCTAGCTGCCTTGACTACATGCCTTATCTCCCCGATTAATCCCCAGATGTAACGGGAGATTAACACTGGTTCAGGTGAAGCAAGGGTTGGCACTATTCTAGCATATTCAAAGAATAACTTAGTGTACCCCTTACTATCTACACCAGTCATTCTAAGGTTTAAGAATTTGTTTGCTATCTGTTCTTTTTCATTAGGAGGGCAAAACTTCCTTTCTACCATGTTTTTAAACTCCTCCCATTCCATATTGTAAATTCTATCACTTCCTCTAGACTAAAGGATAGTGCTCCACCATTCTAGTGCTGAATTCTTAAATAGATTAGAAGCAAACATTATCTTATCTTCTTTTGCGCACTTGCTTATTCTTAAGAATGCCTCAGTCTTTTCTATCCAACGTAGAGTTGCAATGGCCCCTTCGTTGCCCGAGAATTCCATTGGTTTACAAGACCAGAATTCTTTGTAAGAACAACCGTAAGACACGGTTCTTCTTCTTTTGGGAATGGGCATTTAAAGTACGGGTCCATTGTTTACGCTGTTTGCAGGTTCAGAGGGTCGCTTGCTGTAACACCCCGAAAATATAAGACATTATATTTCCATTATAAAGCATAAATAAATGGGAGTTTACTAACTAAGAATTTTAACCTAGTTAGTTAACTAGTCTAGAAATAGCTTATAACTTGATTAAAAGCTACCAAACTAAATGTTGAACAAAGTTGAGGGACCATAGTTGTTTAATTTGAAACTTAATTAAATGGAACAAAAAAAAAATAAATAAACCAAACACCCCAAATTGAGGTGTTGGTCGATCAGGAAGAAGCAGGGGGCGACACCCCCATTCCAAAAACCCTAATCTCACAAAACTCTTAAATTGAAGGTGCAATTCTGATCCAAAACGAAATCCGAGTTTAGATTATCGATCCTCACTACAAGAGGATCATAAGGTATGTAAAATTTGATGAAATCTTTAAACTTGAAAATCTCATGATTTTAGAGAATTTGAAATCTGATGTTGCATGAGTGTTATTTGGTTAGATTGAAGTTGAATAGGTGTTTAGAAGTAAAACCTAGCTAACTATTTGAGAAATCTTGCCCAAATCCAGGGAATTCTATGAATCCATGGAAGCTAGGTTATGGGTTTTATAAGATGATGATGAACACTAGGATTTGAATGATAATTCTAGTATAAATTTCATTATAGGAGGTAATTCCTGTGGTATTGATGCTAAAATGTGTGCAAGGTTTACTAATTAAAGTGAAATTTGAGGTTTAATTTGCAAGTCATGAACTTGGAGATGATGGTAGGAAAATCTGACCCGTTAGGTGTTTGTAGAAATGCCTAAGTGAGAATTTTGATGTTAAATTTGATGAGAACGCAGATTTGATCATGTTTCACAATGATATGGATATGGTCATGGAAAGAGTTCTAAACAAGTTGTAAAACTGAATTTTCTAGGCAAAGAGTCCGGATCATCAAGCGGACAAGCCGAAGGGAATTCACGGGGGAAAGGCGTGCTCTAAAGGTACGAAATTATCGTTTCGTTACAATATGTATTATTTTGATAGATTTATGTTGTAGTTTGAAAACATGGTAAACAAGGTATACCAATATATATCATGGAAGTGATTTTTCGTCATAATCTAATGAGACGGGTTAAAACAATTGTTAAAAACTTGGTGCTTGAACTACCTTGTTTGATGATTGACTCTTGATGTTTAAACGGGTCGAACAATCTGACAAAGCATGGTTAATACTGCGGATCATGAATTGCTCTTTGATATTTGTTTAGTTATAATATGTTGGAAATAAGAGAATTTTTATGTAATGAATTCTTAGAAAAATCAAATATGTGAAATTTGTTTGAGCAAGATGAACAAACCAAACTAAACCAAAGATTTCCAGGAGACACCGTAAATTACGGTTATACCGTAATTTACGGTAAAGGACATTTGTTTTACGGCATTTTCCTCCTGGTTTACGGTAGACAGAAGATTCTTGAACTCACCGTAAATTACGGTATAACCGTAATTTACGGTGAAACCTGAAAGTTTCTAATTTCTTTAATTTATTAATTGATGTTGGATCTCATGATTTAGTCTTATGTGTCAAACGTCAAAACTAATATTGTTAATGGTTTTGACCCTAGGTGACTAGATGGACCTTACGGATGGTGATCAAGCATTGTCAAAGAACCGAACACAACTTTTGAAGCTTCCGCAATGTTTTAGATCTATGTAGTTTTTTTTTGTGTATGGGATGTAAATACATGTTAAATAATTTTTGAAACGTTTTAACTTAGTCATTTGTTGACTAAGGTCTTGGTTACTTATGATCCTCGTTAATGAAAGTCATGTACTTAAACTATATTTTGTATAAATTTAAGGGTAAAAAAAATTTAGGGTGTTACACTTGCTATCATGTCTACTCTTATTTTCAGCTTCCCTAACCGTTTGAAGAATATATGGCATTGCATCTATTATTCCTTGTGCCACTATGTGTTGGATGACACTGTTATCCACTTGGTTTCCATTATTGTTGTTTGGATTTTGGTTACCCGGGTTATTGTTACTCTGGTTATCGTTATTCAGATTGTCCTGATTTACTTCGTCGGCCATCTGAATTTAAACATTTACCAATTATTAATATCACAAAATAATTAATAGTTTAAGTAACAACCACATAATATACATATTGGTCAAAAACGTCGATCATTGCGACTTTACTTTTTCTATATAATATGCGTCAAATACACACTAAAACAGGAATTGAAAATTACAACACTATTATGCATCACTAACCACAAAGTGGTCTATACTACAATATATTATTATTATTATTACATATATATAGATATATTTTTTTTCATACAAACATATTATATATTATTATATTATTATTATTACCAATTCTACTATCATTTTCATAGATATGGATTTCTTCCAAAATCCATCTGACGCTCGTCATATTTCCAGACGAGTTGTTCTCCTACATACCTCATCCTCTCACTACTCTCTAAGATTTCTTCTCCGAAAGTTCGGAGTTCTTGCAAATTCTCTGCACTCATTGGGGGTGCAGGTGCTGGTACTGGATCTAGGTACTGTGGCATGGGATTCTTCTGAGGGTACGGATTCTCTAAAATCTCCCTAATGTATTCATCGTTGTCATAATAGGGATCTAGAGGGTCCAGACCTGGATATGCTGCTATGTTTGGCAAGGTTTCGTCGTTTAGATGGTAGCGTGGCACATAATCCCTAAGATCATCAAACCATGGATCATAATTTGGGTCTAAGGGATTAGGGGCTGGTATCCTAGGTATCTCCTCAGGGTTGAAATCATGCATTTCTACCTCCATCGGCTGAGTGGGAATTAAAGGTAAGGGTTGTGGGGCTACTAATTGTTCCAGACTTGGGTCGGCAGCAGTTGTTTCTAGGATATGGAAATTGGCTAAGCTCCTATTAAGCATACCCTGTGTATGGGCATCTGACTCTCGCTTAGCGGCTGCTAGGACTCTTTGCTGTTGCAACTTTCGCATTCTTTTTCTACGCTTAAATGCTCCCTTACTGAACCATCCTCTCTTTTTCTGAGGGAATGGCTCTTCAGACTGAGCCTTAAAGACAAACATCCCTTCTTCCTGATTAGTAGAATACCCAGAGAGGGGAGGCTGGGAAGAAGTTCCTTCACTCCTAGGTGAATCAGACAATTGATGATACACGTCCGAGGGTCCTTGATCACTCATACTGTAAACTAACAAATAGTCAAATAACACATAACAATAAAATACAGATATGCATGTATTTTCATAATTTATTTCCTAACAATTTGAATAATATATTGATGTCAGCAGAACACTCCTGTGGCTGAATCAGTGGCTAAGCTATGATACCACCTTCTGTCATAACCCCCGCCCCCTTATCTGTCCTGGGAACGGGCGGCCGCGAACATAATGATGTGGTGGTATCAGTTTATTTATTTGGAAGCGGAAATTACATCAGGACCGTAGTTTGGAAATGTTTATCAGAGTAAAACCACCATATTTAATATTAATAACCACATGGGTAAAACCCAAGTTTCTTATTACAACATAGGGATAAACCCTATTTTATTGAATTTAAAACATCGTCTTTTAGATAACTTTTATGGCAACATTTTTCCAAGCCGTCAGTGCTCTCCAGCTGGCTTTTTCCTAATTGGCTTTCACATTGTGTTACATGAAACGCGTTTTAAAAACATTTGTCAGTGGGAAATACTGGTGAGTGAATCCCAGTTTAATCAAGAAGAGTTTTATCAATTAACACAGTATTGAGAGCGATCACAATGTTTATTTCTACACAATTACTCATTCAGTATTGTCAATCCTGACTGGTGGGTCATATTACACATTGGCTAACTCGTTGTCCAATTGTAACGTGTTCCACATTTTGTATACAAAACCCCAACATACCAGCAGTAATTGAAGAACTACAAAGACTCAATTACTGCTTAATCATATTGTAAAACATTTAAGGTTTTGTAAAACAGATTACAAAAAGGTTAACAAAAAGGCGGATAAACTCACATTGCTGTTTTAGACTTCTTCTAGGGTTTTCTGGTGTTAATCTATAATTTATACAAATGTACATATGTTAGTATAATAACCCTTTAATTATATTAACGATACCCTCCCGGAGACGGTATTCCAACAACTACGTCGGGCAGAACCACGACAGTTGTTACGGAACCCTGGATCAATCGGGCAGCATATCTAATACGTAACTGGGGTTATAATACTTACAACGGAGCATAACTTTGTTAATTAGGGGGATATAATACCCGTATATTATGCCTACTTCTCAGAAATTCGCTTAGAAAGAAAAGAATTGAACGAGTTTTCTGAAGATCCGATGCCTGCTACTTATAGGGCTGAAAATCGAGTTTCTCGCGGCCCGCTAAGATTAGGCTTAGGCCTACGCGGCCCGCGTACTAGGGGGTTCTAGGCGTAGGTGATCCGGGTCATGACTAGGTTCAACACGTTGCTTTACACGTGTCAACACCGGGTCTCGCCTGACCCTAGAGCTGTCGCGGCCCCCGTAAGCTCAAGAGATGGCTTACGCGCCCCGCGTAAACTTCATTTTTCTTTTTTTAATTATTTTTAATGACATTTCATATTTTGGGCTCGGTTTTCACATACGGGGTGTATTTAGAGACATATAGGGTTATTATAAAATATATTAGGGTGTTAGAAAAAATTCAGGAGGGTTGTTATATTATACAAGTCATTAGTCCATTGTTTCTTCATGTTTTCTTGAATAAGCCTTAAAACGTAGCGGTGCTCTGCTTGGGGGAAACCTTTGACAAATCTGACACAAGACCTTACATAACATTAAAGGGTTAACATCAAATCAAGATTGATAGATTAAAAAGGATACTTATGTTACCTTTTGCTTGTCTGAAATGAAAATGAAGTTGGTGTAAATTGTTAAATTAAGATCCTTCCTTAGCAACCCCAAAAAACCATTCCCAAGATTTTAAAGTTTCATCCTCAATTAAAGCATAAGCTACTTGGTAAATTCAATTGTTACCATCAATCCCAACAGCTGTAAGATCTGTTCAGGAAACAGCCCTTTCATGAAACAACCATCTCGACACAGGATTTTTCTTCCAATTGTCTTGAAACCTGTCATCATTGATGCAAAACAAAAATAACATCTTCTAAACTATCTGGTAGGACTACTAGGGTCATAACAGGGCTCAGTATCAATTTTGATTGTACTACCAGGGTTTGCTTTGAGAATTTCTTCACACTAAGACCTTAGTAAACCATGTTGTTTCCTATAGTCTCCAACTATTCGTGTTGTAGCAATCCTCTTGACCCTAGACACCTTCCGAATTAAAACATTAATTTGATGCTTCTTTCATTGTGTCTTGAATAGCTACCAAAGGCATCTCTAGGTTAGATTCTATCATTGGCTGGATCTCCTTGGCCATAGCACTCATGGTGTACAATCCTGGTTCCCTTGTGGTAAGGCAATGATGTTGGCCATGAATGGTTTTCAAACACCAAGAGTATGCCCTTGTTTTCCTTGGGATCTGAACAACGAATAGGCAAGTGGGTTTCCCGTGTTTTTTTATCATGCCTTAACCCTAGACCCGTGTAATTCCAAATATTGCCCCTCACTTATGCACTTGAAACTAAACTCGGATTTAAACCCAAATACACAATCCAGTACATTAAATGCTCATTTTTCAATATGCAAATTTGCCTCTTGTTCCTAACAGCATAATCCTTAACCATTTGATTCAGTTTTTGCATGTCTGCAATCAACTGACCAACATAAAAGGGCAACACTGAGTCACCATGTTCAACATATTTTCTTTTCTGTTTCCTTATTTTCTTAGCAACCCTTTCCAAAACTGTGCAACTGTTCGTCATTAAATTGAGCTACATCACAGGTTATGTCTTCATGCATAAGGTCAAGATCAACATTAAGATTTCTTGCATCCTCAGTTATGTTATTGACTTCTTTAGGGTCAATTTCAACACATGCCCTAAACTCCTCGATATCTACTTCAAAATCACCCACTATGTTATTAGGATCCTCTTCAGCAACATTGTCAACATCGTCTTCATCACTCTCACTCTTATCCACTGCTTCAGCAGGCTCGGATTCCCCTTGAAATGGATTGCTTGAAGAGGAAAAACATTAACTTTCTGTAAAGTTGGCATTTTGAATTGTCAAAATGCTAGATGGAGCAACTGTCTTACAAGGAGTTGCTTCAATTAGAAGATGATCATGTGATGTCTCAACATCGTCTAATGAATGCATCATTACATTGGAATCACCAATTTCAACATATAGGTCAATAAGCTTATACCCTTTACTAGCTAGATCACACATATGGGCGAATTCACCATGGACACTCAATTGCCTAAGTCCAATGTCCAAACAAATATGTGGATTCTTGGTAATGTAATAAAACACATCATCAATATTGTATGCAATGTCTTTCATAATTTGGTCCAACACATCAAAATTAAATCCTTCGGTATTAAGATAATCAAGATATGTTATCTTACCATTTAGATACACCCTTCTTGGATAATCTGAAAAACTCATATCCATGATAAAACCTTTAGTGTACAGAACGTTGATTGATCGGCTGTGAACATTTACAAAGAACTAATAAGTGATTTTGAAGGAAAATTTACGTAAAAAAATCTGTTTTATAGAACAAAAACCTTACGGTACAAATCATCAGGATAAACGTGATCATCATCACCTCAAATTCGCCAATACATATCCATCAGCTCGAATCGATGATGAACCACGACTCATCAACTACCGAGAATTGGGCTTTGTACATGGTCTGGTTTTATGAATGAGAAATGGTTTGGGAGTTGCAACAATAAAATCCATATATTGGGGATTTTTAAGGTGAAAATTAAAATTTTACCTTTGTTACAAACGGTCAAAATCGGTCAAATCAATAGAAGTTAGGCTCAGGGACGCAACATGTAGCGCTTCTGCAAGTCAGGGGACTCAACAGGCAAATTTTTGAAAATAGAGACTCAGCATGACACCGGGCCCTTTTCTTAGGGACGCGAATTGCAGTTTACTCTTTTTTTTTTTTACCACAAAGACAAGACGAGTTGATCTTTTTTTAAGCCAACATTGAAAATGGTAATTTCTTTGTTAAATAGTGACCCAAAGCATCAAATGTAGAACGACTTGATTACATTTTATTTTGAGTAAATTGTCAAAATTGTCCATGAGGTTTGAGTATGTTTGACATTTTCATACAAAACAACTTTTTTGTACCATATAGTCCTTCACTTTTGGGGATTTTTGTCATTTTCATCCAAACGTCTGACTTTTTTTTTTGTCAAAATTGTCTCTGAGATTTGGGATTTTTTGCCATTTTCATCCAAATGTTTGATAGAAAAAATAAAGCAAATTAGATGTTTGGATGAAAATGACAAAAAATCCCAAAAGTGAAGGAATATATTGTACAAAAAGGTTTTGGATGAAAATGACAAATATGCCCAAACCTCATGGACGATTTTGACAATTTACTCTTTTTATTTTTATGTCATGTCCAATTTCGTGCTTCTAAGAGTTCTTTTTCCTTACTTTTTGTCATAAACCTCTTTGATACCTAAAACGTAAGACAATCTATCTTATTTTTTTGGCCTACATTGTAAATGGTAAAATTTCGTGTTAATGAACGGACCCAAAGTGATGAGGAATTGATCAAAGAGGTGACAGACTCTTATTTGGAACAATTTGACCGTGGATAAAGGGACAGAAAATGACCAATTATAAATGCGAACTTAGGCTATGATTAGAGTTTGATAGTGGTAAGGAGGTGTGAATATGTTGTGGAGAGTTAGGGTTCCACCACCCGATTTAATCTGGGAAATGAGATTTACCTCACTCATGTTGGCTGTGAGACTGGTCGGTGGGGGCCGCCTAGTCGTGGCGTAAACCATTGGAGTTACATGACCCACGATTAGCAAACGAAAAGGCATCACAGACCGAATCATGTAGCAAACAGCCAAAGATGGTTTGAGTTAACTGTTATAAAAAATTCCTTCACTAATTAAAGACTTTGATTTCGTCAATTTTCGGCACTTTTATTTTTAGTACTAATTAACACTAAATTTTCTTATCAATTTGATATAATTTAGATGTCATTCTTTAGTTATAGAATATTCGATATTGTTGAGGTATTTGATGATCATGACATTTAGAAATGAACATGGAGATCTTGTTTACTTTTAACTAATGCTATTTATGTTCGTTTCTGTTTGTTTAAAATATTAATAAACGTATATAAATGAACATAAATATGCTCATTTTCTTAATTAACGAATATGAGAAAGAAAATCCATTCATTTATGGTTAAAGTTAAACGAACGAAAACAAACCCTTATTCGAATTCGTTTGATTCATTTATAGGCCTATTGTGTTCTCCCTTGTGACACTCTAACCCGGAATGGATGGTCTGCCACTTTTATGGTAACCAGATCCAAATACTTAATTGTGTAAGATGACAAAAATTTAAACGAAAAAATCATGAATATGTCTAATTAGACCGAGCCATAACAACAGATAACATCATGAAGACAGAAAAGTCATATTATATACCTCTTGAAAACAATGGTTAGTGGCTTTGCCACCGACCAAACCACTCCTAAGCCTTCAAAATGTCAGGCCCAAGCCGACTTTTGTAAGTATTTGATTTGTTCTTTCTTCAATTTCTATTTGGTTTGGGCTAATCCTCAAATGCTTCACAGTGATATTGTTTCTGTTTAGGCCTATGTTTTCTCTTTGATTGGTTTATCAGGTGGTTCGATAAGTTTGTTATGTGTCTATCAAATTTATGTTAGCAAGGATTGATTACAGATTGTACTGTATGGATGAAAAGTTGTATAATGTTTCAAAGCATTTATACCTTAAAAAAATATTTAGCGCATATAATATATTCAATATTTCAAAGCGGTACTGAAAGCAGAGTCAAAGAAGGTTGAAAAGCACGCGAAAGCATGTGAGGATAATCAGCATGCCTTTGTCCCCCTGGCGTTTGACACGTTCGGCTCCTTGGCGCCAGAGGCAGTTCGGTTCTTGTCTAGAGTTCAGCGTGTGGTCCACAACAACTTTTCGACCCCTCAGGGGCGAGACTTTGTTTTTAGTAGATTAGGGTTTTCTATTCAGAAAGGGATGTCGGCGCAGTTTGTTGCTCGTCTACCTGCTATCCTTATGTAAATTGCCCAAATTATTGGAATGAAATTATTATTAAAAAAAAAGAAAATATATAGAGCAAGGTTCATTACGGCTTAACGTACAACACGTACGACAGGTAATTACGCACGTTCATTTTAAAATCACGCAGGTTGTAACTCAAAAATCCAAAATCACGCATGTTGAAACACAATAATCACGCATATTGAAAACATTAATCACGCATGTTATAGAACAAATCACGCACGTTGTTGTACGTGAAGTACGTTAAGCCGTAATGTACGATATACTTTTTCTATATATATATATATATATATATATATATATATATATATATATTTAGGGGATGGTTCAAATGAAAACCACTTTTATTGTGAAAACTCGAAAACTAACTAAAAAAAGCCTAACAAAACACACCAAATTTTTTTTATGAAAATCGCAGGTTTTATATATATAAAAAAAATTTTCAAAAAAAAATAAAAAATTTATAGTACACATGTGTAGTATTACACATGTGCACTACAAATTTTTATTTTTTTTTGAAATTTTTTTATATACATAAACCTGCGAAAATTGGTATGCAAAAAAAGAAAAAAAATTTGGTATGTTTTTTTGGCTTTTTTAATTAGTTTTCGAGTTTTCACAATAACTAGTGGTTTTCCTTTGAACCTTCCCCTATATATATATATATATATATATATATATATATAGAGTAGGGTTCCTGCGGAAAATGTGTTTTTCCTAGAAAGTCTAGGAAGCGATCTGGGCCATCCGATTGGTGTGTTTAATGGCTTAGATCAAATGGATGGCATTTTCGTAATATCTGAGTTATATAATTATAGACTTTTAATATAGTGAGGGTATTTTGGTAATTGGAAGCGTTTTAAATAAGTCAAGAAACTGCCATATCAATAACCAAATCCCTAAAATCATGCGATTTCCCCTTATTTCTCTATCTCTCTCTCTCCCTCTCTAAACCGATATCTTCCCCCTTGCTGCTGGCGACGCAAAACAGGACCCCAAAAAGCATTCAGATTTCGGTTCCAAAGCTTGTTCATACCCCTTTTCTTCACTAGGTATTCATATCTTGTGTTGTGATTAAAGTTCTTGAAGTGCATATACGTTTTCTGTCGTAATCTGCTTGTAACTTGGCTGCGTTTTTTGCTGTTTTAATTGATGATTGTAGAGAGGCTTGTACCGTGGTTTCTGAGTCGTTCTTGATAAATGGAAGGATTACCAGCATGGATGGTAAAACACGACGTCAAGAAATCTGCTTGCTGTTAAAACACAGCGTCAAGAAATCTGCTTGCTGTTAAAACACAATGTCAAGAAATCTGCTTGCTGTTAAAACACAGCGTCAAGGAAATCTGCTTGCTGTTAAAACACAATGTCAAGAAATCTGCTTGCTGTTAAAACATAATGTCAAGAATCCTCCAGCAATCTGCTTGCTGTTAAAACACAGCGTCAAGAAATCTGCTTGCTGTTAAAACACAATGGCCAGCAATCTGCTTGCTGTTAAAACACAGCGTCAAGAAATCTGCTTGCTGTTAAAACACAATGTCAATAAATCTGCTTGCTTTTAAAACACAATATCAAGAATCCTCCAGCAAATTTGCTGACTTAAAACACAATCAGATTTGTTAAACTTCAGTATAAAACAACCTGTTGTAAAACACATTATGATGTAATTTAATCATCAAAAAACACAATGTGATGTAATGTGACATAGACAACAACATAAAACACATTCAGAGTCTTAAAAATGCAAAAGAACTGTTAAAACACAACCTGATTATATATTGACTTCAGAGTGTTAAAACACACTGACTTCAACCTCTCTGACTGGTAAAACACATCACCAAGACCTACTGATAGTTTTCCAGATAAACACATTGACCTCCAGATTTGAATTCGAAAACAACAAAAATTCCGAAAATCATGGAATGTTAGTTAATGAAAAATAAATTCCAAAAATAAAATTAAAATGTGAAATTACATAGTTGCCCTTTTAGTTAAAATAACTCAATGCCACATGTCCAATTCTCATTGCTTCCTAGACTTTCTAGGAAAAATAGACTTTCCACCCAACTCCTACTCTCTCTCTCTCTCTCTCTCTCTCTATATATATATATATATATATAGGGGACCGCTAAAATGAGAACCACCTCCAGTTGTAAGAACCGTGAGAACTTTTTGATCCGGGGCGAGTTAGACCAAATTTTTTTTTTCATAAACGTAGATGCTTGTATTATAAACACATTTGTAAAAAAAAATTCAAAAAAAAAATGTTGTGTGTGTAGTTTTGAATACCACAAGTTTGTGTTTACGGGTACCGTAAATTTTAAATAAAATTTACGGGTCCCGTAAACGCAAACTTTGGGTGCTCAAAACTACACACCCGACATTTTTTTTTGAATTTTTTTTTTACAAATTTGTTTATAATACATGCATCTACGTTTATGAAAAAAATTTTGGTCCACCTCACCCCGTACGGTGTAGTTCTCACGGTTCTTAAAACTGGAGGTGGTTCTCATTTTAGCGGCCCCATATATATATATATATGTGTGTGTGTGTGTGTGTGTGTAAAGAGTATCGTACAAATAAGGTTATCGTACATTACATACGCGAGATTTTGAGCCGTACACGTGTCCTGATTCAGTTTTTCTTTAATAAGGTTAAATCAGACAATTAATTCAATCATCTGAGGGAAAATTCGTCTCTTCATTCAATCAGCGAGATGTTCGTTACACTAATATCCCGGTAATTATCATTCGAATCAGTTTCAAATTTTTCATAATTCTCAAATTGCAGTTTTCGTTCTTCTGTGTTAGGGTTTCATTCAATTGTTTTTTTTCGATGGATCCACAGAGCAGCACTAGACGAACAGATGTTGATTTTGAAGAAACTCGACCGATCGTTGATCATGCTCAATTATCTGCATATCAGAGAGTTTCAATTGAGGATGTTTTAAATCCGCCACCTGCAAATCCAAATCCAATTGCAAGTACAAGTGCTGTAAACGAGTTTTTTAATGGTAATTATGTTAATTCAGATCTCTAAATTCATTTTAATCGTAGCAATGAGTTTATATTGTTGTAGCTGTTTTTTGAAGTTTGAATGTTGATTATATTTTTGATACGAAAGCAACATGCACAAATTCGCATGTTATTACTCTTACAATTCGCATTTGATTTTTTTATGCATTTCCGCATGTTTATGGTATAATAAATCGCATATATAAAACAGATTAATCAAAATCATCATTTTCGCATGTTATTGTTCATACAATTCGCATGTGTGTTTGTTCTTTTATGATGGAATTAATATGTCGCATGTACTAGTCCGATAATTCGCACGTGTTTTTGTTTTCTGATTTTGGTTCTCGTTGATGAAAGGGTTTACACTCCGGAGGTTCAAGCATCAGCTACACCTGTTGTTGGAATGCAATTTATCTCTATTGAACATGCATATACGTTTTACCAATCATATGCTAAGTTAGCTGGTTTTTCTATTTGGAAAGGTGGTGAAGTACACAGTGGTGGTATAATCAAAACTAAGTATTTTGTTTGTTCTAAAGAGGGACACAAGCCACTGTGTATTGACGATCGTTCGATGTCAAAAAAGCAATTCAAAACAAGGAACAGGGGGACTATTAGAACTGGATGCAAAGCTCAACTTATGATTTGCACTGTGGACGATAGATTATATACAGTAAAGAGATTTGTTGATGGCCATAATCATAAGTTTGTATGCCAAGATGATATTCACATGTTACCAGCTTACAAACAATTGTCAGATGTCCAGGAGGAGTTGGTTTGGGAACTAGGCACTTTAAACCTTGGTCCTGTCAAAGCTTTCCATATATTGAGGAAACGTTATGGTGGTTTCGAGAACGTTGGTGCCACGGTTGATGATTGCAAAAATTTTAGGAAGCGAATTAACAACTATATAGGAGAATATGACGCTGACATGGTGATTAATAGGATGACTGACAAAAAACAGTATTTAGCTGATTATTCGTTTGAATATTCTGTTGATGATGACAAATGGTTAACTGGTTTGTTTTGGGCTGATGGTTTATGCAAGCTTAACTATATGGAATTTGGGGATGTGATATCGTTCGATGCAACTTTCAAGACAAACAGGTAAGTTTTTCAAGACAAACATGTTTTTTTACTAATTTTCGCATGTTATATATCTTCATGAGCTTGTAATATCGCATGTGTAGACATGTTGAAGGATTGATGTTGAGTATATCGCATGTTATACTGTTTGTTTTCGCATGTGATATCTGTTTTTTCGCATGTTTTAAATGTGATTTCGCATGTGTATGTTCAGGTATAAGATGGTGTTTGTTCCGTTCACTGGCATTGACAACCACTGTCGAAATGTAACGCTTGGAGCTGGGTTGTTGGCATCAGAGAGCATTGAATCATATAAATGGCTTCTGAATTCATTCTTAAAGTCATTTGGTCGGCAGCCAAATGTTGTAGTGACGGATCAAGACCCTGCTATGAAACAGGCTATTGAGGAGGTTTTCCCTATCAGCAGACACAGATTGTGCATGTGGCACATAATGAAAAAAGTGGCAGATAAGGTATAGCATGCTATATTGTCTTTCGTTAGCGTTATGTTTTTTGTATCATGTTATAGGCTGATATAAAAAGAATTTATTGTTATAGGTTGGACACGAGTTGTGCAATAACGATGAGTTTAAAAGGGGGATGTGCGACATTGTATGGACTGATTCCATTGAGCCCGAAGAATTCGAGAGACAGTGGAAGTTGGTGATGATTGAGTTCGGTCTCACAGAAAACAAATGGATTGATGATATGTTTGTGATGAGATCCATGTGGATTCCGGCTTTTTACTGGCACGAGCCAATGTCGGGACTTATGAGAACAACTTCAAGATCAGAGAGTGAGAACCATTTTTTCTGCCAGGTGGCTAATTCACAACTCACTCTCGTAGAGTTTATGAATCATTTTGATGGTGCAATAGATGTCCAACGGTTTAATCATAGAAAGAATGATCATATTTCAAGATATATTGAGCCTGCTGATTTGAGCGGAACTTCTTTGGAAAAAGATGCTGCTAAGAGATTCACCAGGTCTATATTCTTTGATAAGCAAATAGAGATTTGTGGTACAATTTCTGAATGTCTGCCGATGGACACCAAAGTAGAGGGTCCACATATCAGGATATTGTTGAAGGACTTTAAAGCCCATGGAGATGGTTTATTGGAGGTACTATAGCATATATATTTCAAACATGCGATTTTTTGATAACCTACATGCGATTTTTTTTTTTTTCAGATGATGATCCTACAATATGCGATTTTGGTTTTGTCATGCGATTTTAAATTTTATTCAGTTACATGATTTTTAGACATGCGAAATTGTTATGTTACACATGCGATTTTAATTTTTAATATAATTTTTTTTTGGTTTTTCCTAGGTGTGGTTCAAGAATCTTGAAAATGATGTAACTGCGCAGTGTAGCTGTTTGCGTTTTGAGCAGTATGGGCTGCTATGCAAACACATCTATTTTCTTTTCAAGATGTTTGGTGTTAAAGAAATACCAAACAAATATGTTACGAAGAGATGGACGAAGGATGTGGTGCCGAATGAGTTAAATGTGAAGTACAATCTAAATGTGGGTGGCAAGGATGTGCAACACAAGGCTAAATGGATTGCTCGTGAAATCATCCACACAGGGGAGTATTTGGTTAGCAATTTAATTTCTGACCTTGATCAACTTGTTTTAGTGAATGATCAAATGATGCAGCTTAAAGAGAGAGTTGATCAGAGTCGCATAACCAAGCAACTTGATCCAAAATTTGACCGATTTTCAAAGTTGATTGGTTATCAACAACCAGTAACTAATGCTCCTCCTATTGTCCGTGTTCCGGCTGGTATAAGAAACAAAGGTCGCGGCTCGCATAAAAGGATTAAATCTAAGAAGGAACAAATGATCAGCCGCAAAGGGAAAAGGTCAAGGGCACGTAGCGTATGTAATGAAAAAGGTCATGACATTCGGACTTACGAGGAGCTGAAAGCCAAACAACAAGGTAAACAGCAAAAAACGAAGACGAAGGGCGTCCAGATCGAAAATGTTGCCAGAGACAAAGACAATGAGGTCGAAGACGACGAAGAGGAAGATGAGTTTGAAGATTACAGTAGTGATGATGGGTCTGAAGAAGAAGATCAGTGGGAGGAGGTTTCGGAAGATGATGAGGATGAGTAGTTTTTTCTAAATGTACATGCGAATTCACACGAAACACATGCGATTTTGTATTCATCTGTTTATATCATTTTCAAATGCGATTTTAGTATATAAACATGCGATTTTATATGATTCAGTTTATAATAATTCTTACATGCGATTTCACTTTTAGCACATGCTATTTTGAGTTATCTAACATTTTTAGTACATGCGATTTCACTTTTAGTACATGCGATTTCACTTGTTTTTTATGTGAGAGATGGCAATATCATTCTTGCGATTTAATATTTATAAGCAAATATAATATGTGTTCAAAACATGTACACCAAATATAAATATAGTTGTTATTGTCTAACACAGCCACAACCCCAAAACGATTAAAAAGAGAATTTAGTTACTTGAAGCAAAGATTTTGTCACGTTCAGAAGAGCTGAACTCCATCTTCTCCTTCACAGTGTTTAGAGCATCTGTAAGGAAAGAGAAGGCTAAGTCATCAGCTCGAGATTGCTCCTTTATGTGTTCCAAAGCTCTGTCCTTGAAGCTTGATGGTGGTTCTTGAAGTAGGCGTTCCCATATATCTTGATTTTTCTTGATTTGTTCAAGAATTTTGCCCTGCACATCAAGAACAAGATGAGAAGAGTTGACATCAGTGCTTAGTTCTGTCAACGTGCGAGTTGACAATAGCTCTTTGATTGCAATGTTTTTGATTTTTTCATCATCTTCAGATGCCATTTTTTGTTGGTCTGTTTGTGTTTGTTCTATGTATGTCTTAATATGGAAGTTAGTTGTATCTGGGTTTTTTATATTAATATAGTAAATTTATTATGTAGGTAGGGTGGTAAGTTCAGTAGTATTTATTGTAAAATTGATCATTACATGTCAAATTACAGTCACATCGTTAATAAATTAAGTTTTTTTTTATATAAAATACTTCTAATTTAGTTTTTAAGATTTGTTAATTTTTTTTTTTTGCATTTTTAGGACAGTAATTTGAAATTAGTTGCAGTGTTTTATACAAAATCGCATTTGAAACATAAACAAATTCGCAAACTTTAAGAAATCAAAACATAATTCTTTTTTACTGAAATCGCACGTGTTAAAGCATGAATTCGCAAATCATATGAAATTTCAAAGATTATTAACTTTTAATTATAATCGCATGTGTATTGTCATGAATTCGCACCTTATATTACACCTTTAGTGTTTTCGCATATAATGTTATATGAATTCGCAAACTTTACAAAAAACACACCCTTTCTTTTTAATTTTCACCCTGCATCATCTTCTTCGATAGTCGGTCCATCGATTTGTTTCAGTTCTGAATTTCCAAATTCATCAGAAGTTCAATTCGAAGAAGGATATGGTGAATAGGAATCGATCGTTTTTTGAGTAATTGTTATATTTTTTTGATTACGTTTTTGATTAAGAATCTTACGTTATGATTTTGAGGTTTTGTTTACTAATTACCAGGGTTTTTTATTTCGTAATGGACGATTTTAACCTTGGCGGTTTCATATATATATGTTTATTTGATTAATTTAATAGTTAAACACAGGGGTTATTTGAGATGATCCGACGGCCATGGTTATAGCGTACGTATTGTACGTAATTTAAATAAAGAGTTTGTTATCTATTAAAGTTATTATTATTATTTGATTTTATTTGTCTTTTATATTTATGTTAGAATTATTGGAAGAATAAGAATACAGAAGTATGAAGTTGAACAAACGTGCTTGTTATACTTTTTTTTTATTTACATCTACCCACCCTAATGTCTAATTACTTTTACAACTTAACACCGTTATTTAAATTACTTACTTTACACCACAATGTCTAAGATATAATATGCTCTTAAAAACAAAGGTCGGTGATTCTCGCCTTTGTTTTTCCACTTCAAAACCTCAAACTTTTTACACGAGACACTATTAACCCTAATCTTTAAGTAAGTTACACATTTATTTATAACTTTTGGCAATTGACAACTTTGACCGTCCAACTTTTCTACTTAATAACTTGACATCTCATATTATTTAAATTACTTTTAAAATTTTATACCGTAATGTGCGACACATTGATATACTTTTTTTTTAATCAAAGCCTAACCACATTAATGTCTAAACAGCTTTTAACCATTTACACTGCTTTCTAAATTACTTTTGCAAATTTTCACCGTAACGTACGGACATTATACTCTTTTTATCTATGTCTAATGATGTTAATGACACGAACGTAACTGTGTAACAAAGTAAAAAACGTGTAATGTTATGTGTGGGTACCACACGTTAATGTCATTATCGTTACGCATGTAACAAAGTCATAAACGTGATGTTGCTGGCGCAACGGGTCAAAATTCTTGTTTATATATAAACAAGAAGTATCCAAAGCTGAAATAATTTTTTAATACCCGGTTATGCGATATACGGTTCCATACCCGAATGTATCAGTAGGGTATTATCTGTTCCATACCCTATGATATATCACCCGTTCCATACTCAATTATACTAGACCCGAACGACCAAAAACCCGAAAAATACCCATTTTTTTTACTTTCTTGACCATACCTGAACCGGTTTTGAGAAAAGCCTGGTCTGCACATCTTTATAGAGAGGTATTGTTGGACAAAACGAGTTCTTCCTTTAAATAGACTTATGCTATTTTGCTAGGATATATTATTGCTTAATATTCACAATCTTCCCAGCCGTATCATTTGTTCTCTTCTAGATCCATTCTATTGAATCAACTCATATGCTATCAATATATTTCACCACTGACAATGACCTCTAGCTCAAGTGGTAGGAGAACTTGAGTTCTTTTTTGAAGACTCAAGTTCAATTCCCATTTGGTGCAAAAAAGAGTGAGGCATTGGTGGGCAGTGATAGGAGACCCAAGGAAACCTGGGTTCGATCCTTGAGCCAAACGGGTTTTACCTGTAATTTACCGTCGTGCCTACGGACGGGTGGGTTACTGGATTTTTGTCACACCCCCAAAATCCACAAGCGGAGTATCACCGCAGGAGGCGTGACATGACCAGGATCAAGCCACCAATCATATTGAACAATGTATAATAATAAAGATAAAACCAACCACAATATAATTGGTGTCCAAAACAATTTAACCAAGTTCAAGTTATCAGCGGAAGCATAAAGTGTAAAACCAAAACATAAGTTTTAAAGTTCAAATGTTTAACATGGAACTCAACAGTCCATGTCCCACAATGGCTCTTCCCCATGCAAGCTCCAGCTAAGTACCTAATGACCTGCAAAATATGTAGTAATGAGTCAACAACAAAGTTGAGCGAGTTCACAGTTGGGTGTTCATTTTAAGTTGTTCCAAAACCATAGTTTCTCATTAACTGGCTTACTTGCCGTGGGGGCTACCCCATGTTTGAAAACGTAAGTTGGTTAATCCCATTTACTCTGGCTATCTAGCCGTGGGGGCTACCCCATGTTTATACTACTAGACTCGTTACAATATCGACAACTGACTGGAGTCATGTTTATGTGCCCTGCGTCGATGTCTATCGTCATTGACGTGCCCAGATCCATTAGTCCACTCACGTCCTCTGCGGCACGGTGTGAAGCTTGTCAAACCTAATAGCGCTATTTAACTAATGACCCGCTTGCCATTGGCCCGGCGATTAAGTCGATATAAAAATGAGGGACTTCATGATAGAGTTTTGTCTAGTAAGCTTAAGGCTGTCCCAAGAGGACGAGGAATTTATATTCCTTAACCCATACTGTCCTACCCAAGAAGGACGAGTAATCCATATTCCTTAACCCATTCCCAACCCACCGGGAATTACCATGCTTTGTAGAAAATGTGAACTCACCTTAGGTTAGCTCGGCAGATACACAGAAAAGGTCACTTGAGCTATATGTGGTCAACCACGTCCTAACATGGTTACCATACAAGTCAGGTCTAGGTTCAAGTAGTGCACATAGGTTTACACGTAAACTAACAGGTTACGAACACGTAATGATCATGGCAAACACATAAGATCACATTCAACACGTTAACAAACAAGTAGACAACATATCTAAACTTGTGCAACTCAAATGATTGGGCTCGCATAAGTTCAATGGCCCAACAGTCTTGTGCGATTCATTAGTTGAAGCCCAATAATATCCGGCCCAACCTGTTGTGCGTCCAGCACAACCTTGTGCGACTCACAACGGGTTGTGCGATCCAAAACATACCCAGCCCAATAACATAAGCAACCCAACATTCATACGGCCCAAACAAACAAACAGAAAGTCAACTTGTGCGGTCCATTTATCTTGTGCGATCCGAGAATACTTGTGCGATTGAGTTTTGGGCTTTAAGGCCCAAAATCATAATAAGGTTTAAACAGTTGTGTGTGGCCCAAGGCTTGTGCGATCAGCATCGTCTTGTGCGATCCACATCGCCTTGTGCGATCATGCATAACTAAACAGTACACTGTACTTTATTGGTTGTGCCTAGCTTGTGCGACCGCACTTGTGCGACCGCACTTGTGCGACCGCACTTGTGCGACCAGATCAGATCTTGTGCAACCGACAGACTTGTGCGACTCGTAATACATCTCCTTAAATCATGCAGTCAGTTACTAATTCCAATTAATTCGCTTGATCAAATTAACAGTTTCCAATCATACCAAAATCGATCAAATTAGAGTTTCAACATCACATTCTTATGAACCCTAATCATGTACAAAACATAAACAGCAATCATAACACTTAAACATATTAACACGGCCCATGTTCTTGATCACTATCCTGACATAACAATCCCCACAAATCATCCGAATATGAACATATCACTGCCGATTATCATACATTCAGTTCCAGATCATCATCAACATCACCTGATTATCAACTCTATATTAATCTAAACCTACTACACAAGTGAATCGATCTACATGAACAACCTTAACAATTTATATCATAATCAATCATATATCATCCCCATATCATTGTGTGGAAACATGTAAATCACCATATCATCTAACAAAACAATAATCATGAAACACTAACCTGTTAGAAGGTAGAACAAGGATGATCCGAATCAAGAAAGCTTCGAGGAAGAGGGATGTGATGCCATCGGCTTCGATTTGGTGTGTGTTGTGTTTTGCAAGTAATGAGGAGTATACCCCCTCCTCATGAGGTTATGCGCAACAATTGGAATGGGCCGAACCCATTACGGGCTGCCCTTGTGGTTCGAGTGCAAAGAGTGTGGCTCAAAAGGGCTTATGCAATCGGGTTGAAGTTGTGCGGTTGGGTTCGTGTTGTGCAATCACATTACATATACATACATTACACAATCCACATAAAAGATAAGACATACATTCCATTAAAACCACATAGTCACATAATCACATAACGTCCACACTGGTTACATCAAAGTAAAAAGAAAGGTTCTGAAATACAAGTTATCACAATTTTCCCCGGAATTGGTGGTGGACGACTCGGGTTACTCTCGGAGTACTCCGTTTGTCCAGTGGGTGCCCCGAGAGTGCCCGGGATTGATTTGTCGGCCGTTCCAAAAAAAATATATATATATATATTTCACCACTGGCGGTATACAACAATCCTTGATTATTAGAAATGGTGTAAGCATGCAATTAAAGAACGGTGGGGGTATCCATACATCCCCCCAAAAGTATTTACACATCCCCTAACCCTAAATGCCCCTCATTGCCCAATACGCCTCAAACTGGCCCCACCAATACGCTCCTCATTGCCCAATACGTTTGAAAATGGTCCCTACCATCTAATTAATGCCAATCATTGGGTGTCAGCCAATGATTACCAATGATTAGGATGTAAGGAACTTTATTTTGATAGGGTTTTTGTATGGGGAAGTTGTGAAATATTTATATAAGAGAATTAATATTTTTTTTATAAAATGTTGTTATAAAAATTGTGTTAGTATTATAAAACTTCATATTTTTATGAAATGAATTGTGTATATTTTCAATAAAAAAATGTGCATATGTTTTTTAATTAAGTATTATTGTTAAAAACTTCAGATTTTTATGAAATGAATTGTGTATATTATAAAATGCCAATTTTTTATAAGTATTATTAAATGTCAATTTTTTTTATAAAACGAATTGTATATGTTATAACAAAGTTTTTTATTTATGAATTATTATTATGTCTTTAATTGTCAAAATTTTTAAATGTCAAATTCTTATTAAACGAGTTTTATTTAATATTACTAAATGAGTATTATTACGTCTTTAATTGTCAAACTTTTAAATGTCAAATTTTATTAAATGGGTATATTATAACGTTTTATTAAATGTCAACTTTTTTATTTATCAATTATTATTATGTGTTTAATTGTTTCCATAACGCAATGTGTATGTTAGAAAATGTCAAATTTTTATGTCTTTAATTGTTTTTCACTTGTCGTTTATTAACCATAACGCAACAAGAAACGTAATTCAAAATGTAATTAAACATCGTTTTATATTAATACACAAAACATGTAACTTTGATACAGAATGTAACGACTAAACCCTAAACCCTAAACCGCTAATTGTTACATATTCTTGAAATTCTGTACAGGAAAACGATGGGTGCAGCATACACAATTTCGCGACAGGCCGTCTGTCTTGAAATTGTGTGCCGAACCCTACCTTCCAACAGGATTTCTGTTTCACATCTACCACACTGAGATGGCACAAGGGATCAGGAGGTTGGAGCAGTGGAGTTGGGATTTCCTTTATCAACCACCGTCCAGTCTTCCGTGTCTTGTCAGGATGGTGAGCGAAGTGGCATTCCCATTGGTGGAAGGCTCATGAGAACACTAATGAACTCCTCTCTTGGAAGGACATGTCACGGGGCAGACTGCGTTCGCTAGCGTCACTGGGAGCTGACGAGGCAACAGGCTACTCCGATAACACGTAATCCTAGATCGGCGTTCTAGTGCATGAATCTGAAATACGAACGTAGTTTCTCCATAAGGATTACGCTACCACCACCGTCAAAACACCAAATTTTGATATTCTGTTAATAAAAAATACAATTTAGCATTAGACTCGGCATTCGAAAATATATTGTAAAAAAAAACACCACCACAGCCGACCCACCACCACCACTACCACAACCGACCCACCACCACCACCACCACAGCCGACCCACCACCACCACCACCAACACAGCCAACCCATCACCACCACCACCCCAGCCGACCCACCCCCACCACCACCACCCTAGCCGACCACCACCACCACCACAACCACCCCAGTCGGCCCACCACCACCACTACAGCCGACCCACCACCACCACCACCAAAACCTACCCACCACAACCACAACCCCAACACCACCACAAACGGCCAAAATAAAACCACAAAAAAAACAAACCTTGAATATTCCGACCCTATAGACCGATACGAGAGCGAAAACTATATGAGAGACGCGTGTGGTCCCCTTCCGAATTGTCATCGTGTGGTCCAGAACTCGGTCCAAAAAATACCTTTACATATGTACTTGTTTGTTTAACTATAAAAAGAAAAGAAACTGAAGTTCAAAGAGACCCGTATGGGTCGATGAGACGCGTATGGAAGTGGAGTGTCATAAATGTCCTGTCAACTTTTCAGAAAAGGTAGATGTATACGGGTCTCATCGGGCTATACGAGGCATATCGGCTGAAAGTTGTCAGCCTCCGTACCCCAATACGCGCGTATGGCCCTATGAGCGGCTTATTGAGTTGTTTTTCTTTTTTAAAGCTTGTATATGTTGGTTGCAAATGTCGGGTATTTTTGTCATCCTTACCTGCCACAGTGGTTGTTTGCAAATTCAGAAATATACACCATCTTCACAATCACAAATTCACAATGGTTGTTTGCAAATGTGGTAGGACGGCTGCACTAAGAACATCTTTGACTGAAGTTAATCCCGAACGTCAATTTTACACTTGCCACAGTATGGTATGTTTTTAATCCCATACCCATATCCGGTTATAAAAATATAAATTAAAAAAAATCGGGTAGGGATGGCAAAAACACCCGAGCCCGATGGGTATACCCGAAACCCGACACAAATGGGACTGGTATACCCGATACCCGACGGGTATTGGGCCGAGTATCAGATTAGTTTTAGAAATTTTCGCGGGTATGGGTCAGGTATGGGATTAGGAGATACCCGACTAGATTACCCGAAATGACATACCCGTTTACCCGAACTATATACCTGAATTTTTAATGTATTTTTTTGTGACAACCCTCACAATTACAGGTATCCGTACAATTAATTAAAGTTAATTACGTGCTTAATGACTGTGCTTGATTACAACTGATGACGTAAACTGCTTTCTGATTTCTGTATCATACATACATATGCATCACATTTCATACTGGCACTCCATTCATTACATACAAACTTTAGTGACATACTTGATGCACAAAGCACAGTTAGCACACTGAGCGGATAACTCAAAAATATACTGACAGTGCCAATACATAGATAGACAGTGTTTGAGGCCAGTATGAGCCAGAGACAGGGTACTACACTAGTATGGAGTGTAGGGAAGTGAGGAGCATAAAACTGCGTCACTAGGTGATAGATAAAGTGCCGGGAAGTGCCTAAAACTCACTTTAAGTGCAGAATTCTGCATTTTTCAGCAAAATTCAGCATTTTAATATGTTAGTAACATGCAGAAAATTGACTAAATGGTCCTGAATGCTTTCCTAAGTGTCGGGAATTAAAAGTGTCACAAAAAGTCATATAAAAGACACTATACGGTATCACTTAGCACTTTAACGGAACGGTATCTAACCGATCAACCGGACATTACCCGGGACACCAAATTTTGCCAAATACATTGTTTTATTATTTTTGTACTAGTCATGATCCCCGAACACCCTAACACCCTTTTACATTCTCTAGTAACTAACATATGAAATCATATACTTGGAATTTAACTTACATTTACTAACTTCCATCAAGATGTTAAAATTAACCCCCCCATGCCCATTTTCGGTCACAAGAGGACCCACAAAAATCCCCACCATACTTCCAAGATTACAATATAATATTTTATTGGATCCTTGCTTGAGAATTTGAACAAGATATAAGGTGAATCTTTATAAGTATGGCTCATAATCTTCCATCATCACTTCATATCTTCACCAAGATCACACCATCTCTCACTCACTCTCTCTCTCTCCTCTCCTCTCGGCTCACCATAACCGCCACCATCACCACCCTAACACCACCATCTTCATCCATTTTCAAGCTTGATTCAAGTATAAGAAGGTGTCTTGAGAAGATGGAAGCTTGAAGAACTTGTAGAAACTTCATTCATTGCTTTCATTCACCACTTTTCCTCATCTTTTTTCACTAGAGATCTTCCCTAGCCTTGTGCTAGTTGTAAGTTCTTGTTTAACTCTTGTTCATCTTATTATTATTTTTTTTTGGTTAAAAGATGTAGTATGATGAATATTACAAGAACACTAAATAACAAGAACTAAAAACATGAACATAAAGCTTTACATAAAGTTTACATGAGGATGAAATGTTGTTAATAGGATGTTGTTATGAATATGTCGTTAATTTCTTATTGATTCTTGGTTATGTGATGTTAATCACCATATGGAACTTGTTAAATGATGTTTAGAAACATGATTTAACAAGATTAGTAGGTGATTATGTGATACATGAAACAATCACCTTCTAGTTAAATATGAACTTGATAAAAATGAATTTCTTGAAATATAAAGTGAACAAAGTAAGTTGATGATCATGTAGATTCGAGAATTACAAGAGACTTTTCTAAGCAAACCAAGTTCAAGAATCGAGTTTTGGAAAATCATGATTTTTACATACACTTACACCATTTTTGGAAATGAAATAAGTGTAAAAACCTTTTATTTACAAGAAGAAGTTCAAAAGATTAATTTTTGTAAAATTGGTTTACAAGTTGTAAACACTTAACTCTTTTAAGAAAATGATTTTTAAAGAAATGAATACACTTTGGAAGGTAACTAAGACCGCTAAACACCTCACCAAGTTACTACGCGTTTTTGTGAAGTATCAAGTTCATGAATATTATATAAAGCATATAGTTTTTGCTCTTGGTGATGTAAGGTGTTTAAAGATTGATGGTTGATGGATATTGTGATTGTTTTGAAAAGAAAATGATATGCTAATTAGCATGGACACCTCCATTTACAAAGGAAACTATGGCGAAATTTTCTAAAAATTTAAACACTTAGAAAATATTTTCTAGACAAGAGTTTACTTGTGTATTTTACACTATGTTTTTCGAATAGAAACCTCGCCATAATTTTTGTAACAAAATACAAGAATCGGAGGTTGGTTTTTGTGAATGAAAAGGGATAAATATATATTTAGAATATATATTTTATACTAAGACGCTTGTGTGAATGTTTGCATGATTTGTGAACTAGTCATATTATTTTAGGGTAAAATAATATATCTTGACAAAAGACCATGAAATTACAACTCCAAAATAATACCAAAAATCACAAGGGATGAAATATAAGTTACACATTTAATATTGTGAAGACGAACAATAAAACGTAACTTATGAAATATTCCGGAAGACCCCGTTACAATATATTTTTGGTAAATACTATTTTGGAAACGAAAGAAGTGAAAATATGATTTTTGTACATATTACCAAGCATATCATATTTTCGACAAAGAGAAAATATATTATTTTTGGGAAGTTAAAATATATTTTCTTAGCATATTAGAATATATATGATTTTGGGAAAATATATATTTCCTGGACGATACATTATTTTTTTTCGGGACAAAATAAGTTATTATATATTTTCTAAAGTGGGACTTGAAAATATAAGTGTTTTGGAAATATATATTGGGAATATATTGACGTATCTTTATTTGGAATAATACACCGGAATACGACGCCCATACATGGCAAGATATACCAATGCAAGAATACGAATACACAAGTATGAGATACTCCCATCCTTGGGAGGGAAATGCGAATAACAATACTTGAGAATTGTTATTACAAAAATATGGAAAACACTCTAAAACGTAAGTCAAAGGCACTAATCAATACTAAGACAAGGCACGACCCGCTCGTCTAACGGACCGTAGTACGCTTGTAGGTAGTCGTGCGTTCTAGAGGAAGCTTCGAGTTATATTGGATACGAAGACGCAATACAGTGAGTTCATGTCCCCCTTTTCTCTTAACTGTTTTCAGTTTTATAACTTCGGGGGTGAAATACATGTTACAATTATTACAGACATTTTTATACATGGTATGGTTAGCTTAAGGAGGGTTTACTACTTAGATCTTGTGAGTGGGTAGGCGGATACTTAAGGCCATTAATCCTCGTTGTAGGACCGAGGGACATGAGTGATAGATCTATTCGGGTGTAGCGAGCCCCACTCTTGAGTCCGCTGGGTGGACCATGAGGTGACTATGTCTTATTGACGAAATCTGCTAGGTTTGGTCTTCCTGCATCACTTCACACATATCAATGGCCTTTCAAACCATTGGTTATCTCTTTTTCCTTATTGCTACATACCAGGGACTTACATACATACTTATGACATTTACAAAGGATTATACATACACACAAACGAACACATGAACTCGCTCAACTTTTGTTGATGTTTTTCAAACTACATGTATTTCAGGGAATTTATAAGTGGATCTGGCGGGCGTTGGAAGTTTTTACGCTGCGTTAAGAATAAAACTGTCATCCATGGTCTTTGATTTGGTTAATGTGTCTTATTCCTGGACGAGACACGTCATCCAAACCTTGGTGTTATTCAATATCTTTTGACGAGTCCTTAATGAACTCATAAACAATTTGTACGGTTTGTAAAACTTGAATTTGAAGTTTGCAATGTTGTTATGTTTTAAACTTATTTAATGGATGACAAACCTATGGTTTTATCATATAGTTGATGTTATAATTGAATGCAATGATATTAAAGAAGTCACCCCATAATCACGCTTCCGCAAAAGTCAGGGTGTGACATTTTTTTCCATTAACCCTTGTATATTAGTGATTTATTTTAGTATGTTCATAATGTAAAAAAGTAAATTTTCTTTTAATATATGTATTTGATAATAGTATTTATATATTGTATGCTGTAAAGTGTATAAATATAAGTGTATAAGTATCATAAAGTTATTATTAATTTATAATAAAACTTATACGTATGTAATGTACATTTTTAATTTATAATAATTGTTGTATAAATAAAATTATAATAGTAAACGATGTATTTGGAAATCCCAACGTATATCTTTTAACAAACTAATGGGTATACCCGAAACCCGACGGGTATTGGGTCGGGTATGGGACACAATTTTACAACCGTGTATGGGTATGGGATTACCAATACCCACCCTAAACCCGACCCATTGCCATCCCTAAAATCGGGTATATAGTCGGGTATTTTTGTCATCCTTACTTTGAAACACTAATTCCTCTTCCGTGTCAGTGTTCTAAGTGCAACTTCTTTGTGTGGGTCGATCCTCCCATGTGTCGTTAGGCATGTGTGGTCATCAAAGAACTGATGGATACTAAGGTTGTGCTTGAAAACGAAGTCAAGTATTTGAGAGAGGATGTTCGAATTTATAAATTGCAAGAAGCGGAATTTGAAGATAATCATTCAAGGGTTGTTCGTAAGAGGGAAAGTTGTTTGATAATCAGTTGGATTTTGTTTGTGTTGTTTGTCTTGTTATTTTTCATTGTTAGTATGTAAGTTTTTGCAAGACATGTAATCGAATATTAGTTATAAATGTCATTTTTAATATTATTATAAATATTAAGTTTTTAAAAAAATGTTGTTTTTTATAATAAGTCGACTAAGCATAAATAACAAAACGAACAAACAATCATCAAGTTACAAATGTTTAAACATACCAAAATGAAATAAATACTTGTCCATAGATGCCCAACACAACCAAAATAAACAAAAATAAATAAATATTTGTTCATACATGCCCACAAATGTTTATCAAAATAAAGTTCACCCAACAAATAGAAATACTAATCCTCCATGTCCTCATTGGTGTCGTCAGAATCATCCCCACCACCTGTCATATGGATCTGCGTAGCGGACGTGCCTGCCTGCGTCCCGGACGGGCCTGCCTCCATGTCGGTACCCGGATACACTCGTGGATGTGGCGGGGGTCGAACCGCCAACCCCGCCTGTGTACATCACTCGGCCTCACTAGCCATCACCCACTCCATTAAATCTTCCATCCGGTCCATCGGCCTATCCATCCGCTGAAACTGCTATGTCCAGCTCGCCATCATGCCATCCTGACCCGCCACCAGCATCTCAAAGAGACGTTGGGTGAACTGAGGCAACCGCACTGCATGATAAACGCATTGTGGAATCTGTGGCGGCTTCTTCGGATGCCCCTGGTCAACCTGAGGCTCCATGTCTCCATCCATAATAGGCACGTCAGCAATATGCGGCATCTCCACCTCCCTAGCCTCGAGCAGTGCCTGGTGGACTATCAGTTCGGGTTCAAAAATCGGTTGGTGATTGTTAACAAACTGATGCCCGAGATCCGGAAAGTTCACCGCAATCTTCATCCCTCTCATCGTCCTAAGATCTAAGGGCTCGTGTGGTGCTGGGGCCGGCATATCCTCAAGGAATGGGAAATACAGGCCGCAATTCTGGGCAATACGCGTGATAAACGCCCCTTCAATCAAACGGCTACGCCTCTGCCGTTTGCTGTACGAGGCAAAATACTCCGCCAGACAGCGATGGAGGCCGCACGGTGTACCCGTATATAAGCAGTACAGAAAGAACAGATCCACCTTCATGACCCACTCGTTGCTTTTGCCATGCGCAGAGATCGACGTGGCAATGCAGCGGTGTATGTAGCGAACGAGTGGGTCAGGAATCGCAGATACTCATGCCTTCTTACCGAAGGGTTCAGGACATTTGGTGGGCCACCAAGCAAACAACTGATCATCAGGCATAGCCGAGATCGCGGTGGTATAGATGTCCTGAACCAACTCATCCTTGGTATAGAACCCGGTGGTAACAGCAAACTGACGCAACGACATATTTTTTCGCTGCCCGAACAAACAGAAAGATACCTCCGGAGGCGGTGGTTCCACGTTCGGATCGTCCATATCCAAAATGGGCCGATCAGCCGGCCATGGACGAAACACGAATGTGGACAGAAACTCCACCATCATGGTCCTATAAGACGGCCCAGCCGCCATAAAAAACATGCGATCCCACGGGGAATTCTCCCTGATCAAACCCTGGGCTCTCTCCTCCTCCCCGACCTCCCGTAAAGCATCCCAAGACAACGACCTTGTCACACCCCAACCGATGGCGGAAACATCAGGGCATGGCACTGAGCAAAACAGATTGTCCAGAAGTTTCCATAACAATTATCATTACCAATTACTTTAAAGTAACATGTCCCATACCATGTCTTAAAGGGCAAATAAATTATTACAGGCAAATCTAGTCAAGTAGTTCTGTTCCGACAACTCAGATTTATACATAGATAGTTTATTTATTGGTTTCTAGGACCTCTTTTCCTAGCTTCGATTTCATCACAGCACAGAGAGCATCCTAGACCTTTCCTTGCCTCAAGTTCACAGCAAGCTAAGCATATAAACAACTTAAGCACCTGTCACATACGTTAAAGTAAAAGTCAATACACATAGTGTAAAGGTGAGCATACAAGTTTGATAATAGCATATAGAGTTCGAAAGCGTTACGCATAACCAGCACGTACACATAGTGAAATGAGGCATGTTAGTTATCGACATGAACCTATCGATACCAATGACTGCGGGTTGACTGCCCAAGGCAGTTCGCGATACATTCTCACCACTGTGAGCCATGTAGGTAATTGTCCTTAACAACCCCTGAGTGAACGGGTGCTGAGTCCAAACTAATAGTACTATCGTTGCTAAGGCAGGTAGACAACATTCCATGTGTAAACATAACAAACAAGCATTCATTTAGTCACGTATAACATGCGGTAACGGATAGCGTTTAAAGTATTGCGTAGTGTGTTTGATGTGGTTTAGTATAAGTAACGTATGTAACACCCAAAAGTGCATAAAGCAAAAAGGGATCGAGTATACTCACAGCGATTGATGGATTGAAGGGAGCGCTAGGGAGTAGGGTTAGCCTGATCAGAACGATAGCATAACGATAAGTGACGCGTAAAACGATGCCGGATACAAGTGAGTCGGAGAGCAGTTCGGTCGGATGGTAATCCGATTGGACGGCCAGTCGTGCGAGTGGTAATCCATTCGGACAGCAGTCCGGTCGGACAGCAGTCCGGTCGGACAGCAGTCCGGTCGGATGACTGTTCGAGTGGATTGTCTCTTCCCTTGAGAAGGATGTGTTTGTGTATGATGGCTTGACTTTTGAAGTTTTCATTGTAGCATTTTGAAAACATTGAAGTATCTCTACCCTTCAGGTCGGTCGATCGGACGGTCGTTCGATCGGACGGTGACCCGTTCGGTTGAGCACTTCAGTGAGAACAAATTCACAGCAGGGTGGTCACTCGGTCGGATGTCCATCCGACCGGGTGGCAACCCTGTTACTGAACATGCTGAAAATTGTTTAATTTTTTTTTAAATGAATCAAGATGCAACCCGATCGGACGGTGGGTCGAGCGGATGGCAACCCAGTCGGACAGTAGTCCGGTCGGATGACAGCTCGTCCCAACGACTTGATCGTGCTGTTACTTGAACTTGCTTGAAGTGTTGTAACTTGAGCGAGACGTTGTGGTGACTGGTTTAAGCAATAGGAACCCCATCTCGTCCCCAACGACCTGACCGAACAGGAATCACCCTAGTCCGACGGTGCACGGTTCGAGACGATTGTTCATGTCCAAACCCGAAATCACTATCTCTCGAATGGGTCTTGGATCTAGCACTGATACACCACTAAGAATGAGTAGACGTTCAGTAGTAGTTCCGATTCCCACCGGGTTTGAGTGCATTGAGTGGGAAAGAGTCGAAAGAAGGTTGGAAAACCATTTTTCACTACTCTTCATTGTGAGTTTGTTTAGATCTATGAAAGATCTTTGTTTGTTTATGTGGAAATCGGTTAGATCTAAGTTGTTCTTGGTGGATTGAGGCCAAAACATGAAGTTATTCAAGAACACATGATGATGTCATCCTGGAACACCTTGAATCTTGATGATTTCACGGTTAAAAGTTAAGATTTAAATGATAGAAAGGTGTAGGAGTGCGTGTAGATTAAAGAAGTACAAGATTTAGGACGAGATCTTACCGGAATCGTGAGAAATCGAAGGAAAAAGCGAGTAGGAGCATGGGTCGGACGTCACTTACCAAAAGTAGAAAGAATGAAAGTGACAAGGGGTATTTATAGGATTCCCAAAATGAAAGGGTTGGTCGGTCGGATGGCATCTCTCCCGGATGGCAGCCCGGCTGAGTGGCTCCTCGGTCGGATGGCAGCCCGGTCGGATGGCAATCCGGCCGGCTGGCACCTGGTTCGAGTGCTCGGCGCGACGAGTTTTGCCGTTTCGATTTCGATTGCGGGCGTTTCAATGCGGTAGAGTTTCCTAGTCAAATTACTTTTAATCCCAACTACTCATATCTCGCACTATCTCTTTTCCACCAATTATCATACCATTTCGATTGCGTTTCGATTGATTACCACGACATAACATAAATAAACATGCACAAGTAACACATAAGGCACACACACACGTATATTAGTAACCCAAATGCGTATTTCGAGCTGCGAGTGCGATTGCGATAGCGATAAAGTGATTAAACAAGCGATAAATAGCGATTACCATGCGATTATTAATAGATACTCCACATAATACAACTAAAGCGAAAACAAAACAGACTAATTACAAGTCAAAGAAGTCAAAACAGGTATTGAACAATGAGAGACAGATCGCAATTAGCAATCTTTTCTTCCTTTGACTTCAATCTTGACTTTGACTTTGACTTTCGAAACACGGGGTGTTACAGACCTCTGCCGCCCCACCTTCATTTGTCGCGACCTTTTAAAACGTTAATACTCCCTAGAATTGTTTGGGTAGTCCATATAGGGAATACCCAAACAATCACCCCCGGCCATCTCATCGAATCCAGGCACCTGTCCCGCACCAAACTCCTCCTCGTCTGACGACATATCAGCAAAAATTAATATATAATACGTGTCATATTATAAACTTTTTACAATTTTTATAAACTTGTAATAATTTTAGTAGCGAATTGTATAGCCTACCCACCACCACCACCACAACCGACCCACCTTAACGAAATTAACGCCTAAATAATCGACAAAGTTTCTAACAAATTAACATCTAAATAATAGACAAACAATTCCAAATAACACCCGAATAATTAACACTTCACACCATATAAGACATAACTAAATAACTAATCGACAATTAACGCCGAATAAAACGCAAATAATTTTAACACGATATTTTTCGTATTCGTTTATTTTATTTGTAACACATTATTCTTCAATAAACCTTTCGAGTTAATTTTTTTTATAACTTACATTTAATTTTTATAGAAATATTAAATAAATTTAGAAAACAAAATAATTTCTATAAAAACTTTTTACAATTTTAATGTTTAAATTTAAGATTTGTACTAAATAAACTTTTTACAATTTTAATGTTTACCGGCGGGATTCCGGCAGGTTTCTGGCAACCCCGGAACCGCTAATCGGATTCGTTTTCAACTATTTCTTTTGAGTTAACCTTTATCTACATCCTAAACTAATCTATAACTCAAACTATATCCCCCGTCGCTTATCCGGTCACCATCCCCAACTATTCCGGTGACATTTACGTCCCCATCTATTTCTTTTGCGTCAACCTTTATCTACATCCTAAACTAATCTATAACCCTCACCGTGAAACACCATCCCAAAAACTGTTGGTGCATCCGTCTGTCGTCTACGTCTTGTATCGAGTCTTGTATAGAATGTATTAGATCAGGGCATGAAAAACGAGATAGTGATTTTTAGGGGTGATTCCGCTCGAAATGACACCTTGTCATTTCAAGCTAAATCACATAAAAACCTGATTCAGCTCGAGTTGTAATGTCTGATTCCGCTCGAAAGTTAATGTTCTGATTCCGCTCGAAATGACACCTTGTCATTTCAAGCTAAATCAGAATCCCTATATAAAGGGTCACTTGGAGCTAAATCAGAAGTAAGTTCTTCCGGTTTGCAATGAAGTGCTGCCGAAGTGTCGAGTCATTGTAAAAGTCATTCAATCAATACAAATCGACAGTTTAAAGTGTATACTCGCTGAATTGAACTCAGTTTGTTTGTTTCCGCCGCTCAAACTGAGAAAAGCTCTTCTGATAGACTCGTTTGGGTCCGAATACGATCCTACAAGTGGTATCAGAGCTCAGGAGGAAGAGCTTTTGCCAATTCAGCTGCGAATTCTGATTTTCTACACCTTCTACATCTGTTTTTGAAAATTTGACCGGAAAAAGTTGATCGAATTGTTCTGATTTTTTTGCATAGTGTGATCGGAATTGTTGTTTAAGAAAGCCTTGAAAGTTTCAGCTTCAAATTCAAACTAAAACTGCGAAAATTAGAGGTTTCGCTTGAAATCACTCGAGAGAAACATGACGTCACATTGATTCAGCTTGAGTTTTGGTTCTGATTCCGCTCCAAATCGTCATTCAGCTTGAAATCTTTTCTGGTTCCGCTTGAAAATAGAGATACAGCTTGAAAGTTTCCGGGTGATTCCGCTCGAACTGAGGTTCCGCTCGAAATTTTGGTTTGATTTCGCTCGAACGGGACATCTCGCTTGAAAAGTTTTGGGTTGATTCTGCTCGAAACTTGATCCCGCTTGAAAAGATTATTCAGTAATCGGCTCAATTAAAGTGTCTTGTGATTCTAAATTGTCGGTCATGCATATTGAGGTCCAATGAGAGCTAAGTTGTGTGTTGGTCAATGAGAAACATCATGAATTGAAGTTGTCGAACTAGTGGTTTTTTTCGGTCAAATCATACATTGATAATTGAATTAATCAGGTCTATTATCATTTGAGGCCCAATCAAAGTAAACCTCAAATCTGTCCATTAAATTGAACCATGTGTTGACTGAGTAAAATTGAGAGGTCCAATGACAATAAATTGAGTATTAAGGGGTGTCGGCCATTATAAAACATCGGTACAGTGATACACAATATACATCGGCCCATGTGAAACATTAAAAGCACCAACTTACTAGATCATAAATCAAGTCTTGATACAAGTGAGTAGTTCACGTGATACAATCAATTGCACTACTTGTTCGGCCCAATCAAGTGAAAGGGTTGTCAGACACATTTAATACAATACATCTTGTGAACAAAGTGACAGATTGATTATCCATTAAAACTAGTTGGACATTTCAAACATCACGTAAAAGAAGGTTGAATTGTGGGTCAAAGCCCAATTGATCGGCCCAATCAGACTTTCAAAAGAAATATAGTCCAAGTGATTGAATCAGTGGGCTCAGTTCATTGTTGTTGACGGGCCATGTGTGCGAACTGAACAGAGAATATTGATCAAGCCCATTCATTTAGAGATTTCATCCGAACAACATTTATCCGCGAATCTTTGACACGAGTCTTAGATTGATTACACCGTCACACTTTTACGTACTCAGTTCGTTTAAATTGATTGTTTTTTTTGGTTATCTTGCAGGTTATTTCGCTTGGGAAGAAATTTTGCTTGAGGAGGAATTTCGTTTTAAAGATTGATTTCGTTTTAAAGATTGATTTCGTTTGAAAGTGTCTAATATTGTGAAAAGTGTTACCAAAACATGGATAGTGATGATGATCGTGAGTATTGGTCAAGAAGAATGGCAGATCATTTGAAAATGATGGCTGAAAGTGATAGTGATGATGATAAAGTTAAAAAGAAAAAGAAAAAAGATCAAAACACCAGTTAGCAGTGATGATGAGGAAGTTCCCGTGATTAAGAAAAAGGTAAAAACACCAGTGAGTAGTGATGATGAAGATGTTCCAGTGATCAGAAGGCAAAAAATGAAAGACGTTCCAAAGTTCAAAGTTGATGAAGAAGTTGATGCTAAAAAGATTCCAGTGAAATGTGATAACTGTGAAGCTATAAAGAAGCAGAACAACACATTGATTTATAACTTGAACAGTTTGAAGGAATCTTATGATGTGCTAAACAAAGCTATGAATCAATACAATCAAACAAGTGAAGAACAGGCAACAGCAATGAAAACACTTCAGGGAGCGTTCATGATCAAGCAGAAAGTTGTGAACAACTACATCGAGAAGTGTGCTGCTCTTGAACAGAAACTGGAACTTCAAAGAATCGAAACTGAAAGAGTTAATCGTTTGTTGAAGAGTTACTCATGTACTTCTTATGTCATTGACAGGATTTATCAAACTGTTGAAGGCATGAAGGCATTTGAAGATGATAAAGTAACTGAAGATCAGAAAGTTTCTGAAGAAAAGACTCATGTGAAGAAAGAAAAGAAGAAGGATTCTAAAATTAATGATTCTGGTAAGAAACAAAGTTTTGGGTACAACAGGTGTCCACCCCCGCTTGAAAATGGATATTCTCCAAGAAATCCAAATTCAGAATGAGTCGAAAAGGCTACAAATTTACAGTGGGAGTCGGAGTCTTCAGTTAATCTACCAGAAAATATTGATGTTACGTTTACATCATCTGAAACTGATCATGAGTCCGAGTTAATCAAGAAAGTGGTCGATCAGGTGTTGGATAAAGATGAAACCGAGGAGTCAAAGTTGGAGTCAAACTCAGAGTTAAAGTCAGAGTCAGAGTCAAAGTCTGGTTCTGAAAGTTCAAGTTCGACAGTCAACAGTCCAAAGTCTTCAGTCAAAAGGGTTTGCAACAAAGAATTCCTGTTATCAAAATCTAATTTGAATGACGAAACATTTAAAGTTGCATATACTTTGAATGATTCTGACAAATTATATTTTGATGAGGAATTTCCAATAAGATGTGTCAAAAATGAACTGATAAAAAAGGTTTTCAAATTAACAGAAATTAATATTTCTGAAATAAAAGATTTAAATCTTAATGAAAAACCTAAAAAATACATCTCAAGAGTTCAACAACGTTTAAACAAGAAAAAGGGTTATAGTTCTGGTTCTGGTTTTCAAAAGAAACCAAACCAAAACCGTAATTTCAAAAAGAAAGGTCTTGGATTTAATCCAACAGAAAAACAGAAAAATGAAAAATATGTTCGTGATTTTAAATCAAAGATGACATTTGTTTCAGGTACCTCAGCAGATGAGGAAGAAAAGAAAGAATTCTGGAGGCAGTCAAACAGTGAGTTCCTTGCAAAGAAGCAAGAAGAGATGAAGATTGCTGGACAGAGGAAAGATACGAGAACCTGTTTCCAATGCAACATTGTTGGACATATTGCCAGAGATTGTTCTAAGGCAATACCATCAAAACAGGGAGTTTTTCGTAAACAGAAAGAGAAAGTGATTGAGTTTGAACCACCAATTGACAGAACAAAGTTATTAAAAAATTCTACATTTGAAATTGGTGAATGTTCAAACAAGTTTTACAACAAAAGAGCTAAATCTGACAACCAGAAATGGGTTGTTAAAAAGTCTGTTGATAGTTCTAGCGATGATTCTGATAGGTTGAAATCAGAGGAGCTATCTTCTGGTGATGAATCTGATTCCAAAAAATCAGAGGAGCCACAGGTTGCTTCAAAAGGTGAAAAATCAGTTCCGACTGTGGATGATGAGAATTTTCCATCACTTCGGGCTGAAAATTATAAAAAGAAAATTGGTAAAGTTGAGATTTCAAACCAATTTTATGATGATAAAAAGGTTTTCGATGTTGAAAAAGCTTTTAACCCCACAGTGAAACACATTTTTGGTAAAATGATTGATCGAAAAGTCAAAGGGGTTAAAGAGTTTTACGAGAAGAAGACGAAGAAAGATAAAGTTGAACCACCCCTGGTTTGTGACTGGGATGGTACATATTACGAACAGTAAGTCTCTGGACTTGCCAGAGATCCCAAGTTGGTAATCGTGGATCAGGAATCGGCATCATTCATAAAAATGGTTGTTTGTGAAAATTTTTTAAAAAGTGTTTACTCAAGGTTTGTTTTGACATAGTGATTACTCAAGGTCATTAATTTGAACTTGATGTAATCTTCATACAAGTGGTTGAAAGACAATATGATGAACCATGCCCCTACAAGTGGTAAAAACAAACTTATTTTCCGAAAAAAATCATTTTGATTAAAACAAACTTAAGTGTTTTGAAATCTAAATGAGAATATAGTTTATTGTAAGGGGGAGTTCTGATTGTTTATGCCAAGTGAATGGCGATTTGAAGTGATTCGATATCAGTTGTCATTTTATTGTACAGTTTGTTTTCAATTTTCTTAATATGTTTGCATTTTAGGGGGAGTAGAAATTTCAGAAAATCCAAAAACATTAGAAAATTTGAAAAATACAAAAACATGATAAAATGAAAAATGAGTTTTTGTGTAAAAAAGAGGAAATGATAGTACATCAGTGGACTATCACAACATGCTAAAGAATTGGAAAGTTAAATATGTGATAAACAATCTCACTGCGGATATGCCAGTAGGTTTTTGCACATTTAGTAGATTGTGACGAGATATAAACCTAAAATTCAAACTTGCTTATATCGTGGGGAAACATCTCTCGGATATATGGGTAACCCCCGAAATCTTGTTTGAAAGGTCCCTCTTTCTGAGATACTAGGTCTTTATGCTCAGTGATATCTGGGGTATTATCCCGGGACTTCTGATTTTGCGGAAGCAATGGCCTAGTCCCCGGAGAATACTTTCTGCTTGCTTGAAAAATAGCCCCGCCCTCAGCAAATTGATGAAACAATAAAATTGATAGTCATTGCTGTTGTAAAAAAGATCCTCTAAAGGGGACACACCCAAGTCGAACCGTCATCTCTCTGCTGAACGGAAGTTCTGACCTGAGCTCTCATGGTTTCGTACTATAATTTATTCCCTTATAGATATCATCTGTGGTATACTCATCTGTAAGACTGAATATTGGGATCTGGATACGGGAGTATATTCTGAGGTGGGACACGCGATTGAGTTTAAGTGCTTAAAACATTAATATCGTATCTCGGATCAGTTGAACTTTGTGTGAAAATTTAAGTGGACCAGTATACTGACAATCTTGGTGAATTGTTTAGAACTTAAAATGAAATGAAGCTTAACGGTGTTGGTGATATGTCTAATAAACTGATATGATCCTCTTACACAAACTCACCAAAATATTGTATGTAAATATTTCTTTACTGCATTTTTTTTTAATTTCAAAAATCCCAAAAAGATTTTAGTGTGTTTTAGCGTAAATTTTGAAAAATTCAAAAAGATTTTCGACAACTTGTGTTGAAGAGCTGACTTTCAAAATTTCAAATGCTAGACATGATGACAATTGGTTTGGGAGAATGTGTTTAAAAGTTTAAATCTTACAAGTGATCATCGAAAGTAAAGAAAATGATATTTCTTCAAGTGGTTCATCAGTGACTATAAATGTTAGATCGTTTTTGTGATATTTACAAGTGGTGTCTGAGTGTGTTAAAGTTTAAATATTAGAAAACTTATGTTTGTGGTAGAGAATGTACAGGTTTGAGGAAGAGCCAGGTTCCAATACCTGAGGACTCTGTGAGTTTAACAAGCCAGGCTGCGATCCCAGCATATCGAAAGGGGCAGTCTGAAGATACTTAAAGGAAGGAGTATGTTGGTGAAGAAAAGAGAAAAGAAGATAGAGATTGAGGATACTTACAGTGTCAGATACTTCAAAGAGAAGCCCAAAGACTGATAAAGACTGAAGTTGCGAAGACACGACACTGAAGACTCCGTCAACATCCGAGGGGGAGTTTGTTGGTGCATCCGCCTGTCGTCTACGTCTTGTATCGAGTCTTGTATAGAATGTATTAGATCAGGGCATGAAAAACGAGATAGTGATTTTTAGGGGTGATTCCGCTCGAAATGACACCTTGTCATTTCAAGCTAAATCACATAAAAACCTGATTCAGCTCGAGTTGTAATGTCTGATTCCGCTCGAAAGTTAATGTTCTGATTCCGCTCGAAATGACACCTTGTCATTTCAAGCTAAATCAGAATCCCTATATAAAGGGTCACTTGGAGCTAAATCAAAAGTAAGTTCTTCCGGTTTGCAACGAAGTGCTGCCGAAGTGTCGAGTCATTGTAAAAGTCATTCAATCAATACAAATCGATAGTTTAAAGTGTATACTCGCTGAATTGAACTAAGTTTGTTTGTTTCCGCCGCTCAAACTGAGAAAAGCTCTTCTGATAGACTCGTTTGGGTCCGAATACGATCCTACAAAAACCATCAGACACCACCCACCACCGGCCAAAATAAAAAAAAAAAAACAAAAATAGACAAAGGAAAGATGAAATAATACACTAACCTTTTATGAAAATCTGGACCGTATAGGTTGATACGAGAGAGATCGAGCAATACGAGAGAGATCGAGCGATACGAGAGAGAGCGTTTGTGTGTGTTTTCTTGGTGTTTTAGTGTGTGGGTTTAGAACTTTTAGATCTATTCTCCCTTTAGTCAAACTTGAAAAGCTGTTTTTGGATCAATGAGGGGCGTATGGGTCTATGAGATGCGTATAGGTTTTTTTCTTATTTTAATCTTTGGAACTAAGCATAAGAAAATTAATAATCGGGATAATGAATGGGTGAGACACTTGTCCTAGTGGAAGGGGCGGGTGCATTTAAGGGAGAGGTCACGAGTTCGATCCGGGTGTAGAGGCGGGTTTTTTTGCATTTTTTGGGTTTTTTTCTCTTTTTTAATCTTTATTAAATAAATTTCCTTTAATGTTTATTTATTGGTTATAAAAGAAAATTATTAAATGAACCATTATCTTAACATATTAATTAAATATTAAAGCAAGTTTATTAATTAAATAAATTTCCGTTAAAGTTTATTTATAGGTTATAACAGAAAATTTATTAAATTAATTAAAACAGAAGTTTTAAAAAGTTTTGAATACTAATAATAATAAAGTTTTAAATAAGAAGTTTTGAATAAGAAGTTTTGAAAAGTTTCCGTTAAATAAATTTTCGATAATATTAATGAAGTTTTAAATAAGAAGTTTTGAAAAGTTTTGAATACTAATAATAATAATAATAATAATAATAATAATAATAATAATAATAATAATAAATAATAATAATAATAATAACAATAATAAATAATAATAACAACAACAACAACAACAATAATAATAAAGCATATGCACATGTTGAGTTGCTCATTGACCAATAAGCCTCCATTGGTGGACACATTATGAGTGTTTCATTGACCAATAAGCCTCCCCTGGTGTTTTCCACTTTTATCAAAGGTGGAATAGTTGAATCAGGGGAGGCTTATTGGTCAATGAGACACTCATAAGGTGTCCACCAGGGGAGGCTTATTGGTCAATGAGCACCTTATAGGAGTTGTATATGGGTATCATTGCCCTATACGACTCATATGCAATTAATTTTAAAAAAACATTTGTGTGGTAATTAAGGGTTTTTATGTTATAAAACACCCTAATTAATATTTTTTATAAAAAAAATTGTTGCATACACTATATTTCACGGATGTTACACCTTTGCCAAGTTAACAAATTCTTTTTCGTGAAGTTCTTTTACTATCTAGTAACGCCCTACCCTGTGTAATACGATAGATGTACATTGTCACCCATTCCATAGCTTCTATACGTCGGTGAGGTATTTCAAAGTCCATTTCGTACCGATATCGGGCAATCAACCCGTTAACTTAGCAATGATGAAATAGACACCTTCGACATAAGTGATCGATAAAATGGAATGGTTCGGGTAAACCTCCGGACCATCGAACAAACGGGAAGTAAGTTTGACAAACACCATTGCTTAAATACGTTTTGGCCCGACGTATCGTATAATAATAATAATAATAATAATAATAATAATAATGATAATAATAATAATAATAGTAATAATAATAATAATAGTAATAATAATAATAGTAATAATAATAATAAAGCATATGCACATATTTAGTCGCTCATTGACCAATAATAATAATAACAATAGCAATAACAATAACAATAACAATAAAACATATGCACATATTGAGTTGCTCATTGACCAATAATAATAATAATAATAATAATAATAATAATAATAATAATAATAATAATAATAATAATAATAATAATAATAATAATAATAATACTTAATAAAAAAAATATGCACATCTAAAAAAAACGATGTTATATCTAGTCCCGGCCCGACCCGTTTGCCGGATCTAGTTATATCATCGTTTTTTTAAACGTGCATATGTTATTTTTATTAAGTATTAATAATAATAATAATAATAATAATATTATTATTATTATTATTATTATTATTATTATTATTATTTAAAACTTCATATTTTATGAAATGAATTCTGTGTATAATAAAATGTAAATTTTTTTTATCAATTATTATTATGTCTTTAATTATTTTTCACTTGTCATTTATTAACCATAACGCAATAAATACACGAAACATCGTTTTATTTTAATACACAAAACATGTCACTTTAATACAAAATGTAACGACTAAACCCTAAAACCTAAATCGCTAACTGTTACATATTCTTAAATTCTTACAAACTGTATCGGTTATTCAGATATCTATTCGTTCACCATATTGTTGCTATCAAGTTTAAGGATGCATTCCACGGTAAACGTGTTTTCCGCTTCCCCATTACCACATGAAGAACCTCCAACCTGATCTGGCGCTCCCTCGTTGTTGCAGAAGAATTCTCAGTAACCGCTTCCACAACATGAAGAACCAATCCATACAGAAGGAGTTCTCCCTCGAGGTTGGTGACGCAGAAGCATTGTCGTTGGTGGACGTTCCAGGACATTCCAGTGCATGAATCTGGAATACGAACGTAGTTAAGCGTTTGAATCTGAAATATGAACGCAGTGTACTTCTCCATAAGGATTACGCTACCACCACCATCAAAACACCGACTTTCGATATCCTGTTAATAAAACATACAATTATAGCATTAGACCCGACATCCGAAAATACATTGTTAAAAATAATAATAATAATAATAATAATAATAATAATAATAACAACAATATATATATTACTTAATAAAAATAACATATGCACATTAAAAAAAACGATGATATAAGTCTAGACCCGGCAAACGGGTCGGGCCGGGGGTCGGGTAGGGTTACGCTACCACCGCCACCGCCACCACAGCCACCACCACCACAGCCACCATCGCCGTCAATCCACCATCACCACAGCCACCACCACCACCACCACAACCACCACCACCACAGCCACCACCACACCCGTCTAACCACCACCACAACAACCACCACCACCACAGCCGTCAATCCCCACCAGCACAACCACCACCACCACCACCACCACAGCCGTCAATCCCCACCACCACCATCACAGCCGTCAATCACCACCGCCGTCATTCCCCACCACCGTCAATCCTTCACCACTGTCAATCCCCCACCGTCGCCAATCCTCCACGACCGTCAATTCCCACCGCCGTCAGTCCCCCACCGCCGTCAATCCCCCACCACCGTCAAACCCAACACCACCACAAACGACGGAAATAAAACCAAAAAATAAAAAAAGGTTGAAGATTATGCAATAAAATTTGGAATAAAAAATAACCTTCATCGTGTGGTCCAGAGTTTGTCTTGTGAAAATCGTGTGCTCCAGAGCATTTGTATGTGTATTCTTGGTGTTTTAGTGTGTGAGTTTTCAAATTTTAGATCTATTTTACCCCTTTATTGAAGCTGGGAAAGTTTTTGGGGTCATTGAGAGCCATATGGGTCAATGAGCGGCGTATAGGAGTTGTTTTTCCTTTTTGAATATATGAAACTTAGTATAAGAGAAAAAAGAATCGGGATAATCAACGGGTGAGACACTTGTCCTAGTGGAAGGGACGGGTGCATTTAACTGAGAGGTCACGAGTTCGAGCCGCGTTGAAACTGGTTTAGGGCCGGTTTTTTATTTTCATTTTTTGACAATTTTTATTTATTATTCATTTATTTATATTAAAATTAATTCCTTTTATTAAAAAAAAAACAAAAACTGATTTCGTTTTTATTTTGAGTCAACAATTTTAAATCCCTTTAAAACAATAGTTTTCTTTTATTTTGTACTCCTTTCTTTTATATGAAGCACTTTAATAAAAAAATTATAAAAAAATTGTTGCGTACATTATATTTGACGGATGTTACAATATATTTAAATTATATTAAAGAGAAACATTAATAAATTCATTGCGTACACTATGTTTTACGGATGCTACACCTAATACAAGTCAGTAACTTCTTTTTGTCGAGTTCTATTACTACGTAGTAACGCCATACCCTGTGCAATACGAGACATGTACATTGTCTCCCATTCCATAGCTTCCATACTTCGGTATATATTCCAAAGTCCATTTGGTACTGGCATCGGGCTATCATCCGCTAACTTAACCGTGATGAAATGGCCACCTTCGACATAAGCGATCGTTAAAATGGAATGGTTCGGGTAAACCTGTGGTCCATCGAACATCAGGAAGTAAGTTTGACAAACATCGTTGCTTAAATGTTGAACAATCACACCAAATTTTTGAGCCACCAACAACCCTGTGTAGGGCAACACCATCCAACATGCATTTGGTGTAGGTTCAACATTTAACCAATTTATCGATCGATACACATTGTCGTAACATCCCTTGTCCAATGATTCGAGTATATTCCCCCAGCGCTTTTTGTTAATGAACATCTCGTCGAGTAGCTCTTGGTGGACCCACTTTCACTGTTTCTGGTCCAACCCCAAACCCATAGCTATGGATTGAAACCCACAGTACCGTCCGGCTGGGCATCTTCGATATGTGTTATGTATCCCCGATAGCTAGATGGAAGCCAATCCTTAAAAGGCTCGATCATGTTTTTGTACCTATAATTGGCAAAAAAATAAAAAAACTAAAAAATATTAAAAAATAAAAAAAATTGAAAAAGAATTCTAAAAATAAGTATGTATGTACGTATGTACCTGTGCCTGGCCAACAGTGGAAAGTCTTTATCTATAATCGGAAGTGTATTTTTTTCTTCTTTGCTTTTCTTTGAACGACTACGTCGCACATTTGACTTTTGAGTGTAGTCGTTCCCCTGCGATTCGGGTTGTTTATCTTTACGTCTCGCAAGGTCTTCATTCTTTTGTTGTTTTGCTTTCGTAGTTGGGCGGCCCCGGGTATCTTGTTGTACATCAGGCGGTTGATGGTCAGTCATACTTGGATTCAACACCGCTTTCATCTTCGACAACATACTTTTCACCACTAGAGGTGGCTGCGCCTGTAGTTGCTGTGTGAGTCTATCCATTTCCGCCTAAATATTACAATCGTCTTGATTAAGTTTTTCTGTCGAAAAATCAAGTTTTGTCTAGAATTTCTCTATCGCGGCAAGTGGAATTTTGAAACCTGTTTTTCAATAATCATTGTTAAAACATTAAGTATAATGATGATTGTATTCTATGGATCGAACCACATGTTATAGTTGTTATGTTACCTGTACTTTCCCACCACTCCATCTGACAAGCACATGGCAACCCACAACTCGTAGAAAGCTGGTGGCCACAAGTCCCCCCTCCTACCCTCAATGCATGTAGCTTTTTCCTCTCGACAACCAACAACTCTAAGGCTTTTTGGGAAACATTACCGCGCAGGTTGTCAAAAACCGGAAATCTGTGGTCCCCCATTTGCACGGACCTGCTCTCCTGAAAACTAAGGTATATTTGTATCTTTTGTGACTCTACAACTTTCCCAACAAGCCACATAAGTCTATGGAGCGAGTTTTTTGTCCCTTTAATGTATCTCTTAAACTTAGAATGCTGGCTTTCAACTCTGTTGGTTGTATGTTGACCAAAATTGGGGACTGTGTTAGTCCAAGCTGAAACGAACTTTTATTTATAATCTTTCAGCCACACATCATACAAATAATCCAGAACATCTGAAAAAAAATTGAATACAATGATTTGTAATGTTTGTATGTATATATGTATGGATGAATGTATGTAAACTAATATAATATGTACCTGATCGTCCGTCGTCAGTCAGTCGCGTGAAAAGCCGCTCAAAGTTATAATTGTATAGCGTCGAAGTGGGAGAACTACACAGTCGAGAGCAAGAAAGCTTGAATATTTTCCAGTCTTCATCCGTAAATTTTGCCCGACAGTGTTTTAGAATATTCTGTGAGATGTGCCACCTACATAGCAATTTGGAAGCTTTTGGGAATACTTTATCGCAAGCATTCATCAAAGCTTTATCCCTATCTGTCACAATTACACGTGGCTCCATACAATCTACCAACAATTCTTTGAGCTTCTAAAGGACCCATAAGAAGTTATCTTTTTTTTTTCTTTAGAGACAAACGCATGAGCCACACAAAAAGACTTGTGTGTCGATGTCACACCCACAACTTGAATAAACGGAAGCTTATACTCATTCGTCGTGTAGGTAGCATCAATCATCAACACATATGGGAATGCACGCCACATGTTGTACGAGTTCGGATGAACGAAAAAAACCTCCTCGACCGCGTTTGTGGAGGGATTCACCCTGGTGAAATAAACATACCTTTCTTCTTGCAACATGCTTTCCAATATCTGCATTGGAGTTCGATCGCCGTACATTTTGAGTTTAATCTTTTTAATCATGTTTTGTATGTCTTGTAGAATGCACACGCTATGTGGGTTTTGTTTTCTTATGGTTAAATGTATATTTATAGGCTCCATGTTTTGCAGATAAAGTTTCTCCACCAGTGATTCTTCGTCCGGGGTCAGCCTTCTAGCAAATGCGTTGCCCTCGAGAAATTCAACAGGCTCATGGTTGTGAATGTTTTTCTTCTCCACAAGGCTCCAATTACCACTGCTTGAGTCTAGTTTCCCTATCAGACTAAAAGGGCAGCCAACCTTTTTGCTACCGGAACGCCCAACTGTTGCTTTACTTTTGGGTTCACCGCCACGATCACATTGCAACCATATCTTCACTGTCCTTGCTGACGAACCTTCGCCTTTTGTTATCGTTTGTTAGGTCACAATGACGTAACCTTTCGCAACTTCTCTTTTGTATACCAAATTCTTCAATTCTTCAAGTGACCCAAATACCTAAAAAAAAGGTTCATTAGAAATCCACATAAATGAAATTAATATATTAATTTGTCGAAAAAACAATAAAAAACTCGGGTTGAACATCGAGTTCGGGTTAATATGTATGACACATTTTTGGGTTTGTATGAAATTTCGTGTCATACATTTTCTACTTTCAATTAGTATACATGCCTCGTTCGTGTTCGTTCGGTTCATTTACAAGCCTAAGTAATCTATTTTTAACAAAATATTTCACCAGAACATATATAATATTTCACCAAAATGATAACGAAATCGGGTTAATATGTATGATACAATTTTCGGGTCGGGTTCAGGTTAAGGTCGGGTCGGGTCAAACATTTTCTAGATTTCTCCTACCTAATAAAAATTATTTATAACGAATAACACGTATACAAAATCATTTTTTTCACTCTAAAATTATATCAACATTATATAACACGTAATTGACTACCTAATAAAAATTATATATAACGAATAACACGTGTACAAAATCATTTTTTTCACTCTAAAATTATATCAACATTATATAACACGAATAACACGTAATTGACGGTTATGTCATACCTTTTTTTTGTTTTTTTTTCTCGTCATTAGCACCTTACTCGTTAGCACGTTCCTCGTTAGCACGTTCGTCGTCGTCAACACCTTCCTCGTTAGCAGGTTCGTCGTCGTCAAACCCCTCCTCAAAGTGCATTACGCCTTTCTCGATTTCGTTATCATTTTCCTCAAAGTCCTTAGCACATTCATCGACTTCGTTATCATTTTCCTCAAAGTCGTTAGCACCTTCTTCGACTTCGTTATCATTTTCCTCAAACTCCTTAGCACCTTCCTCATACTCTAACTTGTGTTGGTTTTCCGTATACGAATGGTAAGTCTCGTATTCGTGTCGCGGATAACTTTGGGCAATGTAAGATGGTTCTGCCTCATCTACAAACACCTGGTTCAAGTCAGGTAACACGGGACGCACACCCCTGTCATCACAACGAGGCACGGACACAACCTCCTCCTCACCTCGATCAATGCCGGATAACCAAACGCTTTTGGAGACGTACGACTGGTCGAATCTTCGCCAAATAAATTACCAATGTCCCAAAATGACATCTGTATGCTTCATGGTCTCAACCAATGTTTTTATTTGAGAATTTCTTCAGTTGTATCGGTATTTTGTGAGTTTGAAAAATTTTTAAGCAAATAAATCCCGTAAGCTTGGGTAAATAAACATTTTTGGTCGATAAGGGTCGTATAGGTCGATAAGGGTCGTATGGGTCACTTTCACGCTTTTTCAGACTGAACTCACTGCATGTCAGTAATTATACCTTAAATTCATCAAAATTTGTGCAGATAAGCCTATCATTGCTCAATGAGAGGCGTATAGGGTTTAATGCTCCAACTACCACAACCTTTTACGCCTCTCATAGGTCAATGAGAGGCTTATCAAAACCCTTTTTGACACATTTAATGCTTTCACACTCTATACTCCCCTTATTGCCCTATACGCCACCTCTGGGGGAATGTGCACTTAAAAAGTGGGGATGTGTCAATACCCTCACCCTTAAAGAATTATGATGAGTTGAATAAATGACAATTCGATTCGCAATAGTTGCTAGTAAGAAATCCCATCAACACTGCCTGATCCCTATGAAAACTAAAACATCAAGGTTTTTACATTGATGTTCTCTAACGAACAACCACTAGTGTTCTATAATGCACAATAATATGGTAAACGCAATCGCTAAACCTAGTTTTAACATGATTGGTTGTTCTGTGTAATAAAATCACTAATTTGGTTTATTAAAGTAGGTGTAGATTATATCTGCAACTTTGGTATGTGACTACAAGAATGGACCACCTTTAGCGGCGACAGCTGTCGCCGCTATTGATGACTTTTGTCGCTGCTATTGACTTTTAGCGGCGACATGTTGCCGGTAAAGGGTCGCCGGTATTGATCGGCCGCTATTGGCCTGTTGTCGCCGCTAAAGGTCCATGTCGCCGGTATTGATCTTTTACCTTTAGCGACGACAGATGTCGTCGCTAAAAGGGTCGCCGGTATTAGTCATGGCCGGTAAAGGTTGTAGGGCAATAGCGGCGACAGTTGTCACCGCTAAAAGTCTTTTTTTTAATGCAGCAGCTGTATATACAGCACCCAACCAGTTTTAGGGCCGAAAAAACAGAACCTGCCTATTTCAAACAACGCAAACATACGCCATGAACATAATCAACATATACTAAAGGTAATATAATTAAAAACTACGTTTAAGTGGTACATTATAATCCTACAACGTTTAATTAAATCATACATTAAAAACAACAAGTCACTCGTCGTCGGAATCATTATCGAATAAGTCATCAGAATCGTAGTCGTTTGACTTTCCTTTTCCTTTTCCTTGTGAAGCAAGATAGTTGTTAAGTTGGTTAAAAAAGGACAGGGTTTGGAACAAGCTGTTAACAAAATCCTACAATAATAGATATCAATACGTATATTAGCATATTAATTAACGCTACCAACATATATTTAACAAGGAAACATGCGTTCGTTTGTCATTTTATAAATTGCGTAGTTTACCTCGGAAAAGGGTTCTTGCGTCCGAGCTTGCGAAGACGACATGTTCGAGGACGTGTTCGAGGACGTGTTGGAAGAAGGTTTAGGCCCCATCCCGTGGTACCATCCTCGCCGCTCTCCCGACGCTTCCTGATAGGGGGCAATTGGAGGACCATCACCGCTCCATTCATTTGTGGCTTGTTGTATGTTCCGCTGTATTTTACGAAGATGATTAAATATATATGTGTGTATATATATATATATATTTGTTATAGAAAATAATACTTAAAAGAAATACTTACGTAATTTTGTTCAGCAACCGGATCAACCCAAATCCCTTGATTGTCCGTGTGGGTTTTAGCATACGTAGGTACCCAATCCATATCCTGTTTAACATTAAACTTAGATTAGACATTAAATAAACAAAAGCTTACACACACACACACATACATAAAACATTACGTTTTTATAGGCGGTGCTACCGTACGACGATGTCCCCCCGCGGTATGGGAATTGTTGTTTCTCACGTACTAGTTTGTTGGCCTCACTTCTTTTAATATATTTTGCGTCCCGAAAACCTTCGATGGTTCTCAACCAGTTATCATAGGGCATATCCACGGGATGGTATGCCCTTGCCCTCTCAATATCATTGTAACCTCCCTGGCTCTTAAATAATTTTTTAGCTTCGTACTTGCGGTCAGAGTATCGCTTCATAAGCACAGTCCTAATACCATCCGTCAAGTTTCTCGCCTCTAAATCACGTTCCACTTCATCAAAATTGAAATTTTCCTACAAATTAAATAAAAAAGTTAAAATATCATATATAAATTAGATTTACATGTGCTTAAATATTTGATAAAATTTTATGCATATAACTTATTTACCCGTAAGTGGTTCATGAGGGCATCCTTGTGCGATTGTGAAACGTTATCCCATCCAATTTTATCGAACGGGATGGTCCGCCACATATACATGCCGGCCTCCCTTGAAAACAGATCTCTTGATTTACCAACAGGGGTATACGTGACCTGTCTGTCAAACGTAAGCGATACAGGCCCCCCCCGCTTTTACCAGACGCCGTAGTTTCTCGTTTTTGGCTTTCCCCCTAACCCTCTTCGGGGGAACCACTGCAATTAAAACAAAAATAATTAGTAACAACATTTATAATATATAAAATATAAGGACTACAAAATAATTTAGTAAAAGACTTACCGTCAGTCTCATGCGTGCCACGAAATCCACCAGGAGGCGGTGGATCACCAGCGCCGTCACCCCCATGTCCCCATGGGGCCACATCCGCCATCAGATAAGCGAATATAAGCAATACCGAAAACATAATCCCTATAAAGTTACAAATGTTACAGCATGTGTATCTAATAGAAATTAAGGGAAAGTACAACAAGTGTAACTCAAATTCAAATAAATATTTCAAACAAGTGTTTATCAAATACAAATCAATATAAAATATAATAACTTTTCTTTTAGTCAGACTCCACATAATCGGGATCATCCTCATCACAATCAGCCTCGACCTTATCACAATCAGTCTCGACCTCAAACACTTCATCGACGGTAGCCGTTGGGGGATCAACTTCAATTGAAGGCTCACCCGCAGTAACCTGAGAAGATCCAATTTGAAAGTATTGGGTCAAGTCAATGACAAGTGGACAGTCAGATGAAGAGTTATTGTCGACAACGTCAATATCTTCTAAGCCTTTGTCAACATTTTGAACCTTATTGACGCGGTCATCACTTAATGGCCGATCCCAAATTTTTCAATGATTAACATTTTCGACTACCCACCTGTGTTTATTTTTTTGGTTTCGAGACGTTTCTTGGATGAAGAACACTTGTTTGGCTTGCGAAGCAAATATGAGTTGATCGTCTTTGTCCCATTCATGTTCAGTGTTTATACTGGTGATATTATTGTCATGGTTTACACCCCTTCGAGTATCAAACCACTTGCACCGAAATAGGACAGTGGAATAATCATTTGTATAACGCAACTCAATAATTTCTTCTAATTGGCCATAAAATTTCACACCATTCTCTCCAACCACTTCCACCCCAGATTTTTGCGTTGCGCATTTTGCATCACGTTCAAGTGTCTTAAACCTAACACCGTTGACTATGCAAGTAGTGTAAGTGTAAGCAGTCATTTTCGCACAAATTGAAAGAGCATACAACTCCGGGTGGAATTCTGGAGAATTTTGTGTTTTCATCGAATGGACCTAACAAATATAGAGTAATAATGTTTGTTATATATGTATTACCTAGCAAGTTTAGAGTAATGAGTGTTATATATGTATTATACCTTATGGAGAAACCATCCCGGAAATTTGGTTTTAAGATCATCTTGGGGATGTGTATGTTTGAATTCACTACATTGATCACAAATATAAGAAAGGAATGAAAAATACCAATTAACAGATTATGAAAAGTTAAAGATAGAAACATTCACTTCATGTACTCCTTAACTTCTGCGCAGTTTTCGAGGACAAACCATTCCATCTTGCTTTTTTCGATGAATGATAGATATTTGTTCTTTGTTGCGCCAACAGGACAATATTTGGACTCAAACACCCATAACTTTCTTTTTTCAACAACCACATCATCGTTTCTATCTGGGCGATTGAACTTAGTCTGAACATCTTTAAGGTACATTGAACAAAATGTTAGAGCTTCTTCAAACACATAACCTTCAGCTATACAACCTTCAGGCCTTGCCGGGTTTTTGACATAGTTCTTTAGTTTTTTCTTGTACCTTTCAAATGGATACATCCATCTAAAAGCTACTGGACCTCCCGCAATTGCTTCATCAGGTAAATGCACAAGTAAATGAACCCTAGTGTCAAAAAACGCAGGTGGATAGATCATCTCTAACTTGCATAAGATGGTAACAATGTCATCCTTTGCTTTCTTCATATCATCCACCGATAGTGTTCTAGAGCAAAGTTGCTTGAAGAACATACAAAGGTCTACTATTGGTGTAGATGTATCTTTAGTCAAAAGCCCTCTAACCCCAATCGGTATAAAAAATTGCATGAGGATATGACAGTCATGAGATTTCAACCCAGTAATGTTAGCATTGTTATCTGTCACCCTCTTACTGATATTAGATCCAAACCCATCTGGTAATTTAACATTTTTTATAAACTGACAAAAAGTTTTCGATCATCGGACTTGAATGAGTACTTTGGGTGGGGACTTAAGAACTTGCCACCCGATTGTTTTAGCCATTGTGTCGGCCGAATGTTTAGTTTTTCCAAGTCGGACCGCGCATTTGGCGTGTCTTTGCTCTTATCGTTCATTAGAAGAGTAACAAGCAAGCTGTCAAACACATTTTTCTCTATATGCATTACATCTAAGTTATGTTTCAGCTGCAGAGAAGACCAATACTCAAGGTCAAAAAATATGCTTCTTTTGGACCAGTTCAACTCGAAATATGACCGGGTTATCCTCCCACCTCCAAAAGTTGGATGCTTGCCTGGTAGACGATTAATTAAACGACCGAGTTGAGCTTCTATGTCTGCTGGGCTAAACTGTTTCGGAGGGTCTCATGTCTTGGGTCTCCCGTTAAAGTCGAGACTTGTTCTCCAAGGATGGTTGGCATCTAAGAACCAGCGATGACCAACATAAGCACATTTACCAGTTATACGTATTGAAGGAGTGTCTTGGTTACAAGTTGGGCATGCCATGTAGCCTTGTCCGCTCCAACCTGATAGACTACTACGGGCTGGAAAGTCATTTATGGTCCATAACAACACCGCCTTCATTGTGAAGTATGTGCTTGTTGCTGCGTCTTTAGTACGTACACCTGTCTGCCACAATTGCTTAAGCTCATCCACTAATGGTCTAAGGAAAACGTCCATGTCTTTCCCAGGTGATTTAGGTCCGGGAATCAACAAGGTCAACATGAATGTGGACTCTCGCATGCATAGCCAGGGAGGCAGATTATATGTGGTGAGAATAACCGGCCACATGCTATGAGTTGAGGATCCACTACCATTGTTAAAGGGATTAAAACCGTCAGCTGCAAGCCCTAAGCGAACATTTTGTGGCTCCATCGCGAAGTTTGGGTACTTTTTATCAAAGTCTTGCCATGCAGATCCATCAACTGGATGACGCATAGTCCCATCTTCCGATCGTCCGGTACTATGCCATATCATATCTTTCGCTGTGTGCCTTGAACAATACAAACGTCATAGTCTAGGCATCAAAGGAAAGTATCGTAACACCTTACGAGCCACCTTCGTGCCTTTTGTGTCTTTATCGACCCATCGACTCTCATTACAAACGGGACAATTTTGTAAGGACTAGTTTTCTTTCCAAAAGAGAGCACACTCATTTGTACACACATATATCATCTCATATGCCAAACCAATCTTCTTAAATGTCTTCTTAGCTACATAATACGAAACGGGAATCTTGTTGCCTTCTGGCATTGACTCTCGCAACAACAAGAGGATTCGATCTACTGCTTCATTAGGCAAATGGTACATATCCTTTATATTCAAAAGCTTTGCTAAAAAGTCGATAGAAGAATACTTGGTACAACCAGGATATAATTCTGTTTCAACTTCCTGTACCAGGTCTTCAAAATCATCAACAACACCTCTACTATCTCCATTCGAGTTCTCTTGGTTAAGGTATGTATCTTCTTCCATACGCTCCCCCTAAATGTCTTCAATAACGTTTCCCATACCGTCTTGTGGCGCAACATCGTTTACTTCTGCAATTGGAGTCGTGTCCCCGTGATAGGTCCACTTCGTGTATTCCTTCCAAAAACTGTTAATACGCAAATGGTATTTCATTTCTGCCATACTTTTTAAGCAGAAATTTTTACATTGGGTACACGGACATCTAACTTCATCGTGGTTTTTTTATCACTCTTTCACACATCTCGATAAATGACTTGAGTCCTTGCTTGTAGTGAGGTGAATGACGTGGGGAATCAATCCAACTTTTATCGATATGCATTATGCAACTGAAAGAAAATCTAATTTAGGATTAACAAGACAAGGGTAGGCTGCTAAACCCACTTTTTGAACACTTTATCTCATATGTGAATGTGTATTACATGATTGTTTGTTTAATAAAAATTCGGCAGCATTTCCTCTTAGCTCCCAAGTATATATGTAATGATATATATACCCGAGGAGCAAAGAGAAAATGATAACCGAATCCTTCTTAAACAAACAATCATGTAATACACATTCACATCCTAAATGAGATAAAGTATTCAAAAAGCAGTCCCAAGATAAACGGGGACAACCCGAAATTAATTTCTAAATCAATTTCGGGCAGGTATTTCTAAGCTCGTTATGTTTAAAATGATTAATTCAAACACTTACACAGTTTTTTAAGCTTGTTATGTTCTTAATGATTGTTTTAAATTTTGGGCAGAACGTTATGTTTTAAATCATGATTTCAATTTCGATTGGGTATTTTCTTAGCTCGTTATGTTTGAAATGATGAATTCAGTATCAGGCACGATTTTTTAAATATGTAATGTTCTTCATGATGGTTTAAATTTTGGCGGGTATTTTCTTAGCTCCTTTTGTTCTAAATGGTGATTTCAATTTTGGCGGGTATTTTCTATGTTCGTTATGTTTTAAATGATAATTTTAATTCAAGGAGGGTATTTCCTAACTAATATATATCTTTCAAAGTTAAATATAAATTTACATACTTTATACACACATATTAACATACTACCAACACACATACATATTTATAAAACACATGTACATACTTACACATACACATACATACTTACAAACACATATTTTGATCAAAACCACAAAATTTATACATACACATTTGCATACTTTATACAAACATACATACTAACATACACATTTTTCACCAATTGCAAACATTTATGTAAAACCCGAGAGGATCTTTCAACGATATCAATGTTAACTTGTGTGAGTGCGGAATCCAAACACAAGCGGATTCAAGAAAACAATAAAGTAGAATAAACACAATAATCAAATCAAAATACTATCTTGCATTCACCTTAAAACCGATGACTGATACAAGACACACTAGATCTCGAGTGGCCTCCAACCTTCTATCAAGCGATCAACCTTCTAAACATTACAAGGGTTTACTTATATACTACCTATGATGGATCGAAACCAACCTAGGCCCACTCGAGATCACACTAAAACCCAATACATATATCCGACCCAAAACAACTTAGTTAAACATTACAAGATCAACCCTAAACTTTAGTATCTCTCAATGTATAAACCTTGAGGTTTCAACAATCTCCCCCTAGGTTTATGCATAGAGAGTCTTGAGACTTCAACTATCACGAGAACCACCCAAACGATCTTTGAGCCCACCAAAACCTTTTGTGCGAATATGTATCGCTGAAGCAATAGCACCAGTCCATGCCTTTGCAATTTCTTCATATTGTTCAGTAGCTCTAATTTGATTGCGAGCTAACACTTCCAGATCTTCATAAGCAAGATTCAGCAAATCAACTTGATCCACTAAGCAAAAATTCACATCATCATCACAAACAATTACTGCCTGCCCTAGACGCTCATCATAAGCCCAAAAATGCAGAGACTTCAAAGCACCTTTAGGAATCTTTCTCACTAAAGGAATCACCTTTTCCTTGTCAGTTGCAGGCCAGTGAACAATCTTCATTCGCTTGTTTGTGTATGGATCTCGAATGCCTTTAGCTGGTTTGACAAGAGACTCTGCAGTATGCATAGAAGGAAAACCACGAAGAACCTCCCTCTTCAATCTCTCGAAAAAACAAATAACCACGACCTCCAGGCTTGTCATCCACATAAGGTGAATTAGACAAATTTGTCAAATCAATCCTTGTGAAAGTCTGAAACTGAGCTGGATTTTTGTACCATTCAACAGGTCCAACTTTCCTCTTTATCCACCATCTTCGACGATCATGATCAAAACCCCAACTAACTACACCAGATCTATTTCCAACTTTATCATAGAGAGTTTCATCAACATCCATTAAATGATGAGTTACGTGAGCATCATCATCATCTGGATTAAGATTCTTGTTCTTCAGAATTACAAACTCCCTTTTCTTTTTGATTCTCTCAGCCTTTTCTTTGTCTGCAACTGGATCAGTAACTCTTCTGAAATATTGTTCCATAGCTGCACTTCTCTTAGCATCATCCTTTTCAAAGGCTTTTCTTCTGTTTTCTACATCAGTCGGATCAGAAAACTCTTGTCCAAACTTCTTTTCTAGCTTTCCACGCAAATCATAAACCATGTTAAACAACAAACTGACATCTCCTTGAAGCTGTTCAATTTGCTGATTCTTTTGCACTATAGTATCTTCAAGTTGGATAATCTTGGCGTCTTTTTGAATTGAATCTTGCTCAACCACAATTAGCCGTTTCTTCATTTCTCTCATACTAATGAATTCATCATCATCACTTGAATCATCAAACGACATTCTAAACGGCTCTTCAAGTCTTTTACCACTCGAACTGCTAGGCACATCAAGAACAATTCTAGAAGGACCTGCAGATTCAGAAACACCAAGTGGCATTGTCTCAACAACAGTATCAGTATCAATATTTGTAACCTGAACATCTGTAGTGGTGGTCTCCAAAACATTTCTTTGAGTGTCAGTGTTGAACTCAAAGATATCTTCAGTAGTGGTGGTGGTATCAGTGACATTCTTCTCAAAATCAAAATCATACAATCCATCATCATCTTCAGCAACATTCATGGATTGATCTTTATTTTGCTCAACATACATTCCGAGTCGAGGATCCCTCCTTTTTCGCTTCAACGGTAATGAATCAGGATCCTTTGGGTTCTCACTAGGCTCTTCATTAGATACTGTAAGATTGGAAGGAGGATTTCCTATCTTATCAATCACCGACTTTAACAACAAAGCCAAACTCTCAGCAGTAATCACGGACGGAACAGTAGAAACAGCAACATCAGCTTCCTTTTCAGGAGGAAGTTCTTCATCATCTCCTGAATCACACAAAATTTCTATGCCCTCATCGTCAGAGTTAATTGTTAAAATCTCTATCTCAGGCTCATCATTACCAGCACCCTGAACATCATGCTCTTCAGCAACCATTGCATTCACTGGAACAGGTTGTACTATCACTAGATCAGCAGCTACAACTTCAGTCTCTGCAAACTGACCAAATTTCTCCAAAGGAATACGTCCCTCAAACTTCTTTTCTGTACCCTTCTTGGAAGTGAGAGCACCAAAACAAGAAGGACCCATAGGTTTTAATTCCAAGGTGTCACCGGATCGCGTCAAATCAGAATAACGAGCATTGAAAATCATCTGCAAAAACCTTGGATACATAATAAATTTATCTTTTCGAACTCCAGTAACATTTCTCTTCATCCCTTCAAAAATATACTTCGAGTAGTTGAACGACTCATTCGTAATAAGTGCAACAAAAGCAACCGTTTGCGTAATGTTCAGTTGATCTGTTCCCCCTCGATTTTCTGTCATACACAAGATAAACATGTGTGCCAACAAGCGCCAATACGGGTGCAGAAACTTCTTAACGAGTGATGGATATTTTCCTTCGTAACTCAAACGAGGTAAAACAGCCTCTATAGTATCACTTGGAAGCTCAATCGGATCAGATTCAGTATCACCAAACTGTAGAACTTCTCTTATCATTTGCTCAGTAATGACGATCTTCTTCTTCTGAATTTCAGCTTCTATCATTCCTTTTCCATCAGCTCCTTGTGCTTCAAATCTAGCTGTCTTCCAAAAATCTTGAACGAGATCTTCATAGACAACTAGATTATCTCTCAGTGCATGAACAAGTCGGCAGCTATTCAACCCTTTAATCAGTGATGTATATAAACTCTTGTGCTTCTCTGGAGGAGTTACTAAGTATCCAGCTTGATTATGCGCAGAAATAAACTTTAGATCCATATCTACACAACAGAAACATTTAAGCACACAAGGATTTATACTTGATGAAATTTATTAACAAAACAAATCATGTCAACAGTGAATACAACTGGTCAACATTCAACAGGCTGATCATCGGTCAACAACTCAGATTGCAAAAGTCAATAATGACGTCACTCAAAGCCATAATGTTTCGAGTCGAGACCGTGTAATTTCGAGTCGAGACCTAAGTCAAGACAAAAGAATCACTCGAGACCACCGTATTTTTGACTCAAGACCAATATGTCATCGACTCGAGACCTCAGTCGAAACAGATGAGATTGCGACTCGCAAACACAGATCTCGAGTCCCTAAAAATTTCTTCAATCTGAGTCGAGATCTCCCAAACACCTTTTGATCTGACAAAATTTGGATCAAAAACCAAAAACACTTTCAAATTTTTTTTAAAAACCAAAATATGTCCAAATTTAGGGTTCATGAGCATCTTCAAACATTCAAATAATGTTCAAACTATCTTCATCAAATCTTCAAAATCCTGCAAAACTTCAAGATATTCATCATTAAATCTATCAAAATACCTTCAATAAACTCAAAACAGCAAGTCGAGAACGGAGTGTCGCCGGAAAAACAGAAGATATCGCCGGAGAGTGAGAGAGAGTTTTGAAAGTGACAAAAACTTGTTTCGAGTGCACAGTGGGGTCTCGAGTCGAGATCCCTTTAAATATCCCATATCTGTGGGCCGGGCCTTTAATGATATGGGCTGAGACCACAGTCTCGATTCGAGACCACTCATCAGTTTGAAACTTGGATTTATTAAATAAATATATTTTTCAATTATTTTAGCAATCCAATTTAAAGATCAATATTTTCTTATTTAATCCTTCAACTTCCTGAGCATGTTTTATTAGACCAAAACCTACAAACATAAAATTAAATAATATCAAAATATTATTTACAAAAATAAAATAAGGAAATATCATAATTTGCTCAGGGATCAAATCACGGGTTTCGGGCTTGACCACACTTATCAACACTGATCTATTACTGAATGATCTAGACGATTGCCAGTATATTTGTCCTCCTAAACTCACCTCCCTAGACCTTTTCCATATAACTGCATGTAACAAATTTTATCATGTTTTGACTTCTTAACAATGAACACCCAAACAAATACTAATCAATTCCCGGAATTATATACAGCACACTCTATCATGCAAGTAGCTTCCCTATCACATATTTCACAAGTCCAATCCAGATCTCTGAAATCTTAACTGCGAATAGATTGAGAAGAGAATAGAATAGATCTTAAGCAGAGATGATATAATATACAGATCAAATGAGTTTTTCTCAATTTGATATAGGTTTCTAGGGTTTCTTTTGGGCACTCGAGGGCCTCTTTCGGGTGTATAAATGATCTACAGAGCGACAACGTACAGCTAGGTCAGCATGTATCTGGATGCAGCAGAAGCTGACGTTGCCTAGCACCTCCAGGTCAGCATATATCTGGATGTAGCAGAGGAGATACATGACTTTTTCAGAGAAGATTTCAGAGTCAGACCAAAATTGTGTGTATCGGGACAACATACAGACATTCAAATAGACATGAGCTAATTCCAAGTGATTTTCTTTCCTAAGGTCATGTACTAATTTAGTTCTAAACAGACACAGCCAATGTTTCCAGTCTTTAAGGATAGAGCCTACCAACACATCGTGCTAGAGTCAAATTATTTCGATACTGGTCTTACATGAGTCAGCCCTCGACCATAAAGTGAAAATTCATTTCATTTCCCAGTCATGCAATGTTTCTTTTTGGATTTTTTAAATTTTTAATGTTTTTGTATTTTTCAAAATTTTTCAATGTTTTTGTATTTTTCAAAATTTCTCCCCCTAAATTTGTGCATAAATAAAAAGTACCTAAGAATAGAAAACTTTATGAACAAATTTACTAAAACAAAAACCATGCTCAGTCGGTATACCAGATCATTTTCAGAAAATCAACAAGCACTTTGAATTTTGAGCTGCTGACAGGTTTTGTAAACAAATCGGCAGCATTTGCATCTGTGTCGATTTGCTCGAGTTTAATAAGACCTCTGTCAAAGCAGTCTCTAATGAAATGAACTTTTATGTCTATGTGCTTCGTTTTGGAGTGAAAAACAGGATTTTTAACAATTTGTATTGCAGCATCATAATCGCAGTAAATAGTAGTATTGAGATAAGTCAAACCGTAGTCCTTCAATTGATGTTGCATCCACACCACTTGAGAGCAAGATGTAGATGCGGCAACGTACTCAGCTTCAGCTGTAGAAATCACCACCGTTTGTTGTTTCTTGCATTGCCAAGAAATGAGCCTGTCACCCAGAAATTGACATCCAGCTGATGTAGATTTCCTGTCACTATCAGTACCTCCAAAGTTGCTATCAGAAAATGCAAACAAGTCAAAATTGGAATCCCTCGGATACCACAGACCAAACCGAGGTCGGCCTTTAAGGTACCGAAAGATTCGTTTAACAGCAGTAAGATGAGAAGTTTTAGTATTAGCCTGATATCTTGCGCAGTTGCAGACAGCAAACATGATATCTGGACGGCTAGCTGTCAGATACATCAACGACCCGATCATAGACCTATACAGACGTTGATCAACAGAAGTGCCTTCTTCATCTTCAGTCAATAACGGTCTCTCTGCCATTGGTGTTTCAGCTGACTTTGAGTCTGAAAGCTTGAATTTTGCTAGCACATCATCCACATACTTCCCTTGATGAAAAAGAATGCCTTGGGAATTCTGTTTGACTTGTAAACCCAAAAACAGTGTCATTTCTCCGAGAGCACTCATCTCAAACTTCTTTTTCATAACTCTCTCAAACTCCTTGCAAAGCTCCTCACTTGTAGATCCGAAGATAATATCATCGACATAAATTTGAACCAAGATCTGATCCTTGCCCACTTTCTTGATAAACAGAGTCTGGTCTATCGTGCCACGTGTGTACCCATGATCCAAAAGATGTTCAGTTAGGGTAGCATACCAAGCTCGTGGTACTTGGTGTAATCCATACAATGCCTTATCTAGCTTGTAGGCATATTCTGGATGATCTGGATGTACAAAACCTGGTGGCTGCTCAACAAAAATTTCTTCCTTCACATCTCCATATAGAAACGCTGTCTTGACGTCCATCTGATACACAGTGAACCCCATATATGACGCGTAAGCTAAGAAGATCCGGATGGCTTCAAGTCGAGCAACCGGAGCGTATACTTCATCATAATCCAGACCCTCTATTTGTCGAAAACCCTGAACCACCAGTCTTGCTTTATTTCGAACAATAACCCCTGCAGAGTCTTGCTTGTTTCTGAACACCCATCTAGTTCCAAGTTTGCGCTTTCCCTTTGGTAACTTGACAAGTTTCCATACTCCAAGCTTCTCAAACTGGTTCAGCTCTTCATGCATAGCATCTACCCAGCCTGGTTCCTGCAAAGCTATATCAACAGTTTTAGGTTCTATTTGTGAGATGTAGCAAGAATATAAACATGTATTGATGGTTCCTGATTGGCTCCTGGTTAAAATTTCTGCATTTACAGGACCAATCACATTCTCTATAGGGTGATTTCGTTGGACACTTGTAGGAATTGCCATATCAGGTACGGTCTCGTCTTCTGTAGAAGCATTTTGATTATCATCAGTGGTGTTGCTAGACTCCCCCTCATTAGATGCTGCAGTATGGTGAACTAAAGGAGTTGTAACGATGCAGTCTTCAGGAATGGATCCAGGAAATAGTGCAGATCCTGAACCATTAGGTGCAGCACCACTTGATGAAGCACCTTCAGGGGATTGATGGGACATTTGTGGAGGCGTAGGGTGCCCAGTGAAGACCATTCCCGGCGGGTCAATGGTATGATTTCTTGACCTTACTTCAGCCTGTTCTTCTTCTTCAGTATCGCCAAAAGATAGCGGTTGTTTGGGAGTAGACACACCTGCAGCTGTAGGGACACTTGACAAAATGTTAAACGATTTAAATAATTCAGCATAATCATATAACCAATCTGGTCCAACTCTAGCGTCCGTAGCATTTTCCTCGAGCCATTCAATGTTGCACGACTCGACGACCTTTTTAGTTACCTTGTTGTATACTCTATAGGCTAAACCTTTAGCATATCCAACAAAGTAACACTCGTCCCCTTTGACTTCAAACTTTCCATTAGCATCCATAAGTAGTAACACACATGGACAGCCAAAGATGCGAAAGTGTGAAACCGAAGGTTTACGTCCTTCCAGAATCTCATAAAAAGTTTTCATATGACGTTTGTTTACTAAAGCATGATTCTGGACGTAACAAGCCGTGCTAACAGCTTCAGCCCAAAAGAAAGTAGGAAGCTTTGAATCACCCAGCGTAGTACGTGCAGCCTCTATAAGAGTACGATTTCGTCTTTCAGCCACTCCATTCTGTTGTGGAGTTCGTGGTGCACTGTACTGTTGTTCAATTCCCTTTTTTGCACAGAATGTATCCATGGAGACATTTTTGAATTCCGTCCCATTGTCTGATCGAATAGCCTTTACTTTCGTACTGGCTTGATTTTCCACCAGAGTAATGAATTGTTTGATCAAACCCGCAGCCTCATTCTTGTGACTCAGAAAGTACACCCAGGTGTAGCGTGAGAAATCATCGACTAACACGAGACAATAAGCCTTCTTGCCAATACTTAACACATTCACTGGACCAAAGAGATCCATGTGAAGTAATTCAAGCACAGATTTGGTTGAGGGTGTAGACTTAGATTTATGAGACTTTCGATGTGCTTTTCCCTTTGCACAAGCAACACACTTTTCTACCAACATAAAGTCTTTGATTGGTAGATCACGGACCAGTTGACCTTTGGCAAGACGATTCAAGTTCTTCATATTCACATGTCCAAGACGACGATGCCACAATAAACCATCATGTTCTGAAATCTTCGAAAATAAACACGTAACTTCTTCACACGGCTTCTTATTCATGTCAATGACATAAGCATTTCCCCGTCTCTCAGCTGTCCTCAAAAACCAATCTTCTGGAATGACAATCCCTGGCTTCAATACGTAGCAACCTTTCTTTGTAAAATGGACTGAATTTCCTCGATCACATATCTGTGAAATGCTCAACAGATTGTGTTTCAGTTCTGGGACATAATTCACATTTTCGAAGCTTAAAACGCCGTTTTTCACTGTTCCTTTCAACGTGATTCTTCCTGATTCTCCTCCCGCAAAAGAGACATATCCACCGTCAAATCCTTTAACATTGACTAGTTGAGACAAGTCTCCCGTCATATGCCTGGAACAGCCACTATCCATGTACCAGAGGCGCACGGTAGTCCTCCACAGCTGTTCCTGCATGATTAGCGGGATCAGTTAGATTTAGGAACCCAGCCCATAGTGGATCTGGGTTTCCCTTGTGCATCAAAATAAGTCACTCTTTGCCACACTAAATTGTCTTTATTTAAGAATTTCGAAGGATTTTTAATGGCAGAATTTTGATGAGATGTATGAGATGAATTGGAATGCGTGGCCTTAGATTTAGGTTTCCAATGCTTATTTGACCATTGAGAATTGTAGTTACCAAACGCTTTATATTGATTTTTTTGAAAATCCTTTTGTTGATTTTGATTTCTACGTTTGGCTGCATTCCAATCTTGATCAGAAGGCTTAGCCTTACGATAGTTATTCCTCATTGTCTTAGACTTTTCAGTCGTCACTGACTCTAAATAACGATATCGATTTGGCTTGACTTTCTGATTTTGTGCATATTTATTTTTAGACTGCACAACTGGGAGATGAACACAGTTTCTGGCGATGTGTCCAGCAACTCCACAATTGAAACATGTTTGACGTTTCAGTTTGTGGAAGTTTTGATGCTTCATAGCAGATGTGTATCTGTTGGGTTTAGAAGAATGAGCTTGATTGATGTTTCTTGCTTGGTTATCTTGTGCCTTTTCTAAGCATTTAGGTACCTGTAGATCAGAATTAGCACTGGCACAAGTATGAGATTCAGATGGATCAGATTTTTCTTTATCAGAATCATTTTTAAACGATGTTTCAGATTCAGTTTTACTTTTATTTTCAAAAACCATTTCTTGCAATTTTTCATTTAAAATCACTACTTCTTCCTTTTGAAAATCAGATTCAGTTTTAATCTCGGAAGATGTTAAAACTTCATCAACACGTATTTCATCAACACATGTATCATCTGAATTTGATAAAGGTTCCTTTTCAACCTTGGTTTCCAATGGGGTCCCACTAGGTTCAACATTAGGGACGTCCACTGAGACCGCTTCAGAAGAAGAATCAGAACACTGTTGATTTTCTTGAGAAGAAGTTTCAGTGGTTGCACTGAATGCGTCCTGAGGGACCTCACATGTCACACTATCATCAGCTGAAGAGTTAGATACATTAGAATCACAATTTTCAGCTACTGAAAAACATCCATCATCACACACATTATTTAAAGATTCATCACAAGCATTCATTGTTTTGCCCAAAACATCAGACCCAAAAGAAGACGAAACATAACTATGAAACGAGTTCAAAAACGATTGTCCAAACACACAACCAGAATCAGTTTTATCAAAAGTAGGTTTAGAAACATCAGAATCTAAAGGTGGTTCATCCCCAAACATATCACCCCATCTTACTTCAGGTACTTCATCTGCACATGATGAAGAAACGTTAGGATCAAAAGTACCCTTGGACACAAAACAAACTGGTTTAACCACCTGTTTTTCAACAGGTCTGACATTTACTGATGGCTTACAGTTTTTGGGACCATAAGTCATTTTGTTTTCATTCATCATCTCCTCCTCAGTCATAGGTAAGTAAGTATAATTGTCATTATAAGGAGGAGGAGCCTGATTAAAACCTAATCCCAACCCTTTCCTTTTCTGGTATGCTAGCTGTTGATCACACAGGTTTTTGACTAATTTGCTGGAAGAATCAAAGTTTTTAATATTTAGCTCATTTATTTGATATCTATCTCTGATATCCTCCAGTTCTTTAGTCACATTGCATAGTTTTTCTTTAACCATGAAGAGTTGGGCTGTTGTTACACTAACATCATCCTTGAGTTGGATGATGTCTTTTCGCTGAGCTTCGATTTTCTCCTTAAAAAGTTTTTCATTATTAGCCAAAGTGAAATTTTTTTCTTTTCATGTCATTATAGTCTTCGATTAGCTCAACGTTGTGTATTCTATAGGCTTCAACTCGTTCTCTACATTCAGGAGTACAGAAAACAGAAATTACCTCTTCTTTGGTGAGACCTTTGACTGGAGCTGAAAGAATCTGAGTCATGAAAGCAAGGTTTTCAGCTGAAACCTCCTCCTCAGGTGCTGAAGTCTCATCCTCAGAAACAGAAGCTTGATCATTTGAGGCCACGAAAGCAATGTTGTTTGAATCAGTCTGACTTTCTGGAGCTGAGATGTTTAGTCGCTCAATTTCCGAATTCCAATCAAAGTACGAATCAGGCTGAACCACCAAGGCTTGAGCTAATCCCAGAGGTTGAGGACTTCCACTGGCAGCAGCATCAGCAGACATATTCGATGTGGTCACAAGAGCTCTCTCTCGATTAGGTGTAGCAGGTTGGGCTGGAGTTTGTTCACTATTGACCCTAGGTTTGGTACAATTTCTTGCCAAATGACCTGGTTCATGACAATTGTAGCAACGAAACTCAAATGGCATTTTTGTGGGTCCAGTAAAGGTAAGACCTTGCCATTTGTTTCTCCCGGTTTTATTAACAAAATTTTTGGCTCTAAATGCTGCCATAGCCATCTGCCAAGTTATATCCATTTCTTCTACATCTTCGGGATGAATTTGATCTAAGTCATCCATAGAAAACTTAGGAGGATTAAGTTTACCAGCAACAAAGGCATTCAAGCAATTTATGACAGAAGCAGCTATATCAAGATTTTCCTTTGACTGTTGCGAGAAGAAAGCAATCATCTCGTTTTTAGCAGTGGGAGTTGATGATGCAGCAGCAGTAGTATTAGCAGAAGGTGGTGCAGCAGCAGTAGCAGGTGCTGGAGTTCCAGAGTAGTAAACATTTGGTGAGGTAGGAGCAGCTTTAGCAGAAGCAGAGTTGCTGAACATTTGAAAACTAGCGTGAGACACAAAAGCAGTATTATTGCTTGATGTCGAGGGTGTTGCAGTGAATCCAACAGCCAACATGCTATTCTTGTAATTGGTTTCTCTTTGTTTATCATCTAGCTCGCAAGCCTTAATGTGAGAAATCATTTCAGATAAGCTACATCTTGCTAGATCCTTGGTTTTCTTGATCATTGCGACGTGATGATCCCAACTTTTTGGTAAATCATTTAGAAGCTGTCTATTAGATGAAGCATTTGACGTGTGCGTTTCCTCCATCTGCATTTGAGTAACTAACTTAACGAATCTCTGAATTTGATTATCAACAGTCTCTCCATATATATGATTAAAATTGTTGAAACTTTGACTTAGCAGATTTCTACGACTCTCTTTCATATCTTCATTGCCTTCATAGACATCTATTAATGATTCCCACAATTCCTTAGCAGATTTGCAAGTGCGAAAACCAATAGCAATGTCTGGTCCCAATGCCATGGTCAGGTAAGAAAATGCCATATCATCTTCCTCAACAATTTTAAAATCTTCTTCAGTATACCGATCAACAGGTTTTTTCACTTTCACACCATCATCAGTAGGACTATCCATCATAATTTCTCTTGGGCCTCTTAGAATACTTCACCAGATTTTTGCATCTTTGACCTTAACATGTTTTTCGAAACGCCACTTCCACTCAGGGAATTCATTTCCATCTAACAATCGGGGAACACGAGTGGTGGTTCCAATGATGGAATCCAATTCTTGATGCTTAGTCATAGCTGCCAGGTCAACACTTTGATTACTTGAAGTCATGGTTACTCAATAAATTAATTAATTTAGTGATTAATTAATTATTTAAGTTTAAGAGTCCAAGAGTCCAAGAGTCCAAAGTCTGAATAACGTTGCAAGTGTCGTTGCGAGTCGAGACAGGAGTCGAGACTGAATCAGTAAGCGTGTACAATCATGAGTCGAGACAGTTGTTGCGAGTGAACTGAATTCTGAGTCGAGACCGAGATTGCGAGTCGAGATCAGGAACAATTAAACTTGAAGCCGGTCGAGACAAATGGTTTCGAGTTAAAGATGTCAACTCGAGACCACAACAGTTGCGAGTCGAGACAAGAACACTATTTCCACTCGAGACGGATGAACTTGAGTCGAGACTAAGCTGAATGTGAGTCGAGACCCTGCAAAACAAACTTGTGAGATAAACGTAACAGAGATTCCTGATTTTCAGCAGCTTCCAAAAATTCAAAGATATGAGATCTTTGAATCTTTTATCCTCAACAAACTTCCGTTAATTCAGCAAACACCTTAGACAACGAATCACAATCTAAAATCAGCAACTTTAATCAATATTTGCGAAGAACAGCTTGAATCCGAACACAATAATAATACTGAAATTCTGTAAAATACTTAGCAAACAAGATCAGTAACGATTAAAGCCTTCTTGAATCCAATGATATCAAAACCGAACCAAGACTTGGTTTCTTGGCTCTGATACCAATTGTAAAACCCGAGAGGATCTTTCAACGATATCAATGTTAACTTGTGTGAGTGCAGAATCCAAACACAAGCGGATTCAAGAAAACAATAAAGTAGAATAAACACAATAATCAAATCAAAATACTATCTTGCATTCACCTTAAAACCGATGACTGATACAAGACACACTAGATCTCGAGTGGCCTCCAACCTTCTATCAAGCGATCAACCTTCTAAACATTACAAGGGTTTACTTATATACTACCTATGATGGATCGAAACCAACCTAGGCCCACTCGAGATCACACTAAAACCCAATACATATATCCGACCCAAAACAACTTAGTTAAACATTACAAGATCAACCCTAAACTTTAGTATCTCTCAATGTATTAACCTTGAGGTTCCAACAATTTACATGCACAATTATTCATCATTTACATACACCTAGATACATACATTCAATCATAGACTTACATACCCACATACATGCTTACATACACAAATACATACACCTACACCAACAGATACTCATTTTCATCAATTACACCTACATTATACATTTTCAAAAACATTTACATACAAATATATATCCTTACATACACCTACATACACATACATACACCTACATACACAAATACATACACATACATATACTCATTTTCACCAAATACACCTACATTATACATTTTCACCAATTACACCTACACCTACACCTACACCTACATATACTCATTTTCACCAATTACACCTACATTATACATTTTCACAAACATTTACATACAAATATACATCCTTACATACACCTACATACACATACATACACCTACATATACTCATTTTCACCAAATATACCTACATTATACATTTTCACAAACATTTACATACAAACATACATTCTTACATATACATTTACATAACTAAACAAAAAATTATACAATTTCTAAACTTTGAAAAAATTCATATAAAACTAACCGTAATTTGAAGCTTTCAAGTAGATGTAGACCGCGGAGACGAGGTGGTGACCAGAGAAGTGATGGTGGTGACCGGAGAGGTGATGGTGGTGAGCCGATTTCTCTAGCATAAACAAAAAAACACACAAAAATCATAGACTATAACATGTATATAACAAAATAGAGAAGAAATTTAACAAAAAACAAACTTAAACTAACCGTTTTGGGGAAAAGTCGTCGGATATCGCCGCTGCTCGAAGAAGAAATGGGGGGAAAGTGAGGAAAGAGGGAAAAATGTGCACTGGCAGACTTATGTCGTAAGGGCATTACTGGCGACACCTTGTCGCCGCTATTAGTTATTCGTCGCCGGTATTGGTCTCGATCAGGATAAGATATCACTAGTTGGGGTTTAATGAGGGTCCACAGATCTTTAGTGGAGACACTATGTCACCGCTAATACCCTAAAGCCGTCGCCGATATTAGTTCTTAAGTCCCCAACCGTTGGATTATGGTAAGGATCAACGGCTGGGTATTGATGTTAGGTGGTGGGACGCGGATCGACCAATAGCGGTGACACTGGGCCCGTCGCCGCTAAAAGTGTCACTTTCTTGTAGTGTGTGTTTTTATAAATGTTTAAATCCAAATAAATTCTAATGAACCAAACGTCCTATTACGACATGCGATAATCATTAAAAACTTGTAGGATCACAATTTAATTAGGGCAATAAACTATGGTTTACCACATACTAAATACCATAGCTTAAACTAGTAAATTGTCCAGCGCGTTGCTACGTCGTTCCGTAAAAAGTTTACGACCAAACGTAGAACAACTGAAAACCTAAATAAAAATAAGTACAAAAACGTATTATATTCCAGAAAAATTTACGCCGAAACGTAAATCAACTTGAATTTATACCCACATAAAAGTCGATTACAAAATCTTTAGAAAGTTAAGATGTTATAAATGTCAATACAAAATTTAAGTGTAAAAGTACACAAAAATACATAAATACAAAAAAAAAAGGTCAAAACACTGTTCACAAAAGTTGATAATTGTTATTTATGATCACATGACTTTCTCACTTTTTACACGTGTTATCCTTACAAATTAAAATCATATTATAATTTGTTTTTGAGTAAATTGCCAAAATCGTCTCTGAGGTTTAGACATATTTGCTAGTTTCATCAAAATTAACTTTTTTTGTGCCAAACAGCCCTTCACCTTTGGCGTTTTTTTCCATTATCATTCAAACCACTAACTTAGTTTACTTTTTATGTTAAGTAGAAGAATATTTGGATGAAACTGACAAATATAAAACCTCAGTGACGATTTTGTCAATTTACTCAAACTCTTTTTAATTTCTTTTATTTAATTAATTTTATCACATATATATAAAACATAATATACATGCAGTTTTTATAAAAAAAATTAATAATTTTGTTACATAATTTTTATAAATTTTCATCCAGACCACTAACTCAGTTTATTTTTTCTGTTAAGTTGAAGGATGTTTTAAATTTTATAAGTTAAGATAGAAATTAATATCCAGTTTTTTTATATAGATCAGTTTTATAAAGAGAAAACGAAATATAAAATAAATATCAATGGTGTGCAGCACATTACAATCGATTACAACTTTTAGTATTTAATCAAGTGTAGAGATAGAAAAACATTGTAAAACGTTACATATTTTTAAATGTGTTGAGCACATAAGAAATATATTGGAAGAAATAAACTATTTATCTAATTAAGATTATGAGAGTAACTAAATAATATTTATTCCGAGTGTTTTGAGTAAAGAAACTTTAGGTTCATAGCATTATAATTACTATTTGGTGGGTAATTTAAAGGTTTGGTAACGATACGTTGTTTGATAAGGGGGGGGGGGCGCTTCTATTTTTTGGTAGGAGTGAATTTAAAAGAGTAGAAGATGAATTACAAACTTAGTACATATGATAAGATTTGTTTATCTTACCTTTTTTCTATAAGGTCGCTGACATTTTAGTTTTATAAAATTTAGAGGTTGAAAATATATTTTACTTTTATAAAATTGATGTGTATAAAAAATTGAAAATTAATTTTGTCTTATTTTATAAAATTTAAAAGATCCTTGAACTTAATAGAATAAAATAACTGAGTTAGTGGTTGGATGAAAATTTATAAAAATTATTTGACAAAACTATTAATTTTATTACAAGAACTGCATGTATATTTTGTTTTCTATATATGTTATAAAACTAATTAAATAAAAGAAATTAAAAAGAGTATAAGTAAATTGCCAAAATTGTCCCTGAGTTTTATATTTGCAGTTTTATCCAAATATCCTTCAACATATCAGAAAAAGTAAAGTAAGTTAGTGATTTGGATGAAAATGACAAAAAATGCCAAAGGTGAAGGGCTATTTGGCCATGGTTGCAGAAATCGGCCTAGGCGGCCGATTAATCGGCGCCTAGGCGCTAGGCGGTCACTTACTGCCTAATTTTGAGCTAGGCGGTCAATTAATCGGTCATGGTAAAAAATCGGTCAAAATCGGTCCTAGGCGGTCAAAATCGGTCCTAGGCGGTCAAAAATCGGATTAATCGGACAATATTAGTCGGTCAAAATCGATAAAAATCGGTCCTAGGCGGTCCCAGGCGGTCAAAATTGGTCAAATCGGTCATACTATTTGAAACTTGAAGTATTTATGTGAATTTTGAAGTATTATTTTTATATTATTGGGTATATATATATAATTTTGAAAAAATACATATAAAAATCCCATTCCGATTAATCCCGATTAATCCTGATTAATCCCTAGGCTGTACCTTACCGCCCGACTAGCGCCTAGCGCCTTCTACAACATTGTATTTGGCACAAAAAAATTATTTTGGATAAAACTGGCAAACAGGTCTAAATCTCAGGGGCGATTATAGGGGTGCAAACGAGCCGAGCCCGAGCTCGACCAGGCTCGAGCTCGTTTAACACATGAAAGATCGAGCTCGGCTCGATTCGAGCTTTATTTCTAAAGCTCGAACTCGGCTCGAAGGTAATTTATCAAGCTCGAGCTCGGCTCGGGCTTAACTCGTTTAGTATTTATTAATTAATTTATATTAATTATAATTATTATTATACATATAATTTAGTTATTTTTTATATTTATATAAATGGTAATTATTATTATATAAATATATGTTTAATATATTAATAAAAAATATATAAACAAAAAGATTAGGCTCGCGAGCCGGCTCGAGCTCGATAAGCGAAGCTCGGGCTCGGGCTTGTTTACTAAACGAGTTTATTTTTAGGCTCGAACTCGAGCTCGAGCTCGTTTAAGCTCGGCTCGTTCGAGCTTTTTTTCGAGCCGCGTTTGCACCCTAATTGTGGCAATTTACTCTTTGTTTTTTTTTTTGAGAACAGTGTTTATTTTTGTTTTTCTTTATTTGTGCTTTACTTCAGTTTTTTTAAGTTTTAGTCGCACACTTGTACTTTAAATAAATTGTGATTGTTGATATCGAATGTTGGAATTGTAGGTAACAAACTAACAGACCAATAGCGACCGAACAACTTTTATATCGATGCTATCAAAACGATTACTTATATTTGTTTTTATAGTTTCCGATGTAAAATATGTGTTTACATCATTTTGGGCTTATTATGACTTTATTTTTAAAGTTTTCTCTTTCGGTTTCAACATCGAGTGTCGATATCGTATCGATACCGCAATAAGCCATTTCAATATCGACCGGATTCCTGCAATTAATGTTAATTTTACTGTTGCGTCTACGTTTCCATTCGTAATTTGTTGAAATTAGGTCGTCCCATCGCGAAACGCAGGGGTAACCTACTGGTTAAAAGCTATTTTTTTGAACGGCAAAGAATAACGTGCCAACCACCGTGACACCAGGTGTTGTGGCCAAGATTGACTACTCGGCCGCCACCAACCCCTTGGCTTTCCCAGATGCGCGGAAACCCAACCTCCACCCTCTCGAAGGCACGACAGTGGAATAATCGGTAAAACCTCGTCTCCCATCCAAGACGAATCGGCGCCACCCGTATTCGCACTTCACCTGAATGCCACAGAAAATAATAGGGAGAATGGGAGTCGAACCTGGATCACAACTAACACTAACTCTTTCCCTACCTACTGCACCACTACTTCAATCGCAGTTAAAAGTTATTTAAAACAATTTGATTCCAAATTCATGTCTCAAGAAAAAGAACAATGAATAAACTGGCACAGAATCATAGATTTTCTAAAAAACATTGAGTTTTTTCAGGTCATACGGTATGGGTCCTCGATGCGTCAAGGAGCGGTGCCGCCACAGAACACCACCCCCTAGCCTCGTTACTCTTGTCACCATCTTCCCCAGGACGTTCTTGCCGTGCCTCCTCTCCTCACACACACATATATACATACAACACACATATATATACGTGACCCATCCTCCACATCCTAGGTCCACCCCCTTTAGATTCATCATCACACCCGCTTACGTAAACAACCTAGATGACGAAGCATCCTTTAAGCACTACCCTCCTCCACACTACATTTTCTCGTTATCTTTCCAGCCCCCCGTATTCAGATAATCCACAAAATATCTTCAGCCGATTTTTAGTTCCTACGTGTAGGTTTCTCTCAAGACCATGTGTAAACATCATACATGCATGACAGAACATCGTACCATGTGTCAATTCCAACAGAAACACTCTTATCCACATACTTATCATACCCTATAAATCACTCCGTTGTTAACAACCAACAATCAATCCAACTTTGATACTATTTCACATAGTAAACCACCCACTTTTCTAGTTTTCGTGTAGTAAATCACTCAGTTTTCTAGTTTTCGGTTAACTTTTACGTAGCAAACATTCCAGTATTTTATATTTTAGCGTTGTAAACCTTTCAGTTTTCTAATTGGCGGTAAATCACTCGTTCAGTTATTTTAGCATAGTAAACCTTTCAGTTATTTAATTTGTTTTTACGAAAGCAAACTTCAGTTTTCTAGTAGTGATGGCAACTTCCACAACACAAGAGTCGCCGGTGGTGGCGGTTCCATGGCAAGTTCTCGAACTCGTTGCCACCAATCTCGACCCGAAAACCCTAGCAACTGCCGCTTGCGTGTCGAAATCATGGTACGCCACCATGACCTCCAGCCACCTTTGGAAACACCTTTGCACCACCCACTTCCCTTCGCTCTTCCACCTCCGTTACACCGCAGTGCCGTCGCTCCCCTACCACCGCCTCTACAACCTCGGTTTCACCTCCGCCAAACGCCGCCACCGACCACCGTCATACCCAAAAATTTCACTTCAAAACCTCCTCTTTATTATAACCCTAACCAACCCAAAGTCTCCACCGGTCACCATAATCCGCACAGGCTCCGCCCTCACACTTGACCACAAACCCTTGTTTCGGTTCGATTTCGACGTTCGCGACCGCAACAAATGGTTAAAATTCGAGGTGTCAGACGACACAAAGGTGACATGGAATGTTGTGTTAAGAGGGTTTGAAGGGGTGTTTACGATGATGGATTGTAAAGGGAAGGGGAGTTTTATTTCTGGTAGTGATGGGTGGTTTTCGGCCGAGTTACCCTCTTCGGGGTGTTGTTGCGCGGCGAATTGCGGTGGTTCGAGTGGGATGGTGGCGGAGATGAGGTTGGTGATTAGGGAGGAGGTTGGTGATGAAGGGCGGAGGACGGTGGTGGGGAGTGTGAATGTTGGGGTGTTGAGTATTGTGAATTGGAGATATGTTAGTGTCGAGGATGGGCTTAGATACTTGCAACATTTTCTTGAACCTTGTGACGTGTGATATGGTTAGGGGGGGAGGGGTGGTTCACTAGTGATGGATTTCATCACTCACACTGTCCAATTAAATCGTGACATGTCATCAACCAAATTTCTATCACTAGTGATAGAAATTTAGGGGGGGTGGTATCACTAGTGATCAAATTCTATCACTCACAAGTTTTTTTTTTTTCATTTTAAAATTAAATTTCAGTAAATTGTTTAATTTTTAAAATTTTAAATTTCATTTAAACACTAAAATTAAAAATTTCATTAAATTTAAAACATACTACTTCAAGTTAACATACTAGAAACATACAATAAAAAAAAAAAAAAAACCTACTCCTCGTCCGAATCGGGCAACTCCAAACCTAGAGAACCTACTAGTTCGATTAAATCGTATCTCAACCGAAAGTGAGTTTCTTCGTTACGCAATTGTAGATGGATATCTTGTGGAACTTGAACTTGTGTAGGAGGATCCGGCACCCAATCCGGGGATATTGCTCGTCCGTCTTCTTTGATCATCATATTGTGCAAAATGATACATGCATACACTATGCTATGTATTGATTTCTTGGTCGTCGAACGAACCGGTCGGTGTAGTATACCCCATCTACCCTTTAAAGCACCAAATGCCCTCTCAACATCTTTTCTTGCCGATTCTTGCAATTTTTTGAACACCTTTTCTTTATGCTCGACAGGAAATGAGGGAGCTTTCACAAAAACAGACCAAGACGGGTAGATACCATCCACAAGAAAAAAACCTCGTCTGTAATGTCGACCGTTAACATAGAAAGGAGAGGAAGGTGCGGTACCATCCGTTACGCTTTGGAACAACGGCGACGTGTGCAATACATTGATGTCGTTGTTTGAACCTGGAACACCGAAATACGAATGCCAAATCCATAAATCATTCGACGCCACCGCTTCTAGTATGATGGTTGGTCTTTTGATGTCTCCCCTGACATACGCCCCTCGCAACTCTCTTGGACAATTTCTCCACTCGATATGTGTACAATCGATGCTACCGAGCATCCCGGGAAAATGCCATCTAGCCTCGTGTGCGGCGTAAATACGTGAGATGTCGTGGCTCGTTGGTTTACGTAAAAACTCGTTAGCATACAACTTAATTACCGCATTGCAAAAAAATTGCAAACATTCACGTGAAGTTCTTTCAGACATAGCTAGGTATTCATCATATTGATCGGGTGGGTTACCTGTCGCTAGTTGGCGAATGGCGGACGTGCATTTTTGTATCGTCGTGAAACTTGGTTTGCCCCTCGCATCGTAACCTTCTTGAAACCATTCCTCGCTTGCTTCGATGTCTCCAACAATCTTTAAAAATAATTCTTTGGGTAAACGAAATCGATCTCTAAACGTTTCGGCATTGTATAGCGGGTTTTCCACAAAATAATCGTTCATCAAAACTTCGTTGGCACGTATACGATCACGGTCGACCATCTTCTTCTTTGGGCGGGACGACTCGGCATCAAGCTCGTTATACACCGAAACAAAATACTTTAGCGTCTCGTTGTCGGAAGACGACTCGGTATCGCTATCGCTAGACATCGGATACGTCGAATCAGTAGGGAATTCCATTTGAGAAAGATTTAAAATTTGTGTGAAATGGGTTTAAAAGATTGGTGTGTGTAAAAAAATTATATAAAGTTGAGATATAAATAGATGGTTGAAAGGTTTTTTTTTTTTATTTAAAAGATTATTACCGTTTTTAAACGGTCGAAAAAAACCAACGGTCGAAAAGTTCAAGAGTTCAACGCGTGACCCACTCAACGCGTTACAAGTTTGACGCGTTAATAATTGGCCGGCGGCGGTGTTGCGTGGTACTATAACGCGTTATCGGCCTCGATAACGCACCACCCCGTCCCACCTTATATAGATTGTTTATACTTTTGAGCCTTGTCAAAATAGTTAAGGATGTTATTTGTAAAATATTATTTTATTATTTTATGTTTATTTTTGTAAAAGATTAATGTTCATATGTGATGGAATGATGGTGTTTTTATGGGTTTAATGCGCGCCATAGTATGTTTTTATTGTTGTATCGATGCTATTAATTAATCCAAGCAACCTAAAAAATATTAATGTGAATATATTCGTGGTAACCTTAGGTATTTAAAATGCCACCCGTCGATAACACCATAGATGTATGTCGATAACCTTGCTGCCGATCCTCGATACATATATACATAGACACATGCGTGCGTGAGCGCAAAACATTAATATAAGAGCATTTTTTAAACCTTGACGACGCCATTGCCTTGATCCGCATTCCATTTTTTATGTATTAGATCCAACCGTTGATTAAAAGATCTAACGAACATGGTTTATAGCGGCGCCATGTCGCCACTATTGGTCTAAGTGGGAATAAACCCCAACAATGCCCCATTCCCTCCATTCTCACTCTCTATGACAACAACATCAACAATGCAAATTTGGACGATTTCCGACCAAGGTCTCCGGCCACACACATCGTCGGCTTCACATGATAAGTGTTCGTTCATATAATTTCCAGCTAGGGAAGGGAGCATTACCATGTATATATCCCACATATATCGCTACAAGAAATGTGTATCTTTAGCGACTACGCCTTTAGTGACGACATGTGATAGGTCATCGCTATTGCCTTGATCCGCATTCCACTTTTTATGAATTAGATCCAACCGTGGATTAAAAGATCTAACGGACATGGTTTATAGTGGCGCCATGTCGCCACTATTGGTCTAAGTTGGAATAAACCCCCAACAATTTCCCATTCCTTCCATTCTCACTCTCTCTGTCAGCAACATCAACAATGCAAATTTGGGCGATTTCCGACCTAGGTCTCCGGCCACGCACATCGTCGGCTTCACATGATAAGTATTCGTTCATATAATTTCTTTGCTCGTTTGTTTTACTTGTGTTATTATCTTTAACTAGTGGAATTCCCCCGCGCTACGCAGCGGGAATTCAGTTTGTATCGGCTCGAATTTGTACGATACCGTCACTCGTTATACCAAGCTAAAGAGAAAACCCAAAAAATAATGTCATGGGATGACCATAAGGGTATCGTCACATCTTTTACATAAATCGAAAACCATAAAACCAAACACTGGTTCCTATTTTGATAATACACATACATGTACCGATGTTGTTGGGTCATAATCGGTTCGCTTCATCACAATACCTATCTATACCAAAGAAATATTCTATTTGAATACAACACCGTTTTCAAAAAAAAATAAAAAAAAAACTTATACCAGAATGTCGAGAAAAAAAACATAGTTTGAATAGGACTTATTCAACTTTTTTTTGAAAAGCTTAAAAAATAGAAGTTGATAAAAAATACAATCGTTTATCAATATTAATAAAATAATATCAATAAATGTTCATAACTTAATACAATAAAAAAAAAATTTGTAGCTCGAATTCAATTGGTATCGGCTCGACTTGGTACGGTATAGTCACTTGTTATACCAAACCAAAGAGAAAAAAAATGAAGTCGTGGAATGACCAAAAGGATATCGTCGCATGTTTTACATAAATCGAAAATCATAAAGCCAAATGCTGGTACCGATTTCGATAATACACATACATGTACCGATGTTGGTTCATAATTGGTTCACTTCATCACAATAACTATACCAAGGAAATATTCTATTTGAATACAAAACCATTTTGAAGAAAAAAATAGGAAAAAAAAATTATATTAGAAAGTCATGAAAAAAAAAGTTTAAATACAACTACTTGTTCAACTTTTATGAAAAAACTTAAAAGAACAAAAGTTGATAAAAAATACAACTATTTATCAATACTAAAAAATAATATCAAGAATTAATTTAATTTAATATACTAAGGGGCTATTTGTTTACCTTATAATTAAGCTCTTAATGGTTCAGACCTCTTACTGGTTTAACACTTAATGGTTCAGACTGTTTGTTTCGCGAGCTGATGTCTGAATGGTTCAGACATTTGCCTCTGAATGATTAAGCATTATACTGAGTGTGAATGGTTAAGATCTCTAATCTGAATTGGTCAGACATTTGTCTCTGAACGGTTAAACATTATGCTGGTTCTTAATGGTTCAGACCTCTTACTGGTTCAGCACTTAATGATTTAGACATCTTATTGGTTCAGCACCTAACCATTGAGAAGTTGCAAAAACAACCCCTAAATATTCATCACCTATGATTTTAATAACAATTATTAAATGTTTATGAATTAATTAATATAATAATAATAAATTACAAAACACTATTCATGGTAAGTTTCTTTAATAAGTATAATTTGTGTCGATGCTAGAGAAATCCTACCACCACCATTTGAAAGTTTGTATATCGAATCGAAAACAGTGATTAGTGTGAGATTAAGTTTATAGATGGAAGATTATAGATTGATAAACACTTTCTTGTATAAATTTGTGCAGCATAACGTTACAAACCGACAATAATAAGCTATCCAAACTACACCGAAAGAGGATGCATAATGGAAACTGGGAGAGACCAACTGGTGGTCTCTCTACCTTCATTGGAAATTCCAAACTACGGTGGATTGTCACTTGCAAACACACAAAGTCAAATGAAAAACCCTTTTGTTTGATCATTTCAAATGAATTGGTCTAAACACATTCATTTTACCGTTCACTAACTATTACATAATCAACATAAAACATAAACTAATTTATTTGCATAACAGCGAACACAAAAACTGCACTAACAAATTCCCCCTTGTCCGTTGCTGTTGAATGCTGAATATGCAACTACAATTGATCTTCAGTCAAGTATCTGTTGATATCAGCTTCTCAGTGTTAACAGATCCCCCAGTGACCGAAAATCCAGGTATGATGCAGAGTCTTGACTTAAGTCTTCAAAGCAAAATAAAACCATTGAAGCTTCTTGTATCAGATTTCCCCCTCAAAGTACGCATATCCATGTTAAGTGTTGTGCAATGTCCTTGCAAGGCAACATTGACCGATCTTTCGCAAATCTTCCAATACTCCACCTGACATTTGATAAGTGTTTCATCTTCAACAATTTGCATGAAGTCTTGACTTTGTTGAAACAACTCTATTCCATTTCAAAGCATACTACATTGGTAAAGTTTTCTGGTGAACTATCTTCTGTAAACCATCTTTGTGAAATTGACCAAGTAATGGCACTTTGATCATCAGCATCAATACTCAGGAAGTCAGTTAGACCAAGTATATCATTTGCAAGCTCAACCAGCATGCTTAGTTGAACTACATCCTGATCTCATTGACTTGTAACATCATAACACGTTTACCCTTAAAATAACGCAGCGAAAAAACACGAGCCTTAAAAATTTCTTTCTTTACTAAATACATTGCTTACGTAAAGTCTCAATTACAAAATGTTTAACATTTACTAAAAGAATTAACAACATTCATGATAAAATAATACTACAAGTGTTACATAATCCAAGCTAGGTGTCCGTTCTTCCCGTACAATCCTTGCTATTTGACTCGATCTACACCCGCTTATCTTCGTTAGTAATAGAGAAAATCCGTGTAGTTCCTGTGGACATCATATACAACTTAACTATTAGTCATCGACAACATCATACAACATTATTATTATATAATTAAAAACCGTATAACATTCGACAATATAAACTTTAATCCATTTAATTATCCTCTTGAATTCTCTTGTTCCGAGTTCGACTTCAATTCTTCATGAACCCGATGTTCTCATGTGGCAACTGTCAAAATTTCATGTATCCGTACGATAATTAAACAGTAATTAGTGCTTTAATAACTGTGCTTGATTTAAATTAATGGCATGAATGCTTTCCGATTATTGTCATATACAAACATGTGCATCACATATTGCATGATGTCATATCATTATTGCATGCAACACTTTATGATTCAAATGATGCACGAAACAAAGTGAGCACAGTTATCAGACAAATCAGAAATACACGGGAGTTCAGTACTTAGACAGACATGGTATTGAGACACAGAATGAGCCAGAAACCAAGTGTTACACTAGTATAGTGTGTAGGAAAGTAAAGATCATAAAACTGCCTTCATAGTGATAGTTGAAGTGCCGGAAAGTACCTAAAACTCACCCAAACTGTAGAATTCTGTAGAATTCAACAAAAATCAGCATTTAGACAACTTAATATTATGCAGAATTATGGTTAAATGGTCCAGAATGCTTTCCTAAGTGTCGGGAATCAAAACTGTCACAAAAGGTTACATAAAGCTCACTAAACTGCATAGTTTAGCACCTTAACGAACCGGTAACCAACCGAACAACCGGACACTACCCGACACACCAAATTTTCACTAGAAGAATTGTTTTATTATTTCCAAGCTAGTTATGGTCCCCGAACATCATAATATCTCTTATAACATCATAACAACTTATAACACTAAACATACACTTAGATTCTAACTAGATATCCTAACTATCCATCACCACACAACCAACCCCCCCCCCCTAATCATGCATACGGTTTCAAGGGTGGCCCCCACCCTTGATTTTATTTGTTTGTTTAATAGATCATGCATAACACTTTTGAGACATGAAACCAATGGATTAAGAACATGTTGGAGGTTATATAACTTAACCACAAGACCATAACTCTCATTTTCTTCACAACACACCAACACTTCACTCTCTCCTCTCCTTCCACCATTCTTGGCCGAGAACAAGAGCACCCACCACCATCACTTTCATCTCATCTTCATCCATTCCCAAGTGATCATAAGGTGCTAGGAGCTTAACTAAGTAGCTAGGAGCCATTGTTGATTGAAGGACCTCTCTCACAAGCTTTTAACCACCAAGTTCATCACCATCTTCATCTTGAACCTCTTCCCTAGCCTTGTGCTAGTAGTAAGACTCATCTAATCTCATTTTACATCTTGTTATGTTGGTTAAAAGTGTATGTAAAAGACTAATCATGAAGAACATTAAAGATCAAGAACATAATCACTAACATAAAGCTCTAAATCACCATGAACTATGTTGTTTAAGTGTTTGTATGCTTCTTGATTGTTGATTGTTTGTGTTTATGATGTTAAACATCATATGAAACTTGCTAGACTGTGATTAAACACATGGTCTAGCAAGATGACAGGATGTTCTTGTGAAAAACCAAGATGAACATCCTTTATGTTCATCATGAACTTGAAAACCAAGATGATTTTGTGGAAGATGATTATGAATACATGTTAATAGTCTAATAAATGGATGATTTCAAAACCATTTTTCTCAAGAGACTAAGTTAAATTTCAAGATTTACATAAACATGAGTTTTAAAGAAACTAATCACATTTTTAGTTATTAATCAAGTGTAGAAACATGTTACTAGCAAGAATAATTCAAAAAGAAATATTTTTAAAAAATCATTTTACAAGTGGTAAAGATCTAAAATCTTCAAGAATAATGTTTTTAAACAAATAAACACACTTTAAAGGGTAACTAAGCTTACTTAACACCATACTAAGTTACTACAAATTTCTACAAAATTTCAAGTTCATGAAGTAGTGTAAATGGCATGATTTTGGCACTTGGTAAGTATTGTTTGATTTGTTGATGAATTGTGATGATTTTAAAAGAAAATGATATGCTTTGAAAGCATGGAAACCTCCATTTTTAAGGGGAAACTATGGCAAAATTTTTATAAAAAATTAAACACTTAGAAAAATATATTTAAACAAGTGTTTACAAATATATTTTAACCATGATCTTTCATATAAAATTTGCCACAATTTTAGTTAAAAAAATTAAAAATATTGGAGGTTGGTTTTTTATAATTAAAAGTGACTAAATATGTATTTAGGAAAATATATTTAGATGTCACAAATTGTGTGATTATTTTTATATTATGTGTATTAGTTATATTATTTTAGGACTTGAAATAATATAACTCACCAAAATACCAAAAATTACAATACAAAATATTACCAAAATTCCAAGATAATAAATATATAATTTATACCCAAAAGTTGGAACAAACCGAACAAGTAATATAAACCACAAAAATATTCCGGAATTAAATTCATATGTATATTTTGGTAAACGGTATTTTGGAAACCAAGAAAACGAAAATATGATTTCTACAAGTGTTACAAAAAAAATAATATATAATAATTTTTGACAAGAAGAAAATATAATATTTTTGAGTAAAGAAAAATATATATGTTTTCTTGAATTACTAGAAAATATATTATTTTTGAAGAAAATATATATTTTTTTAAACAAATTTAGAATATATTATTTTTGGGGTGAAAAATGGATTTTTAAATATTTTCTAAGTTAATCTTGAAAATATGTTATTTTTGAGATTTATATGAAAATATATATATTTTTGTCAAGTAAGAAATATAAATAATTTCTATACAAATTTTCTTAAAAATATTTATATATTTTAAGAATATATATTGGTGAATTTATTGATTGAAAATATTATTCCGGAAAGTATAAATACAAAAATTAAGTATCATCATCATCATCATACTCAGTATATCCCACCAATAGCAAAGCTAAGGTAGGGTCTGAGGAGGGTGAGATGTAGACAGCCTTACCTCTACCCCATAGGAATAGAGAGGCTGCTTCCAATGAGACCCCCGGCTCGATTGTAGTTTTGCATCAAGCCTTGGACATAAGGCACATAACACTCGGCAATTGAGACAAACACCGATTAGTGCATGTACCCCCTTGTCTTTTGGCTATCAACGCCACCACATGATGCATGATTAACCATCCCCCTCTTTTAACGTATTCTCGTACTTATAAATTCACACCGGAATACGCCACCAATACTTGGCAAAAATACACAAGACTAAGAATATGAGTATAAGTATACCCATCCTTGGGGGAAAATATATATGTATACTTATATAACGAATCAAGTTAAAATATATTATTTTAGCAAATATTCCAAAATTAATAAGTATAATTTAAGTTAAAATATTATTATTTTAACAAATAATTATATACTTAGGAATAATATCTATGACACAAAGAAGTGTAACTCAAAGATACTAAGTAAAACTAAAGTCAAGGCACGACCCATCCGTCTAATAAACCGTAGCACGTGTGTAGATAGTCGTGCAACCGAGAAGACGCTTTGAGTTATACTGAGCTTCGAGATGCAAGATTGTGAGCTCATGTCCCCCTTTTCTTTTAACTGTTTTTTAGTTTTATAACTTCGGGGTGAAGTACATGTTACAAATGATTACGATTACAAATGGTATGCTAAGGAATGAACTGTTAGATCATGTGAATAGGTAGGCGTTAACTTGAGACCATTAATCCTTTTATAAGGACCGAGGGGCATGAGTGATAGATCTATTTGTGTGTTGCGAGCCCCACCCATGGGTCCGCGAGTTGGCCGCATGTGGTGAGTATGTCGTCCCAGCCGGGAGGCCCGGTACGAAATACACAAAGGATTGAGCATTCCTACGCCGTTACACACACATTAATGACCTTGCAAATCATTAATTTATCTGTTCATATTCTCTTTCATACCGGTTTACAAATACATACTTACAAATGTTTACAAGGTTATTCGTGCACGCATACAAAACACATGAACTCGCTCAACTTTTGTTGATGTTTTCAAAGTACATGTATTTCAGGGAATTGAAATGGATCTGGCGGGTGTTGAAGGTTTTCAAGTATTGTCTGCAACAAATGATGTCATCCCATCTTTTGTAGGGATTAGAATGGATGTCTCATCTTAGATAAGACATACACTTCAAAGCCTTGTTTTATCGTTGTATCGTGTCAAGTCCTTATGGAACTTAAAACAATTTGGATGGTTTGTATTATGAAATTGAAGTCTTGGATTTCTGTTAAACAATGATGGTTGTATTATTTTGAAACTACTAAATGGATGAACATCATGGTTTCTATCACATAGTTGTTTGTTATGGTTGAATGCAATGATATTAAGCAAGTCACACGTAATCATGCTTCCGCAAAAGTCAGGGTGTGACAGTTTGCTATCAGAGCTTCGATTGTAGCGAACTAGGATTCCTTCTCGAGTCTAGACTACAATCATTAGGGCTCTCTCACGAAAATATTTTTACAACATATTTTTCTTTGCATACACAAAACGCCAAGATCCATGGAACAAATGTTTTTACAAAGGAAAAACAAGAAACACAATTGCAAGGTCACAGTGGTGGTTTGGTCTGCATGGGGTAGACTAGGAAAGATAGAAAGATCTCATGTGGAATAATGTAAATACCTGATTAAGTGATAATTGTCTTGCTTGCATGCTGAGTGTTAGTGGTTAATATATGTGCACGTGTTATGATTGTTATGGTACAGGCACCATGTTATCTTCTGAGAGTGGGTTATCTAACGCCCACGACCCGATGGCCGTCGTTTCGGACGACGAGGTCATGCCAGAGCCAGAGATATTTACATCGGACACTGAGAGTGATCCCGAGATGCTTTCCGAGGATGAGGACGACTTCCAGCCATTCGCACTACCAGATTTTGGAGATGATTTACCTATAGCTGATGACGTTCCTGTTGAGGATCCTTTTGATATTCCTGCTCCTGTTCACGATCATCTCATCATTGGTCACCCCGATGGTGAGCACATTGTGGCTCCGATCCTCGACGTCATTCCTCTCGTGGTCATTCCTCCCGAGGATTGGCCCTTCGATGACTTGTTTGATGATGATGTCGATTTATTTGTGGACGGTCCCCCAGCTGACACCCAGGGCGATGGGGAGATTGATGATGCTGTTGTTGTAGTACCTCCTCCTGCTATTCCAGTTTTGTAGGTTTCGGTCTACTTTTACGTAGCAAACAGTATTTTATATTTTAGCATAGTAAACCTTTCAGTTATTTAATTTGTTTTTACGAAAGCAAACTTCAGTTTTCTAGTAGTGATGGCAACTTCCACAACACAAGAGTCGCCGGTGGTGGCGGTTCCATGGCAAGTTCTCGAACTCGTTGCCACCAATCTCGACCCGAAAACCCTAGCAACTGCCGCTTGCGTGTCGAAATCATGGTAGGCCACCATGACCTCCAGCCACCTTTGGAAACACCTTTGCACCACCCACTTCCCTTCGCTCTTCCACCTCCGTTACACCGCAGTGCCGTCGCTCCCCTACCACCGCCTCTACAACCTCGGTTTCACCTCCGCCAAACGCCGCCACCGACCACCGTCATACCCTAAAATTTCACTTCAAAACCTCCTCTTTATTATAACCCTAACCAACCCAAAGTCTCCACCGGTCACCATAATCCGCACAGGCTCCGCCCTCACACTTGACCACAAACCCTTGTTTGGGTTCGATTTCGACGTTCACGACCGCAACAAATGGTTAAAATTCGAGGTGTCAGACGACACAAAGGTGACATGGAATGTTGTGTTAAGAGGGTTTGAAGGGGTGTTTACGATGATGGATTGTAAAGGGAAGGGGAGTTTTATTTCTGGTAGTGATGGGTGGTTTTCGGCCGAGTTACCCTCTTCGGGGTGTTGTTGCGCGACGAATTGCGGTGGTTCGAGTGGGATGGTGGCGGAGATGAGGTTGGTGATTAGGGAGGAGGTTGGTGATGAAGGGCGGAGGACGGTGGTGGGGAGTGTGAATGTTGGGGTGTTGAGTATTGTGAATTGGAGATATGTTAGTGTCGAGGATGGGCTTAGATACTTGCAACATTTTCTTGAACCTTGTGACGTGTGATATGGTTGTTATATAGATTGTTTATACTTTTGAGCCTTGTCAAAATAGTTAAGGATGTTATTTGTAAAATATTATTTTATTATTTTATGTTTATTTTTGTAAAAGATTAATGTTCATATTATGTGATGGAATGATGGTGTTTTCGTGGGTTTAATGCGCGCCATAGTATGTTTTTATTGTTGTATCGATGCTATTAATTAATCCAAGCAACCCAAAAAATATTAATGTGAATATATTCGTGGTAACCTTAGGTATTTAAAATGCCACCCGTCGATAACACCATAGATGTATGTCGATAACCTTGCTGCCGATCCTCGATACATATATACATAGACACATGCGTGCGTGAGCGCAAAACATTAATATAAGAGCATTTTTTAAACCTTCTAGTGAATCCTAGCTAGTGAAGTGACGACGTGTGATATCTCACCGCCATTGCCTTGATCCGCATTCCATTTTTTATGGATTAGATCCAACCGTTGATTAAAAGATCTAACGAACATGGTTTATAGCGGCGCCAGGTCGCCACTATTGGTCTAAGTGGGAATAAACCCCAACAATGCCCCATTCCCCCCATTTTCACTCTCTATGTCAACAACATCAAAAATGCAAATTTGGACGATTTCCGACCAAGGTCTCCGGCCACACACATCGTCGGCTTCACATGATAAGTGTTCGTTCATATAATTTCCAGCTAGGGAAGGGAGCATTACCATGTATATATCCCATATATATCGCTACAAGAAATGTGTATCTTTAGCGACTACGCCTTTAGTGACGACATGTGATATGTCATCGCTATTGCCTTGATCCGCATTCCACTTTTTATGAATTAGATCCAACCGTGGATTAAAAGATCTAACGGACATGGTTTATAGTGGCGCCATGTCGCCACTATTGGTCTAAGTTGGAATAAACCCCCAACAATTTCCCATTCCTTCCATTCTCACTCTCTCTGTCAGCAACATCAACAATGCAAATTTGGGCGATTTCCGACCTAGGTCTCCGGCCACGCACATCGTCGGCTTCACATGATAAGTATTCATTCATATAATTTCTTTGCCCGTTTGTTTTACTTGTGTTATTATCTTTAACTAGTGGAATTCCCCCGCGCTACGCGGCGGGAATTCAGTTTGTATCGGCTCGAATTTGTACGATACCGTCACTCGTTATACCAATCTAAAGAGAAAACCCAAAAAATAATGTCATGGGATGACCATAAGGGTATCGTCACATCTTTTACATAAATCGAAAACCATAAAACCAAACACTGGTTCTATTTTGATAATACACATACATGTACCGATGTTGTTGGGTCATAATCGGTTCGCTTCATCACAATACCTATCTATACCAAAGAAATATTCTATTTGAATACAACACCGTTTTCAAAAAAAATAAAAAAAATAAAAACTTATACCAGAATGTCGAGAAAAAAAAAACTAGTTTGAATAGGACTTATTCAACTTTTTTTTGAAAACCTTAAAAAATAGAAGTTGATAAAAATACAATCGTTTATCAATATTAATAAAATAATATCAATAAATGTTCATAACTTAATACAATAACAAAAAAAATTGTAGCTCGAATTCAATTGGTATCGGCTTGACTTGGTACGGTATAGTCACTTGTTATACCAAACGAAAGAGAAAAAAAAATGAAGTCGTGGAATGACCAAAAGGATATCGTCGCATGTTTTACATAAATCGAAAATCATAAAGCCAAATGCTGGTACCGATTTCGATAATACACATACATGTACCGATGTTGGTTCATAATTGGTTCACTTCATCACAATAACTATACCAAGGAAATATTCTATTTGAATACAAAACCGTTTTGAAAAAAAAAATAGGAAAAAAAAAATATATTAGAAAGTCATGAAAAAAAAAGTTTAAATACAACTACTTGTTCAACTTTTATGAAAAAACTTAAAAGAACAAAAGTTGATAAAAAATACAACTATTTATCAATACTAAAAAATAATATCAAGAATTAATTTAATTTAATATACTAAGGGGCTATTTGTTTACCTTATAATTAAGCTCTTAATGGTTCAGACCTCTTACTGGTTTAACACTTAATGGTTCAGATTGTTTGTTTCGCGAGCTGATGTCTGAATGATTAAGATCTCTAATCTGAATTGGTCAGACATTTGTCTCTGAACGGTTAAACATTATGCTGGTTCTTAATGGTTCAGACCTCTTACTGGTTCATCACTTAATGATTTAGACATCTTATTGGTTCAGCACCTAACCATTCAGAAGTTGCAAAAATAACCCCTAAATATTCATCACCTATGATTTTAATAACAATTATTAAATGTTTATGAATTAATTAATATAATAATAATTAATTACAAAACACTATTCATGGTAAGTTTTCTTTAATAAGTATAATTTGTGTCGATGCTAGAGAAATCCTACCACCACCATTTGAAAGTTTGTATATCGAATCGAAAACAATGATTAGTGTGAGATTAAGTTTATAGATGGAAGATTATAGATTGATAAACACTTTCTTGTATAAATTTGTGCAGCATAACGTTACAAACCGATAATAATAAGCTATCCAAACTACACCGAAAGAGGATGCATCATGGAAACTGGGAGAGACCAACTGGTGGTCTCTCTACCTTCATTGGAAATTCCAAACTACGGTGGATTGTCACTTGCAAACACACAAAGTCAAATGAAAAACCCTTTTGTTTGATCATTTCAAATGAATTGGTCTAAACACATTCATTTTACCGTTCACTAACTATAACATAATCAACATAAAACATAAACTAATTTATTTGCATAACAGCGAACACAAAAACTGCACTAACAAATTCCCCCTTGTCCGTTGCTGTTGAATGCTGAATATGCAACTACAATTGATCTTCAGTCAAGTATCTGTTGATATCAGCTTCTCAATGTTAACAGATCCCCCAGTGACCGAAAATCCAGGTATGATGCAGAGTCTTGACTTAAGTCTTCAAAGCAAAATAAAACCATTGAAGCTTCTTGTATCAGATTTCCCCCTCAAAGTACGCATATCCATGTTAAGTGTTGTGCAATGTCCTTGCAAGGCAACATTGACCGATCTTTCGCAAATCTTCCAATACTCCACCTGACATTTGATAAGTGTTTCATCTTCAACAATTTGCATGAAGTCTTGACTTTGTTGAAACAACTCTATTCCATTTCAAAGCATACTACATTGGTAAAGTTTTCTGGTGAACTATCTTCTGTAAACCATCTTTGTGAAATTGACCAAGTAATGGCACTTTGATCATCAGCATCAATACTCAGGAAGTCAGTTAGACCAAGTATATCATTTGCAAGCTCAACCAGCATGCTTAGTTGAACTACATCCTGATCTCATTGACTTGTAACATCATAACACGTTTACCCTTAAAATAACGCAGCGAAAAAACACGAGCCTTAAAAATTTCTTTCTTTACTAAATACATTGCTTACATAAAGTCTCAATTACAAAATGTTTAACATTTACTAAAAGAATTAACAACATTAATGATAAAATAATACTACAAGTGTTACATAATCCAAGCTAGGTGTCCGTTCTTCCCGTACAATCCTTGCTATTTGACTCGATCTACACCCGCTTATCTTCGTTAGTAATAGAGAAAATCCGTGTAGTTCCTGTGGACATCTTATACAACTTAACCATTAGTCATCGACAACATCATACAACATTATTATTATATAATTAAAAACCGTATAACATTCGACAATATAAACTTTAATCCATTTAATTATCCTCTTGAATTCTCTTGTTCCGAGTTCGACTTCAATTCTTCATGAACCCGATGTTCTCATGTGGCAACTGTCAAAATTTCATGTATCCGTACGATAATTAAACAGTAATTAGTGCTTTAATAACTGTGCTTGATTTAAATTAATGGCATGAATGCTTTCCGATTATTGTCATATACAAACATGTGCATCACATATTGCATGATGTCATATCATTATTGCATGCAACACTTTATGATTCAAATGATGCACGAAACAAAGTGAGCACAGTTATCAGACAAATCAGAAATACACGGGAGTTCAGTACTTAGACAGACATGGTATTGAGACACAGAATGAGCCAGAAACCAAGTGTTACACTAGTATAGTGTGTAGGAAAGTAAAGATCATAAAACTGCCTTCATAGTGATAGTTGAAGTGCCGGAAAGTACCTAAAACTCACCCAAACTGTAGAATTCAACAAAAATTAGCATTTAGACAACTTAATATTATGCAGAATTATGGTTAAATGGTCCAGAATGCTTTCCTAAGTGTCGGGAATCAAAACTGTCATAAAAGGTAACATAAAGCACACTAAACTGCATAGTTTAGCACCTTAACGAACCGGTAACCAACCGAACAACCGGACACTACCCGACACACCAAATTTTCACTAGAAGAATTGTTTTATTATTTCCAAGCTAGTTATGGTCCCCGAACATCATAATATCTCTTATAACATCATAACAACTTATAACACTAAACATACACTTAGATTCTAACTAGATATCCTAACTATCCATCACCACACAACCAACCCCCCCCCCCCCAATCATGCATACGGTTTCAAGGGTGGCCCCCACCCTTGATTTTATTTGTTTGTTTAATAGATCATGCATAACACTTTTGAGACATGAAACCAATGGATTAAGAACATGTTGGAGGTTATATAACTTAACCACAAGACCATAACTCTCATTTTCTTCACAACACACCAACACTTCACTCTCTCCTCTCCTTCCACCATTCTTGGCCGAGAACAAGAGCACCCACCACCATCACTTTCATCTCATCTTCATCCATTCCCAAGTGATCATAAGGTGCTAGGAGCTTAACTAAGGAGCTAGGAGCCATTGTTGATTGAAGGACCTCTCTCACAAGCTTTTGACCACCAAGTTCATCACCATCTTCATCTTGAACCTCTTCCCTAGCCTTGTGCTAGTAGTAAGACTCATCTAATCTCATTTTACATCTTGTTATGTTGGTTAAAAGTGTATGTAAAAGACTAATCATGAAGAACATTAAAGATCAAGAACATAATCACTAACATAAAGCTCTAAATCACCATGAACTATGTTGTTTAAGTGTTTGTATGCTTCTTGATTGTTGATTGTTTGTGTTTATGATGTTAAACATCATATGAAACTTGCTAGACTGTGATTAAACACATGGTCTAGCAAGATGAGAGGATGATCTTGTGAAAAACCAAGATGAACATCCTTTATGTTCATCATGAACTTGAAAACCAAGATGATTTTGTGGAAGATGATTATGAATACATGTTAATAGTCTAATAAATGGATGATTTCAAAACCATTTTTCTCAAGAGACTAAGTTAAATTTCAAGATTTACATAAACATGAGTTTTAAAGAAACTAATCACATTTTTAGTGATTAATCAAGTGTAGAAACATGTTACTAGCAAGAATAATTCAAAAAGAAATATTTTTAAAAAATCATTTTACAAGTGGTAAAGATCTAAAATCTTCAAGAATAATGTTTTTAAACAAATAAACACACTTTAAAGGGTAACTAAGCTTACTTAACACCATACTAAGTTACTACAAATTTCTACAAAATTTCAAGTTCATGAAGTAGTGTAAATGGCATGATTTTGGCACTTGGTAAGTATTGTTTGATTTGTTGATGAATTGTGATAATTTTAAAAGAAAATGATATGCTTTGAAAGCATGGAAACCTCCATTTTTAAGGGGAAACTATGGCAAAAATTTTTCTAAAAAATTAAACACTTAGAAAAATATATTTAAACAAGTGTTTACAAATATATTTAACCATGATCTTTCATATAAAATTTGCCACAATTTTAGTTAAAAAAATTAAAAATATTGGAGGTTGGTTTTTTATAATTAAAAGTGACTAAATATGTATTTTGGAAAATATATTTAGATGTCACAAATTGTGTGATTATTTTTATATTATGTGTATTAGTTATACTATTTTAGGACTTGCAATAATATAACTCACCAAAATACCAAAAATTACAATACAAAATATTACCAAAATTCCAAGATAATAAATATATAATTTATACCCAAAAGTTGGAACAAACCGAACAAGTAATATAAACCACAAAAATATTCCGGAATTAAATTCATATGTATATTTTGGTAAACGGTATTTTGGAAACCAAGAAAACGAAAATATGATTTCTACAAGTGTTACAAAAAAATAATATATAATAATTTTTGACAAGAAGAAAATATAATATTTTTGAGTAAAGAAAAATATATATGTTTTCTTGAATTACTAGAAAATATATTATTTTTGAAGAAAATATATATTTTTTTAAATAAATTTAGAATATATTATTTTTGGGGTGAAAAATGGATTTATAAATATTTTCTAAGTTAATCTTGAAAATATGTTATTTTTGAGATTTATATGAAAATATATATATTTTTGTCAAGTAAGAAATATAAATAATTTCTATACAAATTTTCTTAAAATATTTATATATTTTAAGAATATATATTGGTGAATTTATTGATTGAAAATATTATTCCGGAAAGTATAAATACAAAAATTAAGTATAAGAATACTTAATAAATACAATAAAAATACGTATTCTCGTACTTATAAATACACACCGGAATACGCCACCAATACTTGGCAAAAATACACAAGACTAAGAATATGAGTATAAGTATACCCATCCTTGGGGGAAAATATATATGTATACTTATATAACGAATCAAGTTAAAATATATTATTTTAGCAAATATTCCAAAATTAATAAGTATAATTTAAGTTAAAATATTATTATTTTAACAAATAATTATATACTTAGGAATAATATTTATGACACAAAGAAGTGTAACTCAAAGATACTAAGTAAAACTAAAGTCAAGGCACGACCCATCCGTCTAATAAACCGTAGCACGTGTGTAGATAGTCGTGCAACCGAGAAGACGCTTTGAGTTATACTGAGCTTCGAGATGCAAGATTGTGAGCTCATGTCCCCCTTTTCTTTTAACTGTTTTTAGTTTTATAACTTCGGGGTGAAGTACATGTTACAAATGATTACGATTACAAATGGTATGCTAAGGAATGAACTGTTAGATCATGTGAATGGGTAGGCGTTAACTTGAGACCATTAATCCTTTTATAAGGACCGAGGGGCATGAGTGATAGATCTATTTGTGTGTTGCGAGCCCCACCCATGGGTCCGCGAGTTGGCCGCATGTGGTGACTATGTCGTCCCAGCCGGGAGGCCCGGTACGAAATACACAAAGGATTGAGCATTCCTACGCCGTTACACACACATTAATGACCTTGCAAATCATTAATTTATCTGTTCATATTCTCTTTCATACAGGTTTACAAATACATACTTACAAATGTTTACAAGGTTATTCGTGCACGCATACAAAACACATGAACTCGCTCAACTTTTGTTGATGTTTTCAAAGTATATGTATTTCAGGGAATTGAAATGGATCTGGCGGGTGTTGAAGGTTTTCAAGTATTGTCTGCAATAAATGATGTCATCCCATCTTTTGTAGGGATTAGAATGGATATCTCATCTTAGATAAGACATACACTTCAAAGCCTTGTTTTATCGTTGTATCCTGTCAAGTCCTTATGGAACTTAAAACAATTTGGATGGTTTGTATTATGAAATTGAAGTCTTGGATTTCTGTTAAACAATGATGGTTGTATTATTTTGAAACTACTAAATGGATGAACATCATGGTTTCTATCACATAGTTGTTTGTTATGGTTGAATGCAATGATATTAAGCAAGTCACACGTAATCACGTTTCCGCAAAAGTCAGGGTGTGACAGTTTGCTATCAGAGCTTCGATTGTAGCGAACTAGGATTCCTTCTCGAGTCTAGACTACAATCATTAGGGCTCTCTCACGAAAATATTTTTACAACATATTTTTCATTGCATACACAAAACGCCAAGATCCATGGAACAAACGTTTTTACAAAGGAAAAACAAGAAACACGATTGCAAGGTCACAGTTGTGGTTTGGTCTGCATGGGGTAGACTAGGAAAGATAGAAAGATCTCATGTGGAATAATGTAAATACCTGATTAAGTGATAATTGTCTTGCTTGCATGCTGAGTGTTAGTGGTTAATATATGTGCACGTGTTATGATTGTTATGGTACAGGCACCATGTCATCTTCTGAGAGTGGGTTATCTAACGCCCACGACCCGATGGCCGTCGTTTCTAACGCACAAAATTGGAAAAGAAATGAAACACCAAATTATCAGAAGAAAATGAATTTTGTTTACGGAACAAGTTCAGAAGAAGAGAAAGAACTCCAATTTAGACATCAGTCTAATGAAGAGTTCTATGTTCAGAAAAAGCAACAACAACAGGTCAAAGATGTCTCCACGAGAACATGTTTTAAGTGTGATCAAACTGGACATCTTGCACGCAAGTGTCCAAATCTAAAACCTGTTGGTGTTGAAACGAAAAAAAGTCTGATGTTGTGAATCAGAAGTCAACCAAGTTTAATTCAAACCAAACTTGGAAGCCGAAAATGTCAAAGGCTGACTCACAACAAACATGGAAACCAGTGACACCCAGATTTAGAACAACACAAAGTTGGAAAACAACTGTTGATGCAACAAAACCAAACCAGTTTTGGAAACCAAAAGTTGTTGTTCAAAATCAAAATGTTCAAAATGAATCACATTTTTATAAAAGAAGTGCTTCAAAAGGTCAAAGCTGGGTAGTTAAAACACAATCTAGTTCTGAACAGAAAACTGATTCAATAAAAAAGGATGAAGTAAAAGATGAAAAGTTGTTTGTTCAAAACAATGATAATTTTCCGAAGTTGAATGAATCATATTGTGTTGAAATGCCTAAGGTCAAACATACCTGGGCTAACTTGTTCAAGTGATTGAATTAAGTTGAATGTGCAGGTGCTTCCGAAGAAAACTGAATGTCATCAAGAGGAGTGTCAGAGCAGCCTGGCACGAGAAGAGAAGGCTGCTGGTCCCTGCGATTGTTAAACAGGGAGTTTGTGTTTCTGTAAATAAATAAACAATATTTCTAAAAACCCTAAAAATTGAAAAATTTAAAAACCAAAAATATGTTTTTATTTTGTAAAAAATTGAAAAATAAAAAATATGTTTGTTTTTAAATTTGTCAAAAATCAAAAATTACAAAAATATGATTACTTGAATATGCCGAAACCCTCATGGCGGAACAAACATGATTAATTTCACAAGATTGAAAAATGGTTTTCAAACTGTAAAATATCAATATTTTCTGCATAACAGAACATGAGATGCAGAACATGGATGGCGAGACAAAGCTGTCTACATCGGTCTGTCAAATTTTCTTTAAATGTTTTGAATTTTAGTGGGAGTAAAATTTCAGAAAATATAAAAACATTAGAAAATTTGTAAAAGACAAAAACATGATAAAACTCAAAAATGAGTTTCTGTGTGAAAAGAGGAAATTATAGTACATCAGTAGACAATGATAAAGATTTGGAAAGTTAAAATGTGATAAACGGTCTTACTGATGATATGCCAGTAGGTTTTTACCCGCTTAGTAGATTGTTTTCGAGATATAAACCTAAATATCTTATACTTACTTATCTCGTGGGGAACATCTATTGGATATATGGGTAACCCCCGAAATCTTGTTTGAGAGATTGCCTGATTATGAGATACTAGGTCGTTATACTGTTTGATATCTGGGGTATTATACCTGGTCTTCTGATATTGCGGAAGTAATTGCCTAGACCTCGTATAATACTTTACGCGCTTTAAAAGCTTACCTTCTGCACAAAAATTGAAAAATATCGAAAGATATGAATCAATTGCAGTTGAAGAAAAGATTCCCTAAAGGGAACACACTTAAAGACGAGCCTTCATCTGTTTGACTGAACGAAAGTTCACACCTGAGCTCTCAAGGTCTCGCACTAACCCAGATCACAGATATCAAATTGGTATACTCACCTGTAAGACTGAATCTAGGGAATTTTGATACGAGAGTATATTCTGAGGTGGGACACGCGAATAAGTTTAAGTCCTTAAAACACTAATCCGTATCTCGAATCAATTGAACTTTGTGTGAAAATTTAAGTGGATCAGTATACTGACAATCTAAGTGAATCGTTTAGAACTTAAAGTGTTTATAAAGCTCAACGGTACTAGTGATTTGTCATAAACTGATATGATCCTCTAACACGAACTCAAACAAAAATATTGTCTGTAAATATGTTTGTAAATATTTGTTTACTGCTTTTTGTTTCAGAAAATTACAAAAAGATTTTTATTTCACTTTATTTTCGACAACCGATATCTGAAAGCTGAGTTTCAAAATCTAAGTACGCTGATCGTGTTTCTGAAAAATAAACAAGTTCATTAAGTTGAAACTTGAAGTTTTTATATCAAAAATCAAAAACAATTTGTGAAGTCTCCAAGGTCATTAATTTGGACTTGGATGATAAATCGTGAAGGATTTGGATGCTTAAATTGTTAAAATCTGTTGTAAAGAGCCAGTTTTTGATCTTGGTCGCTAAAACTGCCAAATCTATAAAGTTTGTTGATAGGGGGAGAAAATTAAGTTAATCCTGGATATATTCATATTATTATATTCAGAGCCAGGTTCTTGATTTAAAAGTTTTAAGAGCCAGGCATGATTCCTGGACAACCAAAAATACTTTCACCGTTGAAATGTTTTAGCTTATGCTGAGAAAGCCAGGTTTTCAATCCAGGATGTTCAAAACGTTTTTACTTATAAATGTTTGAGGATTGTAGATGTTGTACCAGATTACGATCCCAATAGCCGAGTCTAAGGGGGAGTCTGAAGACGAGCTCAACGCAAGGGGGAGCGTGCATTCAAGGAGCCAGGTAACTATCCTGGAGGAGCTTGTATCCGGAAAGCCATGTGTCGATCCCAAAAGCACGGAAGCTTGATGAAAGGGGGAGCCTGAAGAAAAAGAGTTTACTGAAAGGGGGAGCTGAAGCTAAAGACAGATCCATGGGGATTCTGTTCGAGCAAGAGGGAGTCTGTGGTTGCTGATGATATCAAACCTTTAAGAAGACTCAGAGAGAGAGAAAGACAAGACGCTACGAGATTGACTGCGGCAATATCCAAGGGGAAGTCTGTTAGTGCATTTATGTCTATCGCCTCCGTCAATCCAGTTCGTAGCAGAATCAGAAGAAAACAGGACTTTATATTGTAATATGTAGGAAAAGGCAAGGTGGGATTTTTGTAATTAATAAGAAATCTCATTAAGTCCCTTGGCCTATAAATAGAACCCTTAGGGTTAGCTTTAGGAACTTTTGGCATTTGTACTTTTGGAGCTTGAAGGTTAGAGAGAGAAAGTGACGTCGTGATTCAGGTGCTTGTACGTTTTCAGAATTATCAATAGAATCACAGATTGTATTACATCGTGTGTGTTCGGTCACGTTCGTGAACGGATTCCGCACGTTACACGAGTCGGTTCGCAATCGTTTTGGAGTCGAAAACCCGATCCTACAGACTGCGCCATTTACTCCCTTTACATCTACACCGCTTGACGAGCAATTCCGATGGTTCCCACCATATACTATGCCTATTTCCAAACCCTATCATCCCTCGTATTTTGTTGGTCACACACGGGATGAGTTACTTTTGTTGCTTCAGTTGCAATTTGAGATTTTGAGCCGCAGAGTTCTTGAGCTCAAGCTGGCTCCTTCATGCCCTCCTTGTCCCTGTCAGTCTACTTTTGTCCCTACACACTCATCACAGTCAGCTTCGTTCATACCTCCACCTGCTGCTTTTGTTCCCCCACATTCATCGTCATCTTCTTTTGCACATCCATCTGCTGCTCCTGCTTCTTTTCCGTGTATTAATACCTGTTCCCTTACTGTTGAGCAGCAGATTAGCTTTTTGCTACGCCGTGTGTATGAGCTCGAGGAGGAGCTTGCACATGTCCGTAGTTTGCTTTTCTTCCCTCCTCCTCCCCCGCCATCAGTACAGTAGGTTTTTGGTCTTATGTAGATGCATTACTTTTGGTGAGAGCATTAGAATTGAGCAGAGATAGTAAAGACACGAAGACCATATTTTGATCATTACTTTTGTACATTGACAGAGTTATTTGATAAGGGTGGTGTGACCCTATGTCTCTTTTGGTACGATACGATGTAGAAACAATGTAACTTGTGGTTGGTCTTAAATGAAAGCTCAATAGTCATGTTCTCATTAAATACATTGTTGATTTACATGTTTGTGCTATGATTATGTTGTTGCATGATTGTTTGATATGATGATTGCGTATATGTATATGACATACGACCTCTAGACCACTATTTATTTATTTAACGAATAAGACCTGACCTATCCGATCTTCTTCTTAGAAGACGGATGCCGCCACGAAGGAATACCGATACCAACAACCCTCTACCGACGACAGAGGCGGAATTACAAGAGCGCATCTCACAGGCCATCGCACAGCACGAGGCCCCTCACTCCGAACACAGCGGAGGTACCTCAGGGAATAACCCACCCAACGGAAATGTTTAGTCACCTAAGACACATTACAATACGTTTGGACATTTCTGAGTGTGCTTTGCTAATGCTTTCTGTGAATGATGTTGCTTGTGCTGCAGGCTGCACCTATAAGCAGTTTTTGGACTGCAAGCCCCTGAATTTCAACAGCACTAGGGGTGCCGTAGCCTTTGTGCGCTGGGTTGAGAAGACGGATTCTGTTTTGAGAATGAGTAAATGTGCTCCAGAGCACCAACTCACGTACATTTCTGGACTGTTTCTAGACGGGGCTCTGTCATGGTGGAACCTTCAGGTTCAGACGTTGGGTGAGGCTGCTTCGTATGCTTTGACATGGAATGAGCTGAAAGATCTGATGCATAAAAAGTATTGTTCTCGGGCAGAAATCCAGAAGTTGGAACTGAATTCTGGAACTTGAAAATGGAAGGTCTAAAGGTGGCTGAGTATGTGCAGATGTTTCATGACTTATCAAGAGTGGTTCCTTACTTGGTGGAGCCAGAGTTTAAGAGGATCGAACGCTTCATCTGGGGATTGGCACCTCAGATTCTAAGCATGGTGACAACGTCCAAGCCTCCAACGATTACCGAGGCTATTAACTTAAGTGTGGCGCTCACGGAGGAAGCGATTAGATTGGGCAAGTTTTCGATTTCTGAAATGAAGAAGAAAGAAACTCACATGGAGTCATCTTGGGAAAACAAAAGGAAGTTTACCAAGTTCAAGAAGGGCACTCAAGCAAGCAACAATAACAACAATTCCAACAAGCGTAGGGATACTAGCCAGCCAACCAAGGTCAGGACTGGCGCTGCAAACACTGAACCCAAAGGAAAGGGGTATATGGGCACTCTGCCCAAGTGTGATATCTGTCAGCATCACCACACTAGACGGTGCAAATATGGGAAATGTGAGAACTGTGGCAAAGTAGGGCATGCCAGGGAGGCGTGCTGGTATGGTGCTGGACGTAGAAATGGAGGGCAAGGCGATATTGGAAACCGCGGTGGTAATGGGAATCAGACTGGGAATCGCAATCAGGGAGGAAATGACAATTATGGGGGAAATGGAAATCGTTGTGGTTATGGAAACCAAGCTGGTAATGGAAATTGAGGTGGAAACAATATTAACAACAATCAGGGCGGAAATGGAAACGACAATGGACACGGTCAAGGTTGTTTTGGTTGTGGTGAAATGGGGCATTTTAAGCGGGATTTCCCAAAGAATAATCAGGCACGTGGAAGAGTGCTTAACATTGGAGCTAGGGAAGCACGCCAGGATCCAAACGTGGTTACTGGTACGTTCCCTATTAATCAACATTATGCATCTGTGCTATTTGATACTGCTGTCGATTATAGCTTCGTATCCCTAGAATTTAAGAATATACTTGGTATAGTAGCAAATAAGTTAGACGTCCTGTACTCGATAGAACTAGCTAATGGAAAGCTAGTAGAAGCTAAGGAGGTAATTAAAGGTTGTGTTATAGAGGTTGGAGAGCGTGAGTTTTCGATAGATCTTCTGCTAGTTGATTTGGGAAGCTTCGACTTTGTAGTTGGGATGGATTGGTTGTCTAGCAACCGTGCCGAGATAGTGTGCCATGAGAAGATCATTCACATTCCGATGGCGAATGAAGAGATGATCGTGATTCATGGAGAGAAGCATGATACGCCTCTGTGGATTATTAGTTGCTTGAAAGCGCGAAAGTGTCTACGTAAGGGATGCGTTGCCTTCTTAGCTCTTGTTGTGGATAAGAAAGCCGCAGAGCCGAAGCTCGAAGATATCCCTATGGTAAGGGAATATGCTGAAGTCTTCCCCGAAGACTTGCCAGGACTATCTCCTCAATGACAAGTCGAATTCTGCATTGACTTGGTTCCAGGCGCCGCACCTGTAGCCAAGGCACCTTATTCACTTGCACCTTCATAGATGCAAGAGTTGTCCACGCAGCTTCAGGAGTTATTGGACAAGGGATACATAAGGCCGAGCTTCTCGCCTTGCGGAGCTCCAGTGTTGTTCGTCAAGAAGAAGGATGGTAGCTTTCGAATGTGTATCGACTACCTGGAGCTAAACAAACTAACCAACAAGAATCGGTACCCCTTACCGAGGATTGATGATTTATTCGATCAACTGCAAGGATCAAGCTACTATTCCAAGATAGATCTTCGATCGGGTTATCACAAGTTGCGGATTCAAGAGGAAAGTATACCGAAGACTACCTTTAGAACGCGTTATGGACATTACGAGTTTCTAGTGATGCCGTTTGGGTTGACCAATGCGCCGGCAGTGTTTATGGATTTGATGAACAGGGTTTGAAAGCCATATCTCGATAAATTTGTGATCGTATTTATTGATGATATTTTGATTTATTCGCGGATGAAGGAAGATTATGAACAACACCTCAGAGCCATTCTAGAGCTGCTAAAGAAGGAAAAGCTCTACGCTAAGTTTTCAAAGTGGGAGTTTTGGATACGCGAAGTACAGTTCCTCTGTCACGTGGTAAACGAGAATAGTATTCATGTGGATCCCACAAAGATCGAGGTAATCAGGATCTGGGAAACTCCGAAGACACCGACCGAGATCCGACAATTTTTGGGTTTAACAGGATATTATCACAGGTTCATTGAGCATTTCTCTAAGATAGCTCAACCATTGACCTCCATTACTCAAAAGGACAAGAAGTATGAATGGGGAGACAAGCAAGAAGAATCCTTTCAGCTGCTCAAGAATAAGTTATGCGATGCACCGATATTATCCCTACCCGAAGGCACCGACGACTTCGTGGTATATTGTGACGCTTCGCGTCAGGGATTGGGTTGTGTGCTAATGCAACGCCAAAAGGTTATTGCATACATTTCTTGCCAACTGAAGGTCCATGAGAAGAACTATACCACACATGATTTGGAGCTAGGCGCAGTGGTATTTGCATTGAAGATCTGGCGACACTATCTGTATGGTACTCGATGTACTATTTTCACAGATCACAAGAGCCTTCAACATATATTTGATCAGAAAGAACTTAAACGATTATGAATGCGAGATCAAGTACCATCCAGGAAAGGCGAATGTGGTAGCAGACGCCTTAAGTCGGAAAGAAAGGATTAAGCCCATAAGGGTTCGGGCTTTAGAAATGATTATTCAGACGAATCTCACTTTGCATATTCGTGCTGCACAACGAGAAGCTCTTAAGAAAGAAAACATTAAGGCTGAATATCTCTGAGGATTGGAGAAGAAGTTAGTACCTAACGAGGAAGGAACCTTGTATTTCATGGGACGTATTTGGGTTCCGCTTTTTGGTGGTATTAGAGAGGTCATTTTCGATGAAGCTCATAAATCGAGGTACTCGATCCATCCAGGATCAGACAAGATGTACCAAGATCTGAAGGATTATTATTGGTGGCCAAGACTTAAGAGTGATGTTACCATTTATGTTGGTAAGCACCTCACTTGTGCCAAGGTAAAGGCCGAGTATCAGAAGCCCTCAGGAGTCCTGCAACAGCCGGAAATACCCATGTGGAAGTGGGAGCAGATTTCTGTGGACTTCATAACCAAGTTACCCAGGACCCCAAGAGGACATGATACGTTATGGGTAATAGTAGATCGGTTGACCAAGTCTGTGCACTTCTTACCAATTCGAGAGAAGGATAACATCGGTAAGCTAGCTGAGCTTTACCTAAAGGAGATAGTAGCACGTCATGGAGTGCCTATCTCGATAATATCCGATAGAGATGGACGGTTTGTGTCAAGGATTTGGCAATCCTTTCAAGAAGCTTTTGGTTCTCAGTTGAATCTGAGTACGTCCTTTCACCCGCAGACAGACGGACAAAGCGAGCGAACTATTCAGACACTGGAAGATATGCTTCGCGCTTGTGTAATGGATTTGGGTGGCAGTTGGGATACTCATCTACCTCTAGTTGAGTTTTCCTATAACAACAGCTACCACACGAGTATTCAAGCCGCACCGTTCGAAGCTCTCTATGGACGTCAATGCCGCTCACCGTTATGTTGGGAAGATGCTGGTGATAGACAGATGGTTGGCCCCGAACTGGTCCAAGAAACGACTGACAAGATCATGCAGATCCGAGAGCGCATCAAGGAGGATCGTGATCGACAGAAGAGTTATGCGGATCAAAGGCGAAAACCTTTGGAATTCAAAGTAGGGGATATGGTTTTACTGAAAGTCTCACCTTGGAAAGGTGTAGCACATTTTGGGAAACGTGGCAAGTTAAACCCACGTTATATCGGGCCATTCAAAATATTGGAAAAGGTTGGTACCGTAGCGTACAAGTTGGATCTACCAGCGGGACTAAATGGTGTTCATGATACATTTCATGTATCTAACCTGAAGAAGAGTCCAACTCAAGAGACAGTTATCATCTCTGCGGATGAAGTGCACATAGATGACACTCTCCACTTCACAGAAGAACCCGTTGAGGTTACATATTAGAAAGTTAACAAGACTCGGAGGAGTAGTGTTAAGCTTGTCAAGGTTCGTTGGAACTCACGTCACGGCCCAGAGTTTACTTGGGAGCGTGAAGATCGTATGAAAGCAAAGTATCCGCATTTGTTCCCTAACTCCCCTGCAACCGATAGCGCAGCTTAAAATTTCGGGATGAAATTTTCTTAACGTGGGGAGAATGTGACAACTGTCAAAATTTCATGTATCCGTACAATAATTAAACAGTAATTAGTGCTTTAATGATTGTTCTTGATTTAAATTAGTGGCATGAAGGCTTTCTGATTATTGTCATATACAAACATGTGCATCACAAATTGCATGATGTAATATCATTATTGCATGCAACACTTTATGATGCACGAAACAAAGTGAGCACAATTATCAGACAAATCAGAAATACTGACGGGAGTTCAGTACTTAATAGACATGGTATTGAGACACAGAATGAGCCAGAAACCAAGTGTTACACTAGTATAGTGTGTAAGAAAGTAAGGATCATAAAACTGTCTTCCTAGTGATAGTTTAAGTGCCGGAAAGTGCCTAAAACTCACCCAAACTGCAGAATTCTGCAGAATTTAGCAAAAATCAGCATTTAGACAACTTAATATTATGCAGAATTATGATTAAATGGTCCAGAATGCTTTCCTAAGTGTCGGGAATCAAAACTGTCACAAAAGGTAACATAAATCACACTAAACTGCATAGTTTAGCACCTTAACGAACCGGTAACCAACCGAACAACCAGACACTACCCGAAACACCAAATTTTCACTAGAAGCATTATTTTATCATTTCCAAGCTAGTTATGGTCCCCGAACATCATAACATCTCTTATAACATCATAACAACTTATAACAATAAACATGCACTTAGATTCTAACTAGATATCCTGACTATCCATCACCACACAACCAACCCCCCCCCCCCCCCCCCATCATGCATATGGTTTCAAGGGTGGCCCCCACCCTTCATTTTATTTGTTTGTTTAATAGATCATGCATAACACTTTTGAGACATGAAAACCAATGGATTAAGAACATGTTGGAGGTTATATAACTTAACCACAAGACCATAACTCTCATTTTCTTCACAACACACCAACACTTCACTCTCTCCTCTCCTTCCTCCATTCTCGTCCGAGAACAAGAGCACCCACCACCATCACTTTCATCTCATCTTCATCCATTCCCAAGTGATCATAAGGTGCTAGGAGCTTAACTAAGGAGCTAGGAGCCATTGTTGATTGAAGGACCTCTCTCACAAGCTTTTAACCACCAAGTTCATCACCATCTTCATCTTGAACCTCTTCCCTAGCTTTGTGCTAGTAGTAAGACTCATCTAATCTCATTTTACATCTTGTTATTTTGGTTAAAAGTGTATGTAAAAGACTAATCATGAAGAACATTAAAGATCAAGAACATAATCACTAACATAAAGCTCTAAATCACCATGAACTATGTTGTTTAAGTGTTTGTATGCTTCTTGATTGTTGATTGTTTGTGTTTATGATGTTAAACATCATATGAAACTTGCTAGATTGTGATTAAGCACACGATCTAGCAAGATGAGAGGATGATCTAGTGAAAAACCAAGATGAACATCCTTTATGTTCATCATGAACTTGAAAACCAAGATGATTTTGTGGAAGATGATTATGAATACATGTTAATAGTCTAATAAATGGATGATTTCAAAACTAGTTTTCTCAAGAAACTAAGTTAAATTTCAAGATTTACATAAACATGAGTTTTAAAGAAACTAATCACATTTTTAGTGATTAATCAAGTGTAGAAACATGTTACTAACAAGAAGAATTCAAAAAAGAAATATTTTTAGAAAATCACTTTACAAGTTGTAAAGATCTAAAATCTTCAAGAATGACGTTTTTAAACAAATAACCACACTTTAAAGGGTAACTAAGCTTACTTAACACCATACTAAGTTACTACAAATTTCTACAAAATTTCAAGTTCATGAAGTAGTGTAAATGGCATGATTTTGACACTTGGTAAGTATTGTTTGATTTGTTGATGAATTGTGATGATTTTAAAAGAAAATGATATGCTTGGAAAGCATGGAAACCTCCATTTTTAAGGGGAAAATATGGCAAAATTTTTCTAAAAAATTAAACACTTAGAAAAATATATTTAAACAAGTGTTTACAAGTATATTTTAAACATGATCTTTCATATAAAATTTGCCATAATTTTAGTTAAAAAAATTACAAATATTGGAGGTTGGTTTTTGATAATTAAAAGTGACTAAATATGTATTTAGGAAAATATATCTTGATGTCACAAATTGTGTGATTATTTGTATATTATGTGTATTAGTTATACTATTTTAGGACTTGAAATAATATAACTCACCAAAATACCAAAAATTACAATACAAAATATTACCAAAATTCCAAGATAATAAATATATAATTTATACCCAAAAGTTAGAACAAACCGAACAAGGAATATAAACCACAAAAATATTCTGGAATTAAATTCATAAGTATATTTTGGTAAACGGTATTTTGGAAACCAAGAAAACGAAAATATGATTTCTACACGTGTTACAAAAAAAATAATATATAATAATTTTTGACAAGAAGAAAATATAATATTTTTGAGTAAAGAAAAATATATATGTTTTCTTGAATTACAAGAAAATATATTATTTTTGAAGAAAATATATGTTTTCTTAAACAAATTTAGAATATATTAATTTTGGGGTGAAAAATGGATTTATAAATATTTTCTAAGTTAATCTTGAAAATATGTTATTTTTCAGATTTATATGAAAATATAAATATTTTTGTCAAGGAAGAAATATAAATAATTTCTATACAAATTTTCTTAAAATATTTATATATTTTAAGGATATAAATTGGTGAATTTATTGGTTGAAAATATTATTCCGTAAAGTATAAATATAAAAATTAAGTATAAGAATACTTAATAAATACAATAAAAATACGTATTCTCGTACGTATAAATACACACCGGAATACGCCACCAGTACTTGGCAAAAATACACAAGACTAAGAATACAAGTATAAGTATAAGTATACCCATCCTTGGGGGAAAATATACATGTATACTTATATAATGAATCAAGTTAAAATATATTATTTTAGCAAATATTCCAAAATTAATAAGTATAATTTAAGTTAAAATATTATTATTTTAACAAATAATTATATACTTTGGAATAATATTTATGATACAAAGAAGTGTAACTCAAAGATACTAAATAAGACTAAAGTCAAGGCACGACCCTTCCGTCTAATAAACCGTAGCACGTGTGTAGGTAGTCGTGCAACCGACAAGACGCTTTGAGTTATATTGAGTTTTGAGACGCAAGACTGTGAGCTCATGTCCCCCTTTTCTTTTAACTGTTTTCAGTTTTATAACTTCGGGGTGAAATACATGTTACAAATGATTACGATTACAAATGGTATGCTAAGGAATGAACTGTCAGATCATGTGAATGGGTAGGCGTTAACTTGAGACCATTAATCCTTTTATAAGGACCGAGGGGCATGAGTGATAGATCTATTTGGGTGTTGCGAGCCCCACCCATGGGTCTGCGAGTTAGCCGCATGTGGTGACTATGTCGTCCCAGCCTGGTGGCCCGGTACGAAATAAGCAAAGGATTGAGCCTTCCTACACCGTTACACACACATTAATGACCTTGCAAATCATTAATTGATCTATTCATATTCGATTTCATACCGGTTTACAAATACATACTTACAAATGTTTACAAGGTTATTCGTCCACACATACAAAACACATGAACTCGCTCAACTTTTGTTGATGTTTTCGAACTACATGTATTTCAGGGAATTGAAATGGATCTGGTGGGTGTTGAAGGTTTTCAAGTATTGTCTGCAATAAATGATGTCATCCCATCGTTTGTAGGGTTTGGAATGGATGTCTCATCTTAGATAAGACATACACTTCAAAGCCTTGTTTTATCGTTGTATAGTGTCAAGTCCTTATGGAACTTATAACAATTTGGATGGTTTGTATTATGAAATTGAAGTCTTGGATTTCTGTTAAACAATGTTGGTTGTATTATTTTGAAACTACTAAATGGATGAACATCATGGTTTCTATCACATAGTTGTTTGTTATGGTTGAATGCAATGATATTAAGCAAGTCACACCTAATCACGCTTCCGTAAAAGTTAGGGTGTGACGTCTCATACCTCCATTACATTCCAATCCAATCTTAAGACACATCATTAGTATTCGTCAATACTCAAACGCATTGAAACCATTCCTATGTACATACATAGCGACTTACATTAATACATGTATACATTCCTACATTCATACATACTTACGAGTTCTTAATTACCACTTTTATTTTCATATACTTATTCTAACACGTCAGAATCACAACTTCCTTAATATAAGTCTTATACATATTGACATACATACTTACTCATTCCTAGACACATTTGCCTATAGATTTCCTTCACTAACACGTAAGTATATCCATACTTATACTATCCGGAGACTCATAACATTCATTTATAATCTAAACCAACTTAAACATTAGTTATGAAGCCTTGATAACCATTTAAAACAAGTCCCATAACCAAAACAAACAACATCAAACAAATTGCCAGCAGTAAGGGCTCTCGCGGACCGCGAGAGCCTTGGTTATTTCCTTCGCGGGCCGCGACCAAAGTCGCGTGACACGACAGTGAGAGGGGTTCAAGCTCGCATAGCGCGGCGACCCATTTTTGAGAGAATGGTTATTGTTTTGAGCTGCATCTGCCCAGCTATATCTTCTCAAATTAATATGCACAAAAACTTTCGTATCTTTAAATCCTATTTAACTGTTTAACCTCTCGTTTCTTCCCACATGATCGTAAATTGATTTTCTATCATAAGGACTCAAAATCTAACATCCGGACTAAGGAAATTTTCAACTTATATGCTTTCGGGTTAATATTCAAATACGAATTATTCGATCTGTTCATGATTTTATCAAACAACTCGCACGTTTATATTTAAAACTCACATAACGATATAACTATAACACTTTTACATTATCCGGAGTTTCGTACTTGGGGTTTACTCACCCGATACACTCATTATTTCATTCAATTCTACGAAATCAAACTTTGTTAATAAAATTTCCATTCGCGAAATTGTTTATCCATTAGTTATAACTCACAACCGAGTCTTTTGACTATTAATCCGCGTCTCCGTTTCTCGATTAGCGTACTTATATGCAATTCTACCCATTACCCGGTTACAATACCGCAGCCATTACTTAGACATCATTTCGTCATATCAATACGACCTTATTTTGACCCGTTCGGTCTACTTAGCTAAAATCACCGATTTCATACAACCAAAACCATATTTAACTTCAATCGTCATCATGCTTAATTAACTAGACGCTACCTTACTTAAACAAACTAAGAAGTGATTCCGGAAATCACTTACCTTATGCATCCGTGTTCGTATCCGCTTCCTTGCCTCATCTTGACCCATTAGCCTCCCGTGCTTGAGTCCATGCTAATGTGATTCCATCCTTCCATGCCATCATATCCATAACATCATTAGTATTTATGTTTATCCATATCGACATTTATTTCAAACTCTTAGTTACATTGACTTCCGTTAGTCAATCGTTCGCTAGCATGCATAAAATACCATTAGATTGTTTTACATTCACGAAATTTAATCACTCATCATACGTAACACATCATTAGCCTAACACATGCCACACAATTATTCCTAAACCTTACAGTAACATTTATAAGTCGAACCATACCATTCGCATGTTCGTTGACTTTTCAGAAAGTCAACGATCAAGCATACAAATTTCCAACTCAAGAACATATGTCCATATTGATGTAGTGGACCATACCAATGACATCCTATGCATTTCGTAATCACATTCTAGGACACATACAACCATATAATTACTTGTCTAAGTACACACACGCATATTCGTAATCCATTCCATTCATACTAGTATTTCTATAACTCCACATCTAACACTATAACACATAATAAACTAGCCTTACACTGTTCCAACAATAATCCTTTTTAGGAATTTCATATGCTTCACATATACTTCTAGTTCACAACTAGTGGATCAAACAACCACATGGTGTACATCACATCATTTAAACACATAGTTTAAGCCACTAGTGCACACTTCTACCCCGGCATGAAATCAACGAAATCTCCATATGGAATCAATCTAACACGTCTTCCTCATGTAAGTTTACTAACAATCATATAACTTCCACCATCTATCAATATTCATCTATTGTTATCATGTAATTTTACATACTAACTTATACTAGGCATTTCCTCAAACACTTGGCGTGCGTACCACAAATAAGGCATAATGTATAACTCTTTTCATGCTCATCTTCCTAATTCTTGTTTTCACTTGTCATTAACAACTAAATAAAATCACATTACTTCATACCATACTAAATCTAACTAACAAGAATCAATCACATATAACATAATACATCAAAACTTGCATAAAGATTTGACATGGGTAGTATACCCATGTCGCCACCCTACCCATAACAAGTGGGTTTTCCCCAAAGCATCATCATAGTCAAAATTAAGCATACTTTAGCATCCACACATTCATCATAACTAACATTCATGTTTAAATTTTACACTATATTCACGGATTACACAAAACCCACTTAATCAAACATCACTATAACACCAAATTCGACTTACTTGATGTTAGAAACACTTAAGTGATCGACATTCCTGGTTCATGCATTCATTTAGCCCTTAAATCCCCTTTCAATTTGATGGATTTGTGTTGGTAGGGGTTTTTGTTCTTCCCTGCCCTTTCTCTCGATCGCACCCTTCAACAACACTGACTATTTTTTTGTTAAGTGTTTTATTTATAACATTTTTCATTTTAACCCCTCAATATTTTAGAATATGCCATTTGTTTCATTTTACATACTAACTTGGTTAACTTCATGTGCACATAAGCTTTAGACTTTTCATAGTTTATAAAACTTAGAAAATGGTAAAAAAAATCTATACTTACCATTTCTTATCATCTAAACATTAAAGTTTTAACATTATAATACAACGTATAGAATTTGGGGTGTTACAGTCTCGCCTTTGTTGAGTTGATGTTGATGATGGGGTGATCAGTTGGGTGTCAACCACACCCCACAATCTTAATGTAACCGGATGTTTGAAAAAAAGTTTATATAACATCTTGACACATGCAAGTAAGTAATGTGACATAATTAGTAGTAGGGGAATCAAGTTTTATAATAGAACTCGTTTTTTAGTACACAACATGGTTATGTATCACTAAATGTAACCCTGTTTTTACTTATAACAAAAATTCATTTATTTCTTTAGCTATAGTAGAATCCAGGGCCCTTGTGATAACCAGTCGATTTAATCTAAAGCAGTTTGTTTTTGAGGAATGACCATAAGAAAACCATGGAAATATATTTATGAGAAAACAAACAAAACTTATATAGATTGATCACATAATTTATATTTTCAATTTATTATTTTTATTATTTACATGAGCATGTTTGTGAAACTTTCAACCTCTCATTTTTGTTAACTTTTTTTTGAACGACAAATTTCTTTAATTTCTTGTCGTCTATAGGACTTAAACCAACCCCCTCACAAAGTATTTAAAGGCTTTACTTTTGCCAATGGACCACCACCCCATTGGTTCTAATTTTTGTTAACTATAACAACAATTTGCTTCTCGTTGATATACTCCCTAGTTTATGAAAAACGTTATGGTAGTGTTTGTTATAAAGGAATTGAAAACGAAATAAAATGGATCCTTCCATCATGTTTTTTTTTCACTTCTTCAAGAATTAGAAATAAATTTACAACAGCAACATCAACAATTATTATTATTATTATTATTATTATTATTATTATTATTATTATTATTATTCTTATTATTGTTATTATTATTATTATTATTATTATTATTATTATTATTATTATTATTATTATTATTATTATTATTATTTGTAGGTCCACTTAGAGGATCAAGACACCTACTTCCTTGTTGTTAGAACACACTTACGAGTGCGGAATCCATGTAAGAATGCAATCAAAGCAAAGTATAACACGCACAAGTAACCAAAGATTCACTATCTTGATTAATCTGAAGAGAACAAGTACAAACACATACACACAATGTTTGGACGAAAACCATTCTGCAACAAATAGGAAGACAACGTTTCATACCAAGCCCTTGGAGCTTGATGAAGACCATACAGTGCCTTTTTTAGAAGCCAAACTTTGTCAGGATGAATCGGATCTTCAAAACCAGGCGGTTGCTCAACATATACTTCTTCTTCGACCACACCATGAAGAAATGCACTCTTCATATCCATTTGATAAAAAGTGAACTTCTTGTATGACGCATAAGCCAAGAAAATCCTTATCGCCTCAAGACGTGCCACTGGTGCATAAACTTCATTATAATCAATACCTTCTACCTGATTAAAGCCCTGAACAACCAATCTTGTTTTGGTTCTCACAACGAGACCTCGGTCATCCTTCTTGCACTTGCAAACCCAACAAGTACCAATCTTCTTGTAGTTCGGAGGCCTGTCAACCAATTTCCACACCCCCAATTTCTGAAACTGCTGAAGTTCCTCTTGCATTGCTTCAACCCATGAATCGTCTTTCATCGCCTCCTTCCAAGATTTTAGCTCAACTTGGTAAACATAATAAGCGAAAGACCAATCATTTTGTTCTCGGGATTCTCTAATTGCTGAATACAAACCAGCATTCTGGTTGTTTCTTAGCTGATTACGTGTCTGCACACCACTTTGGACATCTCCTATAATATTCTGCTGAGGGTGAGTATCATGAATTCAAGTTTTAGGAACATCAGGAACTCGAGCATTAATACCCAAATTGTTGATATTCAAATCAACAACCAAATCGATGCCTAGAGCGCCGTAGATGTGGATGCATTGCCTTCAGCAGTGCCTTGATCCTGCACATGAGAAGTTGCTTCAGAAACACCCTGAACATGAGCTGAAGTGGCTTCATTTGCATCATGGAACTCCTCATCTTTCGACGAAACATTATAATTAGCTGCATCTTCAAACTCCTTTGAGCAACATTATTAACCGACGTAAACCCTTGTTGGTTAACAATAATAGGTCGCACTAATGATGAGTCAACTGCAGTATCACCTTCAAGTAACATTTGTGTTGCGTCATACGCATCATCCAAAGTTGGCCGATTAAAGGAGTCAAACAGTCCATCATAATCAAACATCCAAGGAGCACCCAGAGCTCTCACAGATTCAGTGTACCTTTGAACCCTAACTTCACCCCATTCTTCAATCCTTTTTGTTGTCAGATTCCACACCCTGAAATTTGGAGTAGCATATCCAAGAAAGAAACCTTCGATAGCCCTTGGACCAAACTTGCCATGTGGATCAATCATGGTGCATGGAGCTCCAAAAGGTTCTAAGTAAGACACATCCGGTTTCCTTTTTTGTAACAATTCAAAACATGTTTTCCCATGCCTTTTAACAGTAAGAACTCTGTTCAAAGTATAACACGCAGTAGCCATAGCCTCCCCCCAAAACTGAACTGGAAGCTCCGACTTTACTAACATAGTTCTTGCAGTCTCGATAAGCGTTCTATTCTTCCTCTCAGTGACACCATTTTGTTGTGGAGTATAACGAGAGCTGTATTCATGCAGAATTCCCTTAGAAGTACAGAACTCATCCAGAACTTGGTTCTTGAATTCATTGCCATTGTCACTTCTGATTCTCTTTACTTTCAAAGTGTACAAAACTTCAAGTAAAGTGAGAAGATTTTTGAGGATTCCCGGAGTCTCACTCGTGTGTGCCATCACAGCTACCCATAAAAATCTTGAATAATCATCAGTAACAACCAAACAATAAGCATCTTCAAACGTGGTCTTGTACTTCATAGGTCCAAAGAGGTCCATATGAAGACGTTTAAGAGGCATGTTGACGGTGTTGAATTTCTTGATCGGATGGGACTTCTTTGCTTGCTTTCCCTTTCGGCACGATACACAGACGTCTTGTAAATGAAAACTCTTGACTGGCACACCATTCACAAGATTATTTCTCACCAAATGGTTCATTTTCCTCAAGTGAGTGTGTCCCATACGTCTATGCCAAGATATGGACTCCTTTTCAGTGGCTTTTGAGACAAAACATGTAACTTGTGCAGACGTAGTAATAGCTTAGCTCATGTCAAGAATATACAAGTCATTGATTCTTGGAGCCGACAACAGAATCCATTCTTTGGGAATTTTGAAACCAGGTTTCAGCACATAACAACCGGTATCATCAAAATGAACCGTGAACTTATTTTCACAGATTTGCGAAACACTAAGAAGATTGTGATCAATTTGACGAACATAATTGATCTTGTAAAAACTAACAACACCATTGGAAATTATTCCTTCTCCAGTGATGTAACCGCCTTTATCACCAGAAAGGCAACATAACCTCCTCGGATTCTTTTCACATCATACTGGAGCCTTAAGTCGCCTGTCATGTGCCGGGATACTCCACTGTCAACAATCCAAAGACTATTCACAGTTTCTCCTGGAACACCCTGCACATTACACAACATAATTAGTTGAAGATGGGGACCCAAGCCTTAGTGGTCTTGGGTTGACCCTTATCATTACGAAATGTGATTTCTATTTCTTGATGATTTGGAAATGGTGTACCTCCCCTGAATCAGTACCAGTTTTAGGTTTCCAAGATTGTTGACATTTACCAGATTGATTATTATTTACAGATTTAGACATTTCTGGTTTTAACGAGTTTGACGAACTTGGTTCCTTTTCAACAGCATCTGGTTTTAAAGCCTTCTCGATTACCTTGACATTTTTACATCTTTGTTTCACTTCTTGTTCCTTAATAGTACGTTTGTCTTGTTTAGGTGATACAGAACGGCGTTGGTAATCCTTTTCTGGAGGGGCATTTTCAACAAACTTTGGTTTTGGAGGGTTTGTACAATTTTTGATTATGTGACCAAACTCCCCACATTTAAAACATGATCTCCTTTCAATGAATTTAGGAGATTCCGTTTGATGACCCGAAGTTGAACTTGTAGGCCTTGAGGTACTTGTTCCATTATCACACCCATTTGTTTGTTGAGTGTAATTGTTATCACTGTTACGTTTCAAAATCTTGACTTGTTAGACAAAATCTTTATTTGATTTCTATTCAAAAGTCTCAATTTTATCCGTACAGCTTGAGGCTACAAATTTAACATCCTTTCCCTTTTTCTTGTTGCGAACTCCTTTTGATTCAGCCTTTGATTGTGTAACCTTAGGTTTTTGAGCTCGTTTTTCCTGTTGCTTACTCTTATAAGCGATAGGTTGTTCCTCGGTTGGTAATTTTTTATTCTCGTATTGTTTTCTAACTTCAGATTTTGGAATAGGATCACACTGAGTTACTACAACTCTCAGGATAGACTTACCAAAAAACTTACTAGTAGAATCTTCCAAAACTCTATCAATCAAGGATGGATTGACGTTTTTGGTTGGGAAAAATCTTTGTTTGAGTAAATTTTATCATCACAAATCAAGGTATACAACACATTAACGCTTTTAAATGTAGAAACAAATTCCTCGACAGATTTGATCGAATCAATCTCTTGTTTTGCAACTGATTACACAACAGGAGCAACTAGAGTATGAGGATCACATAAGACATGATTCTCAAATGGAATTTCTACTCCTTTCTTCTTGTCAAGACATTGATCTTGATCACTCACATTTGATTCATCATCTGACGAAACATAATCCTCAATTATTAGAGGACTTTGTTCCGTAACAAATGGCAAATTTTCTGTCTTTTCAAATTCCCTTGAGGAATTGTCCGGTTTGAACCCTAATCCTGCTGCAAACTCTTCGGGATTAAGAGGTACAAATGGTTTAAAGCATGGCATTTCCTCCTAGTCAGGTAATTTGGTATATTTGTGTCTCAATGGCGGTGGACAGGATTTATAACCAATGCATTTTACATCCCCTTTAAGCTTATGAAATTCGATGATGTGATCAAGCACATATCAGGAGTTAGAATAACTCTCTAATTTGAGCTTGATAGCATCATGCTCGCATTTGGCAATGGCTAACTCCTTTTTTGTTTCCTCAATGATATTAATGTAGTTATTAATACTTGTTTGCTTGTTCAAAATTGTTTTTGTTAACTCAGACACACTTTTCTTAAGAGTTTCAATTACAAATTTGAATTCTTTTTCATTTCGAGTTAAAGCCAGATTTGCCTCCTTGCATTTAGAAAGAACAACAAACCCTTGATTGTGAGTAGTAACTACTTCAAGCTTATGTTTTAAGTCTGCACAATCATTGCATATACTAGCAGTGTCGGTGTGTACCTGACTTGTCGAAGCTGCAACGTTTACCATAAAGACAGTTTGATAAGAAAAAGATCCATCCTCGGTGAAGAATTTTTCCATCTCCTTGGATGTAACCTCAGGTTTCTTTATCAGCATAGATTTCTGGCTTTTCAGCTCCTCAGCTTCTCTCAGCTCGTCTGCTTCTTTCAGCAAACTATCAACCTCAGCATCAATGTTTTCCTTTACATTCGAATCCAAACCATAACCACCCGCACTTGAGCTTTCCTCATCAGAACAACCGCCATACCCAGAACTATCATCATCCTCAGAAAACTCCTCTCTGTGGACATGTTTGATATAATTTATGATCTTAGCATAACAAGCAGTTCCTCCATTTCCTTCATTTCCCAGTTGAACTGACCAATCACATCCTTCATTTGCATGAACTACTAAGGCTTTGTTTGAGTTTGAAGGCCCATACTGGTTTGAGTTACTTGGGTTGTTAACTGCTATGATACTCCTTTCATTGTTTACTTGATTTGCATTGGATGAGCTTGATTGGTTTTGGAAAGGATTTTGGTTTCCTTGTTTTCTGGGTTGAGTGCATTCTTGTTTGAAATGACCTTTCTCACCACAGTTGAAGCACGTAACAGCAACCTTGTCAAAACCATACTTAGTATCCCGTTTACTCTCCAAGTTTATTTTCCCAGTTCTTCTCATGTAATCCTTTGCTCTTCTCACTGCACTTGCAAATGCCCATTTGATATCCATCAGCTCCATCTCATCCTTGTCTATTTGTTGATAGTCTTCATATGTCAAATTAATTTTCCAATTTGATCGGCGATTAATCCACAATATGCACTCACCATTGTGTTTAGAAGTTCTATATGTTCCCGAGCACCTTCCACACTGAATTTGGTAAAGTTTGAGGTATCAAATCTGACGGTGTTGGCGTTTGAATGTTGAGAGTTGTTGTTACCATAAAAGGCTTGTTGAGAGGCTTGTTGAGAAGCTTGTTGTTGGGTTTGTTGTGGAACAACTTGTGGGTAAGGAAGATAGGCTTTTTGATCAAATGCTTAGCCATAAGGGTTTGTACTAGAACCAACTGATTGAACTGGCTTGGGTGGTGGTAGATAGGATTTTGGATCAAATACTTGTCCATAAGGGTTTTTATTTGACATAAACGTAGTTTGAAGCTTTCGTTGCTGATTGGTACTGACAGCGGTGTTAATATCTCCAAAGTACATCTCAAGATTTTGTGGAACTGGAATTCGTTTTGCCTTTCGTATTTCTTCTTCATTCTTGTTCTCAAGCTTTTGAATGAATTCATAAATACTGAGCGTATCTAAAACACCGGTATGCTTTAGCAAGTCAATGAGTTGACTCCACTTGGGTGGTAAAGCATCAGCAAAATGCATGACCATCTCTTGTTGTGTAGCATTAACCCTGTATAAGTGCATCTCACTAAGCAAATAATAGAACCGAGTAGCCATGTCGTTTAGTGTTCATTTTCAATGAACAAAAATCCGTCAAACTCCTTCTTTAACAGATCATGACGGATCTTTCTTGTTGCGGCATTTCCTTCTCCTCTAGCTTCTAAGACATCCCACAAACTCTTTGTAGTGGCACAATACGTGAATTGATGATAAATATCCCTATGAAGTGCTTAAGTAAGGATTGCAAAGGCTTTCTACTCAAGATCATAAGCCTTCTTATCACTTTCGCCCATTCCTGCCAAAGTAAGTGGATTGGAACCTGCTTCTTCGAGAGCTTCATTGTATGGTGTAGTAAAGCATGTCACAACTCGGTATTTTGACCTAGAACATACGTATGAAAGTGACTTTTCCATGATGGATAATCGTTTATGTGATTTAACTTTGGTGGACGATTGTTGCTTCCAGTTTCACTCTCGCTTAAGAGAAGATTTCGAATACTCTGATTTTGATTAGAGATGTATAAGAATTTATACATCTTTAAAACGTCAGATATGCCCCGTTTATGCGAAAACTCTTTGTATTTTCATTAGTTTTGGTACTCATTTGAGTTGTTTGTGGAAATACAGGTCCAGGCTTCAGCCCGTGGTTGAAATGAAGGCTTTTGGAGCATAATGGAGCAAAAATGAAGCATTCTAGCAAACTTCCAGATATGGCACTACTGTGCCAACCAGACGCACGACCGTGCCAAGTCTCCCGACGTCGGCACTCTCGCAAGTACTATCAGTCAGCAAGCACAGCCATCGAAGATCAGCGGTCCGCACGACAGTGCCAACCACACGCACGACCTTGCCAGGTCAAAATCAACTTCTGATCAGCTCATTTCCGAGATCACACAAGTCATTATCGAGTATTCATTGACACGCACGACCATGCCATGGTCTGGCACGGTCGTGCCACCTCGGAAACGTTTGACCAGAATTTTTCCGGAAATGGTAGAAAATAAGATCGCCAAGCAAAAAGTGATTCTGACACTTGCCATGCACGACCGTCCCAAAAGGTGGCATGGTAGTGCCAAAATCCCAGCAGTTTGAATACGAGTTTCTAGCTCATTTGCAAGGGAGTTGGAGCATCATGGTGAAGTTTTCTCTCAAAATTCTGGACTTGGAAGATTGTTGTAGCCAAGGAGGAGCTTGAAGAAGACTAAACCATTGAAGATTCACTTAATTTACCACTTTAATCTTGTCTTTAAACTTGGTTAGCCTACTTTCTATATTATGAACAATTTAATCTTTCTTGTAGTAGTTATGAGCCTTATGGGCTAAACATTTGTGTTGCTTAAACTTAGTTGCAGCTTATGAACATGTGATAATATGGAAGAAGATGTGATGATTGTTCTTTTTAGTCTTCATAGTAATGTTTAGTCTTGTTCTTGGAATTCATGTGCATGTTTGAAGTTGTTGTTCTTGGATGTTTGATCATAAGTATTTACATGTTGTGTTGGAAAGCCCATGTAAAGATTATGATTATTGAATCTTATTAACTTGTTAGGATTGATTCATAGCATGAAACTACGAATGGTACTTGCTAACATGACTTGAATGATGATTTGAACATGTGTATGGATTCTTGCATTTAGATTTGGAAAGATCAAAGTATGTTTATATGAATTCTATGGTTTGTGCTTATGTTAGTATGATGATTTAGGCCAAGATTGTTATCTACCATAACCATGCTTGTGGTTCATATCAAGAACAAGATGAAGATGTTGCTTACTTGAAACCAAGTTAGGGTGATTAGTGTGTTGTTCATATTAGTTTTCCCTAATTTGTAGAGTTAGGAGTTTTGACAAGCAAAGAACTCATGATTAAAGATTAACATCAACTTAGCAAGTGAACTTAAAAGAAATAATTTTTAGGTGATTAGAATGTTACTTCATTTTAAGTTTTCCTAAGAATTGTAAGATTATGAAGCCTTGATTGGCGACATAGTTGAAATTAGAGCTTACATCATCACTAATCCTTCCCCTTTGTTGTCACATGTTTGTTAGTGGATACCTAGTTTAGGCAACCTTTCTTAGATATTGTTATTTTAGAATATTTAGTAGTTTATTATTTTGCATGTTAAGTTAGAAAAACCAAACCCATTAATTGAATAGGCTTAAAAGTAACAAAAGTTTAGTATCGAGACACCGCGTCCACGGATTGATATCCAGTTCTTACCGATAAACTATATTACCACTTGACGGGTACACTTACCCCTTTGTGTGTATAGTTTAGTTCTTAGGTGAAAATCATTTTAAAACTAAATTTGTGTGAAGGAAAATTCATTTATAAAAATATATCTAATTCACACACATTAAGTTTTTGGCGCCGTTGCCGCGGACACGGTTTTTCTTGAGAACGGTTTGAGTTACTTGTTTAGCCACTGTGAAAAGTATGTAAAATTTCTTTCTACTTGTTTTATTTGTATTTGCATGATTATTTGAAAAAAAATGATTGTTTGCTAGTTGTTTTTGTATATATATATATATATATATATATATATAGTGCATTGTGCTCCTCCTTATTCCCTATAGGTCGTGCATGTCCTCAACCCCTGTTGCTGATATCGTTGAGCCTTCATCGGAGCTAGAGCACGATCTTCACCGGAGACTACGGGAGCGGCCCCGCGTGGTAGCCGAGAAGATCGAGGTAGACGCGGCGGGAGATGACACACTCTACGAGGTTCGGGTAGATATGGCGGACGAAGAGGAGATGAGGATCTTGAATGAAATAGGAAAACCGTCACTTGATGGTTTACCTGCGAGCATCAATGCACCAACAATCAATAATAATAATTTCGAGATCAAATCTGGCACCATATCGATGTTGCAAAATGCGGTGAAGTTTTATGGAAAGGATCATGAAGATTCTAGTGTCCATATCGCGGGTTTTTTGGAGGTTTGTGCCACATTTAGGATTCGTGATGCATCATCAGATGCTGTACGCCTTCGGCTCTTTCCGTTTTCTTTACGCGGTGGAGCCAAAGAGTGGCTTCTTTCACTTTCAGCTGGATCTATCACTAGATGGAATCAATTGACTGAGAAGTTCCTTCAGAAATATTCCCCCCCAGAGAAAACTGTTCGGTTGAGAACCAAGATTGTGAACTTTCGTCAGGACAAGGACGAGTCCCTTTACGAGGCATGGGAGCGTTTTAAAGAGCTTATGAGAAAGGTCCCACATCACGGGTTGCCCAAGTGGCAACAATGTCAGATCTTCTACCATGGTTTGGATAGTCAGGGATAGATGATGGTTAATACATACTCGGGTGGAGACATTCGCACAAAAAATGCCACCGAGGCATTTGAGATTCTGGAGAGATATGCCATGAAGAACCAGACACAGCAGCCACCGAGGGTGAAGAGTTCTCGACAGGGAGTTCATCACATGGACGACTACACAGCCATGACAGCACGTATGGTTCTTCGAGTGGGGGAGCATATCAAGTAGGCGATTTTCCGTTGGGAGAGATGTCACACGAACATGTTGATTTCATGGGAAACCAATACCGTCCTCAGAATAATCCCTACAGCAATACTTATAATCCAGGGTGGAAGAATCACCCAAATCTCAGTTGGAAGCCTCACGCTTCTAACTAGCATCCACCCGGATTTGCTCCACGTCCCACAGCTCCAGCTCATGGAGCATATGGTCCACCTCGACCTCAGCAGACTCCTTCCTCTAGCGAACCTAGTGTGCATGATATGCTTAGTCAGATCTTAGCTGGTCAAAACACTCAAAAGGGCGAGAATGAGAAGCATTTTAAGGAGGATAACGGTCGTTTCGCCAGGCACGAGAGTGATTTGAGAAGCCAAAAGGCTTCCATACATGCCATTGAGAACCAAGTTGGCCAGATTGCCAAGATGTTCTCTAAGAGACAACAGGGGGGCCTTCCGAGCAACACAGAGCCTAACCCAAATGCTACTGCAAAGGCCATCACGTTGAGAAGCGGTAAGACCGCTGAGCCCATCACTCCGGCTGTTCCAGCGAAGCCGGTTGATGATGAGATTACTGAGGAGATTGAGACTGATTCTACGGGTGAGTTGTAACCCAGGTGAGCCCCAGCAAGTATAGCACGACCCAAGGAGCCAGTGTATGTCCCTCCCATTCCATACCCGGGGATGTTGAAGAAGTAGAAAATGGAAGAACACTATGGTAAATTCGTCGAGCTTTTTAAGAAACTTCGTATAAATTTACCATTTGTCGAGACACTTGCTCAAATGCCTAAGTGTGCCAAGTTTCTGAAAGATATCTTATCTAACAAAAAGAAAGTTGAGGAGCTTTCGCAGGTGACCTTGAATGAGGAGTGTTTAGTGGTTCTTCAGAACAAACTACCGAAGAAGATGAATGATCCTGGGAGTTTCACTATCCCGTGTTTGATTGGTAGTTTGTCTGTCAGCAATGCATTAGTTGATCTTGGAGCTAGCATAAACCTCATGCCATATGTAGTTTTTGCTATGCTAGACTTGGTAGAGCCCAAGCCGACTCGTATGAGCATTCAGCTAGCCGACCGTTCAGTGAAGTACCCTCGAGGCATAGTTGAGAATATGCTGGTGAAAATATACAAGTTTGTCTTTCCTGTCGATTTTGTGATTTTAGACATGGATGAGGACAAAACTGTTCCACTTATCTTAGGACGCCCATTCCTAGCCACTGCGAGAGCCTTGATTGATGTCTGCACTGGTAGACTTACTCTTAGGGTTGATGATGAGGAGGTTACCTTTGATATTGGGAAATCCATGCAACACTCATAGAGTCAGGATGATACACTCTACTTCATTGAGACTATCGATACATATATGAGTGATCATCTCCATGCTACATTTGAGGAGGATGTTGTGGACACACGACTGCTAGGAGGGGAGACTTTTGGTTTGCCCAATGTGGACTGATTAGTTGAGGAGGTGACCTCCCGAGGTTTTTGAGGTTGTGGATCATGTTGCTGAGCCTAAAGCACGCCCTTCCATTGAGTATCCACCTTCGGTTGAGCTTAAGGAGCTTCCAGATCATTTGGAGTATGCTTTCTTAGAGGGTGAGACTCATTTGCCCGTTATCATTTCTGCTGGATTGTCGGGAGAGGAGAAGGATCGATTGCTTGAAGTCTTGAAGCAGCATAAAAAGGCGATCGCTTGGAAGATTATGGATATAAAAGGGATTAATCCATCCTTTTGTACCCATAAGATCTTGATGGAGGAGGACTTTAAACCTGTGGTACATCATTAGAGGCGCTTGAACCCCAACATGCAGGAGGTTGTGAAGAAAGAGGTCATCAAACTACTTGATGCAGGTTTGATATATCCGATCTCTGATTCACCATGGGTTAGCCCTATACAGGTAGTCCCGAAGAAAGGAGGCATGACAGTGGTAACTAATGAGAAAAACAAGTTGATTCCTACTCGTACTATCACCGTATGGAGAGTTTGCATTGACTACCGCAAACTCAATGAGGCCAGGAAGAAGGATGATTTCCCACTTCCTTTAATAGATCAGATGTTGGAGAGGTTGTCGGGCAGGATGTACTACTGCTTCCTTGATGGTTTTCATGCTACTTTTAGATTCCCATCTCTCCTAAGGATCAGGAGAAGATGACATTCACATGTCCCTATGGCACATTCGCCTACATGCGGATGCCCTTTGGACTGTGTAATGCCCCAGCCACATTTCAGAGGTGTATGGTGACCATTTTTCATGACATGATCGAGGACTCCATGGAGGTTTTCATGGATGATTTTTCTGTGTTTGGAAGTTCTTTTGATCAGTGTCTAGGGAATCTGAAAAGGATGTTGGCTAGATGTGAAGAAACCAATCATTTGTCTCGACTTGAGCATTCTGAGGGAAAGGAAACTCGTCGGCCTAACATCAATGACAATTCCCCCCCACGAGTTCCTCATGAAGATCGAGACTAATGATGATTCCCCATGGTTTGCTGACTTTGCAAACTACTTAGCTAGTGGCATCCTGATCAAGGGGATGACCCATCAGAAGAAGCGAAAGTTCTTTGCGGATGTCAAGTCTTACCTTTGGGATGACCCATACTTGTTTAGGGTAGGAGCGGATCGGATGATCCGGCGATGTGTTTATGGTGACGAGGCGAGGGATATTTTGCGCCACTCTCACGAAGGACCCACGGGAGGCCACCACGGAGCGAACAACATGGCGAGGAAAGTGTTCGACGACGAATTCTTTTGGCCGACTATTTTCCGTGATGCCCATGAGTGAGTGAGGTCCTGTGATGCTTGCCAGAGGGTAAGCAACATTTCTACACGCCATGAGATGCCACAAAACGACATCCAAGTTTGTGAGGTCTTTGATGTATGGGGGCTAGACTTCATGGGCCCTTTCTCGACCTCTTTTGGTAACTGCTACATACTAATCGCTGTTGATTATGTGTCAAAGTGGGCTGAAGCACAGACTTTACCCACTAATGATGCTAGGGTAGTGGTGAGGTTTTTGAAGAAGCTGTTTGCTCGCTTTGGTGCCCCGAAGGCATTGATTAGTGACCGTGGGACGCATTTTTGTAATGCACAGCTTGAGAAAGCATTGTCCGGATATGGTGTGCAACAATGATTCTCTACACCATATCATCCGCAGACGAGCGGACAGGTTGAGGTCACTAATCGGGGTATCAAGCAGATTTTGGAGAAAACGGTTAATTCTAGCCATAAGGATTGGTCCAAGAGATTGGATGTTGCACTGTGGGCTTTCCGGACAGCCTACAAGACTCATATAGGCACCACACTGTTTAAATTGGTCTATGGGAAGTCTTGTCATTTGCCTGTTGAACTCAAGCACAAAGCATACTGGGCTTTGAAGATAGTTAGGGGTTGTTTGGTAGCCTCTTAATGACCATTCAGATGCTACCTCTTAATGGTTTAAAACCTCTGAATGAATAAGAGGTAACCTCAAGTCTGAATGGTTAAGAGGTAACCTCTGAATGGTAAATCATCACATATCACATTCTTCTACCTTCTCATTGGTAAAATTCTTAATGGTTCCATTAAGAGGTAGCCTCTTAATGACCATTCAGAGGCTACCAAATAGCCCCTTAATCTTGATATGGCTACTGCGGGCGAAAACAGGTTTGTGCAGATTCATGAGATTGAGGAGCTTAGGCACGATGCGTATGAAAGCTCTAAGCTGTACAAGGAATGTACTAAGACGCTTCATGATTCCCGCTTGAAGGACAAGAAGGAATTCCGAGCGGGTGATCGTGTGTTGTTATACAACTCACATCTCAAGTTGTTTCCTGGTAAGCTGAAGTCTCGGTGGTCGGGTCCCTATACTGTACGATCAGTGTTTCCTTACGGGACTGTGGAGATAGGCCATGAGGATGGTCGGTTGTTTAAAGTCAACGGGCATAGGCTAAAGGCTTATGTTGGAGGGTCCGTTGACCAGAGTGAGGAGGTTGTTACCCTCCACCCCAGGAACAAATGAATTCGGGGTGGTGAGTCTAGCTGAAGACTCGTAAATAAACTTAGCATGTTTTTGTATATATTATTATTTTTGTGGTTGTCTATATCTTTTTCAGGTTGCGATTCGTTCTGGTCGTGAGAGATGTTAGAGCTTGTTGTCGGCTCTTAGGTATGGTAGTTCAGTTATTTTTCTTGGTAGGAGATGCTTCATGAGTACCCCGGGTTCAAGGAGTTTTATTTGTATATTTTTTTTATCTTCATCCTAAAAGAAAAAACCGAAAATCCAGCACTACCAACAGTAAAATCTGGCACTACCAGACATGCAAGTGACAACCCCTTTTGTAGATCAATAATAGAACCATCTTTAATAAAACTAACCATTCCTCCTTCATAACTTCATCTTCCCCTTTGAACCCATTCAAGTGCTCACGAATCCTCTGTATCTCCTAACTTCCTCCAAGAATTTCTTTCATCCCAACAAGTATTCCAGGTACGAATTATTCCTTTTCTTTGTCAGTTTCTTGTGATTTGCTGTTATGTTCTTGATAGTTAGTTTTCTTTAAGTTTTAGGGCTTGGTCTAAATAACCCGATTCAAGCCCGTTTTTCGTGTTTTTTTGTGTTGGTTTGAACCAAAATTGACCGATTTACAAAACCCCTAAGCAAAAATGTGAAAAAATTGGGGTTTTAGGGGTGATTTGAAGGGATTCACGATTCTGGGTTCCGACACGCACGAGGGTGCCATCCTGATGCACGATCGTGCTATTCATAATCTGTGTTGGAACTTCATATTTTTACCCATAAATTCATCATGCACAAGGGTGCCAACATATGGCATGGTCGTGCTCTTCATAAAATCATTTAAATCTTCAAATCCATGCCCAAAAATCGGTCAAGCACGAGGGTGCCAAGGGGTGGCACGATCGTGTGTCTGGGGAACAAAAACCCAGAACTTCATAATTCCCAAGAATTCTTCATAATATTGTTGGTTCCGAGGTCAGGCATGATCGTGCCAAAATGTCCAGTTCCATATTTTTGTTTGTTTTGGTAGCTGATTTCAATTTTTCTTACAGATGGACCGCCCGTACTTGCAATTCCGTGACAATGCTAGGGAAGGGTATTGTATCGCAAAGGCAGAAAGATTGTGGGCAAGGAGACATTTGATTGAGCCCATGAGGAAGTTGCAGATGGTTGACTTAGACTTGCTTGGACAGTCAGAGTAGTTCAATGATCTTATGACGCCTCCTTGGACCTGCCTTTTCGAGATAGCTGAACCCCAGTATATGGAGCTGGTAATCGAGTTCTTCACGTCTTTCCGATTCACCTTTCCTTGCCCGGACGTGTATGAAAAAAATGTTGGTGTAAAATACCGATTAGGAAAAAAAATGGCACCACCAATCCATTAGTCGGTTCGGTCAAGTGTTGGGATCATACGAGGATGACGAGATAGATTCGGACTTGTTTCATGGTAGTTTGCAGGACTGGGAGCCAAACGCGTATAAGGCCGCCTTTTGGGATGTGATCACAGTGCCGGGTCAGATATGGGACCCTCGGAGGGCCTAGGTGACATGGATTCTTGACCCACTTCACTAAGTCATCGAACGAGCCATTTTCCATGTTATGGGAGGTCGGGGTGACAGCACGGGCAACATCACCACCCGCGAACTTTTTCACCTCTATTGCATCATCTCCGGTTCAAACTGCAACTTAGTGGTCAGCGTTGCCGAGTCGATTCATCGAGGTATTGGTTCGACGCCCACATCACGAATCTGCGGAGGAGCCTTTGCCACCAAACTCGCCAAATTCTATCGGGTTCGGTTAGACCATTTGACCGAAGCTTGTGATTATGGCATGCTCGGTTTGGCCCAGCTGAACTCTATGCATTTGATCTAGAGGTAAACGGGACTCCAAAGTTGGTTGACAAGTTGAATAGAGTTTGGGACCCGCTTCCCGTAAATGATGATGATGATAGTGATGATGGTGACGTCCGCATGCACGATATTCCAGTTCACGAGCCTGAGGGGGCCGCTGGGGGAGCAGGCTCCCACATACAGATTGGTTAGATTGGCCACGGTTTTTATAGCCCAAACTGGGAGAATGTGTATGGCGGATATGGTGGTGGTGGTTATGAGCATGGTGCCTGTGGTTCGTATGAGCCATCATCGAATGATCTTTGGAGGCGGATGGATGGACTCGCGTTAGACCTGCAGGAGGTGAGACGAGATGTGGGTCTGATTCGTGCTAAGCAGCACCGGCAGGGGAACTTCATGGAAGATATGTATGAGCAAACCCGGCGTAGCTTCGACTGGCTGTTTGGTTTGCAACAACATATGGTGAACTCGCTCAGTGCACCTTACACGCTGCCGCCTCCGCGCTTCACACGGAGATCAAGATTTGATCGTCGAGACGACGCTGGTCCTTCTGGATCTGGTGACATGTTTTAGACCCACTGTCCATCTCGTATTTTTAGTATTTCGTGTTTGAGGGGTGTGCCATTTTCCGTTGTCCGTACACCCCTCCGTTGTAGATCTTTTATATCTATTATTTTAGTTTAGTGGGTTATATAAATAAACAAAGGCAAGGGTAATCTGGGTTGGGCACCTTCTTGCGAATTTGATCATGTTTGCTAAGTGTGTAGTGTTGGCTCGACGAGATGTTGGCTTGATGGATGGCTTAGTAGTTCGTTGTGGATGCTCCTTTTTACTTCATCTTGCTCCAATTCTAGCCTTTATGTTTTAGGGTAGTTTTTGTGTTCCTACCTTCCATTATTTGTATTGAATTCCCATTTCCATTCCTTATTCAATTTTTTGTTGTACATCGAGGGCGATGTACAATTCAAGTGTCGGGAGGTGGTTTAGCGCTTAAGCTTTGTTGTCAAATATATATATTATATATAAAAACAACAACAACAACAACAACAACAACAACAATAATAATAATAATAATAGTGATGATAATAATAATAATGATGATGATGATGATGATGATGATGATGATGATGATGATGATGATGATGATGATGATGATGATCGTACAAATAAAAAAACCAATGAAATCTTGGGTTTCATGTTAGTTCATATGTCTGTAGCTTCCATCAGCATGGAGTCTTATCTTGTACTGTATATGTCTTTTGTATGTATTTTGTATGTATATGTATAACGACAACACAGGGAACGGTGATATGATGTAAAAGTGACGTCCGAAGCTTGACTTTTGTCATCCAATCGGATGGCCACTCGATCGGATAGCCACCCGATCGGACGGCACATATAAGTCCCTGATGTTTGCCTATAAATACCTAGCTTGGGTTAGACTTTTAGAACTTTTGCACAGCCTATAAGGAGACTCTATCAAGTCTGATTCTCTACCGGTCCTTTGTACTTTCATATCAATCTAATAGAAGATCAGACGGATTTAATCGTTGAATACGTTGTTGCTGATTCTCTGACTTGATCAATGGATTCCGCACATTGATTTAGATAGATTCATCCACGTTCCACAAGAACAGATCCTGATCCAAAGGCCTAACAAGTGGTATCAGAGCCACAGGAGGATTGAATCGAGGACTACAACAGCTATTCACTGGAATTTCAGCTATTCTTGTCGATTTCACCAGAAATTTGACGAATTTTCTCACTTTCTACTCATTTCTTGCTGTGTTTTACACTTTTACACCTTAAAAAGAGAAAAACGTAAAATTGAACGGGAATTTACGGACAAAATCTGACAAATTTGATTTCAATCGATTCGCAATTGTTAAAAGATCAAGCCTTCAAATTTTTACATTAAAATTCCATCAAAAACTGAATCAAATTCATCAAAAGCCATGTTGAACTGTTCGTGTTTGCTGACGTCATCCACCCGATCAGACAGTTATCCGAACGGATTGGCTTAGTCTGTTCTAGATACTTTGCTTGCTGACGTCATTAGTGTCACTCAATCGGATCACCATCCGATTGGTGTACCTTTGTTGTTTGAAGTATAGTTGCCTACTTCATCTTGTTACTCGATCGGACAACCACCCGATCGGTGAAAGGTTGAAGGTTTAAGCTCTCAAAGGATTTTTGTCACTCGATCGGACAACCACTCGATCGAGTCACCATCCGATTCTTACTTAGTTGACCCTTGTGGTTTAACTGTGTCACTCGATCGGATCACCACCCGATCGAGTCGTCATCCGATTCGAGAGCTTACTTATTGATTGTACTTGATAGTGCTGTCCGATCGAACAACCACTCGATCGGATCACCATCCGATTCAAGTGCAACAGGTTGAAAATTTTTAAACTTTTGAAAATTTGTCTAAGTGTTTGAAAAACTTTTCAGGTACTCAACAATGGGAGACGATTTCCTAAACCCATTTAGCGACGTGTTTGCATACAACACTGGTGACGCCACGACAAGTACCACGGACAACACAGCTCCAAACCCAAATCCAAAGAAGGCGATTGCTGACTCACTTAGCGTGGACAACGCTTATGGGACTTACAACAAGCCGCCTAAGCTCATGGCCATTGAAGATTATAACAGATGGGTGAGCAGATTCGAAGACTGGTTGAAGGCATTTGCTTATCAAAGCCGGAAATGTTTGAAAAGCGATTTCAATATTGGAAGAAATGATTTTGAAAATATAATCGATACTGAACAAGAAACATTTATTGCTGAACAGAAATGTATTGCATTGCTACATCAATCCGTTAGGGATGATATCATTTCTTTGATCGATTACAAAGATGCAAGAGATTTGTGGGGCAAATTAGAAAAGAAGTGTGTAGGTGGAGCTGATATTGTCAAGAACAAGAAACGGTTACTGAAGAAAGAGTTCGATTTATTCGGTTGCATGAAGAATGAGTCAGTGTTGAAGATGACAGAGCGGTTTTGTCATTTAAAGATAGAGCTTGTTCAATATGGGTTAACGTTTACAGAAGAAGAACTAGTTGAAAAGTTGCTAGAATCCTTACCAGATGAAAAGGATTGGCAGTACTATGCACTGGTGTTGAAAAACACAATGAAGGTGTCTGATATAACTGTTGATTGGCTAATAGAGAGGGTTGAAAGCCATGTACTCAAGATCAAGAAGATGAATAAAGTCAACAACACCCCGTACCAGCAGAATGTCGATTTATATTATAGGGGTAGCATGATACCTAAGACTGCAGCACCAAAAACTGCGTTTTCAGCAGAGAGTTCGAGCATGATGAATCGGGAAAAACAAAGCAGTAGTTCTGCTCCGAGCAGTGGATATCACGGAGGGTCGTCTTCATCAAGTTCAGGAAGTCAGCAGCAGCAGAACATTCCGAAAAATGTCTTCCAGTGCAATATAGCTGTGAAACTCAACAATGCGCAAAATTTTAACGAAGAAACAGCTAAGCATCAGATGGTATTTTTAGCCTCAATCCTGGAATCCTATGAAAGCTTAGTTGCTGGGAAGATCGGAAACACGAACCTGACCAAAGAGGATTATGATCAAATCGATCCCGAGGAAATGGAATTGATTGACATTCGATGGTGCATGGCCAGCGTTATCCGACGTGCTCAGAGGTTCATGGAAATAACCGAGAGAAATTCAATTGGTGGACCATCAACGAAGCTGGGCTTTGACAAGTCAAAAGTTACCTGCTTCAAGTGCAAACAGAAAGGACACTTTAAAAGAGAATGCAGGAATGCAGCTTCAGATGAAATAGCAAATCCATTTCACGATGATTATTGCAAAAAGGCTGTTTATCACAGAAATCGTGAGGAACCACCAAGAATGAAACACTTAGAAGAAACTCCTAAAGATAAGTCTAGGGCATTAGCAGTAATTCAAGGTGATGAGGGCTTCGACTGGAGTGAATTTTTGCCGGATGATGATATGGTAGGGCGTGCTTTCATGGAAAAAATTGTACCATTCAAAGACACACGAACTGAAGAGGAGAAATACGGTTATAGAAAGATGTTAGCTCAAAACATGAAGGATAAGAACTACCGAGAGTGGAAAGAGGCGAAAAAGGCAAACCGATGGGATGCTGAACGTGAGTGTTATCTGGATCCTAAAGGAAATATAATTGCTGAACCATCAACACTCATTGTGGAGACCCTCATTGAACAAATAGCACAACAGGAAGAAGAAAGAAAGAGAGAATGGGCAAGACAAGCTGAAGAGGAAGAATTAAAGTCAAGAAAAGTCGATGATGGGATAATCGACACTACAAAACAAATGACTGCAGAGAACCTGACGAAGATGGTAGATAAAGTGCTCGCAGCAAAGGAATTAGAGGTAGATTCTAAGTCCGCATCTGAGTCAAAGAGCCAAGTCAGTTGTAGTGATTCAACAAATGGGTCAGGTAAGACTGATAAGGCTAAAACTGAGAGTGACTGCAAAAATTGCATGAAAGATTACAAGGTTTGCAGCACACATGCATATCTCAAAACCAAAAGGACTGAAGAACTGGTTGCAAAGGTCAAATCAGTTGAAGATCAAATTTTAAATCGTGATAAACTTGTGAGAGCTTCAAATGAAAGAATAAAGGAATTAACTGAGAGGATTGAAAAAGATAAAAATGATGTAGAACAATTTAGAAAAGAAAATAAAAAGTTAATTCATGAAAACCGACAACTTTTTGAAAATCATGAGAAGCTGAAAAGAACGGTTATAGATTCTGATGAGCGAAACAGTAAAACATCCAAAGAAAATCTTCAACTGTCAGGAGTCCTTCAGTCAAAAGAAAAGCAAATCAACCAACAATTGGATGAGATTGCAAACCTAAAACTTCAGTTTCAGGAAGCTAAGATTGAAAACGAACGAATCAATCTGAAACTGAACAGTTACAACTCCACGAGCTTTGTTCTTCAACACATAGTTCCCAAACCCATTGGGAAGAACAAAGCTGGTGAAGATGTATATTCAGATGGAACAGGAGTTGGATTTCATCAAGTTCCACCGCCAGTATTAAACATTTTTTCAAAAAAGAAATCTGGGTTGGTTAATGATGATGAAACAAATGATGTAAAACTTCCAAAAACAATCGATGGCACATTCACTTCGTCATCCGATGAAGACAGTGTTCAGTCTGAGGTCGTAAAAAATGTGGTTGAAAACGTTTTAAAATCTGACAGTGATTCGACTGAGGACGAAGAATGTTTTTTTGAATAATTACATTCCAAAATCGAAATCCCAAAACAACTCAAGTGATGGACCTACTCTTGTAATGTACAAGATGTCGGGTTCTGATAAGTTGTATTCGGATCTTGAATTTCCACTTGAGAATGTGAATGTTGATATGCTGAAAAATGTTTTCAAATTGGTTGAAATTGATATTTCTGAAGTAGAGGTTTTGAAAAGATGCAAAAGGAAATTGAACTTTGAAAAGGATAAATCTTACTACAAGAAACCTGTAGTGACTTCACGTTTTAATAACAACAACCAAAAGAAATGGTCGGGAGGTTATCAGGATGGTAAGAACAATCAGAAAAGGAATTTTCAAAACAAAAAGTTTGTAGAAAAGAAAGTGTTTGTGAAAAGCTCGAGTTCACATTCCGAGCAAGAATCTGAACTTTTTTCACAATAAAATGAAGAATTCTTTGAGAAAAAGGCCTCACAGCCCCAGACTGAAGGCACAAGTCAGGAAGTTGACACCCGCACATGCTTCAAATGTAATCAAGTTGGACACATTGCACGGAAGTGCACCAACTCGAAGCCTAAGTTTGTGGTTGTCGAGAGTCCGAAGAAGAAAGACGATGTCAAAGTTAAGGCACCAATGTTTGTTGAGAAAAAGATTTTGAAAAAGGAAAACGTTAAAATCAAAATGAACCTGTAAAGAAGCCGGTAACTAAAACTGATAAATTTTACAAAAGAGTTGCTTCGTCTCAACATACATGGAAACCAAGATCTGAGTCAAAGACACCAAGTTCTGCAAAACCAAACGTTTCTGAGTCTACAAAACAATCATCTTCAACTAAGGAGATGAATGTTCCTTTGGATTATTTTGAGAAGTTAGAGAAACAAACTTCAACCCCACCAGGGAAGAAGTATGTTCCAAAGAAAGACCAATCATCTGGTCAACCTCAGGAAAAGGAATTCTTTTTGTATAAAGAGGTTGAGATTGGATCTGAAGAGAGCTTAAAAATGAATGACAAGAATTTCCCACCTTTGTACACCAAAACCACACGCCTAGACGTCAAGATACCTGAGTCGAAAGAGGCTTGGGTTGCTTCATTTTCTAACTAAATGCTTTGAAATGTGCAGGAGCTCCCGAGATCTATCTCACGTTGGATAATGGATAGTGGAGCTTCTCGGCACATGACGGGGAGAAAAACCCTGCTTTACGATGTTAGAGGGTTTAACGGAGGTTATGTTGGTTTTGTTGGTAATCAGGGAGGTCGTATCATTGGTGAGGGAACATTATTGAATGGAGTTATCACGTTCGAAAGGGTCAATTAGGGAGCTGGAGAACAATCTTCTGAGTATTTCGTAGATCTGTGACCGAATGTATTCGACACACTTCACGGATAAAGAATGTCTGATCTTGAAGCCGGGGTTTGTCATCCCCAAGGAGTGGATCATCATGAGAGCTCCAGGAGTTAATGATCTGTACATATTGGATATGAGTGTAGCCACGACTACCACGGGTCAAGCTCATTGCTTCATGTTAAGAGCCACTGAAAAGGAATCGCAGTTGTGGCATTGGAAAATGGGCCACATTCACCTAAGAAAAATGAACCATTTGGTGCATAACAATTTAGTAAAGGGTGTTCACTTGAAGAGTTTTCATCTTGAACGGGAATGTATTAGTTGTGTCAAAGGAAAACAACGAAAGAAATCACATCCTAGTAAAAAGATGAACTCAGTCATGAGACCGCTGGAAAGACTTCACATGGATCTCTTTGGTCCTGTAAATGTCAAAAGCATAACGGGTGATCTGTATTGTCTAGTGGTAACTGACGACTATTCAAGATTTTCGTGGGTAGCATTCTTGAAGACAAACGATGAAACATTCGAGAGTTTGCTAAGACTATTCAGAAAGATTGAGAATTTGTACCGAACTCGAATTCGCAGAATTAGAAGCGACAATGGTACAGAGTTTAAGAATAACAAGATGGAAGAATTTTGTGATAGGAAAGGTACACTGCAAGATTTCAGCGCGCCATATACTCCGCAACAAAATGGAGTAGCAGAAAGAAAGAATAGAATGCTGATTGAAACGGCCAGGACAATGCTTGTTGATTCCAAATTACCGATCAATTTCTGGGCAGAAGCAGTTGCAGCCGCTTGCTATACTCTTAATAGGGTTCTTACTGTGAAAAAGCACAACAAGATATGTTTCGAGTTGATCAACAACCACAAGCCTAATCTCGAGTTTTTGGAACCGTTCGGGTCTCCCTGCATAGTTCTGGATCCCGATGACAAATTTGGTTCAAAGTGCATTGAAGGAATTTTTGTGGGATATACTAGTCCACTGAAAAGAGTCTTTGTTCCAAGTTTCAAGCGGATCATCGAAGCACAACATGTTGAGTGCCAAGGATACACAATGCCACCACAGAAGCCCGTAGACTCTTGGCGATTCAACTACGAAACTCTATGTGATTCATTTGAGTTGGAAGAAGAGCCAGAGTTCTTTGATGATTTGGACATTTTAAGAGAGTATGAAGCAGCACAGGAAAGATTCCAAGCAGGATCTTCTAGATGTCAATGGCAAACTTCAAATGATGATGAAGCTGGTCCAAGTAACGCTGGAGAGAATGATGAAATTCAGCAAACTCCGACATCTTCAGAACGTGAACATGCTCCTGATAATCAGACGGCAGTATATGATAATTCAGAATCTGATGAAAGGCCGACATTTGATCGTGGTGATTCAGAGTCTGAGGGGGAGCAAATCCAAACTTCAGATCAGACAATTCCTGTCAATGAAGAAGTCGCAAATCAGAACGTTACGAATTTAGAAGGCGAAGTAGATGTTCCAGGCGAGGTGATGCTGAGGACTCTTTCATATCATCCAGAAGAATTGATAATAGGAGAGCTACAGTTAGGGGTCCGCACTAGAAGACAAATTGACCATGGCCTTACTTGTTTTTATACTAAAGTTGCTCCTTTGCAAACCGAGTTTTCACTTAGTTGTTTTATTTCGCAGATTGAACCACGTACCTACAAGGAAGCACTAACTGAAGACTCATGGGACAACGCGATGCAGGAGGAGCTGAGTTAGTTTGAGAAGTTGGGTGTATGGAAGCTGGTGGACTTGCCTGATGGTCATAGGAAGATAAACACAAAATGGGTGTTTAAGTGTAAAAGGGACGATAGAGGGGTTATTGTTCGCAACAAAGCTCGACTCGTGGTCCAGGGTTTCAGTCAGCAGGAGGGGTAGATTTAATTGAAGTATATGCTCTAGTTACTCGACTTGAAGCAATCAGAATCTTCCTAGCGTTTGCTTCTTGGAAAGGATTTAAAGTGTTTCAGCTAGATGTGAAGTCGGCATTTCTCTATGGCAAGGTGAAGGAGGAGGTATATGTCGGACAACCACCGGGCTTTATCGACCCAATCCACAAGGACAAGGTTTATCTCTTGGATAAGGCGTTGTACGGCTTGCATCAGGCCCCGAGAGCCTGGTACAAGACACTCTCTCAACATCTGCTAGCCAACAACTTCATCCTAGGCAAGGTAGACGCCACTCTCTTCACGAAAGAAGTCGGCGGCCATCTTCTGATAGTTCAAATTTACGTGGATTACATTATTTTCGGGTCAACAAATGAAGAACTCTGCAAAGATTTTGAAAAAGTGATGAAGCAGAAGTTTGAAATGTCTTCAATGGGTGAGATGAAGTTCTTCTTAGGGCTCCAGGTTGATCAATTGCCCGAGGGAACGTTCATACATCAGACAAAGTATGTTCATGATGTTCTGGAGAAATTCGGGATGTCGGGAACATCTCCAATGTCCACCCCGTTAGCAACAAACCATGGTATAAACCCTGATCTCACCGGAGAGAAGGTGGATGAAACGTTATATCGCTCCATGACCAGATCGCTAATGTATTTAACGACATCAAGGCCCGATATCATGTATCCAACCTGCCTCGCGGCCCAATTTCAATCAAGTCCTAGATCTTCACATATGACAATCGTCAAAAGGATATTACGCTACCTGAAGGGAACTCCAAGCTTGGGGTTGTGATATCCAAAAGATGGCGATTTCATGCTTGAAGGGTATTCTGATTCCGATTTCGGCTGCTGCAAAGTCAATGCTAAATCAACAACTTCGGGATGCCAAATTTTCGGACCCCGACTAGTCACCTGGCAATGTAAGAAGCAGACTTCTATTGCTTTATCAACATGTGAAGCCGAGTATGTATCTGCTAGCAGCTGCTGCTCGCAGATCCTGTGGATCCAGCAACAGATGCGCGACTACGGTTTGCAATTTCTTACTTCCCCTATCTTTGTTGATAATGAGGCAGCAATAAACATAACAAAAAATCCGGTTCATCACGCTAAAACCAAACACATAGAAATTCGTCATCACTTCATACGGGATTGTTATGAAAAGAAGTTGATACGAATTGAGAAAATCCACACCGACGAACAAAAAGCTGATTTACATACCAAAGCTTTTGATAAAGCTCGTTTTCAATATCTTTTAAAACAAAATGGTATGAAATTGTTGTCGGATGCGGAGAAAATTATTGGCATTGATGAAGAAACCGAGGCAGATGATGTTGAGAAGCAGACTGCTTTGGTTTGTCGCATTTTTAGCTGTTTTGGTATTTAGGGGGAGATAGATAACTTTTTCAGAAAATACAAAAACATTAAAAAATGCAAAAATCCAAAAACATGAGATATTTAAAAAAAATCAAAAACAATTGAAAAACCCAAAAAGAGTTTGTGTAAAAAGGGGAAATGATAGTACATCAGCTAGACAGTTGCAGTACGCTAAAGAAATGTAATGTTTTAAAAGCATTAAGCAGTCTCGCTGATGATATGCCGATAGGTTTTTGCACACTTAGTAGATTTTTCGGGATACAAACCTAAATCACAACTTGCTTTTACGTGGGGAACATCTCTCAGATATATAGGTAACCCCTGAAATCTTGTTTGAAGGGCTTTCTATTTCTGACATACTAGGTCTTTGTACGTAATGATATCTGGGGTATTATACCAGGACTTCTGATTTTGCGGGAGCAATAGCCTAGTCCTCGTATAATACTCTGCACTGCTTTATTCATAAAGCCTCCCCTCAGCATAAAAAATTATGAAACATTGAAAAATGCTAATCATGTGCTGCTGAAGAAAGATCCCCAAACGGGACACACCCAAAGTCGAGCCATCATCTCTTTGTCTGAACGGAAGTTCTAACCTGAGCTCTCATGGCCTCGCATTTCCCGTTACAGATATCATTAGTGTACATTCACCTGTAAGACTGAATATAGGAGTCTGGATACAGGAGTATATTCTGAGGTGGGACACGTGTATAAGTTAAGATCTTAAAACACTAATTCGTATCCTGATTAATTGAAACTTGTTTGAAAATTTAAGAGGATCAGTATATCGGCAATCTAAGCGAATTGTTTAATTCTTAGTATGAAATCAAGCTTAACGGTACTTGTAGCTTGTCGGTAGCTGATATGATCCCCTAACACGCTCACCAAAAATATGTCTGTAAATAGTTTCATTTACTGCATCTCATTTTCGTTTAGCTTCAAAAATCCAAAAAGATTTCATAGTTTTCTAGTTTAACCTTTCTTAAAAATGACAAAAAGATTTTACATTTCTACTTTAATTTTCGTGACAAACCGAGGTGGAAAGCGGATCTTCTGATTCTAAGAATAGAAGCGGAGCAGGAAAGATTCTGAGCTGGACAACTGGGTTGGGAGCTAATCTGAAAATTGAGAATTTCAAAAGTCAAATCAAGTTCATTAATTTGGTACTTGAACATTTTTTCAGAAAAATGTGTTTGAAGAAATTGAACAAAAATGTCAGTTTGATTCGTTTCGGGTCAACCAAGGTCATTAACTTGGACTTGGTCGGCAAATTAAGTACCTAGGGCTATTAACTTAGATCTAGATACTTAAGTGGATTTCTAAAAAACTGGACAAAATCTGATAAAACGTGAAAAGGTCATAATGTCAAATGTGAAAAGGTCAAAAAGAGTTGTGTTTGGATCGAACAGCAATCCGATCGGGTGGTAATCCGATCGGACAACCATCCGATTCAAGGTCACACTATAAATAGGAGGTCAATCATTCAGTCAAACCTTTCACTCGACCGAGCGACCATCCTATTCTCTCACACACTCTGACTTTCTGATCTTGTTTCTCACGTTTTCTTTCTACAAATCATTGGATTGTTGGTTAGCACAACCTTCTCAATGGGAAAGGTAAGAATTTCATGTCTTTAAACTATTAAAACTGATGTTTTATTGTTTGTTCTTGATGACGACATCAGTTCGGAGCTTTAAAGTTAGATCTAGTCATTTTTAGGATGATTTGATGAAATCTGAGCATGAGGTTTTGTTCACGAGTGTTAGATCTACAAGTTTACCATTTCAATTTGTGCATAAACATGATTAAATCGGTAGATCTGATGATTAGGCGAGTCGGCAGTCGGTTGGGTTTTTATCAAATTAGTCACTGATTAGGCCGAGTTAGGGAACGATGAACATAGGGATTTGATCGCCTTTAGATTTTCTAGGTAGATCTATGTTCAACTTGTTGTTTTGCCTTATAAAATTTTGGTGTTCATGTTTGTTCTTAACTGTTCTTCATTGTCTTTGAATTGAGTGGCAACTCGATCGGGTGACCACCCGATCCAATGCATGATCGTATGTTGAATTTTCTAAGTATTTGATGCCTTGATAATTGTGCTTTATCTGGTAAACTGATTATTGTTATCTTGAAATTTGTGCCTTAATTTGTCAAAATGTTTGGATAGAATGGCAACTCGATCGAGTGGCAACTCTATCGGGTGGCAATTCGTTCCAAAGCACTTTCTTTAATTCATTCACTGTCAAGATTGATCGAGTGGCAACTCGATCGAGTGATCATCCGTTTCATAGCATCTTTTGTTTTGTGTGCCTTTCACTGTGTCACTAAGTGTCATGGAAGGTTTGGCAACTCGATCGGGTGGCAATTCGTTCCAAAACACTTTCATTCAATAATCATGTGTGTCATGAATCGAGTGGCAACTCGATCGGGTGGTCATCCGATTCCTATCACTTTGTCTTGAAATTGTTCTACCTTGTCATGAATCAAGTGGCAACTCGATCGGGTGGCCATCCGATCCAATTCACAAAACAACAAAAGGTTTCAAGGAATCAAAGTTGTCAAGGAACGAGTGACAACTTGATCGGGTGGCAATCTGATCGGGTGGTCATCCGATCCATGACATTCTCTCACAAAATATTGACTAAGTCAAAGGTACCCTTTTTGTCACATGAATCGAGTGGCAACTTGATCGGGTGGCAATCCGATCGAGTGGCAACTTGATCGGGTGGCATCCGATTCACATACTGTTGACTTGAGTTGACTTCTCATTGCACAAGATGGCAATTCGATCGGACAACCATCCGATTCTCAGTATTATGCGTAGTGAAAATTCCAGAGTTAGAAAAATTTTTGAAATGTCAAAATTTTTATCATTTATCATGATTGTCTCAAACACTGTGCAAATGTTAATAACAATTATTTTTGCAGGGAATAGCGTCAGACTGGGAGAAAACTCACAACATCTATTGTCTGTTGGAAACACAGTATACAGACAAAACTATATTTGAAGTTATAGCAAAGTTCTTGAGAGAAAGCAAGATTGCTAAGGCCTTAACAGACAAGACTATAGTTTATGAATCTCATGTGAGACGGTTTTGGAGTTCAGCGAGGTATGAAGATAAAGAAAAGATGATTTATTCTGCAGTGAGAAAGAGAGATGAGAATGGACAGAACGTTGATTTAGAAATTAAGTTCAACATTGGTGATCTTAGAAGAGTGTTACAATTAGGTGATTCTGATGATGATCCCACCATTATTCCAGAACATCTTTGTAAAGGTTTATGGTGCAGGATGGGATTTACAGGGCACATAAATGGGTAAATGGGTAAAACAATGTTCAGTAAACCCTATAAGTTCATGATGCACTGCATAGTACATGCATTATCACACAGGAAGGGAGCTTACGATGAAACATCTAATTATATCATGAATATAATCACTTGTCTGGTACTGAATAGGCCATACAACGTATCACATGTGATATTTGACTACTTGGTAGAAAATTTAAAAGCTGGAAGGACAAAGTACATCATGTATCCTAGGTTTATACAGATGATGATTAATGATCAGTTCAAGGACATTGAAAAGAATGATAATGATGTTCTAGGTCTGAGAAACATGACAGCAGAAACTATTAGCAGACTAACTAAGGGTCCTGAACCAAGAGTTAGAAGGATGATATGTAGAATCAACAATCCAGCATATGTTGCTCTAGAGAATGATGCGTGGAGACACAACAATAGTGATTCCGAGAATGAAAATGAAAAGATGAGTGAAATGGTTGAGAAGAGAACTCGTTGGTGGTTTGTGAAAGATGGCAAACGAAAGAGAACACCAAAGACATCCCCTGTTGTACCTATTCCAAAGGAGCCAATGCCAAAGATTGTTGTTAAGGGTATAGTGAAAGGGGGAGTCATAATAGAAGCTAGAAATCTAAATTGTTATATTATTCTAATGAATGCTTCGATGTTTGTTTTACAGGGCCTTCTGTAGAACCACAACAAAGATTGGTTGACGAGACAGTGATAGATCCATCAAGTATTCCACAAGAAGGTGTTGATCTGGCAAAGATGACATTTGAACAATATCTCCAGCACACTGCAGCTGCAACTACAAAAGCCCAAAGTTCAAGTGCTCAAGAAAAGAAACCTGAAGCTGTCAAAGAAACAGAGCCTGAAGGTGTTGCTCGTGATGATTCTAGTGAAGCTGATGATGAGTCAACTGAGATAGAGACAGATCTTGATCTTACAACACTTGGTCGTGGAAAAGCTCAGTTGAAAAAGAAACCAACAAAGAAGAAGAAAGGATCTGACGAAGAAGATTCTTCATACACTCCATCAGTTGAAGAAACAAAGAAACTGAGATAAAAAAGAAAGGCAGTTCAGACTGGCGTCATTCCGAGGAATGTACGTGCAAGAAAAGCTGGTGCTACATTACCAAAAGATCAAGGTGTGAAAAACATGTTACAACTTCAAAGGTTCATGAAGCAGAAAAGATTCAAAGTGTTGAAGTTCCAAAAGAGCCAGAAGTTCAAAGTGTTCTAGAAGTTGAAGTTCAAAAGCAAGCAGGTGTTGGTGATGATTATGTTGAAATCACTGGGTTTAGAGCAGCTACACCTCCACCATCACCACCACCACAAGATCAACCTATTCCTGAAGTTCATGAATCTTCAAGACCAAAGAATACAACTTTTCCTGAACTTTTTGGAGAGCTTCCTTATGCTACTGGGGTATATAAAGATGATATTCCAGATGATGATTTTGATATGTTCAGCAATGAAGCTGTGAAATAATTGAAGAAGAAAGTTGGTGATCTTGAAAAAGAAAAGGCAAAAACTGAAGTTGAGCGTGATGTGTTAAAGAAGCAGGTTGAGGATTTGATGAAAGTGAACGAAGAAATAAAGACCGTCATGATAAAGCAAGAACAGAAGCTAAAGAAAATGAAAGATGGTGTTCATGACAATTCACAACTGTTTGAGATTCTTTCAGCAGAAAATGTTGAAATACGTGAGAAAATGAAGAATCTGCATGAGATAAATCAAACTCTAAATCAGCTATTGAGCGAAATCAATGAAGAATCGTCAAATGAAATGAAATCAATGAAGCTTGAGATGGAGGCAATGAAGGCTGACAAAGTGGTGAAGGATGAACAACTCAATATGCTTTACACTGTTATAGAAAGTCATTTGAATATTGATGTTCATGCTGCCTTCAACAACATTGAAGTCAAAAGAGCTGAAGAGCGTAGGATTGAAAGAGAAAGAGAGTTAGCTCAAGAAGCAACTCAAAGAAGAAAAGGGTTGGTAGTTGATACAGAAGAAACTCTTGGTTCTTCAAGTCAACCTGAAGCAGGTGGTTCTTCAAGCCAAGTTGATGTAGATATGGTTGATGCTGAAGCAGATCCTAAGGCATTCGTGCTTGTTGGTGAGTCTTCTACTCTATCTTTCAATCTTAATGATATTGTTCGCCGAGTGCATGTTATTCAAAAGAAAAAGAAGGCGAAAGAAGTGTTGCTGTTAAAATGGAAAGAAGAGGAAGAGGTTGAAGTAGAAGAAGAAGAGGAAGAGAATGAAGATTTGGATGATATTCTTGATGCTGTAGAGAACTATGATCGTTCATGGGATGATTTCATAGATGATGCTGATAAAGATCAAGGTTCTTCTGGTTTACTTATTGTGAATCCTTCAGTTCAAGAGAAGATTGATGATCTGATGAACGATGAGATCAATGAACAGGATGATGATCAACATCAAGAATCTTCTTTATCTAGTAAACAACATACAGACCAGGTATACATCACACAACCTACTGTCATTTATTTACATGCTCATTTTGAGGGGGAGCTTGAGGTATCTAGGTCGAGGTCAGAAATGTTAGAGGAGTTGGGCTTAGATGATGGGATGTTCAAATTTGATATAGAAGATGAAATCCCTCCATCACCAGAAAGGGAATATGAGTTCAAATATGCCCAAGAATCTGACAAATACAATGATGTGCTTGTTGAAGATGCCTCTGATTCATCTGATGAAGAAACGGATTTTCACTATTCTGGTATTGATGAAACGTTTCCTTCACTAGCTGAGATGTTTAAAGATCAAAATGAAGATGAAGTCAGGCGAAAGATTGTTGAAAAGTTTACAAAGGAAGGTATTCCAAGAACCATTCCTCGAGAGAATCTTGTTGAGGAAAGAAAGAAATGGTTCAAGATAGTGCCTAAGGAAAGAAAGTACATAAGGCCGCTTCAGTTCTTTACACATGATAAAGATATTTCATGGGGAGACATTCTGTCATGGGGCTATTTGGAAGACTTGCAAGTGTACGCCATTAGACGAGAACAAGGATTTCAATACTTCGAGTTTTTGGCTGATATCAAAACCCTTCCTTGGTGGGACGTTGATGAGTTGGTCCAAACAAAGAATATAAAGCAATTTTACTATGGTTTGGAAGTGAAGCAGCACGACCAACATTTATGGGATTATGTAAAGCAGTAATCAAAAGCGAGATATCCTGATTGGAAGCCTCAATATCCTAAGCAGATTGTTACTATGTTAGAAAATGGTGAGAAGGATATCACTTTGGATATTAAACCACCAAGATGCTTGAAGAACATGCCGCTACGTGCTATGGAGCAAGACTTCCATGAAGATTTTGAAGGTTGGTTGTATAATGAAAGCACAGCGGAAGCGGTGATTTCCTTATTTGACAAGTCAAAAGGTGAATCAAGAAGGATATGTGTACTAGACCCGATGTGGCTAGTAAATTGTTCAAAGAAAGATATCGATTGCTTGTTCTACAACGAGATTGTGTATGAGAAGCGTGACAAAGTTCAAGCAATGCAATACCAAAAGATTGTGGATGTGTGCTTTGCTCAAGACATCAAATCCGGCAGGTATTGGAAGTCTAAGTGGAGAGACTTGGAGATTGATGAATTCCTGAAAAAGTACAAGTGTGAACAGAGATTTAAAGCTATTTCTGAGAAAGCAGCAAAGCTTGGAAAGTTTAAATTGATGAGACCACTACCAACGGATCAAACACCGATCGAAAAGGAAGAGAAAAAGATTCCTAAGTGGGACAGAAAGCGTGACGGAGATCCAGTGTACAGAAAATGGTGGATTGAAGAAGGAAGGCTTCTAAGGAGAAAAATGTTAGAAGAAAAAGCCGAACAGAGGAGACAGAGGGCCAAGGAACGAACACGTAAAAGGAAAGACTGAAGACTATGCTGGAAGGAACTACAGCTACATCCATGGGGGAGTCTGTTAGTTCATATGTCTTTTTTATGTATTTTTGTATGTATGTGTATAACGACAACACAGGTAATGGTGATATGATGTAAAAGTGACGTCCGAAGGTTGAATTTTGTCATCCGATCGGATGGCCACCCAATCGGATAGCCACCCGATCAGATGACCACCCGATCGGATAGCCACCCGATCGGACGACACATATAAGTCCCTGATGTTTGCCTATAAATACCTAGCTTGGTGTGACAACTGTGCCTCCATGACCATAAAACAAATACCAAGCCAATGAAATATTGTATTTCATACTTGGGATCTATATAAATATGTGTATCTTTTGCACATATCAATTCTTGTTCGATTTCAAGCTCTAAATCGCTTTCTGGAAGGTTATACGCGCACTGATGCGTAAATATAACCAGTTTAATGCAACGAACACTCCGGAATAGTGAAATAGGCTTAACATACCTTAAATAACCTTTACATAACTTAGAAATAAGTTTTGAAGGCTTTGGTATGGCAAAAACAAGTTAATTCGCTTACAGGGACTAAACTTGACAAACAGCGAAAGTATGCCAATTTGAACTGTAACGAACATTCCAGGACATGACCATAAGTTAAACACACCTTAAATATCTTTTATATAGCTTAGAAATAGGCTTTGAGGGGTTCGATGTGCTAAAATAAACTTTTGGGTCATTCAGGGACTAAAAGCGTCAAAAAGTGCATAAGTTTGCATTTTCGCGCATAACTTACGTTCTGAATACATCCGGACATCCAAAAATTTATGTAAGCACTAAAATACTTTATTTTTGTGTTTGGCTTGAGAAAAATCCATTCGTCGCGCAATTTGGATCGTTTTTCGCGCTTATGCGCATTCCGTCGTAATTAAGCGAACATCGCGATCGTACGACCAAACGAACCAACATACGGCATATTTTTTAGTATGTTTCATGTCCACAATGTTTAGGCATCATTTTAGGGCCTTAAAGTTGGCTTTACGGGCCTTAGAAGTGTCGGGAATGGCCTTAAAACACAACAGGGACCAAAACTGTCATTTCTGAAAGTTGTTTGCTGATCAGACAGGCCAGGCGGCCCGCGTAAACCCAAGGTGATACCTTACGCCGCGCGCGTCAGACTCCCAGACCAGATTCAATGTTTAAACAGCCTGTTATCAGCTGTTATGCACTCCTAATCCACTTGCACATGGTATTGGGTAATACTAGGGGCTCACATGGTTTTGTAAAACCATTGTCTTGAGGTGTATGGCCAAGATCAAAGCACGGTTTCCAAGAAACGATCCTAACGGTGAACCGAAATCTATAAATACCCACACCCCCCAATTGCAAAACCCACTTGATTCTTGAAATTTCTCTAAGTTGAAGTGAAATCCACTTCATACCTGAGAATATTTGAGAAATCAAAGCTTTCGGGGACCCTTTGTAAGTATTCCTTCGTTCTTTTATTGCTTTTCGAGTCCGAAAGTCAAACTTTGTTTGACTTTCTGCATTGACCAGTTTATGGTTAATGCGAAGTTCGTTTGAACTTCGCAACGTGAGCGTAATCACGATGGTTATAGTCCCTTGTGACTATGCCTACTGATTACCACGTTGTCTAGGGTCGTAAGGGTAAGCGATCTAATAAATCGCTTATACCTTCGAACCCGACCCGTTTGGTCGATCATTAGGATCCGACCAAACACATTAGGTGACCATAGTTATATAAGGAATAACCTTCCGAGGTTATACCTTATGGTCACGATGTTTAGTTAGTTGTCTGATAGGTAGTTTATATGCCTTAGGTAAATTACCAAAATACCCTTTGTACGCCAAAATTCATTTTAAGCACATGTACCATAACTTTTGGTATCTAAACTGATTTGACAACAATAGTAGACATGTTAAGGCATATATTACTTGTCATAGGACTAGTTAAGCGGTCCGAACGCGTTTTACGTGAACGACGCGTTAAAGTAGCATAAGCTACCTAAACGGGTCGTAATGGGTCGTAAGCACTTAGGTTAAGTTTCGTTTTAGTATGTGGGCTTTGTTAAACCATATTACACGAGTCTCCATACTTGTTTGGTTTACGAACCCTCATTCTATCCAATCCTCCGATATAGGTCCGGTTTATTAACATAGTTACCTATATTAGGTGCCGTTTGATATCCGTGATCTCTAGCATTGTTTGGTTGTTACTCAAGGACTACTAAGCAATCTCAAGTGAGTACATAGACCCCTCTTTTACTGTTTTCCAAACATTTTGGGGTTAAACACATGTGTCTACTTGTTACTTTCATGCTTTCCTGTTTTCACATCATATACTTGCTATGTTCATTAGTACATTTATAGTACATGATTTCATTACATTTTATGCTATGTATGCCCATCGCGTGCGTACTTAGTACATTGTCTTACATTACATTTTATGCTATGTATGCCCATTGTGTGCGTACTTAGTACATTGTCTTACATTACATTTTATGCTATGTATACCCATTGTGTGCGTACTTAGTACATTGTCTTACATTACATTTTATGCTATGTATGCCCATTATGTGCGTACTTAGTACATTGTCTTACATTACATTTTATGCTATGTATGCCCATTGTGTGTGTACTTAGTACATTGTCTTACATTACATTTTATGCTATGTATGCCCATTGTGTGCGTACTTAGTACATTGTCTTACATTACATTTTATGCTATGTATGCCCATTGTGTGCGTACTTAGTACATTGTCTTACATTACATTTTATGCTATGTATGCCCATTGTGTGCGTACTTAGTACATTGTTTTACATTACATTTTATGCTATGTATGCCCATTGTGTGTGTACTTAGTACATTGTCTTACATTACATTTTATGCTATGTATGCCCATTGTGTGCGTACTTAGTACATTGTCTTACATTACATTTTATGCTATGTATGACCATTGTGTGCATACTTAGTACATTTGTTATTCATCACATGCTTATATTTTGATATTGATATACACAATTCATGATTTACATTAGACATAAACATTTTGACATTTATATACACAATTCATGATTTACATTAGACATAGACACTAGACATGGTTTTCACACAAACATTTTGACATTTGATTATATATAAACATTTTACGTTGGTGGTTTGGTTTGAGTAAGTGATTTAAGTAATGAGGCGTGTGTAATATGATACAAACATGGTGGATACGCCGCTGGTACTTCCTATATATAAGTGTTTGTATGGTATTACATATCGTAGCGTTATTTGAATCATTTTGATTTAAGACATATAACATTTTATACAAATAACATACTTTTCACAAGACATTGTTTTACAAACAACTTATCTTATACAAACTCATTTTACATGGTTATTCATTTAACCATACATTATTCTCTTATTTATACATATCTTCTGAACTTATTGTTTTTCAAATGATTTACAAAAACAAATCAATTTACAAGGTTCATGACTAAACTTTATTAAACAACTCTTTCTAAACTTACAAGTCATGAAACTTATTTTCACAAAAACCTATGTATCTCACAGGCATTTTTATGCTGACGTACCTATTTTCACATGTGTTTTCAGGAGATGATGCATAGGACTTATCGAGACATACTTAGGCGGACCTGTGACTTAGTGACTTAAAACGAGACAAGAACTAGTTAATTTATGTTATGTACTCTTTATTTCTTGTTTAAAGACCATGTAACTCGCTTGTTTGATGAATAAAACGAAACTTTAATTTCCATGGTTGTGAAACATTAATTCTTTTACAACACTCCCCGACGTTTCCGCCACGTTTCGTTGTTTTACGTGGTCGGGGTGTGACAGAAAAGATGGTATCAGAGCCAATGGTTATAGGTAATTAGGTTATTAGTAATACTTTGACCTAGTCTATAACCTTCCTAGGACCCTAACGCGAGTTTACTTGCGTTTAGTCATAAAACGATACCGTCACCTATCCTTAGGCGACGACCACAATGAGAACACAAAGTTCAAAACCGCTTTGAAAACTAATCATCTGTTCTAGGATGATTGATTACTAGGTTTTGAACCCTCTATTGTAAGGTTTTGAACCCCTTTGAGTTTTCAAAATCTCGTCAAAGTTTTGGGTCCTAAATACTGTGAACACGTGCAAACTGGAAGAGTGAATGCCTGTACCCTGAGTTTTCTGTCTAAGGCTAGAGTGTTCGTACAAATCCACATAATCGGACCAGTCACTCTTACCTGGGAACTCTTGGGGTGAGTGTCCACTTATAGGAGAGCATGTCTTCGCGATACATTATGAGGATCTAATTGCTTTGATTCAGCCTTTGTGTGTCGTTTGTTTGCTTCGTGGTTCAAACAAATGACCATCACCCATGATTTTGGTCGGAAATTGTAACATCCTATTCTTACCCAATGCCATTTCATTTGTTTTCTCTCTTGTTTCCCCTTTTAGAATGCCTCCTCGACGCGAAAATCCGGTATCTATTGAAGAGCTGGCAGCTGTCATTACACAGCAAATGACTGCTGCAATCCCGAACATTGTTGCTCAATGTTACCAAGCTCTAAACAACAATAATGACCCCTGCAATTTCAAGACGTTCAACTCGGCTAAGCTATCAAAGTTTTCTGGGTCTCAAGGAGCGACTGCACTTCTGCAATGGTTCGAGAGTTTAGAGAGCACCTTCAGACATGTTCAATGTCCAAACGAGCGAAAGGTAGATTTCGCATCTAGTGTCTTTGAGAAACGAGCTTTGACATGGTGGAACGGTGTGATGAGAGATAGGGGTGCCGAAGTGGCACTGGCTCAAACGTGGGAAGAACTTCAAGCACTGATGATGAAGGAATTCTGTCCTCGTCACGAGATCAGGACCTTGGAAAGGGAATTCGACGATCTTAAGCAAGACAGCGGTGAACATCGAGCATACACTGATCGATATGAGGAGCTGAGCCTGTTGTGTCCTACCATGGTTACGCCTTTGGATAAGGCGATCGAAAAATACATTGATGGTCTCCCTGACTCAGTTCAGGACAATGTTACTGGTAGTAACCCCACTACGGTTAGGCAGGCCATTGAGCTATCTGCAACCTTGACTGAATCTCAAATCAGGAAAGGTAAACTTTTTCGAAAAAGTGACAAGAAACCAATTGAGGAATCAAAGACCATGGATGAACAGACTGAATCCCCTAAGAGGTCAAAGAAGCGAAAGGCTTCTCAGAACTTCGCCATGGTTACTCACAATGGTCAAGCCGTCCCCAACCAACCAGCTCAAACCCCTGCTAGGAAGCTATACAATGGAACTTCACCCTTGTGCAACCAATGTAACCTTCATCATCACGCTAGTGTGAAGTGCCGCGAATGCCAAATTTGTGGACATAAAGGTCATACAGCAAAAGTTTGCCGAGCTGCAGTTGCACCAAATCAAGCTGACAACAATCCTGCTCAAGCTCGCTTTCCACCAGGTTCTTGCTACAATTGTGGCGAGATGGGTCATTTCCGAAGAAATTGCCCAAAGCTTGCTAATGCTAATCCAGCGCAGGGATGAGCGTCTGACTGACTAGAAGACAACACCCTTTAGAAATAATCATGTCTTATGTATTATTTTCTTTTGTTGTCAAGGTCCATGAAACAGTTGTTATCATTGTTTATAAATAAATCTTTTATTTACATTACAATGTATTTATGAGGTTGTATGTATAAACAACATATCCCCTACAATACTGACAATCAAGGAATCGTATTCCTTGAAAAGCAAACTACCCCCCCCCCCAAGATTTTTCTATTTTATGATCTCTTGCGTTGTCCACGAAATTCCTAAGTACCCGTTTCTTCTGAGGAAACGAAGTACAAGGCGCAAGTTACAACACTGGACGAATACCCAAAGTACCACTATAAATCTTTAATAGGGTACCTAAGGGTATTTCCGTAAATCCTAAAATGGTTGTGTTCCTTAATTCGAATATTACGTTTCTTTGAAAACAAAATCGAATTTTTGGGAGATCTTTCTATCTTTTCAGATAGATCCCAGAGGACATTGAAGTCCATCGACTGGTTTCCTGGTGTACCTTGAATATCCATATTCAATCAATAGCAAGTTAATAACAAATTAATAACCAAGTTAAACAACTATGTGATTATGTGCTTATGTGTTCCCTTTTATGTTTTTGGTGAAATCCAAGTTTATGTTATCCAAATCCTCGTAGAATCTTCCATATCCTCGTATAAGGGATTCATAGTAGGATACCCAAAGGTACTACCTAAAATCCTTAATGGACTTCTACATTGTAGTTAAGTCCCTTGGATTATAACGTACTACTCCATACTTAGACCCCGTGAGTGGTCTAGTTAAACAGATCAATCCAAAAATCTGGTTAGGAACATCATGTGATGATATAGCTGAAAGGACTCCTTGGTGGCCTAATCAAAAGGATCATTTGTCGATCTAATTAAAAGGACCCTATGGTAGTCTAGTCACACTCATCACAGATTTGATTTTCCTCCCCTAAACATTACAAGACAAACTGTGCGGACTATGCAAGGAATTACGTAATTATGGATGCATACATAATTATGGAATTCAGTGCACAGAAACCACAGCGAGTTTTTTCATGTGTCTAGAGTTAACTCAGTTCATTCGCGTTTCTGAAGAAATTGTGGAAAATGACTCATTCCGTTCATTTTCGTTTCTGAAGAAATTGTGGAAAATGACTCATTCCGTTCATTTTCGTTTCTGAAGAAGTTGTGGAAAATGACTCATTCCGTTCATTTTCATTCCTGAAGAAATTGTGGAAAATGACTCATTCCGTTCATTTTCGTTCCGGAAGAAATTGTGGAAAACGACTCATTCCGTTCATTTTCGTTTCTGAAGAAATTGTGGAAAACGACTCATTCCGTTCATTTTCGTTTCTGAAGAAATTGTGGAAAATGACTCATTCCGTTCATTTTCGTTTCTGAAGAAGTTGTGGAAAAGGACTCATTCCGTTCATTTTCGTTCCTAAAGAAATTGCGGAAAACGACTCATTCCGTTCATTTTCGTCTCTGAAGAAATTGTGGAAAACGACTCATTCCGTTCATTTTCGTTTCTGAAGAAATTGTGGAAAACGACTCATTCCGTTCATTTTCGTTTCTGAAGAAATTGTGGAAAATGACTCATTCTGTTCAGTTTCGTTTCTGAAGGAATTGTGGAAAAGGACTCATTCCGTTCATTTTCGTTTCTGAAGAAATTGTGGAAAACAACTCATTCCGTTCATTTTCGTTTCTGAAGAAATTGTGGAAAATGACTCATTCTGTTCATTTTCGTTTCTGAAGGAATTGCGGAAAATGACTCATTCCGTTCATTTTCGTTTCTGAAGAAATTGTGGAAAACGACTCATTCCGTTCATTTTCGTTTCTGAAGAAATTGTGGAAAATGACTCATTCTGTTCATTTTCATTTCTGAAGGAATTGTGGAAAATGACTCATTCCATTCATTGTCGTTTCTGAAAATTTTCCATCAAAGGGAAATGAATATCCCTGATTCTTCCTTCATTTCCATTTCTGAAAATGTCCGTTAAAGAGAAATATCAGGATATGCCTTATCCTTGATGGTTATTTAACACAAAGTCACAGACATGCTCCTACAAATAAATTTCGGGCGAAATTTCCTAAAGTAGGGGAGACTGTGACAACTGTGCCTCCATGACCATCAAACAAATACCAAGCCAATGAAATATTGTATTTTATACTTGGGATCTGTATAAATATGTGTATCTTTTTCACATATCAATTCTTGTTCGATTTCAAGCTCTAAGTCGCTTTCTGGAAGGTTATACGCGCACTGATGCGTAAATATAACCAGTTTAATGCAACGAACACTCCGGAATGGTGAAATAGGCTTAGCATACCTTAAATAACCTTTACATAACTTCGAAATAAGTTTTGAAGGCTTTGGTATGGCAAAAACAAGTTAATTCGCTTACAGGGACTAAACTTGACAAACTGCGAAAGTATGCCAATTTGAACTGTAACGAACATTCCGGGACATTACCATAAGTTAAACACACCTTAAATATCCTTTATATATCTTAGAAATAGGCTTTGAGGGGTTCGGTGTGCTAAAATAAACTTTTGGGTCATTCAGGGACTAAAAGCGTCAAAAAGTGCATAGGTTTGCATTTTCGCGCATAACTTACGTTCTGAATATATCCCGACATCCAAAAATTTATGTAAGCACTAAAATATTTTATTTTTGTGTTTGGCTTGAGAAAAATCCATTCGTCGCGCAATTTGGATCGTTTTTCGCGCTTATGCGCATTCCGTCGTAATTAAGCGAACATCGCGATCGTACGACCAAACGAACCAACATCCGGCATATTTTTTAGCATGTTTCATGTCCACAATGTTTAGGCATCATTTTAGGGCCTTAAATTTGGCTTTACGGGCCTTAGAAGTGTCGGGAATGGCCTTAAAACATAACAGGGACCAAAACTGTCATTTCTGAAAGTTGTTTGCAGATCAGACAGGCCAGGCGGCCCGCGTAAACCCAAGGTGATACCTTACGCGTCCCGCATCAGACTCCCAGACCAGATTCAATGTTTAAACAGCCTGTTATCAGCTGTTATGCACTCCTAATCCTCTTGCACATGGTATTGGGCAATACTAGGGGCTCACATGGTTTTATAAAACCATTGTCTTGAGGTGTATGGCCAAGATCAAAGCACGGTTTCCAAGAAACGATCCTAACGGTGAACCGAAATCTATAAATACCCACACCCCCCAATTGCAAAACCCACTTGATTCTTGAAATTTCTCTAAGTTGAAGTGAAATCCACTTCATACCTGAGAATATTTGAGAAATCAAAGCTTTCGGGGACCCTTTGTAAGTATTCCTTCGTTCTTTTATTACTTTTCGAGTCCGAAAGTCAAACTTTGTTTGACTTTCTACATTGACCAGTTTATGGGCAATGCGAAGTTCGTTTGAACTTCGCAACGTGAGCGTAATCACGATGGTTATAGTCCCTTGTGACTATGCCTACTGATTACCACATTGTCTAGGGTCGTAAGGGTAAGTGATCTAATAAATCGCTTATACCTTCGAACCCGACCCGTTAGGTCGATCATTAGGATCCGACCAAACACATTAGGTGACCATAGTTATATAGGGAATAACCTTCCGAGGTTATACCTTATGGTCACGATGTTTAGTTAGTTGTATGATAGGTAGTTTATATGCCTTAGGTAAATTACCAAAATACCCTTTGTACGCCAAAATTCATTTTAAGCATATGTAACATAACTTTTGGTATCTAAACAGATTTGGCAACAATATTAGACATGTTAAGGCACATATTACTTGTCATAGGACTAGTTAAGCGGTCCGAACGCGTTTTACGCGAACGACGCGTTAAGGTAGCATAAGCTACCTAAACGGGTCATAATGGGTCGTAAGCACTTAGGTTAGGTTTTGTTTTAGTATGTGGGCTTTTTAAACCATATTACACGAGTCTCCATACTCGTTTGGTTTACGAACCCTCATTCTATCCAATCCTCCGATATAGGTCTGGTTTATTAACATAGTTACCTATATTAGGTGCCGTTTGATATCCGTGATCTCTAGCATTGTTTGGTTGTTACTAAAGGACTACTAAGCAATCTCAAGTGAGTACATAGACCCCTCTTTTACTGTTTTCCAAACATTTTGGGGTGAAACACATGTGCCTACTTGTTACTTTCATGCTTTCCTGTTTTCACATCATATACTTGCTATGTTCATTAGTACATTTATAGTACATGATTTCATTACATTTTATGCTATGTATGCCCATTGTGTGCGTACTTAGTACATTGTCTTACATTACATTTTATGCTATGTATGCCCATTGTGTGCGTACTTAGTACATTGTCTTACATTACATTTTATGTTTTGTATACCCATTGTGTGCATACTTAGTACATTGTCTTACATTACATTTTATGCTATGTATGCCCATTGTGTGCGTACTTAGTACATTGTCTTACATTACATTTTATGCTATGTATGCCCATTGTGTGCGTACTTAGTACATTGTTTTACATTACATTTTATGCTATGTATGCCCATTGTGTGCGTACTTTGTACATTGTCTTACATTACATTTTATGCTATGTATGCCCATTGTGTGCGTACTTAGTACATTGTCTTACATTACATTTTATGCTATGTATGCCCATTGTGTGCGTACTTAGTACATTGTTTTACATTACATTTTATGCTATGTATGCCCATTGTGTGTGTACTTAGTACATTGTCTTACATTACATTTTATGCTATGTATGCCCATTGTGTGCGTACTTAGTACATTGTCTTACATTACATTTTATGCTATGTATGCCCATTGTGTGCGTACTTAGTACATTGTCTTACATTACATTTTATGTTATGTATGCCCATTGTGTGCATACTTAGTACATTTGTTATTCATCACATGCTTATATTAATTCATGATTTACATTAGACATAAACATTTTGACATTTATATACACAATTCATGATTTACATTAGACATAGACACTAGACATGGTTTTCACACAAACATTTTGACATTTGATTATGCATAAACATTTTACGTTGGTGGTTTGGTTTGAGTAAGTGATTTAAGTAACGAGGCGTGTGTAATATGATACAAGCATGGTGGATACGCCGCTGGTACTTCCTATATATGAGTGTTTGTATGGTATTACATATCGTAGCGTTATTTGAATCATTTCGATTTAAGACATATAACATTTTATACAAATAACATACTTTTCACAAGACATTGTTTTACAAACAACTTATCTTATACAAACTCATTTTACATGGTTATTCATTTAACCATACATTATTCTATTATTTATACATATCTTCTGAACTTATTGTTTTTCAAATGATTTACAAAAACAAATCAATTTACAAGGTTCATGACTAAACTTTATTAAACAACTCTTTCTAAACTTACAAGTCATGAAACTTATTTTCACAAAAACCTATGTATCTCACAGGCATTTTTATGCTGACGTACCTATTTTCACATGTGTTTTCAGGAGATGATGCATAGGACTTATCGAGACATACTTAGGCGGACCTGTGCCTTAGTGACTTAAAACGAGACAAGAACTAGTTAATTTATGTTATGTACTCTTTATTTATTGTTTAAAGACAATGTAACTCGCTTGTTTGATGAATAAAACGAAACTTTAATTTCCATGGTTGTGAAACATTAATTCTGTTACAACATTCCCCGACGTTTCCACCACGTTTCGTTGTTTTACGTGGTCGGGGTGTGACACTTTGGTTAGACTTTTAGAACTTTTCCTCAGCCTGTAAGGAGACTCTGTCAAGTCTGATTCTCTACCGGTCCTTTGTACTTTCATATCAATCTAATAGAAGATCAGACGGATTTAATCGTTGAATACGTTGTTGCTGATTCTCTGACTTGATCAATGGATTCCGCACATTGATTTGGATAGATTCATCCACGTTCCATAGGAACAGATCCTGATCCAAAGGCCTAACATTTCATACTTGGGATTTGTATAAATACATGTATCATTTGCACATATCAATTCTTGTTCGATTTCAAGCTTTAAATCGCTTTCTGGAAAGTTATACGCAAACTGATGCATAAACGTAATCAGTTTAACACAAAAAACACTCCAAAACAGTTACATAGGCTTAACATACCTTAAATAACCTTTACATAACTTAGAAATAAGTTTTGGAGGGTTTGGTGTGTCGAAAACAAATTTATTCGATCGTAGGGACTATTTACGACAAACTACGAAAGTGTGTCGATTCGTACGGTAACGAACATTCCAGAACATGATCATAAGATAAACATACCCTAAATATCCTTTACATAGCTTAGAAATAGGCTTTGAGGGGTTTGGTATGCAAAAATACGCTTATTTGATCAATAGGGACTAAAAGCGTAAAAAAGTGGATAAGTTTGCATTTACGCGCATATCTTACGTTCTGAACATACCCGGGCATCCAAAAACTTTTGTAATCATTAAAATATTTTATTTTAGTGATTGGAATGCAAAAATACCATTCGTCGTGTAATTTGGATCGTTTTCGCGTCCGTTCGAGTTTTCGTCGTAATTAACCGAATAACGCGACCGTACGACCAAACGAACCAACATCTGAGATGTTTTCAAGCATATTTCTTGTTCCCTATGCATTAACATCATTGTAGAGCCTTGAAATGGGGTTAACGGGGGCTTAAACGGGTCGAAAAACAAGTTTTAAGCATGCAGGGACCTGTTCTGCCATTTTTGGAAACTTTAAACTGACCTCCCTCATGCCACGCGCCAGACACAGGTGCACCTGGCGCGCCACGTATTCTAAACCATGGTATTCTAAACCATGTTTTCTTCATACAACAGTTGTTCCTTGGGTTTTAGACATGGTTTTTCAATGCTATGGGCTTGTTTTTGGACTCCCATGGTATTCTAAACCATGTGCTACACATGTAGGGCCAAGATCAATCCTTGAAACAAATGGAATGATCCTAAAGGTTCTTGAATTTCTATATAAACCCACCAAAATTTCATTTTCAACTTGCTCACTTCAGAATTTCTTCTCCATCTGCTCTTTGGGGCTATCCCTTCTTGGTTGAAGGCTCCTTTCTTCAGTTTTCTTGTTCTTGATCCAAGCTTGGACCCTTTGTAAGTCTCCTTCATGCTTGGTTATGCATTTCAAGCATGAAATTCAAACAGTGTTTTACTTTCTGCTTTGACCATGGTTTGGTCAACACAAAGTTCGTTTGAACTTTGCAACGTGAACGTAATCACGATGGTTATAGTCCCTTGTGACTATACCTACTGATTACCACGTTGATTAGGCGTAGTGACGAGTCAAAGTTTCGGTCAAAATACGTATTTATGCGTATTTTGCAACAAAGCTATTTTCGGGTATCAAATCAGTTTTCTAACTTAGTTAAACATGTTAAAACATGTTTAACTTGTCACTCTTAGTTTAGTCATTGTTTAGGGTCGTAAGTCAAGCGGTCTAAACAACCACTTAGACTTTCGAACCCTACCCGTTTGGTCGATCATTAGGATCCGACCAAACATATTTTGTGGCCATAGTTTTATAGGGAATAACCTTCCGAGGTTATACCTTATGGTCACTTAGTTTACTTAGTTGTATGATAGGTAGTTTATATGCCTTAGGAAAATGACCAAAATGCCCTTTTTGCGCATAATTTCATTCTAAGCATATGTAACTTAATTTTTGCCACATAAACTGATTATTAAACATGTTAGGGCATATAATACTTGTCATAGGACTAGTTAGACTACTCGTTTGCCCTTTTTGCGTAAATGATGCGTTAAAGTAGCATAAGCTACCTAAACGGGTCATATCGGGTCATAAGCACATAGGATAGGTTCCGTTTTAGAATATAGGCTTGGTTAAACCATATCACATGAGTTCCAATACTCATTTGATTTACGAAACCTCATTCTATCCTATCTCCCGATTTAGGTCCGGTTTATTAACATAGTTACCTATATTAGGTGCCTTTTGATTCCGTGATCCCTCAAGCATTGTTTGATTGTTATTTCAAGACTCTAAGCAATATCAAGTGAGTACATAGTTCCCCTCTTTTACCGTTTTTGAATGTTTTGGGGTGATTCATATGTGCTAAACGATATCGACTTTTTTCTAAAACGAATGCTATTGTTTATGTTAAACACAACGATTTCAATTATATGAACAAACTTGTTGGGGAGATGGTCGAAAGACAATTGAATGACATTCATTAACTATTTTTAAGCCGACCAGTAGTACGTTATGGTATCATAGGATATTATGATACCATAGGATCTGACAAATCCCGTTATCGGACTTTCACCATGGTTATGGGGGTAATGCGGGTAACGACAGAACCTGGTAATTATTAACTTACCCTTTGGTGGTTTGTTAATACGATTTGAACGACCAGGACGAGTCACACAGGTTTGAATGTATTCAATAAAACGACCAAAAGTTAGTTTTCACAATTTAAACATGAACCACTGGAGCTATTGATCTATGTGAACTACTTGAACTATTTGAACCACTAGAACTATTAAACTATGTGAACTATTTGAACCACTGGAGCTATTGAACTATGTGAACTACTTGAACTATTTGAACCACTGGAGCTATTGAACTATGTGAACTACTTGAACTATTTGAACCACTAGAGCTATTGAACTATGTGAACTATTCAAACAATTTGAACCATTGGAACTGTTTGATCTATGTGAACTATTTGAACTATTTGAATGATTGGGTTATGGTAAGTGATTAGGTAACGGGGCAGGTGTAATGTTATAAAAGCATGGTGGATACGCCGCTGGTACTTCCTATATATAAGTGCTTTTAACATATTACATGTCCTTGAGTTATCTAGATCACTTGGACAAATGTTTTCAAAATGAAATTACACTAAAAGGTTTACTTAAAGATATAAACCATACGATGTTTACTTTTAACGACAATTACTACTTGGTTTACAAAGAAAAATGTTTTCAGTTAAGATTCATGGCTACAATAGTTTTGGTTTATACATATATCAACTTGTAAAAGTTGATAGAAACATACTGCAATATCAAACTCTTTTGTTTTCAAGGTACACTCTCGACAACTCTCGTAGTTGGACGAGGTATTGCAATATGAACTCAAGGCCATGAATCTGACACACTCACAAAACCTATGTACTCGCCGGCATTTTTATGCTGACGTATTTTCACATATGGTTCAGGTTCCGTAGTTTGATGATGTTTGATGACGATTATGATGCATGCTCACATAGGGACGGACGAGGCGTTAGTGACTTAATAACAATGAAGGACAATATGTTCATATTTTGCTTTTAATATTCGAGACAATGTAATAAACTTAATTCAATAAAACGAAACTTCAATCCATGTGTTATGAAACAATGATTCTGTTACGACACTCCCCGACGTTTCCGCCATGGTTTGTTGTTTTAACGCGGTCGGGGTGTGACAGTTGACTGATGTGCGTGAGTATTATTAGTTTTTAATGTATATGTTAAGCCCTATTTAACACTTTTTAACCAAGTTTTAAATTTATAAAACACTATATTTACTAACACTAAACACACATACGGGCAAGTGCACCCATCGTGAGCGTAGTATAGTGTTGGTAAGATACCGAGGTCGTCCAAGGACACAAGAGCTTTTAGTACCGGTTTATCCTCAACGTCTAATCAAATCAAAAGTTAGAAAAATGTTATTAAACTAGAAAAATAAAAATTAACTAAAATGCTGAAAAATAAAATAAAAATAAAAACAGATAGACAAGATGAATCACTTGGCTCCGACTCGTGTATAGTATAACCTTTGATTATTTCCGCACCTTTGCACTTTTTAAGAGATTATCTTAGTTATTGTAGTAGGCCCCTCTTTTGAAGGTGACGTTACCCTCAACCCAGTAGTTTGAGTCAGGAAGGATACAATCCTAAAGGGTCGGATTATTGAAAGATAATTAATTAAGTTATTAATGCATATATTGGTAGGCCCTCTTTTGAAGGTGGCGTTACCCTCGGTTAAGTAGTCTGAGTCAGCAGGGATACAGTCCTAAGTAGCCGGGTTAAAGTATTAATAGTAGCTTACATATGAGGGGATCAAAGAGTTTGGACCCCCGCCATCCAATACCGGTGGGTATTGAAGGAGGTCCTACTAAGTTTGACCCAGCTCCTTGCAGGATCTATACACTGAACAAGGCAAGACTCTTACCAAACCATTCCCTTAACCCCCAACCAGGTAGCCAACATACCTCCATATAGACCGTGGAGATATGAATGGTGAAAATCATTTATTTTATATAGACAGTAAAATAATGCCAAGACACCACGGACAAACGATAAGGAAGAATCACCTTCAACATAAGAAACTAGTTATTAAAGTCATTAATACATAACCAAGTAAAAAGTGCGAAAAGATTAAAAATAAAAAGTATTACACTAGACACTTGTCTTCACCAAGTGATGTAAGAGACTTAGTCAAACATGGCCTTTGATTGTCAAGAACTCTTATGATCAATCTTGGATCCCGAGATGACTCACACACTCTATGATGGACAATGGATGATGGTGTTGTGATGGTGGTGGGTGGTGGGTGAAGTGTGAGAGAGGTGATGTGCCAAGGGATGGTTTGCAAATGACCCAAGCACCCCTATTTATAGGCTGAACAGTAGCTCGGGCACGGCCCCGTGTCCATTGGGCATGGCCCCGTGTCCATTCTCTTCTCTTCCTTCATTAATTGCAGTTTGTCTGCATTAGTTGACCACGACCCCGTGTCCGCTGGGCACGCCCCCGTGTGTAGAAGCATATCTGTACTATCAAGATTTCCTCAGATTCTGCGAATCTTAGAGTTGACCACGGCCCCGTGTCAGCTGGCCACGCCCCCGTGGTGGGTGATAGAAGCTTTTATAGCTTTGTCTTTTATGCTGGCACTTGGGCACGCCCCCGTGTTCGCTGAGCACGGGGCGTGTTCAGTCTTCTGTCTTCTTGATTTTGCTTGGGAAGATGCTGTCGGGGGGTTGGGCATGCCACGTTTGTTCATTTTTTTGTATTTATGTTAGATTTAGCTGCCTTTTTGCTTCTTTTGCTAATTTGAGCTCATTTAATCCTGAAAATACAAAAGGAAGACAAAAACACACTTTTTCCAACATTAGTACTAAAAAATGGTTAGTTTTATGCCACAATTGATGTAATTTATATGTTGCATTTTGTGCACATCAAATACCCACACTTGAATCTTTGCTTGTCCTCAAGCAAAACTCTTTATAATGTGGCTTTACACTCCCAAATGGAATGGGTAGAAGAGAAGGTTTTTGGGCTTGTCATAGAGTGTCGGGATTTCCAAGATTCTTTAAGTTTTATTTTTATTTATTTACAATCCTATTCGTCATGATTTATTTAAAACATTACATAAGATAAATTACTTATTAGGGCATAACATGCCTTTTTAAAATTTCACTTATATACAAGTTCACATACCTCACGGGGGATCACTCAACACTCAGCCGAAGATGTATTTTAGTGAATCACTCGAGAGCGGCATGGAACTTACTTCTACCATAGGCTTGCCAAGCAATCAATCCTCCTCCTTTTTAACTATATACCTTTGTAAATATCAAGAGGACTTTTGGGTGAAGGGTTAGGCTTGGGTTAAAGGTAGGTGGTTGGGTTAGTGGTTAGTAGAAAAGGGCGAAAAGCGTAAAAAACATCGGTTTTCGTAAATTTATTATTTTTTTATTTTGATGAAGCCATTATTCAAACAAAGTTATTTTTGATGAACTTGCATGTTTATTTCTTTTGCTTCATCATCAACACATTTTTTTTTTTGAAAAGTCATACCAAAAACCGAGCTTGTTACTAAAACAAAGGGTTAAAAATAAAAAGGGTTTTGGTGGGTGAAAGGGTGTTTGTTTTTGGGTTAAGATATGAAAAGATTTAGGCTCAAAGGGTTAACTATGAGGGATTTTGGGTAGGTGGTAAATAAAAAGAAAATAATGGTGTAGAAATGAAAAAGGGTTAGTCCTAATGCCTCCATCATTTACTTGCTCGGGTTTAAGTTGGTAAGGACTGGGAATATATCGTCGTGGCAAGTTCTAGAGTCGTAAGAACCAAGCGGCTATTCACACAAGAAACGAAAAATGAGCATTTAGTTTAAAGATAAGTATTTGTATGCTCAATAAAGGCTCAAAACTCACTTTTGTGGGAATGGGTTTTTATGTGATCAAGTATATATAATCTAATTTTAACTAAGCTTGTCATGCCTTTTCATAATTTTCTTATGTTGGTTTTTTTTATCACGACGCTATCGGTTTTAAATTTGTAAAAATATAACCTTTTTAGAATTTGAAATTCCCAAGTTAAACCTAGACAAGTAAGAAAAAAAAATGAAAAAAAAATTTTTGAAAAAAATTGGGGTGATTAGCGGTTCCAATAGAGTTTTGTGTAAGGCTTGTACTTAGGACTTGCAAGATTCAAGGTTTTAGCATCCCCCCCCCCCCCCACACTTAAATTACACATTGTCCTCAATGTGTCCCAAAAATAAGTTTTAGGTTGATTGAATGTGTAAAAATGGTGTGAAAAACTAAAATTTAAGTCACTGGGCGTCTGGACACGGCCCTGTGGTGTCCGGGCACAGCCCCGTGTTCAGGTCGCCAGTAACAGAAATTATCAAAAAGAAACATAAGCCTGGGCATAGGGGCGTGTTGGGTGAACACGGCCCGTGTCCAGTTACCTATACTGGGCATTTTTTGCAGATTGTGCAGCACGGGGCCGTGTTGGGCGGGCATGGCCCGTGCTGAACTTGCTGTAATGAAGAAAATTTTGTCGGATGGCCCTGTTTTCGTGCATGGGGTGCTGGTTCAAGTTTCCCTTGTATCCTTCACCATCCCGAGTGTGTTTTATCCATTTCAACATCATCCAAACACCAAATTAACTAAAACCATCATTCATTAAGTCATAGAGAGAATTACATAATAATCCTAAAAGTTAAAACTCTAGATAAATAGGTCAAAGAAGCATAAGAAATCTAAATCAAGAAGTTCTAGCCTAAAATTATTCTATTAGCAAAATTTCCAAAGAGACAATTCTCTTGGTTGGATGCGGCTTTGAAGAACTTCCTTTTCCGGGCATGGGTTCCTCATACGTCGGCGAGCCATTCCTCTATCTCCCGTGGGAGAAGAAAGACGAGCTCATTGGCATCGGTATGAGGAGGTGCAACCTCCACCGGTACTTCTTGTAGATCTTCAAGAGGAGGCTCCGCTGGAAAGTCATCCCACCCAGTAGGATTGTTGATTCCAAGTGCTAGGTTCCAATCCTCTTGAGGGAGGATTGGTTCCATGGGAGGTGTTACAAGAATGTTTAACCTCTGGTGCAGGAGATTAATTTCTTGAAAACTGTTTTCCAACCCCACCGTAAGATAGTTTATACAGTCTATTAGGATCTCCTCTACCGAAGTCATCTCGTCAAGAGCTTCATGTAATACCATTACGTAGCGAACGAGAGTTGCTTCAATTGATGACCTTCTTTCCCTTCGACTGTTTCTGGAGTGCGCAGAAGAGGTTCCACTGTTTTGACTAGACATTATACGAAAACACACCAAAAATAATTCATTTTAATGGAACAGTATCTCCGGACACGGCCCCGTGCTCAATGAGCACGGCCCCGTGTTCACCTTCCTGCAGATTTTTGGAACAAGGAATCTTGGAGTTTCAAATTATTTTACCAACTTATGAAGCATTTTTGAGCAGGAATAACTTAAAACAATGTTGTACAACTTATTTTTAACAAGATTCATTGAACAAAAACTCAACAAACATCATAACAAAGCTTGGAATCATGATGATCTCAAGCTTCAATGGAAGTGTTGAAGCAAGAAAGATGAAGAAGAAGGCAATGGATAAAAGAGGAAAGGACAAGATGGTTGTTAGAACCTTCTTTTAGAAAATACCTAGGATGGTAGGTGAGAAGATCCTTTCAAATCTCTGTCCCTGGATGGTCCAAATGTGCAGGATTCTTGGCTGCATTTATAGAAAACGACAGCATGCTGGACACGGCCCCGTGTCGGCTGGACACGGCCCCGTGTGCAGGCAAGATCCTGACACATTTTGTCTGCATTCTAACAAAAAGTCAGAAAGGAATCTTTTGGTGGACACGGGGGCGTGTTGACCTGGGCACGACCCCGTGTCGAAAGGCTGTTTTATGAAGTTTGTCTATTTTTAAGGAACTTACCTGGATCGGGCGGTTCCTTACTGGATGGAACAACCCCAAAGTGCCTAAGATACCTTAATTGCTCAAGATTAAGACGAGAACGCAAGATGTTGTCGGTGAGGGTGATTCCTATGCTATATGTAGGTGGACAAGTCCAACCCTTTCCCGGGCTCTCATTAAAGAAGGTGTATGCCGAATCGCTCAGGTCTATGTATGCACCGAACGAAGTCGATGGAGAGTCCTTCACGTCATAATTGACACAGGGACGACTATCGCTCAAGTCCTCACTAGAGTTAAAGGTAACATCGGGAACAACGAAGTTGTTTTTATTTGAATGCGATCCCAACAATTCTTCTTGGTTATCGTCTTGAGATAAATTATTGAAATCCATCTTAAGTTCTTTTAACCAAGTAAGAATTAGATCTTCCAATTGAAATAGTTCATCAAGAAGCATTTCTCCTAGAAGATCCGGTTGAGAGCATTCGAGGGAGAGATAGGGATTATTTTTACTTTCGCCCCTCTTAAGGCTATGGGAAAATGATGGGTCTATATAGTGGGGCTTATAATTTAGAAAATAACATTCTAATTCTTTATTAGGGCCACCACATATTTGACACCACGTACCATAAGAGTGCCGAAAGTAAAAAGTATCAGTATCTCTCATGTTTGTGTCAGAAATTACCAACCGTCGGGATCTTACGGTTCTGTTTTCATTAACTGAATCTTGGGCACGTGGCGTGTTGAGTGGGCACGGCCCCGTGTTTATCTTACTGTCTGACTTAAAACAAGATTGCCAGTTCCAAGGATTGGGCACGGGGCGTGTTCAGCGGGCACGGCCCGTGCTGAGTTCTGCAGAAGCTGAAAAATTAAGAAAATCCTAAAAAAAGACAGAAAAATTAGAAAAAACGATTAGGCCGCTGATTCCTAACTTTCTTAAAATCCTTGTGTCCCCGGCAATGGTGCCAAAAACTTGATGTGCGTGAGTGTTATTAGTTTTCAATGTATATGTTAAGCCCTTTTTAACACTTTTAGCCAAGTTTTAAATTTATAAAACACGATATTTACTAACACTAAACACACATATGGGCAAGTGCACCCATCATGAGCGTAGTATAGTGTTGGTAAGATACCGAGGTCGTCCAAGGACACAAGAGCTTTTAGTACCGGTTTATCCTCAACGTCTAATCGAATCAAAAGTTAGAAAAATGTTTTTAAACTAGAAAAATAAAAATTAACTAAAATGCTGAAAAATAACATAAAAATAAAAACAGATAGACAAGATGAATCACTTGGCTCCGACTCGTGTATAGTGTAACCTTTGATTATTTCCGCACTTTTGCACTTTTTAAGAGATTATCTTAGTTATTGTAGTAGGCCCCTCTTTTGAAGGTGACGTTACCCTCAACCCAGTAGTTTGAGTCAGTAAGGATACAATCCTAAAGGGTCGGATTATTGAAAGATAATTAATTAAGTTATTAATGCATATATTGGTAGGCCCCTCTTTTGAAGGTGACGTTACCCTCGGCTAAGTAGTCTGAGTCAGCAGGGATACAGTCCTAAGTAGCCGGGTTAAAGTATTAATAGTAGCTTACATATGAGGGGATCAAAGAGTTTGGACCCCCGCCATCCAATACCGGTGGGTATTGAAGGAGGTCCTACTAAATTTGACCCAGGTCCTTGCAGGATCTATACACTGAACAACGCAAGACTCTTACCAAACTGTTCCCTTAACCCCCGACCAGGTAGCCAACATACCTCCATATAGACCGTGGAGATATGAATGGTGAAAATCTTTTATTTTATATAGACAGTAAAATAATGCCAAGACACCACGGACAAACGATAAGGAAGAATCACCTTCAATATAAGAAACTAGTTATTAAAGTCATTAATACATAACCAAGTAAAGAGTGCGAAAAGATTAAAAATAAAAAGTATTACACTAGACACTTGTCTTGACCAAGTGATGTAAGAGACTTAGGCAAACATAGCCTTTGATTGTCAAGAACTTTTACGATCAATCTTGGATCCCGAGACAACTCACACACTCTATGTTGGACAATAGATGATGGTGGTGGATGATGGTGTTGTGATGGTGGTGGGTGAAGTGTGAGAGAGGTGATGTGCTAAGGGATGGTTTGCAAATGAGCCAAGCACCCCTATTTATAGGCTGAACAGTAGCTCGGGCACGGCCCCGTGTCCATTGGGCACGGCCCCGTGTCCATTGGGCACGGCCCCGTATCCATCCTCTTCTCTTCCTTCATTAATTGTTGTTTGTCTGCATTAGTTGACCACGACCCCGTGTTCACTGGGCACACCCCCGTGTGCAGAAGCATATCTGTACTATCAAGATTTCCTCAGATTCTGCGAATCTTAGAGTTGACCACGGCCCCGTGTCCGCTGGGCATGCCCCCGTGGTGGGTTATAGAAGCTTCTATAGCTTTGTCTTTTATGCTGGCACTTGGGCACGCCCCCGTGTTCGCTGAGCACGGGGCGTGTTCAGTCTTCTGTCTTCTTGATTTTGCTTGGGAAGATGCTGTCGGAGGGTCGGGCATGCCACGTTTGTTCCTTTTTTGTATTTATGTTAGATTTAACTGCCTTTTTGCTTCTTTTGCTAATTTGAGCTCATTTAATCCTGAAAATACAAAAGGAAGACAAAAACACACTTTTTCCAACATTAGTACTAAAAAAGGGTTAGTTTTATGCCACAATTGATGTAATTTATATGTTGTATTTTGTGCACATCATTGAACAATTACCTGAAGACATTTATGTGACTTACACCAAATCTGATGATGCTTGTGATTCAGAGGTCGTAAGTAAGGTTGTTAAAAACATATTGAGAGATGATTCTACCAAAAATGGTAAATATGAAGCACAGGATGAAGATGAGGAAAGTTTTCACAAAAATTATTTGAAAAATTCAAAATCTGAGAAAATTCGAATGAAGATTAAATAGGATTGGCATATACCATGATTGGATTGGACAAATTATTCTCAGACATTGACTTTCCGATTCAAAATGTGATTTCGGATATAATCGACAAAGTTTTCAAATTGGTAGAAATCGAAAAGAATGAAATTGCAAAATATGCCGATAAAGCGAGCAAGAAAACTTTTTATTCCAAACCTGGTTACAAAAAGAAAAACATGAAGACTGGGTTAAGTTATAAAAAGAAACAAAACAAAAAAGAAATGTGTTGAAAAGACAAATTATCAGAAGAAAACGAACTTTGTTCACGGAACAAGTTCCAAAGAAGATAAAGAACTCTAATTTAGACGACAGTCTATTGAAGAGTTCTATGCTCAGAAAAAGCAACAACAATAGGCTAAAGATGTTTCGAAGAAAACATGCTTTAAATGTGATCAAAATGGACATGTTGGTCGCAAATGTCCAAATCTGAAGCCTGTTGATGTTGATAAAAAGAAAGTTGAGGTTGAGAAACAGAAGTCAACCAAGTTTGATTCAAAACAATCTTGGAAACCGAAATCAAAGACACCCAAAGTTGAGCCTAAACAGATTTGGAAATGAAAGGTTGATCTTTCAAAGTCAAAACAAACTTGGAAACCAAAAACATCCAAGTTTGAACCAAAATAAATCTGGAAATCTAAAGTTGATTTGTCAAAACAAAATGTTCAAAATGATTCAAGATTTTATCAAAGGAATGTTTCAAAATGACAAGTTTGGGTGGCAAAGAAACAAACGACTTCTGTACGTGATAAAAGGAAAATCGATTCAACTAAGAAGGTTGAAAATAAAAAAGAAAAAGTTTTTGTGAAAAATGACAAAGATTTTCCAAAACTCAACAATTTGTATTGTATCACAATACCCAAGGTTAAACAGGCCTGGGTTGTACTATTCAAATGATTGAGTTAGTTGCATGTGCAGGTGCTCCAGATTATAGCAGAACGCCAAAATGAAGAGCAGAGCAGCCTGGCACGGGAGGCGGCAAATCCCTGAGGATGAAACACAAGGAGTTTGTTTGTTTTTGTATATAAATAAACCATAAATCAAAAACCCTAAAAACTGAAAAATTTAAAAACTAAAAACATGTTTTTATTTTGTTAAAATTGAAAAATGAAAAAATATGTTTGTTTTTAAATTTGTTAAAAATCAAAATTTTGAAAAAATGTTGATTGAATACGCCGAAACCCTCACGGCTGAACAAACATGATTATGTTCACAAGTGATTGAAAATGGTTTTAACATTGTTAAAATCAATGTGTTGTAAATCATGGGGGTACTTTATGCAAGACAGAGCATGTCAAAGCAGAAAATGGATGGCGAGACAAAGCTATCTACATCGGTTTTCAAATTTTCTTAAAATGTTTTGGATTTTAGGGGGAGTAAAAATTTAGAAAATACAAAAACATTTGAAAATTTGAAAAAAAGCCAAAAACATGATAAAATTAAAAAATGAGTGTTATGTAAAAAGAGGAAATGATAGTACATCAGTAGACAGTCACAACATGCTAAAGAAATGGAAAGTTAAATGTGATAAACGGTCTCACTGATGATATGCCAGTAGGTTTTTACACACTCAGTAAATTGATTTCAAGATATAAACCTAAATATCAATAGCTTACTTATCTCGTGGGGAACATCTCTCGGATATATGGACTTGGTACTCTGAAATCTCGTTTGAGAGGTTGCCTAATTCTGAGAAACTAGGTCTTTATACTGTTTGATATCTAGGGTATTATACCTGGTCTTCTGATTTTGCGTCAGCAATGGCCTAGACCTCGTATAATACTTTGCGTGCTTAATAAAGCTTTCCCTCTGTAAAAAATTGACAAAATATCAAAAGATATAAATCAAGTGCAGTTGTAAAGAAGATTCCTAAGTGGAACACACCTAAAGTCGAGCCTTCGTCTCTTTGACTGAACGGTAGTTCATACCTGATCTCTCAAGGTCTCGCACTAACCCAGATTACAGATATCGATATAGTATATTCACCTGTAAGACTGAATCTAGGGATCTTGAAACGGGAGTATATTCTGAGGTGGGACACGCGAATAAGTTAAGTGCTTAAAACATTAAATCTCATATCTTGAATTAATTGAAGTTTGTGTGAAAATTTAAGTGGACCGGTATACTGACAATCTAAGTGAATCGTTTAGAACTTAAAGTCTATAAAGGTCAACGGTGCTAGTGATTTGTCATAAACTGATATGATTCTCTAACGCGAACTCAAACAAAGGTATGTTTGTAAATATTTCTTTACTGCATTTAATTTCAGAAAAATCACAAAAAGATTTTCGGTGTGTTTTAGCTTAAACATTGAAAAATATAAAAAGATTTTGTTTCTGCTTTATTTTCGACAACCGATGTTTGAAAGCTGAGTTTCAAAGTCTAAGTATGCTGAAAAGGTCACTTAAAATAAACAAGTTCATAAATTTAAAACTTGTGGTTTTAAATGAAAAATTTAAAAACAATTTGTGAAAATCTCCAAGGTCATTAATTTGGACTTGGATGATTATCAGGGAGGTTTTTGGAAAAATGGATTCGTTCAGTGTCAAATATAGAGTTATTTGATAGGGGGAGTAGAGTCGGGTAATCCTGGGAGATTACGTAGTGTTATAACTGTGTTTAGAATCAGATTATCATTCCTAGATAACCTAAAAAGCTTTCACTGTTAAATATTTGTGTTTAGAGCTAGGTTTACAATTTTGAACCTAAATTGTCAAATATTTTACAAGTGGTTTGAAATTGTTAGATTTTCGGATGTTGAACCAGATTACGATCCCAATAGCTGAGTCTAAAGGGGAGTTTGAAGAGAAGCTCAAAGCAAGGGGGGGCTTGCATTCGAAGAGCCAGGTGTCGATCCTGAAAAGCACGGAAGCTTAAAGAAAGGGGGAGCCTGGAGTAAGAGTCAACTGAAAGGAGCTGCTGAAGTAGGAAGCAGATTCAAGAGGAGCTTGAAGAGCTAAAGGGGAGTCAGTGGTACTGAAGATGTCAAAGCTTCATGAAGACTCAGAGAGAGACAGAGAGAGAAGACAGAAATTTACGAGATTGACTGCAGTAATATCCAAGGGGGAGTCGATTCCCCCTTGGTCGTCACTATCGAATCGTGTCATTGAAAACTTAGAGCCGTATTTTGAATATTCTGCAACTTCAATCAGGCATCTTGAAATCTTCAATAGATTCCCCCTTGATTGATAATTCGGGTTTGCATTGATAATGTTATGCATAAATTCCCCCTGAAATAAATCTTCAGGTCTTTGTTTGCACAGTTCCCGATTCCTCCTCTGATTTGCTCAACTGCATTCTTCATGAACAATCACCAACTTGAAACTAATCAATGCAGCTTCTCTGTTTCAGCTTTAACCACATCCGCGTTCGGTTTTTGATATATCATTTCAGCACCATCGATCGCGCATTCCGCCTGCTTGATCTATTGATTGTACAAAACCCAACCGACAATTGATAGATGTCACACCCTGACTTTTGCGGAAGCGTATGATGTGTAACTGGTTTAATATCATTGCATTCAATCATAATAAACAACTACATGATCAAAACGATGTTCATCCATTCATAAAATTTGAGTATTACAAACACCGGTTATTTAAGTTTTAAACACAACCTTCGACTAGGTTACAAACCAACAAAAGTGGATGACATCTAAACTTGAAGTCTACTTCTAGAAACAACACCCACGCCCAAGATACAACCTGTCACCTGAAATACATGTAATTTTGGAAAACATCAACAAAAGTTGAGCTAGTTCATGCGTTTTGTGTGAGTACTTGTAATCTTGTAAACCTTTGAGAGACTCCTTTGAAAACAGGTATGAAAAGCATGTATGAACATACCAAATAGTTGTTTTACAAGGACATTAAGGCATGTGAGGACATAGGGAGCACTCGAAATGAGTAGGCTTATACCCTTGTCGATTTCACTCGACTATGTCGAATTTCCCTTCGACTATGTCAATTTACCTTGACTATGTCGATTTCCCTCGACTATGTCGATTTCCCTCGAATGGGACACCGAAGCACTCAAGTGGTCACAAGTACCATGAGTGGGGCTCGGCCGTACCCGTTATATCTAACCTTCCCTCGAATGGGACACCGAAGCACTCAAGTGGTCACAAGTACCATGAGTGGGGCTCGGCCGTACCCGTTATATCTAACCTTCGTCCCTAATTATGAGTTAATGGCATTTCAAATTTAGTCTATGCTCACATGATCTAATAGTGCATTTCATAGGCATTTCATACCGTTTAAGCATTCGTAACATGTATTCCACCCCCGAGAGTTATAAAGCCAAAAACAGTTAAGAGAAAAGGGGGAGCATGAACTCACGGTTTTGCGTCTTCGATACTCGTAACTCAAATCTCCTCAGCAAACACGACTCCTTACAATGTACTAGGGTCTATTAGACGAACGGGCCGTGCCTTGCCTTAGTATTTACGTTTTTTAGTTACGTTTCTTTTATGTCTCCAATATTATTCCAAGTTATAATTCCTTGTTAAAATAATAATTATTTTAACTTTAAATTATATTTAATTTTGGAATAATAGATAAACAATATTTTTGTAACAATAGTTCTCAAGTATTTATTTTCGTATTTCCTTCCCAATGATGGGGGTATCTCATATGTGTATTTTCGTATTCTTGTATTTGTAATTCCAAATTAATATATTTTTAAGTCTCACTTCAGAAAATATATAATAACTTATTTTGTCCCAAAAATAATGTATTTCATGAAAATATACATTTTTTTTTCCAAAAATCATATATCTTCTAAATATTCCAAGAAAATATATTTTAACTACCCAAAAATAATATATTTTCTCCTTGTCGAAAACATGATATACTTTGTAATAATAATAAAAATCATACTTTCATTTCTTTTATACCCAAAATAATATTTACCAAAAATATGCTCATAAATGTAGTTTTCGGAATATTTTGTAAGTTACGTTTTTTCGTTCGGTTTCGCAGTATTATGTGTGTAACTTATATATTTATTCCTTAAGATTTTTGGTATTATTTTGGATTGTAAATTCTTGGTATTTTGTTAACTTATATACCTTTAAATCCTAAAATAATATAACTAATACGCAAAGTATACAAATAATCACACACAATGTGTCTTCAATGTAAATATATATTCTAAATATATTTATCCATCTTTATTTATAAAAACAACTTCCAATACTTGTATTTTTGTAACAAAATCTATGGCAAAGTTTATATTGAAAACCATAGTTAAAACACACTTGTAAATATTGTTTAGAAAATATTTTTCAAAGTGTTTATATTTTTAGAAAATTTTGCCGTAGTTTCCTTTGAAAATGGAGGTGTCCATGCTATCAAAGCATATCATTTTCTTTTCAAAATCATCACAAACAATCAACAATCAATCTATACTTACCGAGTGCCAAAACAATGCTACTTACATAGTAATCATGAACTTGAAATTTCAAAAAAACTTGTGGTAACTTGGTAGTGTGTTTAGTAGACTTAGTTACCTTCCAAAATGTATTTACTTCTTTATAAACTTCACTTTTGAAAGATTTAGGTGTTTACAACTTACTAGATGATTTTTCCAAAAATCATTCTCTTGAATTTTTCTTGTAAATAATGTATTCTTATACTTCTTTCACCACTAGAAACATGGTTAGTTTCTTTAAAAACAATGTTCATGTAAATCTTGTGATTAACTTGGTTTCTTTGGAAAACTATCTTTGAAATCATTCAAGTTTATGTCTAGTAATCATGTTACATGTTTCATCATTCATAAAATCATGTTCATTTTTCAAGTTCATGAAAACATAAAGTACGATGATCTTGGTCTTTCACAAGATCCTCGCCTTAAATTACTAGATCACGTGTTTAATCACAAGCTAGTAGGTTTCATAAGACGTCTAACATCACTAACACAAATCATCAATCATCAAGAAGCAAAACAACATTAAACAACATGTATTCTTATGGTTTTAAGCTTATGTTAAAGTTTCATGATCATGTTCTTTTAGTGTTCACCAAGATTAACATTGTTCATCAACTTTTAACCAACAAAAATAGAAGTAACAAGAGATCATAAGGGCCTTACTACTAGCACAAGGCTAGGGAAGAACACTAGAAGTTGTAGATGACAAAAGTGATGGATAAAAGCAATCGGGAGAGGTCCTTCAAGATCCACAAGCTCCAAACCTCCTTAATCACCTTCTTGCATCTTAGGATGAATTTGGAATAGATGAACACTGAATGAATGATGATGATGTTGTTGTACTTGTTCTTGGCCGAAATGAGGGAAGAGAGGGAAGGAGATGGGTGGTGTGTGTAGTGTGTGTGAGATGATGAGAGCTTATGCCTTCTTATAGCATCTAATCCTTTTATCCAATGGTTTAAGTGTCCCTTAAGTACAATGCATGATCTTCACTAAATCTTCCCAAATCTCATAAGATCAAGAAAGATCATGAAAGATTATGAGTGGGGCCACCTTCATAACCGTCCATATGGATGGGGGGGGGGTCTTGGTTGGTTTTGAATGATTAGTTAAAGTTCTAAGTATAATAGTTAGTGTGTATGCATATATGGTGTTATATAGTGTGTTAGGGTGTTCGGGGATCATAACAAGCTCAGAAACATTAAAACAATGCTTCTAGTAAAATCTTAGTGTTTCGGGTTGTGTCCGGTTGTTCGGTTAGATACCGGTTCGTTAAAGTGTCAAACTATACCGTTTAGTGTTCCCTATGTACCCTTTTGTGACACTTATAATTCCGACACTTAGGAAAGGATTCAGGACCATTTAGTCATATTTTTGCATGTTACTAGCTTATTAAATTGCTGATTTTTGCTGAATTATGCAGAATTCTGCACTTTAGGTGAGTTTTAGGTACTTCCCGGCACTTAAACTATCAATTAGGAATGCAGTTTTGTGGTCCTTACTTCCCTACATACTATACTAGTGTCGAACTTGGTTTCTGGCTCATACTGTGTCTCAAAACATTGTCTGTCTATGTACTGAACTCCCGTCAGTGCTTTTAGTTTGTCTGATAATGGTGCCAATTCTGTTCTGTGCATTATTAGAACTATATCGTGTTGCATGTAGTAATGATAAAAGTCTTGCAACATGAAATTCCATTGTATGTATATAACAGTAATCAGAAGTTCATTTGTCTTGTAAGCTAGATCATGCACATATTACTATTCAATTAGTGTACGGAATGTACGGAAAAGTGACAATTGTCACATTCTCCCCCCGTTAAAAGAATTTCGTCCCGAAATTCAAGCGATGCCATCGGTCGCAGGGGAGTTGTGAATCAAATGTGGTCACTTAGGTTTAAAATTGGTCTTCATGTTCCTAAGTAACTCTGGGCCATGATATGAATTCCAGCGTACTCAAATAAATCAATTACCTCTTCTCCGTGTTTTGTGGACTTTCAGTCCGCAACCTTAACAGGTTCTATAGTAAATTGGAGTTTGTCTTTGCCGTGAATCTTGTTGTGGGAAAAACGATTGTTTCTTGAGTCAGACTCCTCTAAAGACTAGACACGTGGAATATGTCGCGATCACTACGGATCTTTTCTGGAAGTTTCAGCTTCTGAGCAATGATCCCGATCCCTACAAGGATCTCGAAAGGTCTAATATACCGGGGGTCCAACCTTCCACGTTTTCCAAATCACACCACGCCTTCTCAAGGCGAGGCTCTCTTTATAGCCATACTTCTTATCTCAAATTCCTACGATTTCTGTCGCTCGTCGGCGCAATCTTTCTGTATTCCGCGAGCTGTCTTGATGTGATTACATACCTGAACGATCTTGTCTCTAATTTTTCCTAAACCAACTCGGGCCAGTAGATTGTTTATCTCCGGTCTCCGTTCAACACAACGGGGATCGACTTATTATGTTCCATCTAAAGCTTCACACGAAGCGGTTTAAACAGCGGTGTGATAAATACTGTTGTAGGAAAACTCTACTAAAGGCAAGTGGGTAATCCATCTTTTCATCGAAGTTCATCACCCAACACATAACATGTCCATACAGTCTGCATCGTTCAGTAGCTCAGTCCATCTTCGTTAATATTTAAGTTCTTACGATCAACGGCGTGCTGCAACCCTTGTGATCAGTAAAGGTCGTGCAGCGTTTTGTTACAAGTAATGTTGTCAAATTTGCGGCGCGCAATTACTGTATCTAGATCAAGGTTTCTTCTTATGATCCCTTAATCAACGTGACGCGTATGCAATGCCGTGGTCTCGTTGCATCGACGCGCATTCGAGACTTTGTCATGAAGCGTCACATAATTGCAACTCTAATTCCTTAACTTTTGATTGCAAGGTTGGCATGAATCTCATTCTTATCCACCATGTATCCTAAAGTTCTTACCTTGCGGATTCAAAATCCGCCCTTCGATATCCTAGCACATAACTGTTCTTTCTCTAAGAGTGGCAAGATAAATTGCAGATGTTGCTCATGACCTTCCTTGGTCTTCGAGCTTATGAGAATGTAGCCAATAAATATAATCATGCTCTTATCCATGTACGGATTGCACACCTGATTCATGAGGTCCATGAATATTGCCGGTGCATGTGATAAGCCAAACGGCACGTCAAGGAACTCGTAATGCTCAAGGCGAGTCCCTAAGGTCGTGTTAGGGATATTTTCCTCTTGTATTCGCAGCTGAGGACATCCTGACCTCAAGTCGATCTTCGAGTAGTAACTGGAACCTTACAATTGGCTCGTTCATGTCATCAGTCCTTGGCAAAGGATTCCGATTCTCAATTCTCTGAAATTTATGCAAAGTGGAAACTGCCGACTTTCTTCTCGTGTCCTTAACTAAGGGTGTCATATCCTTAATTCCATCTGTCTAGCAGCTCTTGCAGTTATATCGGAGGCTCATGCTTCTCGGACGAAGCTAGTCAGTAAGGCGTCATTCGACACTGGTGCCGCTCCTGGCACGAGGTTTATCCTAAACTCCTCTTGTCATTATGGAGGTATTCCTGGAAAGTCTTCAGAAAAGGCTTCTGGAACTTCTTCCATCACGGGGATGTTCTCAGGCTCTGCAGTCTACTCGGAGGCGCTTCTGTGTCTCTTCGACCAATCAGAGATGTCGCAGATCCGCTGCCTTATGGGGTCTAGCACCCTTGCACCTATTGAAGGAAGGTTGTGTACTATAAATGTTTCATCATTCGCAAGAGGGATGCGACTGATTTTCCTTATATCGAACGACTTCAGCTCTATACTTGGATTTCCAATCCATGCTGACTATCATATCATGACTTCCCAAGTCAATGGTAACAGAAGGTCCCGGCCGTCTGAGTCCCCAAAATATAATCCTTAATTGCTTCGTCTGCTTAAACTAGCCATCTATATGCCCATTTCTAAAGAATACGGGACGTCTATTCTACTTGAAACTAGGCCAAGCAGTTTCTTAAGTTCTAAGCATACAAGGTTAAAGTTGGTGCGAGTATTAATCAAAAATAGATGCATAAAGTTGGTTAATAGGGAACGTACCCGTAACTGCATCTGGATCCTGGCGTGCTTCACGAGCTCCGATCGTGAAGACCCTTCCTCGCTTGGTTCTTCCTAGGGCAATCTTTCCTAAAGTGCCCTACTTCACCAAATCTGTAGCATCCTGGTACTCTACCATTATCTTTTTCGTCTGGATCCTTCGCCCAACAGGCATCCCTGCCGTGCCCTTCCTTTCCACACTTTCCACACTTGGGCCTTAGACATCGACCTTGATGGTAAAAATTTCATTCCTCGCATCTCGGCTTATTTCCCAAATAAACCTTACCACCAGCCTTATTAGTGGCTCCACAAACTTTCTTGCCACGCGGCGGGTTCGCTTCCTTTCTTTTGTTTGCTTTAGAGCTTCCATAGCTGACTTGGGTGCCTATCTTTTGTCACACCCCGACCGCGTAAAACAACAAATCGCGGCGGAAACATCGGGGCGTGTTGCAACAGAATTAATGTTTCATAACCATGGATACCAAAAAGTGTTTCGTTTTATTAAACATTGAATAATTACATTGTCTGGAAATCTAAATACACAATTTAAACATAGTCTATCATTGTTATTGAGTCACTAAGGCCTTGTCCAGTCCTATGTGAGCATGCATCCTATCAATCGATATCTTTCAACAATACCTGAAACATATGTGAAAAACGAGGTCAGCAAAGAAATGCTGGCGAGTACATAGGTTTTGTGAAAATAAGATTCATGACTTCTGTTTTAAGAAAATGTTTAGTCATGAACCTTGTAATTTGCTTTGTCTTTGTAAATCATTTGAAAAATAATAAGTTCAAGTGATATGTATAAATAAGAGAATAATGCATGATTAAATGAATAACCATGTAAAATGAGTTTGTATAAGATAAGTTGTTTGTAAATAATTGTCTTGTGAAAAGTATGTTACTTGTATAAAATGTTCTATGTCTCAAACTGAAATGATTCAAATAACGCTACAATATGTAATACCATACAAACACTTATATATAGGAAGTACCAGCGGCGTATCCACCATGTTTGAATCATATTACACACGCATCGTTACTTAATCACTTAATCAAACCAAACCACCAAAGTAATGTTCATGCCCAATGTAAATCATGTAATATGTATAACCAAAACCCAATCGTATATCGCTTTGAAGCCAATCGTTTACCCAATCGTTAAAACATCGTGTGAAAACCAATTGTTTACCCAATCGTTAAATTCGTTTTAGGTCGTGAAACTACTTAAATGGTCGTCTCGCTAATAACATTCAAACCTTCTTGACTCGCATTAATAAACCCTTACCAAAGGATAGATTAACAATTCGCATTAATAAACCCTTACCAAAGGATAGATTAACAACTCGCATTAATAAACCCTTACCAAAGAGTAAATTAACAATTACAGATTCAGTCGCTACCCACAACACCCACACATAACTACGGGTGTAGTAACTAACGGGATTTGTCAGATCCTATGGTACCATAACCTAATACTGGTCGGCTTGATCATTGCTAATGAATGTCATTTGTTATGTAACCCAACCAACAAGTTTGTTCACTTTATTGAAATCGTTATTAGTTTTGTATAAATCGTCTTAATCGTTTTTGAAACCATCGTTATATCATCGAAAACATTTAGCACATATGAGTCACCCCAAAACAGTTGAAAACAGTAAAAGAGGGGAATAATGTACTCGCCTGAGAATGCTTAGAGGTCTTGAACAACAACCAAACAAAGCTAGAGAGAGCACGGAATCAGTCGACAATCTAAAACTATATAAATAAACCGGACTTAAATCGGGAGATCGGATAGGATGAGGCTTGGTAAACCAAATGAGTATTGGAACTCGTATGATATGGTTTAACAAGGCCTACATACTACAATGAAACCAAACCTAAGTGCTTTCGACCCATCGCGACCCATTAAGGTAGCTTATGCTACTTTAACGCGTCGTGTGCGTGAAACGCGTTCGGACCGCCTAACTAGTCCTATGACAAGTAGAATATGCCTAAACATGTTACATAATCAGTTATGTGACAAAGGTTTAGGTTACATATGCTTAATTACCAATTATACATGAAAAGGGTATTCTGGTAATTTACCTAAGGCATATAAACTACCTATCATACAACTACTCAAACGATGTGACCATAGGGTATAACCTCGGAAGGTTATTCCCTACCTACTATGGTCACCTAATGTATTTGGTCGGATCCTAATGATCGACCAAATGGGTCGGGTTCGAGGTATAAGCGATTTATTAGATCGCTTACCCTACGACCCTAGACAACTTGGTAATCAGCAGGCATAGTCCCAAGGGACTATAACCAACGTGATTACACTCACGTTGCGAAGTTCAAACGAACTTCGCATTGACCATAACTGGTCAATGTAGAAAGTCAAACAAAGTTTGACTTTCAGACTCGAAAGACTCGAAAAGCAATAAAAGAACGAAAGAATACTTACGAAGGGTCCCCGAATGCTAACCTCGATTCAAAAATCTCAGGTATGAAACAATAGTTTCAACTTAGAGTTTCTCAAATCAAAGTTCTTGTAATTTTGAAGCATGGGGGGTGGGGTATTTATAGTATTCGGTTAGCCGTTAGGATCGTTTCTAGGAAAACGTGATGCGATCTTGGCCATACACTTAGCACACATGGTATTGTAATACCATGTGCCCAAAATACCAGCCCATAGATTCCCAAAACCATGTGCAACAAGTGGGAAGGACTAGATTCGATGTATAAGCAAACATCTTTCAGAAATGACAGTTTTGGTCCCTGTTATGTGTTTATGCCATTTCCGACACTTCTAAGGCCCGTAAAGCCAACTTTAAGGCCCTAAAATTATGTCTAAACATCGTGGACATGAAACATGCTCAAAAATATGTCGGATGTCAGTTCGTTTGGTCGTACGAACGCGATGTTCGCTTAATTACGACGGAATGCGCATAAGCGCGAAAAACGATCCAAATGGCACGACGAATGGATTTTTCTTATGCCAAACACTAAAATAAAATATTATAGTGCTTACATAAATTTTTGGATGTCTGGATGTATTCAGAATGTAAGTTATGCGCGAAAATGCAAACTTGTGCACTTTTGACGCTTTTAGTCCCTGAATGACCCAAAAGTTTATTTTAGCACACCTAACCCCTCAAAGCCTATTTCTAAGCTATGTAAAGGATATTTATGGTATGTTTAACTTATGGCCATGTTCCGGAATGTCTGTTACAGTTAAAATTGGCATACTTTCGCAGTTTGTCAGCTTTAGTCCCTGTAAGCGATTTAACTTGATTTTGCCATACCAAAGCCTTCAAAACTTATTTCTAAGTTATGTAAAGGTTATTTAAGGTATGTTAAGCCTATGTCACTATTCCGGAGTGTTTGTTGCATTAAACTGGTTATATTTACGCATCGGTGCGCGTATAACCTTCTAGAAAGCGATTTAGAGTTTGAAATTGAACAAGAATTGATATGTGCAAATGATACACATATTTTTACAAATCCCAAGTATGAAATATAATATTTCATTGGTTTGGTATTTGTTTGATGGCCGTGGAGGCACAGGTGTTACAGTCTCCCCTACTTTAGGAAATTTCGTCCCGAAATTTATTTAGAGGAAACTTGTGAGAGTTTAAAACATGAAGTTGAAAAGACAAAACAACACTGGTTAGGGTTCTGAACTTCTAGTAACTTTAAATAACATTATGCTTTCAATGCAAGAGGGACACTTATATACAAGTATATGAAGCATCATTGGTGCGTCCACCGTACCTCCATTACATCGTTCTCATTTTGTTATTGTTGTCACTATCGGTTCTTACACATAATAAATCCTACTGGGTTTCTATGCACTAAATTTCATAATTATGTACGCGTCCATAATTAGACAATTCCTTGCACAGTTCACACAGTCTATTTTATAATGTGTAGGGTAAAACCAAATGAACAAACCTGTGATGAGTGTGATTGGACCACCATAGGGTCCTTTCAGCTGTACCATCACATGCCATTCTTAACCAGGTCTTGAATCAATCTTTAACTAGACCGCTCAAGGGTCTCTCATCGAATCATGGAATGGTACTATATAACCCAAGGGTCTTAACTACCACGTAGAAGCCCATAAGGATTTAAGGTAGTACCTTTTGAATATCCTACTATGAATCCCTCATATGAAGATATGAAAGATTCTATGAGGATTTGAAAATCGTATCACACAAAAACATAGAGGAGAACACCTAAACACATATCACATAATTGCATAATCGTATACTCGCATAATTGTTTAATTTGACCTTTAAATTTGTTATCTTTGGACACGGGTATTTAATGCATACAAGGAATCAATTCTTAGTTGCATCAATTTGGATGGATCCACATGAATACCCTGCTTGTTGACTACATGACCCAAAAACTGAACTTCTTTAAGCTAAAATTTCCTCTTGGAGGATTTAGCGAAAAGTTTGTTACTTCTTTAAGGGTTCCAGTGTCAATGAAGGTGTTGATCGTGATCGGCTCGGGACATGAATAGATCAAGATGTCATTAATAACAACAATGACTAACTGATCCAAATAAGGCTTGCAGACTCTATTTATTAAGTCCATGTAGATGGCTGGAGCATTTGTCAACCCAAAAGGCATGACTATAAACTCGTAATGGCCATACTTCGTGCAGAAAGCCGTTTTGATAATTCCTGCATCTCGAACGGTGCAAGATGATAAGGTGCTTTCGCAATTGGCTTGGCATTGGGTACAAGGTCGAAAATGAAACTCGACTTGACGAACTGGAGGCAAACCAGGCAGTTCATCAGGAAACACCTCTGGATAATCCCGAACAATCGGAAGATCCTGAATACTCTTGCTCTTGCCTTTCTCCTCGGTGACATGTGCTAGAAAAGCAACATATCCTTTTCGTAAATAACTTTGGGCTTTTGATTTAAAAGAAATAAGTGTTTAAGGTTCTTGGGGAGGTCACAAGTGATCATAAAAAAAGAAATGACAGAACCACACAAGTAGTTTGTCTTTGTGTTGACATCATAAGGTTGGATCAAACATTCATACAATTGCATTATTGTTGTTGTTGTTGCCTTTGTTGTATATCTCGTGGACTTGGGTTACAACACCGGGAAGTACAGCAGCCACTTGCTGAGAGACCAGGGTTGCGAGTTCTTCAATAGTAAAAGTTCGAGCATCGGTTCGAGCATCGCGTCGAGGAGGCATTGTCCAACAAGGAAAACATGAAATGAAACGAGTGAGAGAATTTGACGAAAAGAATGAGATGAATAAATCTGATGAAAGCAAGGATAGTGGTCATTTGTTTATTACTACAAAGCAACAAACGACACACAGAACAAATCAAAGTAAATGGGTCAAAAATAATGTATCGCGAAGACATGCTCGCCTATAAGTGAACACTCATCCCAAGAATTCCCAGGTAAGCACAACTGGTCTCGCGTCTGATGAGATGTATACGAAGTGCTTGCCTAGACAGAAAACCCAGAATACAGGCATTCACCCTTCCAGTTTGCACGTGTTCACATTATTTAAAACCCAAAACTTTGCCGAGATTTTGAAAATTCAAAGGGGCTCAAAACCATATAACAGAGGGTTCAAAACCTTGTAATCAATCATCCTAGAACAGATGATTAGTTTTCAAAGCGGTTTTGAAATTTATGTTCTTGTTGTGGTCGTCGCCTAAGGATAGGTGACGGTATTGTTTTATGACTAAACGCAAGTAAACTCGCGTTAGGGTCCTAAGAAGGTTATAGACTAGGTTAAAGCATTACTAATAACCTAATTCCCTATAACCATTGGCTCTGATACCATCTTTCTGTCACACCCCGACCGCGTAAAACAACAAATCGCGGCGGAAACATCGGGGCGTGTTGCAACAGAATTAATGTTTCATAACCATGGATACCAAAAAGTGTTTCGTTTTATTAAACATTGAATAATTACATTGTCTGGAAATCTAAATACACAATTTAAACATAGTCTATCATTGTTATTGAGTCACTAAGGCCTTGTCCAGTCCTATGTGAGCATGCATCCTATCAATCGATATCTTTCAACAATACCTGAAACATATGTGAAAAACGAGGTCAGCAAAGAAATGCTGGCGAGTACATAGGTTTTGTGAAAATAAGATTCATGACTTCTGTTTTAAGAAAATGTTTAGTCATGAACCTTGTAATTTGCTTTGTCTTTGTAAATCATTTGAAAAATAATAACTTCAAGTGATATGTATAAATAAGAGAATAATGCATGATTAAATGAATAACCATGTAAAATGAGTTTGTATAAGATAAGTTGTTTGTAAATAATTGTCTTGTGAAAAGTATGTTACTTGTATAAAATGTTCTATGTCTCAAACTGAAATGATTCAAATAACGCTACAATATGTAATACCATACAAACACTTATATATAGGAAGTACCAGCGGCGTATCCACCATGTTTGTATCATATTACACACGCATCGTTACTTAATCACTTAATCAAACCAAACCACCAAAGTAATGTTCATGCCCAATGTAAATCATGTAATATGTATAACCAAAACCCAATCGTATATCGCTTTGAAGCCAATCGTTTACCCAATCGTTAAAACATCGTGTGAAAACCAATTGTTTACCCAATCGTTAAATTCGTTTTAGGTTGTGAAACTACTTAAATGGTCGTCTCGCTAATAACATTCAAACCTTCTTGACTCGCATTAATAAACCCTTACCAAAGGATAGATTAACAATTCGCATTAATAAACCCTTACCAAAGGATAGATTAACAACTCGCATTAATAAACCCTTACCAAAGAGTAAATTAACAATTACAGATTCAGTCGCTACCCACAACACCCACACATAACTACGGGTGTAGTAACTAACGGGATTTGTCAGATCCTATGGTACCATAACCTAATACTGGTCGGCTTGATCATTGCTAATGAATGTCATTTGTTATGTAACCCAACCAACAAGTTTGTTCACTTTATTGAAATCGTTATTAGTTTTGTATAAATCATCTTAATCGTTTTTGAAACCATCGTTATATCATCGAAAACATTTAGCACATATGAGTCACCCCAAAACAGTTGAAAACAGTAAAAGAGGGGAATAATGTACTCGCCTGAGAATGCTTAGAGGTCTTGAACAACAACCAAACAAAGCTAGAGAGAGCACGGAATCAGTCGACAATCTAAAACTATATAAATAAACCGGACTTAAATCGGGAGATCGGATAGGATGAGGCTTGGTAAACCAAATGAGTATTGGAACTCGTATGATATGGTTTAACAAGGCCTACATACTACAATGAAACCAAACCTAAGTGCTTTCGACCCATCGCGACCCATTAAGGTAGCTTATGCTACTTTAACGCGTCGTGTGCGTGAAACGCGTTCGGACCGCCTAACTAGTCCTATGACAAGTAGAATATGCCTAAACATGTTACATAATCAGTTATGTGACAAAGGTTTAGGTTACATATGCTTAATTACCAATTATACATGAAAAGGGTATTCTGGTAATTTACCTAAGGCATATAAACTACCTATCATACAACTACTCAAACGATGTGACCATAGGGTATAACCTCGGAAGGTTATTCCCTACCTACTATGGTCACCTAATGTATTTGGTCGGATCCTAATGATCGACCAAATGGGTCGGGTTCGAGGTATAAGCGATTTATTAGATCGCTTACCCTACGACCCTAGACAACTTGGTAATCAGCAGGCATAGTCCCAAGGGACTATAACCAACGTGATTACACTCACGTTGCGAAGTTCAAACGAACTTCGCATTGACCATAACTGGTCAATGTAGAAAGTCAAACAAAGTTTGACTTTCAGACTCGAAAGACTCGAAAAGCAATAAAAGAACGAAAGAATACTTACGAAGGGTCCCCGAATGCTAACCTCGATTCAAAAATCTCAGGTATGAAACAATAGTTTCAACTTAGAGTTTCTCAAATCAAAGTTCTTGTAATTTTGAAGCATGGGGGGGTGGGGTATTTATAGTATTCGGTTAGCCGTTAGGATCGTTTCTAGGAAAACGTGATGCGATCTTGGCCATACACTTAGCACACATGGTATTGTAATACCATGTGCCCAAAATACCAGCCCATAGATTCCAAAAACCATGTGCAACAAGTGGGAAGGACTAGATTCGATGTATAAGCAAACATCTTTCAGAAATGACAGTTTTGGTCCCTGTTATGTGTTTATGCCATTTCCGACACTTCTAAGGCCCGTAAAGCCAACTTTAAGGCCCTAAAATGATGTCTAAACATCGTGGACATGAAACATGCTCAAAAATGTGTCGGATGTCAGTTCGTTTGGTCGTACGAACGCGATGTTCGCTTAATTACGACGGAATGCGCATAAGCGCGAAAAACGATCCAAATGGCCTGACGAATGGATTTTTCTTATGCCAAACACTAAAATAAAATATTATAGTGCTTACATAAATTTTTGGATGTCTGGATGTATTCAGAATGTAAGTTATGCGCGAAAATGCAAACTTGTGCACTTTTGACGCTTTTAGTCCCTGAATAACCCAAAAGTTTATTTTAGCACACCTAACCCCTCAAAGCCTATTTCTAAGCTATGTAAAGGATATTTATGGTATGTTTAACTTATGGCCATGTTCCGGAATGTCTGTTACAGTTCAAATTGGCATACTTTCGCAGTTTGTCAGCTTTAGTCCCTGTAAGCGATTTAACTTGATTTTGCCATACCAAAGCCTTCAAAACTTATTTCTAAGTTATGTAAAGGTTATTTAAGGTATGTTAAGCCTATGTCACTATTCCGGAGTGTTTGTTGCATTAAACTAGTTATATTTACGCATCGGTGCGCGTATAACCTTCCAGAAAGCGATTTAGAGTTTGAAATTGAACAAGAATTGATATGTGCAAATGATACACATATTTTTACAAATCCCAAGTATGAAATATAATATCTCATTGGTTTGGTATTTGTTTGATGGCCGTGGAGGCACAGGTGTTACATCTTTAGGTTTGAAGACTTCCTCTTCTTGTTGCCCGATGACTCCACGTGAGTCTCTTTCTTGTTATCCTCAGATTCTGAAAATTTTCCCATGCGTAGAGCTTCTTCAGTAAGAGTGACACTCAAATCGATAGCCTCTGTGATGGTTGGGGGCTTTGAGGTAGTAACCATACTCCTAATTTGAGGTGCAAGTCCCCAAATGAATTGCTCAATCCTCTTGAATTCCGGCTTGACTAAGTAGGGGACGACCCTAGACAAGTCGTGAAATCGCTGGTCGTACTCAGAAATCTTCGGCCCGTCCATTTTCAAATTCCAGAACTCCACCTCAAGCTTTTGGATTTCAGCCCTAGAACAGTATTTCTTCTCCATCATTTCCTTGAGCTCATCCCAGCTCAGTGCATGAGCAGCATCTTCACCAAGGGTCTGAACCTGAAGGTTCCACCAGGAGAGTGCGCCATCTAAAAATAACCCTGAGATAAAGGTAACACTCGGTTGGGGCGAACAGTTACTCATTCTTAGAACGGAGTCGGTCTTTTCTGCCCAACGAACGAACACAACGGCACCTCCTGTGCCATCAAAATTTAATGGCTTGTAATCCAGGAACTGTTTATAGGTGCAGCCAGTTGGAGGGTTATTTTCGGTAGTGCCACCGCTGTGTTTAGAGCGGAGGGCTTCATGTCGCGCTATAGCTTGGGAAATGCACTCATTGAGTTCGGCCTCAGTTAATGTAATGGTGTCCGTGTCATGTCTGGGCGGCATTTCCGTCTGTCAAAATGGTAGGGAGTAGGTTAGACAACATTCCATAATTGTCTACGAGGTACATATTACCACAAGCAAACATGTAATCACCCAATATCACATACATATATAATCAACAATGTATGAGCGAGGAAACAATTACTGAGCCTTCACATAGGCTTGGCAACTTGGCTTATTGTTTGTAATGGGAAAAATAAAATGAACTCGAGGCTACATCGCCTTGGTTATACAAGTTTCATGAAGTGGTAGTTGTTTTCCTTCTTCATAGCTTTACAAGACGGGTATACTTCCCTTGAGATGGGGGTTGTCCATGTAGGGGTGATAGAGAGTGTAACGTCACTGAATCTTTCCGAATGTTATCCATCTTCACTTGCTTAAATATCGGTTATCAAACGTCTCGTACACGGGTAGAAGTGTCAGACACGAAGTAGGCAAAGACAGGTTTCCTACCTTATAAAGTGCTAAAGCAATGGTCTATGTATTGTTCTACCAGATGAAGGTGTGAACACCTATAGATTATTTTTGGAGGGATGGTGATCATTAACCTGATCCGCAGAGTCCACCAGGATTTCCATGCACTACAAGTTATTATTACGTGGGCCCCTGTAATAATAATTTGTCTTGCACAGTTACCCTAATTTTCCCTCGTCCAAGCAGATGATCAACCAAGGAGGGGACACCACTGTCCTTATACCTCTGTCATGGAAATGACCATTGCGGTGGTCCACGCGCTAACACTCGTTATCGTTACGCGCAAATAGGCACGATGATTAAACGAAATAGGAATAAGGAGAATTCCTGGTAGTTGGAGGGGCACCTTTAAGATGAATACTTCATCTTCCTTGTCTGGTCAATTGTGTCGTCAATCTTGCTTCACAAAAGCCGCAGGGATCTTGTCCAGCATATTAAGAAGTTGTCCAAGGTTGTCGCCTCTGCCTCGCCGTCACTACAGTAGTCAGGAACCTTCACGATCGAGAGGGAAGAGCAGCCATCTCCTATGGAAGCAAGCTCAGAATCCCGTTTGGTAATCACTCTAGCCATGAACTTTGCAATGAACGCGAGGCCGATACCTTCATCGTGCGAGTAAGAATAATAATAGGATTCGGAGTCGAAGGTATCTTATTCATGTCAATAATTATTCCGTACACTTATTCGTATGTATATATCAATAAATAAGTATGTTACTTAGCATAAACAGGCAATTCGATGCATCATATCACATATAACTCTCGTTTATCCTTTGGGGGGGGGTCACCTTTGTCTTTGGCAAGTCTAACTCATGTAGACTATGCCTTAGTTGGCACCTTATTTTGGGGTATTCTCCTCCCTACTAATGTCCTTGCCTTGTCTCTTCTTTAAAAAATGTTTGACTCATGGATCTTGACGTTTACATGAATGCAATGAAAAACCTTTTTTGTAAAAATGTTTTTGTGAGAGAATTCTAGTGATTGTAGTCTAGACTCGAGAAAGAATCCTAGTTCACTACAATCGAAGCTCTGATACCAAACTGTCACACCCTGACTTTTGCGGAAGCATATGATGTGTGACTGGTTTAATATCATTGCATTCAATCATAATAAACAACTACATGATCAAAACGATGTTCATCCATTCATAAAATTTGAGTATTACAAACACCGGATATTTAAGTTTTAAACAAAACCTTCGACTAGGTTACAAACCAACAAAAGTGGATGACATCTAAACTTGAAGTCTACTTCTAGAAACAACACCCGCGCCCAAGATCCAACCTGTCACCTAAAATACATGTAATTTTGGAAAACATCAACAAAAGTTGAGCTAGTTCATGCGTTTTGTGTGAGTACTTGTAATCTTGTAAACCTTTGAGAGACTCCTTTGAAAACAGGTATGAAAAGCGTGTATGAACATACCAAATAGATGTTTTACAAGGACATTAAGGCATGTGAGGACATAGGGAGCACTCGAAATGAGTAGGCTTTTACCCTTGTCGATTTCCCTCTACTATGTCGATTTCCCTCGACTATGTCGAATTTCCCTTCGACTATGTCAATTTACCTTGACTATGTCGATTTCCCTTGACTATGTCGATTTCCCTTGACTATGTCGATTTCCCTCGACTATGTCGATTTCCCTCGACTGGGACACCGAAGCACTCAAGTGGTCACAAGTACCATGAGTGGGGCTCGGCCGTACCCGTTATATCTAACCTTCGTCCCTAATTATGAGTTAATGGCATTTCAAATTTAGTCTATGCTCACATGATCTAATAGTGCATTTCATAGGCATTTCATACCGTTTAAGCATTCGTAACATGTATTCCACCTCCGAGAGTTATAAAGCCAAAAACAGTTAAGAGAAAAGGGAGAGCATGAACTCAATGTTTTGCGTCTTCGATACTCGTAACTCAAATCTCCTCAGCAAACACGACTCCCTACAATGTACTAGGGTCTATTAGACGAACGGGCCGTGCCTTGCCTTAGTATTTACGTTTTTGAGTTACGTTTCTTTTATGTCTTCAATATTATTCCAAGTTATAATTCCTTGTTAAAATAATAATTATTTTAACTTTAAATTATATTTAATTTTGGAATAATAGATAAACAATATTTTTGTAACAATACTTCTCAAGTATTTATTTTCGTATTTCCTTCCCAAGGATGGGGGTATCTCATACATGTATTTTCGTATTCTTGTATTTGTAATTCCAAATTAATATATTTTCAAGTCTCACTTTAGAAAATATATAATAACTTATTTTGTCCCAAAAATAATGTATTTCATGAAAATATTTTTTTTTTTCCAAAAATCATATATCTTCTAAATATTCCAAGAAAATATATTTTAACTTCCCAAAAATAATATATTTTCTCCTTGTCGAAAATATGACATACTTTGTAATAATAATAAAAATCATACTTTCATTTCTTTTGTACCCAAAATAATATTTACCAAAAATATGCTCATAAATGTAGTTTCCGGAATATTTTGTAAGTTAGGTTCTTTCGTTCGGTTTCGTAGTATTATGTGTGTAACTTATATATTTATTCCTTGTGATTTTTGGTATTATTTTGGATTGTAAATTCTTGGTATTTTGTTAAGTTATATTACTTTAAATCCTAAAATAATATAACTAATACACAAAGTATACAAATAATCACACACAATGTGTCTTCAATGTAAATATATATTCTAAGTACATTTATCCATCTTTATTTATAAAACCAACTTCCAATACTTGTATTTTTATAACAAAATCTATGGCAAAGTTTATATTGAAAACCATAGTTAAAACACACTTGTAAATATTGTTTAGAAAATATTTTTCTAAGTGTTTATATTTTTAGAAAAATTTGCCGTAGTTTCCTTTGAAAATGGAGGTGTCCATGCTATTAAAGCATATCATTTTCTTTTCAAAATCATCACAAACAATCAACAATCAATCTATACTTACCGAGTGCCAAAACAATGCTACTTACATAGTAATCATGAACTAGAAATTTCATAAAAACTTGTAGTAACATGGTAGTGTGTTTAGTAGACTTAGTTACCTTCCAAAATGTATTTACTTCTTTATAAACTTCACTTTTGAAAGATTTAGGTGTTTACAACTTACTAGATGATTTTTCCAAAAATCATTCTCTTGAATTTTTCTTGTAAACAATGTATTCTTATACTTGTTTCACCACTAGAAACATGGTTAGTTTCTTTAAAAACAATGTTCATGTAAATCTTGTGATTAACTTGGTTTCTTTGGAAAACTATCTTTGAAATCATTCAAGTTTATGTCTAGTAATCATGTTACATGTTTCATTATTCATAAAATCATGTTCATTTTTCAAGTTCATGAAAACATAAAGTATGATGATCTTGGTCTTTCACAAGATCCTCACCTTAACTTACTAGATCATGTGTTTAATCACAATCTAGTAGGTTTCATAAGATGTCTAACATCACTAACACAAATCATCAATCATCAAGAAGCAAAACAACATTAAACAACATGTATTCTTATGGTTTTAAGCTTGTGTTAAAGTTTCATGATCATGTTCTTTTAGTGTTCACCAAGATTAACATTGTTCATCAACTTTTAACCAACAAAACTAGAAGTAACAAGAGATCATAAGGGCCTTACTACTAGCACAAGGCTAGGGAAGAACACTAGAAGTTGTAGATGACAAAAGTGATGGACAAAAGCAATCGGGAGAGGGCCTTCAAGATCCACAAGCTCCAAACCTCCTTAATCACCTTCTTGCATCTTAGGATGAATTTGGAATAGATGAACAATGAATGAATGATGATGATGTTGTTGTGCTTGTTCCCGGCCGAAATGAGGGAAGAGAGGGAAGGAGATGGGTGGTGTATGTAGTGTGTGTGAGATGTTGAGACCTTATGCCTTCTTATAGCATCTAATCCTTTTGTCCAATGGTTTAAGTGTCCCTTAAGTACAATGCATGATCTTCACTAAATCTTCCCAAATCCCATAAGATCAAGAAAGATTATGAGTGGGGCCACCTTCATAACCGTCCATATGGATGGGGGGGGGGGGGGGTCTTGGTTGGTTTTGAATGATAAGTTAAGTGATTAGTTAAAGTCCTAAGTATAATAGTTAGTGTGTATGCATATATTGTGTTATATAGTGTGTTAGGGTGTTCGGGGATCATAACTAGCTCACAAACATTAAAACAATACTTCTAGTAAAATCTTAGTGTTTCGGGAAGTGTCCGGTTGTTCAGTTAGATACCGGTTCGTTAAAGTGTGAAACTATACCGTTTAGTGTTCCCTATGTACCCTTTTGTGACACTTTTAATTCCCGACACTTAGGAAAGGATTCAGGACCATTTAGTCATATTTTTGCATGTTACTAGCTTATTAAATTGCTGATTTTTGCTGAATTATGCAGAATTCTGCACTTTGGGTGAGTTTTAGGAACTTCCCGACACTTAAACTATCACTTAGGAATGCAGTTTTGTGGTCCTTACTTCCCTACACACTATACTAGTGTAGAACTTGGTTTCTGGCTCATACTGGGTCTCAAAACATTGTCTGTCTATGTACTGAACTCCCGTCAATGCTTTTAGTTTGTCTGATAATGGTGCCAATTCTGTTTTGTGCATTATTAGAACTATATCGTGTTGCATGTAGTAATGATAAAAGTCTTGCAACATGAAATGCCATTGTATGTATATAACAGTAATCAGAAGTTCATTTGTCTTGTAAGCTAGATCATGCACAGATTATTGTTCAATTAGTGTACGGAATGTATGGAAAAGTGACAGTTGTCACAATAGAAACTTCAAACACCACACTGGTTAACTTCGAATTTGTGATTACCCACGAAAATCTGAAATCCAGTTTTCCGTGATCGCCTTTAAGCACCTTCAAGAATGATTGATCCGTGTATACGGTATTCTCCATAATCAGCAAATCTTCATCGGATAACAAATTATCTGGTAACGCATTCAGATCTCAGAAGCTTTCATCCACGATCAGATTCACCCTCTCGGATAATCCAAATCTCAGAAGCTTTCATCCACGATTAGATTCACATTCCCGGACAATCTGAAGTCGGAACCACCCGAATACTGTTGCATTGTCACGATTTTTAAAAATGTCGGAATTTTAATACACTCTATTAAATTTTTGTTACCCCTCAATTTTGCAAATTCTGATGTCTTATCACTGAATTCCCCCTTAAATTGAGCAATCCAGTTCTCTTTTATCTCTGAAAAACTCGACTATGCCGAAAATATGACAACGTTTCCCCAAACGTTAGTTTTTCATCATTGTGGATTTTACGTTACGGCCCATTAATAGTCAGATAACCCAGATGATAAACATTCTGCACCAGTATCATGACTACCCAACTAATTTCCACAATCTGTGATCGCATCATCAAATCTGTTTCTTGACAATTAAGAATCCATGTCCCTTCGTACGAACCTAGGAATGTCGGTTCGTACGAACCTGTGCATTCATACAAAACAGTCTGACATCCTCAAGAAAATTTCCAATCACATTTTTCGATCCAGAATCTTTATGTCTACGAATTTCAGGATGAAACTTCACAGGATTGAGCGAAAATCAATTCCGAATCTGGTAATGTCTTCAATTTCGAATTCCATCAGTGAATTGACCTTCAATTTGATGTTTATTCGATGTTTAACGTCAATACCTCCAAATACTACAAAATTTATGAGCATATGTGATTCAATCAACTGTTAGATCGATAGAATAAGTACCGTAGCTCTGATACCAATTGAGATTCCAGGATCTGGCAGGTTTGGCGGAGTTTTGGTCCCGAGATAACCGATTCGGTGATAAGAAATGAATAGAAGTAGAATTGACACCGAACAAGTCAATTTAATTTGATTTCTATTCAATGTTTGAAGTTACATACCCGCGAAACCAGTTGGACAACATCTCCTCTCAAGGAACCAAAAGCCTATCCAACACAACACCCCAACGCCCATATATATAGGCATCATGGATTCATACAAACCTACCTAGTGCCTTTATACGAACCTGGGTTTAGGCTTGTGGCTTCGTACGAACTAACTAATGTGTCCGTTCATACGATTGGTATCAGAGCTTGAATAGTCAAATTCGATCTAACTGTCAATTTGACATAACAGTTCAGCTCAAAATTCATTGACGCTAAGGTTGATCGTATTTTGTTGAAAAACAGAGTAACAAGTAATTACGTTCAAAGTAATTATTCAAAAACTCTGTAAAACAACCAAGATGTCATAAGACACACAGACTTCATATAACAAAGTGATGTCATGCATAAACCACCTATAGTTTTCAGATCTGAAAATGTGTCTGATACTTATGGTATGATTATTTTACTTACAAAATTGATTTCAATTGTTGTCATGAAGTTCGTACTGTTTTCATCATGATTACCGCTAAGGTGTGTACCTCAGGTCAACAAAAACCTATGTTTGATTAAATGACATTAGTGTTTTTGTTAACATAAAAAGAGGGAAATAAAAACCTTAGTTAAGTAGATCCTGTGTGTTGAAAAACAGGTTGAGAATCCTCAAAAGGACCAAAACAACTTTGTTAAAAACACATTAAGAATATCAGGTGTTAAAATAGTCCTAATCATATGTAATGTGAAGATTTGATATAAGCATGCACAAAAGTGGTCAGATCTCTCAAAACATTGCTACAAAATGATTTTGGATTAAGTTTTCTTTAAATAAAACCTCCCAGTAAGTATTTCAGTACTTATGAATGGGAAGGGTAAAAAGGGAAGAAGAAAAACCACAAAAACTCAAAAGTGTGTTTATCTCAAAACTTTTGAAGTCAAAGGAAAAGAGCATAAATGTAAAACACTTAAGAGTCCAAAATTGGGTGAACAATGGTCATCAAGCAACTGTGTGCATTCAGTAATTCAGGAAAGTTCAGGTAACAATAGTATCACCAGTGATCAAACTTACAAGAGGACTAGACAAGTTTATCAGAGCCATCACATGGTAACGAAGTCTATAACCGGACTTTCAAAACTTATGTGGACATGTCTCCTCATTTTTGCAATCAATTAAACAAGAAAATGGTCTTAAACAGTGGTTATTACAATGTATTTCAAACCACTGACCATTTTCATAAAACTTGAGAGTGATGTGATTATGAGCTTATTTGAAAATGTACCAGATCCTTTTTGATGTTGTTTTCAGAAAAACCTTTAATTATTTTTTCTTGAAAAGGTTTTTCTCAAATAAGACAGGATATATTATTCGTTTTTTTTTTAAGGATGATATATTTTGTACTTTTACTTGTTTTTTATAGTGAAAGTTTCAATCTCCTGTCAGGGTATAGAACCTTTATTTTTGTTGGTAATATTATCCTTAAAGACATATCAAAAGGAAATGGTACAAGTGTCAAGGTTATGTCAAACTCAAGTTTGTTTTAAAAACAGATCAAAGATTGATTGCTAAAAGATCTTAAAATACTTAGATACTCATGTCACAATTAAAAATTATGACTCAAAATGAGTAACCATTGTAAAAGAGTTTTCATCATTTGGGGTACTAAACCACTGTCAAGAATTTATAAAAGCTTCAAAACTTGTAATAGACATGTGGCAACACTTTGAATTCGTTTTCCTATAAAAACTCTTGACATACAAATCTAGATAATTTGCATCTAAAATGTATTTTGTTGAGGATAGCATTCTTGCAGATACTTCCTAAATCACCATCAAACAGATGTTGGACATGATAGTGTGATTACACAAAACAAAATCATTCTCCTCATCTGAACAAGCAGATGCTCAAACTTTTGTCAAAAAGCTTAATCACTGTTGCACTAACAGTTGCTGTTGAAATAGCCTTCCAAAACCTCACCATTTCCCTACTATTGTTGTGCTCAAACATCTGCTTCCTAAACACTGTCCACTGCTGAAAGTCAGCCCCTGTTATCTCATTTTTCTGATAAGCACTGTTGTTCAAAATCAGTGTTTTGTCCACTGATGTACTATCCACTGATAGTTAAAATCATCCACTGTCTTCACTTTGACCGTTGCAACCACTGACATTTGCTTCATCAGTGGTTCTCCGAACAACTGTCCTACATTATTCATCCTTCCATCAGAGGTTGGCACGTGGTCAGTTATTAGCCATCAGATCTTTGTAAACCGCTGCCACGTCAGCATTCATTTTTTTCCCTTATAAAACCCTGATCAAAAACCCCAAACAGGGTTTTACACTGTCGAATTGAATTCCAAAATTCTCTTCTCAAAGCAGTTTCCAACCATCCTTCTCAAATCATTCTCCGTTCTTCCCAACCAAAATGACGAAATCAAAATCAAAATCATCATCATCTTCCAAAAAGGTCGCTCAAAAGGCCACTGAACCCATTGAAATTCCATACAAAGCACCTCACAACTATTTGGGTCTACTCACAAAACCCACCAACAACAAAACCTTCGATTCCATCATTGACACCCTTGTAGCTTCAAAGTACAAAACTTTGTTGACTGCTGATGCTCCCATTTACGAACAAACCCAGAGAGAATTTTGGAAAAACGCCACACTTGAATATCAAGGTGAAAAAGTTATAGCCATTAATTCTTCCATAAAGGGCAAAGAGATTCAAATCACTCCACAATCAATTTCAGAAGTCTTTGCACACGATGATCAGGAAGGTAAAACTTCTTTTCCTAAAAACGAGTTAAAAACTGATTTTCTGGAAAGAGGGTATGGTGCAGAAATAAAAAGGGACACCTTACGAAAAGGTTTCTTCCCTTCTGCACCAAGGTTTTTATTTCATACCCTTTTGATGTGTGTTTCAAACAAAACAACTGCTTTTAACGAAATACCATTAAAGATCCAAAACCTGGGATATGCTATTTTACACAATGAGAATTTCAACTATTCCCAGGAGATCTTTGATGATTTGGTAAAAAATGTTGATAGCAAATCATTTTAACTTTTTCCAAGATTCTTAAGCTACTATCTTAAACAAAAATTTGAAAAGGAAAATGAAAATTTTCTTATTCAAGGTAAATCTTTTCAAATAAATGGTTTAACATCTGAAACATTCACTAGAATGTTAACACCTGCAAAAACACAAGCACAGGTGCCTGAGCAGACTTTAGCAGTTACCACTGCTCCTCAGGTATCTGCTGCTGAGCCCACTGCTCCAGGTGATCATGGCAGCACACCCACTGCTATGAAACCCACACCTGCCATCACCAAAAAGCCTAAAAAGAAAGTATCCAAAAAACCCCCCAAACCCACAAAAAAGCAACTCTGGAAGATGAGATCCCAGAGCCACTGCCAGTGACAACACAAATGTCACCAAAAACCACTGATGCTACTTCCTCACAGTAGATGGAAGAAAGATCTCCACCCTTGCCTCAAACTCCTCCTGCATCCTCACAAAAGGATCTGGTTGTAAGCACAGGGACCCCACATTATGAAGCTCTGGATCCAATTGGATCCATCTTCCTTAGTCCTGATCCCAAGGACATGTCTCTTTCAACACCCATATCTTCACCCCTCACATTACCACAATCCATAATACCCTTGTTGCATGCAGTTGCTAGCTCAGACACAAACCAGTTCCTCTCAATCACCTATCACTGAGAGTACACTCCCACAAGTGACTGGGTCTGATGCTTATACCTCTGCTATCCCAGCAACAACTGAGGAGGTTACACTACAAGAGTTACAAGTAATTCCTGTCAGTAGTTCAAGTGGAGCAGCAACTACAAATGTTGGATCAACAGATCTACATTTGGCCAGTTGTTTCATCAATCAGACTCCCTTGAAGGCAATTCCTTCTATAGCACCCCTGATAACCACTAGTGAGTTTGTTTTGACCACTGGTACCATCAAAAGGATATCAAGTGCTGATGGAAGAAGTCCCCAGTACCAAGAACAAGGGGCATCAATGGATGATTTTTGGGATGCATGTCCTAAGTCACACATTGGTACAACCACTGCTGGTGGGGAATCAGATGATCCCATTAACTTGGGTGATGATTTAAAATATTAGGAATTGACGGATAGAATTGACAACCTTGAGACATCTGTTGCTGAAATAAAAGATATGTTGCAACAGTTGTTAAAAGCTCAAAAGGTCTCAACCACTGCTGTTCCAACTCAAGCACATGCTCCATCACAGGCATCTGCTGCAAATGAGTTATGTAATTTATTCCAACCCCTGCTCCAACAACAAAGACAAATGGCTGATCAGCAGCATGCTATACATGTTCAAGAGCTGAGAAACATGATGGAGTCAAGGTTTAAAAATACTCAAGCAGACATCAAGGCTATAAAGGCCCACATTATAAACACCACTGGCAAAGCTCCTCCCACTGTTCTCTTCATTGATAAACTCCCTGTAGATAATCCCAAAAGGGGGAGAAAATCAAACAGTGGATAAAGAAGGGAATTGATGATGGTCTTTATATTGAACCAGAAAAAGAAAACATGACTAAAAACATCCCCTTACCAGATGGTAGTAAGAAAATTGATGAAACCACAAATGCACTTGCAGAAGCAAAAGCAAGTGTTAAAAGAGATAGAGAGGCTAAGGATAAAGCCAGGTGGGAAAAGGAGAAAAGAGCTTACATGGAGCTGAATGCACAGGGTACTTCTGAGCCAAAGGATGATGAAAATCCTAAGGATGAAAAGAAGAAGCCCACTAGACAAGTGAGGCAACCCAAATCCACACCATCCAGACCCACGAGGCATGTCTCCAAACCACCTCCCAAAGGCTCCAAACCTCAAACCACAAAATCTCAAACATCCATCCAAACAGTTGTTGTAACCCCTGTTGTATCAACAACTGATACCTTAGCAGTTTCAACAACTGCCAGCCAAACACCTGCCATCTCTTCAACACACACCACTACAACACACACCACAACTACTGCCCTACCACCACAACCTAAAATCACTTTACCATCAAAAACCATCACTTCAACTACATCACTACCCACCAAATCACCACCTGCTGAAAAGAAGAACACATCTACTCACACATCAGTAGTTGTAATAACAACAGAGGTTGAAACACCAGTTGTTTCAACAGCTGTTTGCCAATCATCTACCACTGCTCTCACCATACAACCTATTCTCACATCACAAACAAAACCCCCTTCACCCAAAAATCTTTACACAAGAAAAAGGAAATCTCATGAGGGTAATGATGATATACCAGCACCCATTCCTTTATCCTCCACACCTTACAATGTTGTTGAGCCACAACCATCCACCTCACCAACTTTTGTCAAACCAATAAATCCTGCTAACCTTGTACACTTTGCTCAAAGTTATCCACTAGAATTGGAAGCTGTAAAGGATGAGATGAGACAATTTTATATAGAAGATGATCCTTCAAAAAGAAGATTTCCTTCTCTCAAGGGCTTCAGGAACCCAGAAAATATGGATGCATATCTAAAACTCAAAGCCAGGCAAGCAGATATAAGAGCTAGAATTGAATGCAAAGATCAAGGTGACAAAGCCATTTCTGAAAGAATGGAATTTTTACTCACTAAGGTCAAACAAATGGAAGATTATGCAAAAGACCTGAGCAAAGAAATGTCAAATCTGCCACCTGGAGCTGTCCTACAAAAGGAAATGAGAAAGGATTATCTTGCATTTATTATGAGAGAAAAATTTTATCCAGCTAATGAAGAACAATTCAGTGAATGGCCACTCCTTGCACTAAAGCATGAAGCTAATAGAATCAGGATGATCAAGAATGATCCAGGTCAGAAAAAGACAGCTCCAAACTGGAGCAAATACAAAAAGGCCATTGATAAACTTACCTCAGAATACAAGAGGAAGAAACAAGAGTTGGTGGATGCAAAGGTTGGAAATGCTAAAGCCATAGCAAAATGGACAAATTAGTATACATATGAGGCTTATGAAAGGCTTAAGAAAAGAAGGATGATAGATTCTGACATTCCAAAGAAGCCTGATTACAAAAAGCCAAAACAGTAGATCAATACTTCTGAACCACTGATCACATCAGCAGATATCTCAGACATTGACCTAGATCAAAGAAAGAGACAAGAGCAGATTGAAAAAGAAGTTGCAGAAGATATAGCTGCGGAAAATGACATCATAAAAATAGCTTTCAAACAAAATACAGCTGAAGATTCTGAACTAGCAAAAGCTCAGAACACTGCTCAACTTATCACAAGGCCAGCATCACCAAACTCATCAGTAAATAAACCTCTCCCAAGAAACCCATTGGGTTCAAAAATACTAACATGGATGTCTGATCAAAAGACCCATGTATTGAGTCTAATCAGATCCAATGGAGAAGTAAAGCACATATCAAGGGAACAAGCACTGGGCCTAAGTGTTGAAGATCTACAAGATCTCCTTGAGCTTATACTGTGTAGGGATGAGGATGATACAAGTTCCATGGATTTTGAGTTGTAGTTTAAAGGACAAATTAGGGAACTTATGATGAGACAATAAAGATCCAAAATAATGAAGAGTTTTGGCATTATCTGTTCCAGGGGGAGATTGTTGGGATTGAACCCTATCAGAGAAACAGATAATGAAAGCCAAAACTGGTTCACAATAGTGGATACATCATAAGCAGTAGTTTACACCAGGCTTCCCCCTTGAAAGTGTTTATAACATCTGATGTTCTCTATCCACTGTCCGTATACAACAACTGTTGTCCTTCAAACTGCTGATGAAGCCTGAAGACTGTTAAGGAGAAAACACTGCTGGTTCAATCTACTGATGCTAAAGGGCTGCCCACTCAAGGACTGATCAACCATGAGGAAAGCACTGATGGAAGAAGAAAGCAGTAGTTTAGTGTGTCACTTATATTGTATAGAATCAGTGGTTAAGATTAGCAGTGTTTGTATAAGAACAGTGGTTACAGGTTGTTAGGTTGTTAGATGTCACTTTCATGGTGACGTCAGCTTAGATGCTTCAGTGGTTTGATTTGCCTATAAATGGAACAGTACCCTGTACTATTACATTTTATTGATTGAGTGAGTTCTTCTCCTCTAATCCAATCCTTTCATCTTGTGCAATCAACCATGGAGTATCAGGCTGAGGGGGAGCTTTTGTTGTAAACATGCATGTAAGCTTTTGTACTGTAATCATTTGACTAAATGAGAAGCTTGTGTTTACCAAAACTATTTTCCCTTTTGATTGTGTTTACAAAGTTTGTTTTTCATTTACGCTGCATTTAAACTCTGTTCATTTCTATTGATTTGTTCAAATCATATAAACAAACACAATCATGAGGAGCCTCAGATCCTAACACGGATTCTATTCGTACAAAGGTAATGTTACATCACAAAACCTTTCAGTTCGTACTAGATTTCACACTATTCTATACAATATTCAACAGATGCTCTATCTAGCCTATTCGCACAGTGGCAGACATACTTTATGCACCAACAGTCGATTAGTCTACGCAATGATGGCACGACATACCAACGACCGATGGACAAAACCTTTGGTGATGACATCAGGAAACACGTAGAGGTTTATATCGACGATTTGGTTATCATGAGCCGAGAAGAAGACCTCATGTTAAAAGATATCGAAAAGACTTTCAAATCACTGCGTAGTGTAAACGTGAAGCTCAATCTGAGAAAATGTTCATCTGGAATGGAAAAGGGAAAGTTTTTGGGATTCATTGTAACAAAGGGCGGTTTCAAGGTCAATCCAGAAAAGGTTCAAGCCATCGTGCGCATGCCGTTGCCAAGCAGCATAAAAGAAATGCAATGATTAGCCGGCAGGCTGGCCACGCTAAACCATTTTTATACAATCATGTTGCAAAATCTTTCCCCTTCATCAGTATGTTGTGCAACTATGTTAAAAAGAATGAATTTCGATCGACAGCGAAGGCTGAAGGGGCCTTAAAAGAAAATAAAGAATGTCTGATCCAATTACCAACCCTAACTGCCCAGCATAAAGAAGAGCTACTGGTCCTGTACTTGTGTGCTTCCGACAAAGTTGTAGGTGCAGTGCTACTGGTAGATAGGGAAGGCGTTTAGACACCAATTTATTATGTGAGAAAAATGCTCACAGATCCTGAGACGAGATATTCGATCATGGAAAATCTAGTCCTGGCTCTAGTCCATGAGTCACGAAGGTTGCGCAGGTATTTCACTGGTCACGTAATCAACGTTCTTATCAATTATCACATCGACACTATTCTAAGGAAACCAGAAATCTCTGGAAGGCTCACCAAGTGGATAATTGAATTGGGGGCCTTAACCTTATTTACAAACCACAACCAGCAATAAAAGGTCAAATCCTTTTTCTTCTGTTGAAGGATGAAGGAGCTGCATATTGACCATACCTTTTTCTTCTGTTGCGCACCCTCAACGAAATGGTCAAGTAGAGAGCGTCAATAAAAGCATCGTTGAATGGATCAAGGAAAGGTTGGGCACTAAACGAAAAGGGTGGGTCGATAAGCTCCCCAGCATTCTTTAGGCTCAACACACCATGCCCAAAACAAGCAACGGTGAAACCCCTTTTAGCCTGGTTTATGGATATGAGGCAGTTATCCTGGCAGAGATCGACCTCCCCTCGCAACGCATGATAGCTATTAATGTAATTGATAATGAGGCAGAGCGCCGACTTGTTTTAGACTTATTCGAGGAACGGTGTGAGAATGCGGCCATAAACGAGGCAAAATACAAGTCTAAGTTGGAAAAGTACTACAGCGCGCTGGTGCGCATATGTACTTCCAATCCAGACGACTATGTCTTCAGACACAATGAGGCCTCTAATGTCGAACGCTCAGGAAAACTCGCTCCTAAGTGGGAGGGTCCCTACATCATTCACGAGGTCTTGGGCAAAGGCGCGTATAAACTACGTATTTTAGATGGCCACATTATCCCGCGCGCCTGGAACGCACAACAACTGAGAATATGTTACATGTTTTTACATTATTTTTCCTTGTTATTCCTTATACATTTTACTTATTACAAATGCATATCACACTATGAGTACGCGAAAAAACAGTAATGATAAATTACGAGCTCATAAACTGCCTAATCTCCAAGACTCCCGTGATTATCAACGTGGAGTCGAATTATGCATTGTTTGAACATGAGCCACACTTCAACTTATTCGCGCTACCTTGACAAAGTTCCTAACACATGCAATTATTCTAACAAAGTAATTTTCAAAAGAAGCTACATTCAATTAAAAGAGCAATGTGCACGGATTACATACATGACTATCTTGATTGAAATATGTTGGGATTCAACCCTACCAAAGGAACAGATAATTAAAGCCAAAACTGGATCAGAGCAGTGGATCCAGAATAAGCAGATGTTACATACAAGTCTCTCCCCTTGAAAGTGGTTTCAACATCTGCTGACCTCCTATCTACTGATCGTGCAAACTGCTGACCGAAAAACTGCTAATCAAGTAAAGGCCTGATGGAAGACTAAAGCTCTGCTGATCAATCTACTGCCTTGAGTCAAGCACTACTGATCCGGACAAGTACTGCTGGGTTCACAGCAGTGGAAGGATACAACAGTTATTTAGATGTCTTTTATGCAATGAAATGTAATAGCAGTAGTTAGCATAGCAGTGTTTGTATTGATCAGAGGTTAGAATTTGTTAGGAGGTTAGATGTCACTTTCATGGTGACGTCAGCTTAGATGCTCAGTGGTTTGCTAGTGCCTATAAATAGAACAGTGCTCTGTACTGTTCTATTAGCTCTTTGCAAAACTGTTTTCCTGCACGAACAAACACTGAGCTCTGGCTGAGGGGGAGTTTGCATTCAATCATCGCATTGTAAGCGTAATTGAAATAAATTCAATCTTTCGGTTCTTTGTAGAAAATGTTTTGATCAAAGCAATACTCTCGTTTGATTGTGTGTAAAGTTTGTTTCCTTCTTAATTCCGCTGCACAACTCATCCATCTTCATCTTATTTCAAACGTGAAAACACAATCAAAACCAAACTCAGATCCAACAATTGGTATCAGAGCCTGGACAGTCAAATTTGATTTAACAATCATTTTGACATAATTAGTTCAGCTCATAATCGTTGATATCGATAGTTTGTTCGTTTTTGTTGAAAAACAGAGCAAGGTTTAATCACCATTAAAGTTGATTAATCAGTGCCTGTAAAACAACCAGGATGACGTCACAATCACAAGATGATAAGAATAACATTGGTTCTCTTTTCAAATCACCCATGCTTAAACGTAATGAATACAACATCTGTCAGAGAAGGATGGGTCACATCCCTACTCAACAGAATACTGGATGTTGGAGGTCTGTTGTTTTTGGTCCCCATGTTCCTATGGTGCCAAGTGCTGAGGATGCAAATAAGTTTGTACCAAAACCATCTGAAAACTATACTGAAACTGATTTTCAAAAGTTCGAACTCGATGCCAAAGCGTTTAGCATCATAGCATCTGCATTACCCAATGAGATCTATGCTGGACTGTTACATTGTAACAGTGCCAAAGAGTTATGGGATGCTTTGAAGGAACAGTTTGGGGGAACAGAAGAAGTCATTGAAAACAATAGGGAAATTCTGAATCAGCAGTATGAAACCTTCTGTCACATTAAGGGTGAATCATTGACCCAACAGTTTGAACGTTTTAGTTGTCTCATTAGTGAACTAAGGCTTGTTAATGTTGAATTTCCAAAATCAACACAAAATAGTAGGTTTCTTAGATCACTACCTGATAAATGGGACACAATTGCATTTGTGACTAGAAACTCTGTTGAGTTCAAAGATCTGACCCTGACCCAACATCATGGTAGATTCCTAACCTATGAAAGGGAGTTGAACGAGAAAAAGAAGTTGCAAGAGTCTGGCAAAGTTACTGATGATTTTTCATTCGGTAGCACAGCTCTTTTTGGTCAGGAAGAATCTGGTAGCAGTGGTAAGGAACAGGGTTATGATCATTTCATTGATATAACTGCTGGTGGAAATTTTAACAACCCTGATCCTCACTCTGCAAATTACGCTTTTACTGCAAATTGTGAGAACCAGATGTCAGATAATTTGTGCTTTGAACTCAATGATTTGCAACACTTTGATCCCACTGACTTAGAAGAGATGGACGTCCTGCATCAATTGGCTTTGCTTAGTGTAAGAACAAGCAAATTCTACAAAAGAACAGGGAGAAAATTCCCAGGGTTACATGGGAATTTAAGGGTTGGGTTAGATAAATCGAAAATCAAGTGTTACAAGTGCAATAGGCTAGGTCATTTTGCTAGGGAATGCAAGAGTCAAACAACTGGTCCAATAATCACTCATCCCAGCTCAAACCCTAGACCACAAAATCAAAGCACTGTTCACTATACCCAATATACCCCTGCAGCCCATGTTAACACTGCTCACTATGTTGCTACCCCTGTGCCTGTGCATTATGTCCAAACCACTGTTCCACAAATTCAGTACGTTCAAACCCCTGTCCCCCAGGCACAAGTGCAACCTGTTGCACCTCAAACAGCTGCTCCAGCAGTGGTACAACCAGATCAGCAAAGCTTCTTTACTCAAGGCTTTGTTGACTGGAGCAGCATGCCTGATGAGCTTGGTGATGAAAATTTTGCACTATATTCTTTTAATGAACCTTCTAATGATGAATTTTGTTTGATGGCATTAGAGTCAATACCAGAGGGGGTAGAAACTGAAGGTGAACAGCTAAGTGATGAAACAGTGGATGAGGTGACTGAAGAAGTTGTTAAAACAGTTGCTGGTGAACTACTGCTAGGAGAAAATTCAGAAACCCTGATTGAACTAATGACAGAGCCCTGGTCCAAAGAGGACAAAGAAGAAGAGGAAGAGAAGAGAGCAGGTGAGAAGGAAGTAAGAGCTGATGATGAAGAAAATCATCAATGTGATTGTGCCATGATGGCTGCTGCCAAGGTATCACCTCAAGTTCTTGAAAAACTGTGTTCAGACCAATGCATTATTGCATTTGCTAACATCAAAGAGGTAAATGAAAACCTTAGGGATAAAGTCTTGTCTGATGAAGTCAAATTTGAAAGGTCATTAAAAGAACTTAGAAACAAATTGGCTGAAAAAGATAAAGAAATCAGCAGTCTCAAAGAAGAGCAGAGCATAACCAAAACCCAACTTCAAACTATGATAGAAAAATATCATGTTTGCAAAAAGGAGTTGGAGTCCACCCAAGTCACATGTGAGAAATGGGTGGAATCTTGCAAAGGTTATGAACTCTTGTTGGAAAAACAGATCAAAAGTAATGTGAAATTTGTAATTGGTTTTAGAAAACATGATGAAGTTGAAAACACTGCTTTTGAAAAATCTGTTCAAACCACTGATGAATCCACTGAGTTCATCCCCACAAACAAGAATGGCCAAGAAGTGAAAATCACTGATAAACTTGGTAACAAAATCACACTTGACAGACCAGTGGGATCCTCTACTTTTGAGGAGCTTGAAAAATACCAGTTTAAACCCACATGGTCTGATGAGTGTGACATTCTTGAAAATTTCAAACCCATGGACTTTACAACCACTGACGGTGTTAAAGCTCCAAAAGCTAAAGCCATTCCTCTCAAGGACATCCCAACAGAGGTTAAAACCTCTGTTGCAAAGGAGTCCGAAAAGAGAAAGAAGAAAGAAAAGATCAATAACTTGTTTTGTGAATTTTGTGAGAAAAGGAATCATCTAACAAAAGACTGTTTCCATTTAAAAGCTTTTGATTTGAGCAAAACAAGTGTCATTGTTCCTGCTGAAAGCTGCATCGTCTGTGGTAAAACAAACCACAAAACTCAAGCATGTATGTATCTCAAAAACTTTGATGTGAAAAAGAATGAGTACATTGCTAAAACATCCTTGAGTCCATCAACATCATCTGTCAAATTCACAAAAAACCAACCACTATTTGTGCCAGTTTAAACAGCTGTCACAAAACAGCTGAACCAAACATCTATTAAAAGAGATGTCCAGGTTACTGATGCACCCCCTGCCAATCAATATAGAAGAGGTAAGGGACAACCACCATACCATAGGGTTCCACATGTTTATGAGGCCTACAAAAGGCCCTCTAAACCTAAAGTGAACATGCATCCTTTTGGGTACCAACAGGTGATTGGGAAAAACCCACAACAGTGGTTAGAAAGAAACAGTCCTAAAACTGTCCAAACCCCTGACCTAACCACTGTCCATCAATCTGCATCCATCCCAGACACTGTTGAGACCCCATCCAAAGCCCTATTGGCTTTGGAGACCCTAATGAACTAATCCTTTTACTTCATGTGTAGGGAGCTTCTGCATGCTTTGATAGCCTTTGGTATGTAGATAGTGGAGGCTCCAGGCACATGACAGGATGTAAAGCCCTCCTCAAAGACTTCAAAATCCATGGAGGGGGAGATATATCCTTTGGGAATAATAGTAAAGGGAAAGTTCTGGGGTCTGGTACAATGTAGTCTGGAAATATAAAATTTGAAAATGTCAATCTGATAGATAGTCTGAAATTCAACCTCCTGAGTGTTTCACAAATGAGTGACAAGGGGTATGGGTCATTCTTCACAAAGGAGTGTTGTAGGATTGTTGGACCAGAAATGGTCAAAAAGATTGAAGCAATAATAAAAACTGGAAAAACAAAACTTTTTGCTCAAAGAAGTGGCAATGTTTATGTTGTTGATATGTCAAAAGAGTGTCCCAGAGCTGATGCCTGTCTGTTCTCAGCTGCCTCTAACAAAGAGACAGAACTTTGGCACAGAAGATTGGGGCACACAAATCTCAAGACAATCACAGAAATTTCAAAAAATGGCCTTGTAAGAGGCTTGCCACAAAAATTGTTTTCATGTCCTGAACATTGCATTTCCTGCTTAAAAGGAAAACATCATAAAAGTTCTTATAAGTCCATTGAAGAGTCCAAAACAACCCAGTGTTTGCAAATGCTGCACATGGATTTGTTTGGCCCAGTTCAAGTCATGAGTCTCAAGAAGAAAAGATATTGTTTGGTTATTGTTGATGAGTTCTCTAGGTTTACATGGACTTTCTTTTTACACTCAAAAGATGAGACTGCAGGCATTTTGCAAGACTTTGTGACACAGGTTGAAAAGCAATTTGACCTTCCAGTAAAAGTCTTCAGGAGTGACAATGGCACAGAATTCAAAAATAAGGAGTTGGATGCCTTCTGTGTGAAGAAAGGGATTGTAAGGCAGTACAGTATCCCTAGAACACCAGAGCAAAATGGGGTAGTTGAAAGAAAGAACAGAACTTTGATTGAGGCTGCCAGAACCATGCTTGCTGATTCAGGTTTGCCATTAACTTTTTGGGCAGAGGCAGTAAACACTGCTTGCTATGTCCAAAACAGAGTTTTAATAAACCCCAGGCACAAAAAGACTGCTTATGAAATTCTGTATAAAATCAAACCACTGATCTCATACTTCAAGGTATTTGGCTGCCCATGCTTTATTTTGAACTTAAAAGATTCCATTTCAAAATTTGCAGCCAAAATTGATTGTGGTTATCATCTGGGATACTCAACCAATGCCAAGGCCTACAAAGTGTTTAATACACGGACCAAGGCAGTGGAGGAGACCTTGAATGTAAAGTTCAATGAACTTTCATCAATGAAAATCCCAGCAAATCCTGCAGATCTGTTTGATCTTGATAAATTTACTTTTGAAAATACTGCTGTCAAGACTAACAGTGCAGGTCCATAAGAGGATTCAACACCAGACTATGGTTATGAAATCATCATCCCTCAAAGGTCTACCAAGATGGGAAGAGCAGCAGATGTTCAAAACAGCTATCAAAGCTCAACCACTGCTACCTCAACAGTTGTTGACCAAAGTAGCCCCTTAACCACTGCTTCCACATCAACAAACACTGCTGACAAAAGTCCCCAAATAGTGGATAAAAGTCAGCATGTGTCCACACCTTTACCTCCTATTCCACCACCTTTTGAAGCCACTGCTGGATCATCAAAGTCACCAGCAGTGGTTAGCTCAGATGATACACATTTGCACCCTTCACCAACAAATGCCATCATTCCATACCAAGGAGATTTAATCTACTTGAGATCTCATCCACCTGATCAAATCATTGGCAACATCAATGAAGGGGTGCTCACAAGAAGCCAAACCCAAAACATTTGTCTTTTTGCTGGTTTTCTATCACTCCATCAGCCAGTCAAGTACCAAGAGGCACTGAAAGACAACAGCTGGGTAGAAGCCATGCAAGAAGAGCTCCAGCAGTTTAAAAGACAAAGTGGGTCTTCAAAAACAAAACTGATGAAAGGGGCATTGTTGTCAAGAATAAAGCCAGGCTTGTGGTTCAAGGTTACAGACAGGAAGAGGGGATTGATTATGATGAAACATTCGCCCATGTAGCAAGATTGGAAGCTATAAGACTGTTCTTGGCCTTTGCTGTCAACCACAACATGAAGGTGTTCCAAATGGATATCAAAAGTGCTTTCCTCTATGGTACAATTCAAGAAGAGGTGTATGTATGTCAACCTCCAGGCTTTGAGGATCCATTTTATCCAGATCATGTCTACAGGTTAAACAAAGCCTTGTATGGCCTGAAACAAGCACCCAGGGCCTGGTATGAAACTCTTTCCACCTTTCTACTCTCAAATGGTTTCAAAAGAGGTACCATTGATAAAACACTGTTTCTAAAATGGAGAGGAAAGGATTTAATGATTGTCCAAATTTATGCGGATGACATTATTTTTGGAAGCACATGTAATAAAATGTGTGAAGAGTTTAGGGAACTCATGACAGCTCAGTTTGAAATGAGTGCAATGGGTGAGCTGCAATGCTTTCTTGGTCTCCAAGTTCAGCAAATGCAAAATGGTACTTTCATTCATCAAAGCAAATATGCAAAAGAACTTTTAAACAAATTTGACATGAATGATTGTAAACCATGCAACACACCCATGGCAACAAATAAGCTAGTCATGTCTGATGAAAAGGATGAGCTGATTGACCAAACTCTATATAGAAGCATGATTGGGTCTGTGTTGTACCTAACTGTATCTAGGCCAGACATCATGTTTGCAACATGTGTTTGTGCAAGAAGTCAATCAGGCCCTAGAAAATCCAACCTTATTGCTGTAAAAAGGATATTCAGATACATAAAAAGTGCTCCCACACTTGGTATCTAGTATCCAGCTAATGGGAATATCAAGCTTTCAGGATTTTCAAACAGCGACTTTGCTGGATGTAACACCACAAGGAAGTCCACCTCAGGAGGGTGCCAGTTTCTAGGTGATTGTTTAGTTTCATGGCAAAGCAAAAAGCAAGCAGCTGTTTCAACATCCACTGCTGAAGCTGAATACATTGCTGCTACAAGCTGTACAGCCCAACTCCTGTGGCTTCAAAATCAGTTGCTGGATTTTGGTATCACTGCCTTAAAGACACCACTCATGTTGGATAGCCAGGCAGCAGAAAATATCATCAAAAATCCAGTTTCCCATTCAACCACCAAGCACATTGACATCAGACATCACTTTGTGAGGGATTGCTATGAAAAAGGTTTGATTTCTCTGCATCATGTTCCAACTAAAGACCAGCTGGCAGATGTGCTCACAAAAGCAATAGATACTGCCACCTTTGAAAGCTTGGTCTCTAGGATTGGCATGCTAAACATGGAATAACAAGCATCATCTTGTTTTTCTATGAATAAAAGCATTAAAATGTTTTCAGAAAATCAAAAATCCATCCTTAAAAATAGTTAAAAATGAAGTTTTCATTAAAATCCTTAAAAGTCTGCCATAACCACTGCTTGTTCAAAAGTCTGCTCTACTTCAAAATATCTGTCCACTGCTGAAAGCCATCCCCTGTCCTTCCATTTCCTTGATAAACTCTGTTGTTCAAAAACAGTGTCTTATCCACTGATATGCTATCCACTAATAGTGAAAATTATCCACTGCTTCCATTTGTTACCGTTGTAACCACTGTCTTCATCAGTAACTTTCATAAAAGTATTATCCTTCATTTCTTCAGGGATTGGCATGTGGGCAGTACATAGTGGTCAGTACTTTTGTAACCGCTGCCACGTCAGCCTTCACTTTTTCCCTTATAAAACCCCCACTTCACACCAAAACAGGGTTTTACTGTCGAATTGAATTCTCAAAAATTCTCTTCTCAAAGCAGTTTTTGTTCAAATTCCTTCAAAACCTTCTTCGATTATCATCTCCAAAATGACAAAATCGAAGCCATCTGCAAAAACCACTTCCAAATCATCTTCAAAAGATGCCTCTCAAAAGGCAAAACCCACTGAAATTCCACACAAACCTTCTCACATGTACAAGGAGTGGACCATCCCTGAGCTTGAGCAAGAAGCAGCCAGGATTCAAGAAATGATAAAGAATAAGGTCAAACACACTCCTCCAAAATGGGCAAAGTACAAAAAGAATGTTCCTGAAAAATCACTTGAGCTGAAGAGAATGAAAGAGAAACTGGTTGCTGCTGATTATGGGTCTAAACATCAAGTGGCAACATGGAAAGAAGATGTAGTCAGGGCCACCTACAAAAGGTTGGAGGAACTAAGAAAGAAAGATCCCACTATTCCACAAAAACCTGACTATCCTGAAGCAGAGGTTTCAAAAAGACCATCTAAACTGCAAATCAGGAGAGCCACTGCTCCAGCTGGTGCAGCCATCTATAAAAGAAGGCAACAAAAACAGTTGGGTGGTGAAACCATCCAAGAGCTGATAAAAGGAGATGACCTTGTAAAAGAAGGCATAAAGAAAATGATTATAGAAACTCTTGGTTTGGATCAAACTACAAGTGCTGCTCAGTCAGTCATCAATAGGCCAGCTTCACCAAACACCTCTTCCAATAAAAATCTCCCAAGAAACCCACCAGGCTCAAAAGTACTAAAGTAGGAAACTGACAAACAGACCCATGTACTGACTATGTTCAGGTCTGATGGAGAAGTGAAGAAAATATCAAGGGAACAAGCACTTGGCCTAAGTCTTGAAGATTTGCAGGATCTCCTTGATCTTCCACTTAGCAGGGATGATGATGACACATATGCCTTAACCTTTGAACTACAACTTAAAGGGCAAATAAGGGAACTGTTGATGAGGCAATAAAGTTCCACAATAATGAAGAGTTTTGGCATTATCTGTTCCAGGGGGAGATTGTTGGGATTGAACCCTACCAAAGGAATAGATAATTAAAGCCAAAACTGGATCAGAGCAGTGGATCCAGAATAAACAGATGTTACATACAAGTCTTTCCCCTTGAAAGTGGTTTCAACATCTGCTGACCTCCTATCTACTGATCGTGCAAACTGCTGACCAACAAACTGCTGATCAAGTAAAGGCCTGATGGAAGACTAAAGCTCTGCTGATCAATCTACTGCCTTGAGTCAAGCACTGCTGATCCGGACAAGTACTGTTGGGTTCACAGTAGTGGAAGGATGCAGCAGTTATTTAGATGTCTTTTATGTAATGAAATGTAATAACAGTAGTTAGCATAGCAGTGTTTGTATTGATCAGAGGTTAGAGTTTGTTAGGAGGTTAGATGTCACTTTCATGGTGACGTCAGCTTAGATGCTCAGTGGTTTGCTAGTGCATATAAATAGAACAGTGCTTTGTACTGTTCTATTAGCTCTTTGCAAAACTGTTTTCCTGCATGAATAAACACTGAGCTCTGGCTGAGGGGGAGTTTGCATTCAATCATCGCATTATAATCGTAATTGAAATAAATTCAATCTTTCGGTTCTTTGTAGAAAATGTTTTGATCAAAGCAATACTCTCGTTTGATTGCGTGTAAAGTTTGTTTCCTTCTTAATTCCGCTGCACAACTCATCCATCTTCATCTTATTTCAAACGTTAAAACAAAATCAAAACCAAACTCAGATCCAACAAAATATAACTAAACAACCTGCAATGCACAAATGCTTTTTTTACAAACTACATACTACGTGGCTCTCAAGCCGCACCACCATCATCATCTTCTTCTTCAGCATCGTCATCGTCAATCTATTGGATCTCAGGCACCTCAAATACAGCTTATAAGTACGCAACATAGTCATCATGTTGTAGTGCCTCAGAAAACAAATCCATGATGGGCAAGGCAAGGTGATTATATTTCTCTTGTGTTGTGACAAAAATTTTCGTTAGCTACGCGCTAGTCGTACAATGACTGCTATCCCGTTAAACTTTTAGCGCCTCCCTAATATGCGACGCACATTCAGCGTACCCCTCATGATGGCCCACGTGACATGCTGCAACATTAAACTCCATTACGGTTTCATCGAGCTCGATGGAATTAAGGATGACATTCGCAACCTATAGATAATCAAAAGAGAGTTAGCACAAGGTTAAACACCAACCATTACAGAGGGTAAGCAATAGCAATTTACATGTGCAATGCCATATTGATGCCATAGAGAGTTATTCACCAACGACTCCACTATGGCTTGCATTTCAGCATAATTGTCCTGGACAATGTTCAACGCAGACTGAGCCATGTTGCGCACTTCGACAGCAGTATCAGCACATTGCTTCTCAGCTTCCACATCATTCTCCAACGACTCCGTTCGCTCTTGTGAGTCGCGAAAGTGACGTTTGAGTTTCGTTATCTCAGCGTCCTTGCCAACTATGTCTCTATCCGACTATTTGTTGCCTTAACTCTTCCTGCGTAGACAGTTAACGGCTAGCCTTTGAATTTCAATATCTTGCTCTAGGCAAGTGGCTGTTTTTGCTCTACGCGCTCATGATGTGACTGCACTTCCTCTACCTTAGCTTGTAGTTCGGAGTTTGCTTTGGTAAGAATCTCATTCTGCTCCCCAAGATTAGCAATGGCCTTCGCCGAAGTCTCTGCATGCGCTTTAAAATTGGAAATTTTCGTACACGCCTGATGCATCTTTTCATTGTCACGCTTACAGGCTTCAACAAATTGCGCTCACTCCTCAGCAAACTTCTCTTTAATGGCCTTCAATTTTTTCTTCAGACCTACAGCACCCCAATCTTCAGATTTACTGTCAGCGGCGAGTTACGCTTGCTGAGCGGCCAACTCCGCCTTTGCCTTTTCAAATTTCTTGGTATCAGCAGCCAAGCGACTTTGAAACTCTTCCCAAGCGGCATGCTCCTGATGGATAGTGTAACGCTTCGCATTTTTATGCTTTCCTTAATTAGAAAGATGTATCGTATTTCTATTTTTAGAAACTTGTAATCATATTGTATCCGTATTTAGTTTCCAACTTTGTAATCCGAGACTTTGATCATAATGAAATTCGTACTTTATATATACATGATATAAATACAATCAATCATTACATGTGTGTTTGCTTGCAAACCGATACTTATTATATGTGCAATTACTCATACATACATTCATGACACTCGAATTATACTTACATATGTTTTACATACTTAAAAACATGTTAAATTACATAGTTTTAGCATAAAATGATAAGGAAATAAAAGTTCAGGGGCCAAAGTGTGAAAAACAAAACCTGAAAGGACCAAAGGGGCACTGCGTCGCGCGACCCCCTTTCCTTTCATCGTCGCGTGATGCCAAGGCCCCGAATCTTTAGCGAGTTGTTTCCTTGCTGCAGATTGGCCAACTTCCATTTACTTATCTCTTCCCAATCAACATGCAACCTTCATAAACACAAAACCCTACTTCTTCATTATAAAAGCAAGCCTCCCACACCTCATTTTCACTTTCCCAAGTCCACTACACTCTCAAAATACTCTTAAATCAGTTACAAACATAAGAAGAAGGCAGAATACTCTAAGTCCTAAAGTGAGTTCAAATTCACCTTTCTTCATCTTTTCTTCACTTCTTCTTCTTCATCTTGGAAGCTTGGAACACCTCTAGGAGTTTTTCCACAAGTTTACCATGGTAAACTAAGGTAGAACATCACCATTTTGAGGTCCAAACTTTCTGTTTTGGAAGAATCTCTAGGAATATGTTTATGAACTTGTTTTTACACATTCAAACTTACGCCCATCTTGTTCCTAACCAAGCCTATGGTTAAAGGCTTGATTAGGGTTGTTTATCATGAGTTTAGAGGTGCAAATACCCTCTAAACTTTCTGTTTTGACAAGGTTTAGACAACCTACAAGTGTTGAGACCATCCAAGTTTACCATATTTCGTATTCCAAGACTTGTGTTTTGGTAAAGGTATGAACCGCAGAAGCATTGGCTATCTAAACTTGTTCCACCACCTCACTTGATGATTTATCATATTACTAAGTAGTTTCCTAGTCCTAAAGTAAGTTAACCCTGTCTAGCCTCCAACATTTTAGGGTGGTTGGTTTGGCCCTTGTTCCTCTAACTCGAATCCTAGCCCGGTATATCCCATTTTAGTTTTACACCATTGTGTACTTTACACCTTTTTTACTCTCTGATCGAGGTTCTCGGCATTGAAAAATCTTCGTAAACTAAATCACACGTGTATATGTTGACATTTAAGAAATATACAGTCAAGAAAATCAAGAGCAATGGTGATATACATGCGGATTAGACACCAAAAAATGAACATTCAAAAAATGGTTACAATTTAAGGAATGTGTTTAGTGACGGCATCAGACTCCTAATTGGTGGAGAAAGGTCTGGTGGCAAGAAAAGCTGCTTCCAGGAGGTTGTCAAGTGTTTTCGCTCGACGATTCCATTCTTGGGTGGTTGGTTTGGCCCTTGTTCCTGTAACTCGAATCCTAGCCCGGTATATCCCATTTTAGTTTTAAACCATTGTGAAACTTACGCCTTTTTTACTTTCTGATCGAGGTTCTCGGTATTGAAAAATCTTCGTAAACTAAATCACACGTGTATATGTTGACATTTAAGAGATATACAGTGAAGAAAATCAAGAGCAATGGTGATATATATGCGAATTAGACACCAAAAAATAAACACTCAAAAAATGGCTAAAATTTAAGGGAGGTGTTTAGTGACGGCATTAGATTCCTAATTGATGGAGAAACGTCTGGTGGCAAGAAAAGCCGTTTCCAAGAGGTTGTCAAATGTTTTCGCTCGACGATTCCATTCTTGGGTGGTTGGTTTGGCCCTTGTTCCTGTAACTCGAATCCTAGCCCGATATATCCCATTTTAGTTTTACACCATTGTGAACCTTACGCCTTTTTTACTCTCTGATTGAGATTCTCGGCATTGAAAAATTTTCGTAAACCAAATCACACGTGTATATGTTGACATTTAAGAGATATACAATCAAGAAAATCAAGAGCAATGGTGATATATATGTGGATTAGACACCAAAAAATAAATACTAAAAAAATGGGTACAATTTAGGGAATGTGTTTAGTGATGGCATCAGATTCCTAATTGATGGAGAAAGGTATGGTGACAAGAAAAGCCTCTTCCAGGAGGTTGTCAAGTGTTTTCACTTGAGGATTCCATTCTTGGGTGGTTGGTTTGGCCCTTGTTCATGTAATTCGAATACTAGCCCGTTATATCTCATTTTAGTTTTACACCATTGTGAACCTTATGCCTTTTTTACACTCTGAACGAGGTTCTCGGCATTGAAAAATCTTCGTAAACTAAATCACACGTGTATATATTGACATTTAAGAGATATACAGTCAAGAAAACCAAGAGCAATGGTGATATATATGCGGATTAGATACCAAAAAATAAACACTCAAAAAATGGTTACAATTTAAGGAATGTGTTTAGTGACGTCATCAGATTCCTAATTGATGGGGAAAGGTCTGGTGGCAAGAAAAGTCGTTTCCAAGAGGTTGTCAAATGTTTTCGCTCGACGATTCCATTCTTGGGTGGTTGGTTTGGCCCTTGTTCCTGTAACTCGAATCCTAGCCCGATATATCCCATTTTAGTTTTACACCATTGTGAACCTTACGCCTTTTTTACTCTCTGATTGAGATTCTCGGCATTGAAAAATTTTCGTAAACCAAATCACACGTGTATATGTTAACATTTAAGAGATATACAATCAAGAAAATCAAGAGCAATGGTGATATATATGTGGATTAGACACCAAAAAATAAACACTAAAAAAATGGGTACAATTTAGGGAATGTGTTTAGTGATGGCATTAGATTCCTAATTGATGGAGAAAGGTATGGTGACAAGAAAAACCTCTTCCAGGAGGTTGTCAAGTGTTTTCACTTGAGGATTCCATTCTTGGGTGGTTGGTTTGGCCCTTGTTCATTTAATTCGAATAATAGCCCGTTATATCTCATTTTAGTTTTACACCATTGTGAACCTTATGCCTTTTTTACACTCTGAACGAGGTTCTCGGCATTGAAAAATCTTCGTAAACTAAATCACACGTGTATATATTGACATTTAAGAGATATACAGTCAAGAAAACCAAGAGCAATGGTGATATATATGCGGATTAGACACCAAAAAATAAACACTCAAAAAATGGTTACAATTTAAGGAATGTGTTTAGTGACGTCATCAGATTCCTAATTGATGGAGAAAGGTCTGGTGGCAAGAAAAGTTGGTTCCAGGAGGTTGTTAAGTGTTTTCGCTCGATGATTGCATTCTTGGGTGGTTGGTTTGGCACTTGTTCCTGTAACTCGATTCCTAGCCCGGTATATCCCATTTTAGTTTTCCACCATTGTGAACCTTACGCCTTTTTTACTCTCTGATCGAGGTTCTCGGCCTTGAAAAATCTTCGTAAACTAAATCACACGTGTATATGTTGACATTTAAGAGATATACAATCAAGAAAATCAAGAGTAATGGTGATATATATGCGGATTAGACACCAAAAAATAAACACTCAAAAAATGGCTACAATTTAATGAACGTTTTTAGTGACGGCATCGGATTCCTAATTAACGGAGAAAGGTCTGGTGGCAAGAAAAGCTGCTTCCAGGAGGTTGTCAAGTGTTTTCGCTCGACGATTCCATTCTTGGGTGGTTGGTTTGGCCCTTGTTCCTGTAACTCGAATCCTAGCCCGGTATATCCCATTTTAGTTTTAAACCATTGTGAAACTTACGCCTTTTTTACTTTCTGATCGAGGTTCTCGGTATTGAAAAATCTTCGTAAACTAAATCACACGTGTATATGTTGACATTTAAGAGATATACAGTGAAGAAAATCAAGAGCAATGGTGATATATATGCGAATTAGACACCAAAAAATAAACACTCAAAAAATGGCTAAAATTTAAGGGAGGTGTTTAGTGACGGCATTAGATTCCTAATTGATGGAGAAACGTCTGGTGGCAAGAAAAGCCGTTTCCAAGAGGTTGTCAAATGTTTTCGCTCGACGATTCCATTCTTGGGTGGTTGGTTTGGCCCTTGTTCCTGTAACTCGAATCCTAGCCCGATATATCCCATTTTAGTTTTACACCATTGTGAACCTTACGCCTTTTTTACTCTCTGATTGAGATTCTCGGCATTGAAAAATTTTCGTAAACCAAATCACACGTGTATATGTTGACATTTAAGAGATATACAATCAAGAAAATCAAGAGCAATGGTGATATATATGTGGATTAGACACCAAAAAATAAATACTAAAAAAATGGGTACAATTTAGGGAATGTGTTTAGTGATGGCATCAGATTCCTAATTGATGGAGAAAGGTATGGTGACAAGAAAAGCCTCTTCCAGGAGGTTGTCAAGTGTTTTCACTTGAGGATTCCATTCTTGGGTGGTTGGTTTGGCCCTTGTTCATGTAATTCGAATACTAGCCCGTTATATCTCATTTTAGTTTTACACCATTGTGAACCTTATGCCTTTTTTACACTCTGAACGAGGTTCACGGCATTGAAAAATCTTCGTAAACTAAATCACACGTGTATATATTGACATTTAAGAGATATACAGTCAAGAAAACCAAGAGCAATGGTGATATATATGCGGATTAGATACCAAAAAATAAACACTCAAAAAATGGTTACAATTTAAGGAATGTGTTTAGTGACGTCATCAGATTCCTAATTGATGGGGAAAGGTCTGGTGGCAAGAAAAGTCGTTTCCAAGAGGTTGTCAAATGTTTTCGCTCGACGATTCCATTCTTGGGTGGTTGGTTTGGCCCTTGTTCCTGTAACTCGAATCCTAGCCCGATATATCCCATTTTAGTTTTACACCATTGTGAACCTTACGCCTTTTTTACTCTCTGATTGAGATTCTCGGCATTGAAAAATTTTCGTAAACCAAATCACACGTGTATATGTTAACATTTAAGAGATATACAATCAAGAAAATCAAGAGCAATGGTGATATATATGTGGATTAGACACCAAAAAATAAACACTAAAAAAATGGGTACAATTTAGGGAATGTGTTTAGTGATGGCATTAGATTCCTAATTGATGGAGAAAGGTATGGTGACAAGAAAAACCTCTTCCAGGAGGTTGTCAAGTGTTTTCACTTGAGGATTCCATTCTTGGGTGGTTGGTTTGGCCCTTGTTCATTTAATTCGAATAATAGCCCGTTATATCTCATTTTAGTTTTACACCATTGTGAACCTTATGCCCTTTTTACACTCTGAACGAGGTTCTCGGCATTGAAAAATCTTCGTAAACTAAATCACACGTGTATATATTGACATTTAAGAGATATACAGTCAAGAAAACCAAGAGCAATGGTGATATATATGCGGATTAGACACCAAAAAATAAACACTCAAAAAATGGTTACAATTTAAGGAATGTGTTTAGTGACGTCATCAGATTCCTAATTGATGGAGAAAGGTCTGGTGGCAAGAAAAGTTGGTTCCAGGAGGTTGTTAAGTGTTTTCGCTCGATGATTGCATTCTTGGGTGGTTGGTTTGGCACTTGTTCCTGTAACTCGATTCCTAGCCCGGTATATCCCATTTTAGTTTTCCACCATTGTGAACCTTACGCCTTTTTTACTCTCTGATCGAGGTTCTCGGCCTTGAAAAATCTTCGTAAACTAAATCACACGTGTATATGTTGACATTTAAGAGATATACAATCAAGAAAATCAAGAGTAATGGTGATATATATGCGGATTAGACACCAAAAAATAAACACTCAAAAAATGGCTACAATTTAATGAACGTTTTTAGTGACGGCATCGGATTCCTAATTAACGGAGAAAGGTCTGGTGGCAAGAAAAGCTGCTTCCAGGAGGTTGTCAAGTGTCGACGATTCCATTCTTGGGTGGTTGGATTGGCACTTGTTCCTGCAACTCAAATCCTAGACCAGTATTTCACATTTTAGTTTTACGCCATTGTGATCCTTATGCGTTTTTTACTCTCTGATCGAGGTTCTTGGCATTGAAAAATCTTCATAAACTAAATCACACGTGTATATGTTGACCTTTAAGGGATATACAATCAAGAAAATCAAGAGCAACGGTGATATATATGCGGATTAGACACCAAAAAATAAACACTCAAAAAATGGCTACAATTTAAGGAATCTGTTTAGTGACGGCATCAGATTCCTAATTGATGGAGAAAAGTCTAGTGACAAGAAAAGCTGCTTCCAGGAGGTTGTGTAGTTTTTTCGCTCGATGATTCCAGTCTTGGGTTGTTGGTTTGGCCCTTGTTCTTGTAACTAGAATCCTAGCCCCGTATATCCCATTTTAGTTTTACACCATTGTGAACCTTACGCTTTTTTTACTCTCTGATCGAGTGTCGCGGCATTGAACAAACTTCGTAAACTAAATCACACATGTATATGTTGACATTTAAGAGATATACAGTCAAGAAAATCATGAGCAATGGTGATATATATGCGGATTAGGCACCAAAAATGAACATTCAAAAAATGGTTACAATTTAAGGAATGTGTTTAGTGACGGCATCAGATTCCTAATTGATGGAGAAAGGTCTGGTGGCAAAAAAGCTGCTTCCAGGAGGTTGTCAAGTATTTTCGCTCGACTATTCCATTCTTGGGTGGTTGGTTTGTCCCTTGATCTTGTAACTCGAATCCTAGCCCGGTATATCCCATTTTAGTTTTTAACCGTTGTGAACCTTGCGCCTTTTTTACTCTTTGATCGAGGTTCTCGGCATTGAAAAATCTTCATAAACTAAATCACACGTGTATATGTTGACATTTAAGAGTTATACAGTCAAGAAAATCAAGAGCAATGGTGATATATGTGCGGATTAGACAACAAAAAATAAACACTCAAAAAATTGCTACAATTTAAGGGAGGTGTTTAGTGACGACATTAGATTCCTAATTGATGGAGAAATGTCTGGTGGCAAGAAAATCTGCTTCCAGGAGATTGTCAAGTGTTTTCGCTCGACGATTCCATTCTTGGGCGGTTGGTTTGGCCCTAGTTCCTGTAACTCGAATCCTAGCCCGATATATCCCATTGTATTTTTACACCATTGTGAACCTTACTCCTTTTTTACTCAATGATCGAGATTCTCGGCATTGAAAAATCTTCGTAAACCAAATCACACCTGTATATTTTGACATTTAAGAGATATACAGTCAAGAAAATCAAGAGTAATGGTGATATATATGCGGATTAGACCCCAAAAAATAAACACTCAAAAATGGCTACAATTTAAGGAATGTATTTATTGACGGCATCAGATTCCTAATTGATGGAGAAACGTCTGGTGGCAAGAAAAGCCACTTCCAGGAGGTTGTCAAGTGTTTTCGCTTGACAATTCCATTCTTGGATGGTTGGTTTGGCCCTTGTTCCTGTAACTCGAATCCTAGCCCGGTATATCCCATTTTAGTTTTACACCATTGTGAACTTTACGCCTTTTTTACTCTCTGATCGAGTTTCTCGGCAATGAAAAATCTTTGTAAACTAAATCACACGTGTATATGTTGACATTTAAGTGATATATAGTGAAGAAAATCAAGAGCAATGGTGATATATATGCAGATTAAACACCAAAAAAATAAACACTCAAAAAATGGCTACAATTTAAGGAATGTGTTTAGTGACGGCATCAGATTCCTAATTGATTGAGAATGGTCTGGTGGCAAGAAAAGCTGCTTCCAGGAGGTTGTCAATTGTTTTCGCTCGACGATTCCATTCTTGGGTGGTTGGTTTGGCACTTGTTCTTGTAACTCGAATCCTTACCCGGTATATCCCATTTTAGTTTTACACCATTGTGAACCTTACGACTTTTTTACTCTCTGATCGAGGTTCTCGGGATTGAAAAATCTTCGTAAACTAAATCACACGTGTATATGTTGACATTTAAGAGATATACAATCAAGAAAATCAAGAGTAATGGTGATATATATGCGGATTAGACACCAAAAAATAAACACTCAAAAAATGGCTACAATTTAATGAACGTTTTTAGTGACGGCATCAGATTCCTCATTGACGGAGAAAGGTCTGGTGCCAAGATAACTGCTTCCAGGAGGTTGTCAAGTGTCGACGATTCCATTCTTGGGTAGTTGGTTTGGCACTTGTTCCTGTAACTCGAATCCTTACCCGATATATGTCACACCCCCAAAATCCACTCGCGAAGTATCACCGCTGTCACACCCCGACCACGTAGAACAACAAAACGTGGCGGAAAACGTCGGGGAGTGTTGTAACAGAATCATTGTTTCATAACACATGGAAATTTAAATATTGTTTTATTGATTAAAAATTGTTACAATGTCTTGACAATCAAAGAAATACAACATAATTAACTAGTCTAGCATCTTTTATTGTCACTAAAGCCCAAGTCCGCCTAAGTGCATCTTGATCAATCCTATGCATCATCTCCTGAAACACATGTGAAAATAGGTACGTCAGCATAAAAATGCCTGTGAGATACATAGGTTTTGTGAAAATAGAATTCATGACTTATGTTTAAGAAAATGTTTAGTCATGAACCTTGTAATTTGCTTTGTTTTGTAAATCAATTGAAAAACGATAAGATTAGATGATATGTATAAATAAATGTAAGGTTAAATGAATAACCATGTAAAAATGAATTTGTATAAAATAAGTTGTTTGTAAAACAATGTATTGTGAAAAGTATGTTATTTGTATAAAATGTTATATGTCCAAATTGAAATGATTCAAATAACGCTACGATATGTAATACCATACAAACACTTATATATAGGAAGTACCAGCGGCGTATCCACCATGCTTGTATCATATTACACACGCCCCGTTACTTAAATCACTTACTCAAACCATCCCAACAATGTAAGATGTCTATGTTTAAACCAATTGCCCAACGTATTGAATAATATGTCACAATGTTTATGTCAAGATGTAAATCATGCAATGTATAACCAATGTCGAAATTGTTTATGTGTCAAATGTAAATCATGTAATGTATAACCAATGTCGAAAATGTTTATGTGTCAAATGTAAATCATGTAATGTGTAACCAATGTCGATTATGTTTTTGTGTCAAATGTAAATCATGTAATGTGTAACCAATGTCGAAAATGTTTATGTGTCAAATGTAAATCATGTAATGTGTAACCAAATTGATATGTATGGCTAGTGAAATGCATCAACTAAACCATAGGTGAAATGCACAAAACAAAGTATTGAAGTAAAACTTGGTTTAAATCAAAGTTATGTTCTGTGGAAATGCATGCTATACTGATACAAATATCTATGCGGTATTGTGAAAATGCATACATCCAAGCCTTGAGACTGTGGCGATAAACCCTTAAACAAATTAAAGGTTTATCTTGTTGTAAATGTATATCGAATTCGGTCATTCCTTTCATCCCCACCTACCCAGGATGTCCGGAACGGGAGTTGTCAATTCCTATGGTACCACTACCTACTAACGAACGGCGTGATCGGTGTTAATGAATGTATTGTTCCATTTATACAAACCAAATATCATATCAAAATGTAAGCATGTGATGAAAACAAATGTACTAAGTATGCAATAGATGAACATACATAGCATGTGATGTGATGTGAAACGATGTACTAAGTATGAACTAAATGGACATACATAGCATAAAATGTAATGTAAAACGATGTACTAAGTATGAACTAAATGGACATACATAGCATGTAATTTAATGTAAAACGATGTACTAAGTACGCACACAATGGGCATACATAGCATGAAATGAAATGAAATCATGTACTATAATGTACTAACGAACATAGCAGGTATATGATGTGAAAACATGGAAAGCATGAAAGTAACAAGTAGGCACATGTGTTCCACCCCAAATTGTTTGGAAAACAGTAAAAGAGGGGTCTATGTACTCACTTGAGATTGCTCAGAAGTCCTAAGATAACCACCAAGCAATGCTAGAGATCACGGAATCAAACGGCACCTAATATAGGTAACTATGTTAATAAACCGGACCTAAATCGGAGGATCGGATAGAATGAGGGTTCGTAAACCAAACGAGTGTGGAGACTCGTGTAATATGGTTTAACAAACCCTACATATTAAATGAAACCTAACATAAGTGCTTACGACCCATTACGACCCGTTTAGGTAGCTTATGCTACTTTAACGCGTCGTTCGCGTGAAACGCGTTCGGACCGCTTAACTAGTCCTATGACAAGTAACATATGCCTTAACATGTCTAATATTGTTGTCAAATCAGTTTAGATGTCAAAAATTATGTTACATATGTTAAAAATGAATTTTGGCATTAAAGGGGTATTTTGGTAATTTACCTAAGGCATATAAACTACCTATCATACAACTACTTAAACGAAGCGACCATAAGGTATAACCTCGGAAGGTTATTACCTATATACTATGGTCACCTAATGTGTTTGGTCGGATCCTAATGATCGACCAAATGGGTCGGGTTCGAAGGTATAAGCGATTGTTTAGATCGCTTACCTTACGACCCTATATAAGCACTAAACTAAAAGTGATGAGCTAAGCATGCTAAAACATGCTTAACTAAGTTTAGAAAACAGGTTTGGTATCAAAACAAACGGTTTTGATACCCATAAGTAGTTTGGTTACAAAATACGCAAGAATACGTATTCTGACCGAAACTACGGCTCGTCACTAAGCCTAGATAACGTGGTAATCAGTAGGTATAGTCACTAGGGACTATAACCATCGTGATTACGCTCACGTTATGAAGTTCAAACGAATTTCGCATCGACCATAAACTGGTCAATGCAGAAAGTCAAACAAAGTTTGACTTTCGGACTCGAAAAGCAATAAAAGAACGAAGGAACACTTACGAAGGGTCCCCGAATGCTAATCTAGATCAAAATAGCTCAGGTATGAAACAAAGGTTTCAACTTAGAGCACAATTGATCAGATTCTAGTGAGAAATGAAGTTGGGGTATGTGGGTATTTATAGTTTTTCCCGAACCGTTAGGATCGTTTCTTGGAGAAGAGGGAATGATCACCTCCCTACACTTGTTGGAATGTTGTGGTTACTGAATTTGGCCACCATAAGAGTTTAACATGTGGCACTTGAGCTTTGGAGAGTGTTAGGGGCTGCTAACTTGTGTTAAAAATGGCTTTTGCTGATCAGAAGGGGCCTAGCGTGACGCTAGGGGGGCTAGGCGTCGCGCTAGGGTCCCCCTGATCAGCAAACACTTTCAAATGTTCACCTTTCAGTCCTCGTTGCGTATTAAGGCCATTTCCGACATGTTTAAGGCTCGTTAAATCATTTTCAAGGCTCCACAAGGATGCCTAAACATTGTGGGCATGAAACATGCTCAAAAATATGTCGGATGTTGGTTCGTTTGGCTGTACGATTTCGTTGTTCGGTTAATTACGACGGAATGCGCATAAGCGCGAGAAACGATCTAAATTGCGCGACGAATGGGTTTTTCTCATGCCCAACACTAAAATAAAGTATTTTAGTGCTTACATAAATTTTTGGATGTCCGGAGGTATTCAGAACGTAAGTTATGCGCGAAAATGCAAACTTGTGCACTTTTTGACACTTTTAGTCCCTGAATGACCCAAAAGTTTATTTTAGCACACCGAACCCCTCAAAGCCTATTTCTAAGCTATGTAAAGACTATTTAAGGTATGTTTAACTTATGGTCATGTTCCGGAATGTTCGTTACAGTTCAAATTGGCGTACTTTCACAGTTTGTCAACTTTAGTCCCTGTAAGCGATTTAACTTGATTTCGCCATACCAAAGCCTTCAAAACTTATTTCTAAGTTATGTAAAGGTTATTTAAGGTATGTTAAGTCTATTTCACTATTCCGGAGTGTTTGTTGCATTAAACTGGTTATAATTACGCATCGGTGCGCGTATAACCTTCCAGAAAGCGATTTAGAGTCCGAAATCGAACAAGAATTGATATGTGCAAATGATACACATATTTGTACAAATCCCAAGTATGAAATACAATATTTCATTGGTTTGGTATTTGTTTGATGGCCATGAAGGCACAGGTGTCACAGTCTCCCCTACTTTAGGAAATTTCGTCCCGAAATTTATTTAGAGGAAACTTGTGAGAGCTTGAAAACATGAAGTTGAAAAGATCGAACAACATTGGTTAGGGTTCTGAACTTCTAGTAACCTTAATAACATTATGCTTGCAATGTAAGAGGGACACTTATATACAAGTATATGAAGCGCCATTGGTGCGTCCACCGTACCTCCATTACATCGTTCTCATTTTGTTATTGTTGTCGCTATCGGTTCTTACACATAACAAATCTTACTGGGTTTCTGTGCACTAAATTCCATAATTATGTACGCGTCCATAATTAGATAATTCCTTGCACAGTTCACACAGTCTATTTTATAATGTGTAGGGTAAAACCAAATGAACAATCCTGTGATGAGTGTGACTAGACTGCCATAGAGTCCTTTTAATTAAATCAATAAATGATCTAAATAGACTATCAAGGAGTCTATTCAGCTACATCACTAGATGTCGTTCTTTAACCAAATTGTGAATTAATCTTTTTTACTAGACCACTAAAGGGTCTCTTATGAATCATGGAGTGGTACTATATAATCCAAGGGTCTTAACTCTTACATAGAAGCCCATTAAGGATTTAAGGTAGCACCTTTTGACTACCCTGCTACGAATCCCTCATATGGAGATATGAAAGATCCTGCGAGGATTTGGATAACGAATATCCAGAGTATAAAAACACAAAATGCATAAGATGAATAAACACATAGTCGTATAACCACAAAGGTTGTTTATTTGTTAATTTGTTTTGTTGATAGAGCACATGCATTTAAAGTACAATAGGAATCCATCTCGTGGATTTCATTTGGCACTTTAAACATTTACAAGAATCTATCTATAAAGATAGAAAGATTTTTAAAAGAGAAATTCGATTTCGATTATAAGGAACCGAAATGTTCGAATTCAGGTACATAAGGAATCCAATTAAGGACTCTGATTTGAATGATGATCATCCACAAGGGTCTAAATGTGAAGATAAAAAGATCCCATATGGATTTTAGAAGTTGAAGATGTTTTGAAACCTTGCACTGGACGTGCTTATGTCAAAACATGAAGTAAAAATGCTTATGAAGTTGAGATGCTAGATATGCCAAGGCAACATATGAAGCAGAATTTGAAGGTTAAGTAAATGTATGAGGAAAATATATTTGGAAAACTATGCATGGGGTTCTAAAAATGTTTTTGAAACCTTATATATAATACTTTTGAAATCATAAAGTAGGTTTTTAGATAACTATATTTATAAAAATGTTTTAAACCCATGCGAAATGATTTTTTTTGAAATTATGTATAAGGTTTTTGAAAATATGAATGATGCTTTTCGAAATCATGCACTTGATAAGAAAATGTACTGTGTTAATATTGTTTTCAGACTATATGAAACATTTTGAAATTATGAAGGTTGTTTTTTTTTTTAAACATAACCAATGTTTTTGAAATAACATAGACAATGCATTTGAAAAAAATTGTTTTCAAACTATATGAAATGTTTTGAGATCATGAAGATTGTTTTTGAAATACTTGTACCGTGTATGTTGAAAAACTCAAGACGTAATGGGTATGAGATTTGAAAATACCCTTAGTTATCTAACCAAGGATTCAAAGATACAGATGTGTAAAAAGCACGATTACTCATAATTTCACTTTATTTCATGTACTTCGTTTCTTAGAATGAAACGAGTACTTAAAATTTTTGAGGGAATCATGAGCGATCGTTTGAAAGAGAGAAATCACAAGAGTAGTTTGCAAGGTACATAGTTTCTTGATATAGGTATCATAGGAAAAGTCATACACACATGTAACTACACTTGTATATCAGAATTGCGAACAACTACTTTTATTTATGAACGAGACATATTGTTTCACAATACACGAAAACAAAAGAAACAAAGGCATAAGACAGCAACATCCTTTGTTCAGTTGAATGCTCATCCAAGGGTTGGATTTGCATTAGCAAGCTTTGGGCATTTGTTCCTGAAATGGCTTGTCTCGCCACAGTTGTAGCACGATCCAGGCGGAAAGCGAGCTTGAGTAGGGTTGACTTGGAGTTGGGTAGCAGCAAGGTTTATAGCAGCTTTGTTTTGGATAGCAAAGCAGCATGTGTTGACCAAATGTCCCCTCCGTCCACAGTAGGTACATTTGGAGCAGGGTATGAGGTTTGAATGATGACGGTTGCATCGTTTGCACAAAGGGGCAGTTCCTATGTATGCCTTCCTAGCAGGGGGTTGAGCTGGTTGGTTGGGGACGGCTTGATCATTGTGAGCGACCACGGCGAAGTTCTGAGAAGCCTTTCGCTTCTTTGACCTCTTAGGGGATCGTTCATCCATGGTCTTTGATTCCTCGGTTGGTTTCTTGGCTGGTAGTGCTGGCTTGACTTCTGCTTCCTTTGGTGACTCTTGAGTGGCTTCATTGTTGAGACGAGACATGGCAATTCCTAATTCCACAGTCTTCAGAATCACTTCGCCTATTCGCTGGGCAAATTTGGCTGTTTGCTCGGACATTTGACCGTTGCTGAGAGGAAGAGACATTCTAGAAGAAAATGAAAGACATAGGAAGAAACAAGTGAAACGTCATCGGATAAACAATGCAGAATGGTAATGCATAGGAATTTGCGATCATTTGTTTGTTACCTAAGGCAAACAAATGAGACGGTGACAAATCAAAGTAAGCGGATCATATTAATGTATTACTGAAGACATGCTCGCCTATAAGTGAACACTCACCCCAAGAGTTCCCAGGTAAGAGTGACTGGTCCGATACTGCGGATTTGTACGAACACTCTAGCCTTCGACAGAAAACTCAGGGTACAGGCATTCACTCTTCCTGTTTGCACGTGTTCACATTATACGACCCAAACTTTGACTAAATTTTGAAAGTCAAAAGGGGTTCAAAACCATATAACAGAGGGTTCAAAACCTTACAATAGAGGGTTCAAAACCTAGTAATCAATCATCCTAGAACAGATGATTAGTTTTCAAAGCGGTTTTGAAATTTGTGTTCTTGTTGTGGTTGTCGCCTAAGGATAGGTGACAGTATTGTTTTATGACTAAACGCAAGTAAACTCGCGTTAGGGTCCTAGGAAGGTTATAGACTAGGTCAAAGTATTACTAATAACCTAATTCCCTATAACCATGAGCTCTGATACCAACTTTTCTGTCACACCCCGACCACGTAGAACAACAAAACGTGGCGGAAAACGTCGGGGAGTGTTGTAACAGAATCATTGTTTCATAACACATGGAAATTTAAATATTGTTTTATTGATTAAAAATTGTTACAATGTCTTGACAATCAAAGAAATACAACATAATTAACTAGTCTAGCATCTTTTATTGTCACTAAAGCCCAAGTCCGCCTAAGTGCATCTTGATCAATCCTATGCATCATCTCCTGAAACACATGTGAAAATAGGTACGTCAGCATAAAAATGCCTGTGAGATACATAGGTTTTGTGAAAATAGAATTCATGACTTATGTTTAAGAAAATGTTTAGTCATGAACCTTGTAATTTGCTTTGTTTTGTAAATCAATTGAAAAACGATAAGATTAGATGATATGTATAAATAAATGTAAGGTTAAATGAATAACCATGTAAAAATGAATTTGTATAAGATAAGTTGTTTGTAAAACAATGTATTGTGAAAAGTATGTTATTTGTATAAAATGTTATATGTCCAAATTGAAATGATTCAAATAACGCTATGATATGTAATACCATACAAACACTTATATATAGGAAGTACCGGCGGCGTATCCACCATGCTTGTATCATATTACACACGCCCCGTTACTTAAATCACTTACTCAAACCAACCCAACAATGTAAGATGTCTATGTTTAAACCAATTGCCCAACGTATTGAATAATATGTCACAATGTTTATGTCAAAATGTAAATCATGCAATGTATAACCAATGTCGAAAATGTTTATGTGTCAAATGTAAATCATGTAATGTACAACCAATGTCGAAAATGTTTATGTGTCAAATGTAAATCATGTAATGTGTAACCAATGTCGATTATGTTTATGTCTCAAATGTAAATCATGTAATGTGTAACCAATGTCGAAAATGTTTATGTGTCAAATGTAAATCATGTAATGTGTAACCAAATTGATATGTATGGCTAGTGAAATGCATCAACTAAACCATAGGTGAAATGCACAAAACAAAGTATTGAAGTAAAACTTGGTTTAAATCAAAGTTATGTTCTGTGGAAATGCATGCTATACTGATACAAATATCTATGCGGTATTGTGAAAATGCATACATCCAAGCCTTGAGACTGTAGCGATAAACCCTTAAACAAATTAAAGGTTTATCTTGTTGTAAATGTATAACGAATTCGGTCATTCCTTTCATCCCCACCTACCCAGGATGTCCAGAACGGGAGTTGTCAATTCCTATGGTACCACTACCTACTAACGAACGGCGTGATCGGTGTTAATGAATGTATTGTTCCATTTATACAAACCAAATATCATATCAAAATGTAAGCATGTGATGAAAACAAATGTACTAAGTATGCAATAGATGAACATACATAGCATGTGATGTGATGTGAAACGATGTACTAAGTATGAACTAAATGGACATACATAGCATAAAATGTAATGTAAAACGATGTACTAAGTATGAACTAAATGGACATACATAGCATGTAATGTAATGTAAAACGATGTACTAAGTACGCACACAATGGGCATGCATAGCATGAAATGAAATGAAATCATGTACTATAATGTACTAACGAACATAGCAGGTATATGATGTGAAAACATGGAAAGCATGAAAGTAACAAGTAGGCACATGTGTTCCACCCCAAATTGTTTGGAAAACAGTAAAAGAGGGGTCTATGTACTCACTTGAGATTGCTCAGAAGTCCTAAGATAACCACCAAGCAATGCTAGAGATCACGGAATCAAACGACACCTAATATAGGTAACTATGTTAATAAACCGGACCTAAATCGGAGGATCGGATAGAATGAGGGTTCGTAAACCAAACGAGTGTGGAGACTCGTGTAATATGGTTTAACAAAGCCTACATATTAAATGAAACCTAACATAAGTGCTTACGACCCATTACGACCCGTTTAGGTAGCTTATGCTACTTTAACGCGTCGTTCGCGTGAAACGCGTTCGGACCGCCTAACTAGTCCTATGACAAGTAACATATGCCTTAACATGTCTAATATTGTTGTCAAATCAGTTTAGATGTCAAAAATTATGTTACATATGTTAAAAATGAATTTTGGCATTAAAGGGGTATTTTGGTAATTTACCTAAGGCATATAAACTACCTATCATACAACTACTTAAACGAAGCGACCATAAGGTATAACCTCGGAAGGTTATTCCCTATATACTATGGTCACCTAATGTGTTTGGTCGGATCCTAATGATTGACCAAATGGGTCGGTTCGAAGGTATAAGCGATTGTTTAGATCGCTTACCTTACGACCCTATATAAGCACTAAACTAAAAGTGACGAGCTAAGCATGCTAAAACATGCTTAACTAAGTTTAGAAAACATGTTTGGTATCAAAACAAACGGTTTTGATACCCATAAGTAGTTTGGTTACAAAATACGCAAGAATACGTATTCTGACCGAAACTACGGCTCGTCACTGAGCCTAGATAACGTGGTAATCAGTAGGTATAGTCACTAGGGACTATAACCATCGTGATTACGCTCACGTTATGAAGTTCAAACGAACTTCGCATCGACCATAAACTGGTCAATGCAGAAAACCAAACAAAGTTTGACTTTCGGACTCGAAAAGAAATAAAAGAACGAAGGAACACTTACGAAGGGTCCCCGAATGCTAATCTAGATCAAAATAGCTCAGGTATGAAACAAAGGTTTCAACTTAGAGCACAATTGATCAGATTCTAGTGAGAAATGAAGTTGGGGTATGTGGGTATTTATAGTTTTTCCCAAACCGTTAGGATCGTTTCTTGGAGAAGAGGGAATGATCACCTCCCTACACTTGTTGGAATGTTGTGGTTACTGAATTTGGCCACCATAAGAGTTTATCATGTGGCACTTGACCTTTGGAGAGTGTTAGGGGCTGCTAACTTGTGTTAAAAATGGCTTTTTCTGATCAAAAGGGGCCTAGCGTGATGCTAGGGGGGCTAGGCGTCGCGCTAGGGTCCCCCTGATCAGCAAACACTTTCAAATGGTCACCTTTCAGTCCCCGTTGCGTATTAAGGCCATTTCTGACATGTTTAAGGCTCGTTAAATCATTTTCAAGGCTCCACAAGGATGCCTAAACATTGTGGGCATGAAACATGCTCAAAAATATGTCGGATGTTGGTTCGTTTGGCTGTACGATTTCGTTGTTCGGTTAATTACGACGGAATGCGCATAAGCGCAAGAAACGATCTAAATTGCGCGACGAATGGGTTTTTCTCATGCCCAACACTAAAATAAAGTATTTTAGTGCTTACATAAATTTTTGGATGTCCGGAGGTATTCAGAACGTAAGTTATGCGCGAAAATGCAAACTTGTGCACTTTTTGACACTTTTAGTCCCTGAATGACCCAAAAGTTTATTTTAGCACACCGAACCCCTCAAAGCCTATTTCTAAGCTATGTAAAGGCTATTTAAGGTATGTTTAACTTATGGTCATGTTCCAGAATGTTCGTTACAGTTCAAATTGGCGTACTTTCGCAGTTTGTCAACTTTAGTCCCTGTAAGCGATTTAACTTGATTTCGCCATACCAAAGCCTTCAAAACTTATTTCTAAGTTATGTAAAGGTTATTTAAGGTATGTTAAGTCTATTTCACTATTCCGGAGTGTTTGTTGCATTAAACTGGTTATAATTACGCATCGGTGCGCGTATAACCTTCTAGAAAGCGATTTAGAGTCCGAAATCGAACAAGAATTGATATGTGCAAATGATACACATATTTGTACAAATCCCAAGTATGAAATACAATATTTCATTGGTTTGGTATTTGTTTGATGGCCGTGAAGGCACAGGTGTCACAACCGCTTGGAGGCGCGACTGACCAGGATCAAGCCACCAATCATATTGAACAAGCATGTAAGTAAACATAATTCAACCAAAATATATGAAAGGTGTTCATAACCAAAGCATAGTTAAGTGTTTAGCGGAAGCATAATTGTAAAACCCATTGTATGTATTAAGTACGAAATAAAGTAATGATTATAGCATGGCACACACTGCCATATCCTACAACGACCGTTCCTCCATGTGCAAGCTCCATGAGTACCTAATGACCTGCAAGGCATGTAGAAACGAATCAACAACAAAGTTGTGCGAGTTCACAGTTGGTTGTTTGGTTATAGTATTCGTTTCATAAATCGTATGTTCGTTTTGTAAACCATGTATCGTATTAATTCGTATCGCGGTCATCCTGACATGTTTGCGAAGATTAGTGGGGGCTTCCCATGTGTAATTAGACCACGCGTATCGACTGCTACGAAAATGTAAGAGGTGCCCTAAGTTAATGTCTATCAGCATTAACCCTTTGCCCATAGTCCATTAGTACACGCCCGTCCGACTGGCACGGTGTGAGGTTTGTTAAACCCTAATAGCGCTATCTACTAATAACCCGCTCGCCATAGGCCTCGGCGATTAAGTCGATAAATGAGGGACTTAAAGTGATAGAGTTGATGGTCTTATGATCGTGTACGTAGGTTTTACGTACGTGCCCTTCAATCCGAGGACAGTAGTAAGTATGAGTGTACGTAGGTTTTACGTACATGCCCTTCAATCCGAGGACAGTAGTAAGTAGTTTAATAGTAATGATAGTTCGAGTAGATATTCAATCCCATTCCCAACCCACCGGGAATCCCATGCCTTAGGAGTGTGAACTCACCTTGGTTTGTTCGGCAGATACACAGAAAGGTCAATCGAGTTAGTTGAGGCTAACCACGTCCTAACATGGTTACCATACAAGTCAGGTCTAGGTTCAAGTAGTGCACGTATGATTACACATAGTTTAACAGGTTATGAACATGTATTGATCATGGCAAACACCTAATACATGTTAACACATTAACAGTAGCATTCAAGTACCAAACACGTACAACTTGTGCGACCCGAAAGATAAAGCCCAACAATTAGGCGGCCCATCCCATTGTGCGATCAGCACAACTTGTGCGATCCACAATGGGTTGTGCGATCAGCCTTAAACCCGGCCCAAATAATATAAACAGTTCAATAACTAAACGGCCCATAATAAATGAACGTGGATCTCTTGTGCGATCCGGATGGCTTGTACGATCCGAATGACTTGTGCGATTGGAAACTAGTCCGGCCCAACATGCATACACGGCCCAACAGTTAAGCAACCATTTCAACTTGTGCGATCAGAACTTGTGCGTTCTGATCTTGTGCGATTTGTTTTATTATCCGCCAATCATGCTAATCGGTTATGTTGTTTCCTTTTATGAAATTTATCAACCAATTCAAACAGTTTCCATCGAACCAATTAATCGATCAAATAAATAAATCATCAATTAATATGAACCCTAATATCATAACAACTCATCATCATCAAAAGTATTATTATCACCACCAACAATGGCCGACAAATGTAACTTGTTTTCATGTTGCTATAGGACCAAACTATATAGTGGCTGTACATTTAGTCACATGATACCTCCATTTAATAAGTCACTTTGATTCAACATATATATTTTAAATCAAAAGTTGGGGCTGTTACCTTCCCCAAAAATCTCGATTTCATACATAAACCACCACTTCAACATTTATTATACATGCAAGACTACTGACAACTAATAGGATGACTTCATGGTTTGGCTAGATCTACACATGGCCACATTTATTCAATTATATTTGACCGATAATGCCACTGGTATTTACCAACATTCATTTACTAGCAAACAAAATCATGAAATCCAATCTACATCAATCAATTGTTTTATATATATTACTATATTCGGATTTATAAAAATAATATCATTAAACATGAATCATAGATAACACGTGACAATCCTCATAAATCAATCGGAGAAATCAAGTTATGACAACAAGTATTTACATAGCCAATCTAAACAGTTTAATCAATAAATCAAAGCTGATTATTACACACTAACCGCTTACGAAACGAACTGGCAAGAATCCGGGAGGGGAAGTGATTGCCGTCGCGTGCAAGATAGAGAAGGAAACCTAGGGTTTTTCCTAGTTACAGTAGTATACGTGAAGATTAAATAACAAAACTCCAAAATTGATAACTAGTGGGCCGAAGCCCATAAGCTTTTCGCCAGCCATCCTCTTGACGAAAACACTTTGTTTTCGTCCAAGAGTGTTTTCATAAATGGGGGGTGTTTTCGTGAGTTCCATGTTTGTTATTTTTAAATATCACAAACACAATATTAATGCAACACATTATTATTAACATGCGTGCTTACACTACACATCAAATATATATGAGACCATACTTATTTTGCACATCAAATATAGAGATACAAACATTTTGCAAATAAGTATTGAGTTAAGTCGGGTAGAGACCTCGAAAACTCGGGTTGTCACAGTATATCCCATTGTAGTTTTACACCATTGTGAACCTTACGACTTTTTTACTCTCTGATCGAGGTTCTCGGCATTGAAAAATCTTCATAAACAAAATCACACGTGTATATGTTGAACTTTAAGGGATATACAATCAAGAAAATCAAGAGCAACGGTGATATATATGCGGATTAGACACCAAAAAATAAACACTCAAAAAATGGCTACAATTTAAGGAATGTGTTTAGTGACGGCATCAGATTCCTAATTGATGGAGAAAAGTCTAGTGGCAAGAAAAGCTGCTTCCAGGAGGTTGTGTAGTTTTTTCGCTCGATGATTCCATTCTTGGGTTGTTGGTTTGGCCCTTGTTCTTGTAACTAGAATCCTAGCCCCGTATATCCCATTTTACTTTTACACCATTGTGAACCTTACGATTTTTTTACTCTCTCTCGGCTTTGAACAATCTTCGTAAACTAAATCACGCGTGTATATGTTGACATTTAAGAGATATACAGTCAAGAAAATCAAGAGAAATGGTGATATATATGCGGATTAGGCACCAAAAATGAACACTGAAAAAATTGCTACAATTTAAGGGAGGTGTTTAGTGACGACATTAGATTCCTAATTGATGGAGAAAGGTCTGGTGGCAAGAAAATCTGCTTCCAGGAGATTGTCAAGTGTTTTCGCTCGACGATTCCATTCTTGGGTGGTTGGTTTGGCCCTAGTTCCTGTAACTCGAATCCTAGCCCGATATATCCCATTGTAGTTTTACACCATTGTGAACCTTACTCCTTTTTTACTCTATGATCGAGATTCTCGGCATTGAAAAATCTTCGTAAACCAAATCACACGTGTATATTTTGACATTTAAGAAATATACAGTCAAGAAAATCAAGAGCAATGGTGATATATATGCGGATCAGACCCCAAAAAATAAACACTCAAAAATGGCTACAATTTAAGGAATGTGTTTATTGACGGCATCAGATTCCTAATTGATGGAGAAACGTCTGTTGGCAAGAAAAACCGCTTCCAGGAGGTTGTCAAGTGTTTTCGCTTGACGATTCCATTCTTGGGTGGTTGGTTTGGCCCCTGTTCCTGTAACTCGAATCCTAGCCCGGTATATCCCATTTTAGTTTTACACCATTGTGTACTTTACGCCTTTTTTACTCTCTCATCGAGTTTCTCGGCAATGAAAAATCTTTGTAAACTAAATCACACGTGTATATGTTGACATTTAAGAGATATATAGTCAAGAAAATCAAGAGCAATGGTGATATATATGCAGATTAAACACCAAAAAATAAACACTCAATAAATGGCTACAATTTAAGGAATGTGTTTATTGACGACATCAGATTCCTAATTGATTGAGAATGGTCTGGTGGCAAGAAAAGCTGCTTCCAGGAGGTTGTCAAGTGTTTTCGCTCGTCGATTTCATTCATGGGTGGTTGGTTTGGCACTTGTTCCTGTAACTCGAATCCTTACCCGGTATATCCCATTTTAGTTTTACACCATTGTGAACCTTACGCCTTTTTTACTCTCTGATCGAGGTTCTCGGCATTGAAAAATCTTCGTAGACTAAATCACACGTGTATATGTTGACATTTAAGAGATATACAATCAAGAAAATCAAGAGCAATGGTGATATATATGCGGATTAGACACCAAAAAATAAACACTCAAAAAATGGCTACAATATAAGGAATATGTTTAGTGACGGCATCAGATTCCTAATTGTTGTAGAAAGGTCTGGTGGCAAGAAAAGTTGCTTCGAGGACGTTGTCCAGTGTCGATGATTCCATTCTTGGGTGGTCGGTTTGGCACTTGTTCCTGTAACTCAAATCCTAGCCCGGTATATCACATTTTAGTTTTACACCATTGTGAACATTACGCCTTTTTTACTCTCTAATCGAGGTTCTTGGCATTAAAAAATCTTCATAAACTAAATCACACGTGTATATGTTGACATTTAAGAGATATACAATCAAGAAAATCAAGAGCAATGGTGATATATATGCGGATTAGACACCAAAAAATAAACACTCAACAAATGGCTACAATTTAAGGAATGTGTTTAGTGAAGGCATCAGATTCCTTATTAATGGAGAAAGTTCTGGTGGCAAGAAAAGCTGCTTCCAAGAGTGTAGGTCCCTTATTCGTATGGATCTTTCACAGAATTGTCTTTCCAATCAAGAGTGCGGAATCCTTTTGATCAGAATAAGCAGAAAACGTGTAGGAAACAGAAACAGCTAATCACTTTCAAACCGGTCTTTATTGATTATCAATCTTAACGAATTACAATCAATCAAGACCACAAATTCGTCCAAACCCTAGAGCCTTCACGAATTCTCTCAACAAACTGTTTTGGCTAATTAGCTGATTAACCTAAACCCTAAAGCCTAACCTTGTTTATATAACACAAGGTTGCAACTTGGGCCAAGGTTAAACATGGACTGCGAATTGGACAGGCCCAATTCGCCTCCATCACCCCATAAGTATGAGTTTGGTTAGCCCAAACATTATAACTAACTATTACAAAGCTAAACCCGCTAACTGTTTATCGTTTAACTAATTACAAGATATCCAAAGACCAAATCTAAGCTGTTGTCACAAACATGCACCAACAAACTCCCCCTTGACAATAGCTTCATAAAATAACTTTGTCTTCAGTCATCTTGCAATCTTCATGTATTCTTGCACTATCTTTGGTCTTTGGATAGCTTCAGCTTCAATAGCTTCTGTCAGCAACAGACTCCCCCTAAGCTGATGCATCCAATCACCAAAGCTTCAAAAACTTTAGCGTTTGAGTAAACTCCAGTTCAGCATTTGTATAGCAATCTTCAAACTCTTCAATTTTGTCTGCAATATAGAAAGGAGGTTCTACCATGCATCCAATCAAACTCTCATCTTCACAGCAACTCATCACCTTAACTTCTCAGCAACACACTGCTTCAATCTGTATACTATAAAACAAACATCTCGCGAAACCATAAGAATTTTTCAACATAAGTTAAACAAATTATTATTATTCAAGAGATTTGTCAAACTGTATAACAGATTAAGCATTTTCTAATTTATCACCAACACGCAAAACTTTTTAATCACACACTCTATAACCCGCATGATTTAAAATTTTGAACTCACTTTCTAACACCGTCTCCCCCTATCAGTAACAATTCCTCCAAGAATAACAGTTTTCCGTACGTTAAGAATTTTAAACAGAAAAAGACACTATTTTTATATTTTTGTATTTTCTGAAAGCAAGTAAATAACAAAAGCAATAAACACTCTATTTTTGTGAGAATCACTGGTAAGAAGATCATATCAGCACAATCAAACTGTTTCACACTATTAGATTTTTCATTTAATTTTTCATGAAAAGCAGTCCAAGACGATTACCAGTATGTTTGTCCTCTTAAACAAAATGCATGAACATTTCAAGTACCATTACCATATGATACGTTAAGGTAATATTAATTACTGATATACTAGTGTGTCCCACTTCAGGATATACCCCCGCGATCAAGGTATGCACAAAGATTCATCGTAGTAGGTGAGTATACTGATATCATCCTTTAAGATATCCTGACAATGTCTAGGTCTGCATATAACCTGTTTTATCATGTTTTGATTGCTTAACAATGAACACCCAAATAAATACTAATCAAATCCTGGAAATATAAACAACACACTCTATCATGCAAGTATCTTCCCTACCACATATTTCACAAGTCCAATCCAGATTTCTGAAATCTTAACTGGGAATAGGTTGAGAAGAGAACAGAATAGATCTTTAGGAGAGATGGTATAATATACAGATCAAATGAGATTTTCTCAGTTTGATATAGGTTTATTGGGTTTCATTTGGGCACTAGAGGGCCTCTTTCGGGTGTATTAGATCTATAGCGCGACAACGTACAGCTAGGTCAGCATGTATCTGGATGCAGCAAAAGCTGTCGTTGCCTAGCACCTCCAGGTCAGCATATATCTGGATGCAGCAGAGGAGATACACGATTTTTTTTCAGAGAAGATTTCAGAATCAGATCAAAATTGTGTGTATCGGGACACATACAGACATTCAAATAGAAATGTGCTAATTCCAAGTGACTTTCTTTCCTGAGGTCATGTACAATTTTAGTTCTGAACAGAAAAACAGCCAAGATATCCCCAGATGAAATAACAGTATAAAGACCCAAAACTTCAGATTTTGGCAATCTATCAACGCAAGATTTAAGGTCATTAAACCATACACCACTGATGTGTTCCCCACTCATATTCAGTTCATTTAGATTTATATCACATTGGTAAGTTGATTATTTCATGCTTTTTGCCTACTGGTACATCATATAATGAAGCTGCTATCACACTTAAGCGATTTAATATCATTTTCAGTGTGACAGTCTAACATGCTGATGTACTATCATTTCTCCTTTTTCACACAGTGATAACTCATTTTTAATTTTTCTATTTTTTTATGTTTTTGATTTTTCAATGTTTTTGTATTTTTGATTTTTAAGAAAAGCAGTAAACTATTTACAAAAAATTCTTATGAAAAACCAGTTATTCAGGATTCCTCATCCCGTTGAGTTCGACTAAATGTTCAAAGCGAGCCCTGTCAAATGCTTTAGTATAAAGATCTGCCAGGTTATCTAGTGTGTCAACTCAGCACTTTGAACTTCAATTTAAATCAATCAATATAAATAAATCAACAATCTCACATCCCCCTTCATGTGCCTAGAGCAGCCACTATCAACATAAGTTGATAGTCCTCCTTAGCAGCTCCTGCACACACCAACTAAGAAATTAGTTAGATTGGGGGACCCAAGCCTTAATGGTCTTGGGTCGTCCAAGTTCACCAACTATTTGAACATCCATCCAATATCCATTACTCCTAACTGGAGTCTTGGAACCTGTTGATGTAAATGGGGCACGATTTCCATAAGGTCTCTGGTCCTGAGGGTACCTATTTGTGTTTGGACTATGTGACCTTTGAAAATTTTGATTTTGATATCTTAAATTTTGATTCCAAGAAGCTTGATTGTTATAATTTCTAAAGTCATTGTTATAAAAATTTCGACAACCATTATTTTGATATCGATTTTGACTCTTGGTGAACTGCTTCTAGGTCTGTCAAATCTGCCTGGTGGAGATCTAGGCTGAAATCTTTGTTGATTTCTTTGAAAACGAGGAACTTATGGAGTTCCTTTTTCAGCCTTATCTACACCAACAGCAACATCCGATTGTTGCTTTGGAGCAGATTTCTTTGGAGAATTTGAGACTTTCTCCTCATTATCACCTTGTTTCTCAGGTGATTTCCCTCTTTGTTTCTCACCAACTTGTGCTTCACTCTTTTTGTTAGGACAGCAACTAGCTACATGTCCCTTGGTGTGACATTTGAAGCACGATTTCTGTTTCGAAGACTTCTTTTCTGAAGCCTTTGAACTAGATTCGGGTTTTTCTTCTGATGATGCCTTAGAAGGATTTGGTTCAGTTTGCTTAGTTTCAGAATTTTCTTTGTTCTTATTTTTAGCAAACTCTATATTAGATTCATTTTCAATAACAGCGGTTTCGTTTTTCATGTCACTTCCTTGAACAAAATTAACCTTTTTAACAAAAGTTGGATTGTTATTTTTAGGATGTGATGTATTCTTTTTCAAAACAGGTTTGCTGTTATTATCCTTCTTAGCATCAGCATTCTCAAACACATTTCCTTGACGTGACGTGGAACTACTTGGCAATGTTGACCCAAAGTCCATGAGCTCATCTTCATTAGGCAAGAAAGAATAGTCATGACTAACAGGAGGTGGAACTTCATTGAAACCATGAAATCCCACACTGGTTTTGTCATTACTTTTCTTCAAGCCACCCATCATGTGTTTCATAACAAAAGTAGAGTCCCTGAATTGACCTAATTTCTTTTCAAGTTCAACAATTCTTAGTTGTGCATCTGACAACTCTTTGCATTTATCAGAAATCTCTTTTGTTTTCTCAGCCATCATGTCATGAGCTAAGTTTATGACTTGAAGTTTTTCATTTAGTTTACAGGTTACAGCTTCAATTTTAGTTTCATAACCTTGTATTTTCTTCAAGTATGACGATTCGTTTCTTTTAGCAAAAAAGTTTGCTTCTTTTATGGTAGACATCTCGCCCACCAGACTTTGGTTTTGTGTGGACAACCTATCAACTTCACCCTGTAATTCACGACATTTTAAACACACAGAATTAGACTTTACCTCTCCTGTTTGTTTATCAAGGTTGGCCATGAGAGCTGCAAGCTGATCTTTCACTCTTTTGTATTCAGCTTCCTTTTCTTCAGCTTCCCGTTCCTGGTCAGACTTTTGCTTTTTCTCCTCAGCATCTGATGTCTGATCAGCCTTCTTTTCTTCAGCTTTACTCTCTGCCTTCACCTCTGCCTCAGCATCACTTTTCTTCTCAACTTTAACATCATCTACTGTAGCTTCACCATCATCAATTTGCGTTATCTCTGCCATGAACGCCTGAGTGACATTGTCATCATTCTCCAAGTGAACACTCCAGTCATATGAACCTTCTCTAGCAGTAGAGATCAGCGCTCTCGAGTTAGAGTTGTTTGAAGCATTTCTATTGTTTGAACTCTGACTCGAAGTATCCTGCTTTTGTTTTTGACATTCCCTGGCGAAATGCCCATAACTTTGACAGTTGAAGCATCTCACTTTGGTCTTATCAAAACCAACAGTCTTTCCTATAAACTTTCTTCCAGTTCGGTTCATAAACCTCTTCACTCTTCTAGTAATCATGGCCATTTGCCACTGCAAATCCATATCTTCAAGATCATCAGGGTCAATCTGATCGTAATCTTCATCTAAAGTGGCAGGATCAGATATCTTCCCCTGAATGTAGTTTTCATATGAAGCAACAAATGAAGCAAGTAGAGCAAGATGCTCTTCAGCAGACTTCACACTCATTGGCATCGACTTAACATCACTACTCTGCTTAGAACCAGATGTTCTCTTAGCTCCTGTTGATCCACCTGAAGCAGCTACAAAACACACATCACCATCATCATTTACTGTGAGCTGCTCATTTTCATGCGAGAGAAAAGCAGTGGCTGAGTCGCTAGAAGCATCATGAGATGAAGACGATGTAAGCCCATTGTAGATCCCTGGATCTTGAACCTGATCATATCCAGTGTCCTTCTTCTTCATGTTGAGCTCATAAGCTCTTAGCTTTCCAACCACTTCTTCTAGCTCCTTTGTGTCATAATCTGCTTCTCCTTTTATCATGAGAGTGTAGATATCCCATTTAGCAGGTAGAGCATCCAGCAGCTTGTCATTTTTCTCTATGTCAGTATAGCATTCTATATCATAATTGTCCAATTCTGACATCAAATGATAGTATCGAGTGATGACGTCCTCAAGAGACTCGTTTTTCATGTGCTTAAACACAGCAAACTGCTTCTTCAGTAAATCAACTTTGTTCTTCTTGACATCAGGATTTCCTTCATATCTCTTTTCTAGCGCATCCCACATTGCCTTTGAAGTAGTGTACTTCTTAAAGGTATGTTTGATGCCATCAGGTAAAGACATTTTAATGGCTGCCAAGGCTCTCTTTTCAGCCTCATACATTTTCTTCTGTTCAGCATCCATGTCAACATAAGCAGTTACACGTTGTCTTCCCTCAAAGTCATGAGTTGGGTTCGCATACCCATCCTCTATGCACATCCACATACGAGTGTCCTGGTACTCAACAAAGGATTGAAACCGATCCTTCCATGTCAAGTAGTTCTCCACCTTCATCATCTTAGGTGGTTTGTTCGTTGTGCCTACCTCATGTTCCATCCTTAAGAGTTCGTTCAATTTAGACATGTTCGACATTTTAACTTAAGCAGACTGGTAAAACCGTACAATTTTAGTCCGAAATCTGTTTTTACCAAGTTATACCGTTAGATTCGTCTCGAGATTACGATTCCAATGGTATATAATGTCGAAAACCGTTTTCGGGATTTTCCAGAGGTTTTTTTTTTTTTTACCCTAAAAATCCAAGGAATTCGATGGTCCAAACGGTTCTGTCTAACGAGCTACGGATCAATTTCTATTTTCAAAACACTGAAATTTTATCGACGCTTGCCAACGAAAATTCCACCCTGTTAAATTCGCTGATATCAGTTAATTTCGCTGGGGTTAGTGATTAATTTCGCTGGTCTGTTGTCTGTTCAATTTCGCTGGCTATCTTTGCTGGACAAATTCGCTGGTATAATTTCGCTATTACGACGACCTGTAAGTCGCTGAAAACCGTAATATTTTCGCTGTGGAAAATTTCACGGTTACCAAAGTCGCCTTTGGATTTAACTTCGCCGATAACTATGCTGGTTAAATTCGCAGATCAGTCAAATTCGCCAGTACAGTCAATTTCGCCACCCAGTAAATTTGGTAACTTAATCTTTTCGAAAATTTGAGATTTTCAAGATTCTGTCAACACTTCCCTGCAGAATCGAAACACCAAAAATATCAGTACTTTCGAAAATCAGTAAGAAACAGAACGAAGAACTTGAAGAACACGAAGAACAATCTTCGAATCTTCAAGCGTTTTCAGCCAAAATCCTTCAAAACAATCAACCAAACACTTTCCTGAAAACCCTAAAACCTGCAAAACAGCAGTCAAACAAACCAGAAGATCAAAACAGCCAAAAATTTCGAAAATTTTATCAAACCAAACAGAAAAATCCGAAAATTTTAAAACCCTAATTTTATCAGATTTCAAAAATTCGAAAATCTCCCTGTTCCCTGCAGACACAATTCTGAACCGAGCCTTCAAGAGCCTAATGCTCTGATACCAAATGTAGGTCCCTTATTCGTATGGATCTTCCACAGAATTGTCTTTCCAATCAAGAGTGCGGAATCCTCTTGATCAGAATAAGCAGAAAACGTGTAGGAAACAGAAACAGCTAATCACTTTCAAACCGGTCTTTATTGATTATCAATCTTAACGAATTACAATCAATCAAGACCACAAATTCGTCCAAACCCTAGAGCCTTCACGAATTCTCTCACACAAACTGTTTTGGCTAATTGGCTGATTAACCTAAACCCTAAAGCCTAACCTTGTTTATATAACACAAGGTTGCAACTTGGGCCAAGGTTAAACATGGACTGCGAATTGGACAGGCCCAATTCGCCTCCATCACCCCATAAGTATGAGTTTGGTTAGCCCAAATATTACAACTAACTATTACAAAGCTAAACCCGCTAACTGTTTATCGTTTAACTAATTACAAGATATCCAAAGACCAAATCTAAGCTGTTGTCACAAACATGCACCAACAAAGAGGTTGTCAAGTGTTTTTGCTCGACAATTCCATTCTTGGGTGGTTCGTTTGGCCCTTTTTTACTCTCTGATCGTGGTTCTCAGCATTGAAAAATCTTCGTAAACTAAATCACACGTGTATATGTTAACATTTAAGGGATATACAGTCAAGAAAATCAAGAGCAATGGTGATATATATGCGGATTAGACACCAAAAAATAAACACTAAAAAAATGGCAATAAGTTAAGGAATGTGTTTAGTGACGGCATCAAATTCCTAATCGATGGAGAAAGGTCTGTTGGCAAGAAAAGCTGCTTCCAGGAGGTTGTCAACTGTTTTCGGTCGACGATTCCATTCTTGGGTGGTTGCTTTGGCACTTGTCCAGTATCTCGAATCCTAGCCCGATATATCCTATTTTAGTTTTACACCATTGTGAAACTTACGACATTTTTTCTCTCTGATCGAGGTTCTCGGCATTGAAAAATCTTCGAAAACTAAATCACACGTGTATATGTTGACATTTAAGAGATACAAAATCAAGAAAATCAAGAGCAATGGTGATATATATGCGGATTAGACACCAAAAAATAAACACTCAAAAAATGGCAACAATTTAAAGAATATGTTTAGTGACGGCATCATATTCCTAATTGATGGAGAAAGGTCTGGTGGCAAGAAAAGCTGCTTCCAGGACGTTGTCAAGTGTCGACGATTCCATTCTTGGGTGGTTGGTTTGGCACATGTTCCTGTAACTCAAATCCTAGCCCGGTATATCACATTTTAGTTTTACACCATTGTGAACCTTACGCCTTTTTTACTCTCTGATCGAGGTTCTCAGCATTGAAAAATCTTCAAGAACTAAATCACACGTGTATATGTTGACATTTAAGAGATATACAATCAAGAAAATCAAGAGCAATGGTGATATATATGCGGATTAGAAACCAAAAAATAAACACTCAAAAATGGCTACAATTTAAGGAATGTGTTTAGTGAAGGCATCAGATTCCTTATTAATGGAGAAAGGTCTAGTGGAAAGAAAAGCTGCTTCCAGGAGGTTGTCTAGTGTTTTCGCAGGATGATTCCATTCTTGGGTTGTTGGTTTGGACCTTGTTCCTGTAACTTGTATCCTAGCCCGTTATATCCCATGTTAGTTTTACACCATTGTGAACCTTACGCCTTTTTTACTCTCTAATCGAGGTTCTCGGCATTGAAAAATCTTTGTAAACTAAATCACACGGGTATATGTTGACATTTAAGAGATATACAGTCAAGAACATCAAGAGCAATGGTGATATATATGCGGATTAGACCCCAAAAAATGAACATTCAAAAAATGGTTACAATTTAAGGAATGTGTTTAGTGACGGCATCAGATTCCTAATTGATGGAGAAAGGTCTGGTGGCAAGAAAAGCTGCTTCCAGGAGGTTGTCAAGTGTTTTCGCTCGACGATTTCATTCTTGGGTGGTTGGTTTGGCCCTTGTTACTATAACTCGAATCCTAACCCGGTATATCCCATTTTAGTTTTAAACCATTGTGAACCTTACGCTTTTTTACTCTCTGTTAGAGGTTCTCGGCATTGAAAAATCTTCTTAAACTAAATCACATGTGTATATTTTGACATTTAAGAGATATACAGTCAAGAAAATCAAGAGCAATGGTGATATATTTGCGGATTAGACACAAAAAAAAAACACTCAAAAAATGGATACAATTTAAGGGAGGTGTTTAGTGATGGCATAAGATTCCTAATTCATGGAGAAAGGTCTGGTGGCAAGAAAAAGCCGCTTCCAGAAGGTTGTCAAGTGTTTTCGCTCGACGATTCCATTCTCCGGTGGTTGGTTTGGCCCTTGTTCCTGTAAATAGAATCCTAGCCCGGTATATCCCATTTTAGTTTTACACCATTGTGAACCTTACGCCTTTTTTACTCTCTGATCGAGGTTCTCGGCATTGAAAAATATTCGTAAACCAAATCACACGTGTATATGTTGACATTTAAGAGATATACAGTCAGGAAAATCAAGAGCAATGGTGATATATATGCGGATTAGACACCAAAAAATAAACACTCAAAACACTGCTACAATTTAAGGAATGTGTTTAGTGACGGCATCAGATTTCTAATTGATGGAGAAAGGTCTGGTGGCAAGAAAAACCGCTTCCAGGAAGTTGTCAAGTGTTTTTGCTCGACGATTCCATTCTTGAGTGGTTGGTTTGGCCCTTGTTCCTGTAACTAGAATCCTAGCCCGGTATATCCCATTTTAGTTTTACACCACTGTGAAGCTTACGCCTTTTTTACTCTCTGATCGAGGTTCTCGGCATTGAAAATCTTCATAAACCAAATCACACGTGTATATGTTGACATTTAAGAGATATACAATCAAGAAAATCAAGAGCAATGGTGATATATATGCGGATTAGACACCAAAAAATAAACACTCAAAAAATTGCTACAATTTAAGGAATGTGTTTAGTAACGGCATCAGATTCCTAATTGATGGCGAAATGTCTGGTGGCAAGAAAAGCCGCTTGCAGGAGGTTGTTAAGTTTTTTTGCTCGACGATTCCATTCTTGGGTATTTAGTTTGGCCCTTGTTCCTGTAACTCGGATCCTAGCCCGGTATATCCCATTTTAGTTTTACACTATTGTGAACCTTACGCCTTTTTTACTCTCTGATCGAGGTTCTCGGCATTTAAAAATCTTCGTAAACTAAATCACACATGTATATGTTGACATTTAAGAGATATACAGTCAATAAAATCAAGAGCAATGGTGATATATATGCGGATTAAACACCAAAAAATAAACACTAAAAAAATGGCTACAAGTTAAGGAATGTGTTTAGTGACGGCATCAAATTCCTAATCGATGGAAAAAGGTCTGGTGGCAAGAAAAGCTGCTTCCAGGAGGTTGTCAAGTGTTTTCGCTCGATGATTCCATTCTTTGGTGGTTGGTTTGGCACTTGTCCTATATCTCGAATCCTAGCCCGGTATATCCTATTTTAGTTTTACACCATTGTGGACCTTACGCCTTTTTTGCTCTCTGATCGAGGTTCTCGGCATTGAAAAATCTTTGTAAACTAAATCACACGTGTATATGTTGACATTTAAGAGATATACAATCAAGAAAATCAAGAGCAATGGTGATATATATGCGGATTAGACACCAAAAAATAAACACTCAAAAAATGGCTACAAATTAGAGAATGTGTTTAGTGACGACATCAGATTCCTAATTGATGGAGAAAGGTTTAGTGGCAAGAATAGCTTCTTCCAGGAGGTTGTCAAGTGTCGACGATTCCATTCTTGGGTGGTTGGTTTGGCTCTTGTTCCTGTAACTCATATCCTAGCCCGGTATATCACATTTTAGTTTTACACCATTGTGAACCTTACGCCTTTTTTACTCTCTGGTCGAGGATCTCGGCATTGAGAATCTTCATAAACTAAATCACACGTGTATATGTTGACATTTAAGAGATATACAATCAAGAAAATAAGAGCAATGGTGATATATATGCAGATTAGACACCAAAAAATAAACACTCAAAAAATGGCTACAATTTAAGGAATGTGTTTAGTGACGGCATTAGATTCCTAATTGATGAAGAAATGTCTGGTGGCAAGAAAAGCTGCTTCCAGGAGGTTGTCTAGTGTTTTCGCTCGACGATTCCACTCTTGGGTTGTTGGTTTGTGTGACACCCGGCTTTTCAGGCCGTACCATACAATTGTAACACGTGTTGTGAATAGACAACAGGGCTGTATTTCACTGGTTATGATGTTTATATGTGAAATTTAATGAGTTGGTAAAATTAAACTTTGATAAAAATTATGTTGGCAATGGTAAGATAAACGCTTATCGCGTAATGGTTAAAATGCGAAATGAACATCGGTGACCACCCGACCAGTGTTAAAATCCTAAAAATAGTATGTTATGATTAGAATAATTATTTTAATCATATCCGTGAGGAAAAATAAATTAAAACGCTAAGAAACTCTATTTTTCGGGTTTAAGCGCGTACCGCGCGATGCAGCGCGTATACCGACAAAATACTGTCAACACAGCATGTCAAGGCAACTGATAATCATTTTAGTAATAATTTAATGAGTTTATTACTTTATAATGATAAAAATAAATAAAAACGCATAAATCCCTATTTTTGCGATTTTAAGCGCGTACCGCGCAGCACAGCGTGCATACTGCCAAATAATGAGTTTATTACTTTATAATGATAAAAATAAATAAAAACGCATAAATCCCTATTTTTGCGATTTTAAGCGCGTACCGCGCAGCACAGCGTGCATACTGCCAAATACCGGCAACGTGGCCAGTCCAGGCAAACAAAGTATTGTTCAATAATATTTTGGTGAGTTTATTTTTATAGAGTATTAAAAATAATTTAAAACGCACTAAAACGGGATTAAAATGCTAGATAAAATACCCGGTATTCAGTAAAATACCAGTTTTTGGTCTATATTATATATGTATATGTGTATATATTCGAAATATAGGAGAGAGAGAGACCAAGTGTTGGCCTCATGGCTGCCCACCTTTTTCCTTTTTCATGCATGCATGACATTTATTGTTCTTGGGAAGATAAGTAATGAAAGGAATCTAGTAAATCTCTTATAATCTTCTCCAAGTCCAAGAATGAAATCAAAACACAAATGTACTCTCTCTCATTAAAAGTTACGTCCGAACACCCCTATATTCATACATATTCCAAAATTTCCAACTTGTTCTTCAAGATTCAAACCCATTTCAAAGTGTTTTCAAGTCCATATGGTGATCTAGAAGTGATTTCAAGGTGTTTCAAGCCACAATCAAGTCTAATATCACAAAATTTTACTAAAAATCATTCAAGAACTTGAAGGTATAAAATTTAATTTTAGAAACCTTGTTTTTTATTCTTGATGTTCTTAATAATGGAAGTTTCTCTTATTCTTGAAATTAATCACAAACTTGAAATCTAAAAACAAATGGGTTTTTTAATAAATAAAAATGGATGAATATGTGTGTGTGTGTGTGTGAGTAGCCGTAGGTATATATGTGTGTATATGTAATCGTGTTTTGATTTTTGGTTAAGTGATTCTTGAATAATATGATTCTTGAATGATAGGATACATGCATGAATAAAAAAAATGTCATAAAAGAATGATCTAAAAGTGTTTCATGTTTTTGAAAGGGATTTGATGAAAAATTTAACTTTTGGAAGTTCATTTGGGTTAATATATTTCGTGTATATGTATGTATATGTGAATGCATGCATATTATTGGTCATATAATCATAAATGTAAGAACAGTTGCATTTATGTATGAATGATTATGTGATAATGGATGATATAGGTTATGATTTGTAAGAATATGAATTTAATATGTTCTTGGGTATGACTAAATCGTAAATAATGATGATGTTGTATGCGTGCATTAGATGCACATATATGAACATGCATAATGATATGAAAGCATGAAAATGATGATTTAAACATGATTTGATAAAAATGATTTTTGATCAGAATATAAACACTAAAATATGATTATTTTGAAGTGTTTAATGATATAAAACTTTGTCATAAAGTTTACTAGTCTTGCATGTTGTACTTGGTGCATTAGGAGTTGAAAAATATGTGAAAATCGCATGATTTATGTGACTTACACAAAAACTGCACTAATCTGATTATGATCACTATTTTAATCAGTAAATAACATGTATTGTGTTAAAATATCAAGTTGTTTCGAGTTGGGATGATTATAGTAACGTTTAACGCAAAACTATGCGTTAAAACGGTCAAAAATCGGCTTTTCGGGAGATTTTTGTTAAACTGATTTAGATTAGTAAATAAACTGATATTTTTAGTTTAAAAACAAGTATTTTAACTAATTTTAAGGTCACTTGGTGTTTGGTTAGTCATATGTGACTTCCGACGCCCGAAAACGTTTCCGAATCGCTAAAATACGTATTTTTCTAAGTACACTAGTATGGGTAAAATTTTGGGTAAACCTTATGTGTTAAAATGTGTTATGTGATTTAAACATGAGAATGTGAAAATATGCTAAGTTTTTAACATGAAATTAGCAATCTAGCTTACGCATTTATGCTTGTACGTTTTGTGCGGTAGAAACGGTAAAATTGGCGTTAAATGTGTAACTTGTTTGCCGAGCATAAAATTTGGTACATATGAGAAGTTTTATGTATATTTGCTTTAAAAATGACAAAATAGATAAGTTAACAAGATTTCGCGTGTTCCGATGTTAAATTATGTGAACGTTTATGTATATATATTAGGACGCGCAAATCGTATATATAATGCGTATAAACAAGAGAATTAACGGATTTACACAATAATGGTCACCAATAAAATCGTTTAAGTCACAAAATCATATATATATATATATATATATGGACTCATATATATATTAACGTGCCAACATAATCAAAACGATAACTTTTCGAGAAAATCTCAAAGTTATGTGATAATTCTAAGAAACAGAGAAACTTAGGATTTTTTTGTTATGTGTATTGATTTAAAATCGTTCCTATATATATATAATAGGACGTATAGAAATCAATCTCTGGGATTGCGCTATTTAAAATACGCCCCCAAAGGTGAGTGTCACTAAACCCCTCTTTTTACTGTTTTGTATATATTTTGGGGGTAGAACACGTCGTTAAAAGGGTTTAATAATGTTTTCGAAATAAAACATACATTTTAATATAAAATATATATTTTCGCTGAAAATATATGAGATTTGATAAGTTATACATTTCGAAGTAAAACGTTTTTGATGAATAAATGTGGGACATTGGGATGGTACGGTGTTTCCGAGGCGAAACAGACCGTAAAGTTGGGACGGATGCCGGCCTGAGTTTCGAGTGATGGAGATTCAGGGGATTTGTGCAACTACGTGTATTAAATTGACATATTAGTAGGATATATATATTGTACGTGAGGCAGACATCATATTGTTCTTCGAGAAAGAACCCTGCACCCATGATGTCATTTAATCAGTTAAGTATTGTACGCGAGGAATTGTTGGTAGATCTATCGGGTTGACAACCTCGTCGCGACCGGTCGCCCCGTGTCATAGTCAACCGATGAATTAATATTATGTTCATTTTCTAGTTTTGATTATCCCTGCATGGTTAATATATAGTTCGTATCGTCTAGCAAACATCCGAGTCTGAAAATTGACGCTATAATTTAATATACAAAACCTGGGCAATATATATGACAGTTGTCGGATCGATGAACCGGCGGAAGGCCAATGGATTTTTAATAAGGGAGTAAAATGGACTTTCTAAAATTTATGTGGATGTTTTCAAATAAACACCTAATCAGAAAGTTTTCCTTGAAATAAAATTTGGTAGTAAGTGAATACGTGAACTCACCTTCCTTTGTGTTGACACTTGATTTTAACGTGTTCTACAGGTACTTGAGTTCAGCTTCGGGAATTATGGCATATCTTGTGGTTGATGATGCATGTTTTGTTACTTAAAAATGTTGGACTGACTTTTAAAACTTTCTGGGATGAATGTAATAAGATCCGTAAGGATCAAAACAACTTAACTATGTCTTGGTTATGTCGTGTCTTAAAACGTAATGTTTAAATAACTTACATTTAAAACATACTAATATGTCCAACAAGATAATGCATCGATCATCAAGATATAAATGGGCACCAGCTTCCGTCACCAGTACGTTTTATATTCCGCTGCGACATTTTTGGGGTGTGACAAAAGTTGGTATCAGAGCCATTGGTTGTTAGCGAACTAGATATTTTCGGAGATAAACACTAGACTTCAACCGGAGAATTTTGAAATGTGAAGTCCAAAATTCTCGAAGCCAAGAATTTTAGATAAACATAGAAAAAATTTATCATGTATGAAAACCCTTATGTGTTTATGTGCATACGTGATTTTCTGTTTATTTAGGCCTTATGTGTTATTATTCACGTTAATAATACATTTTCTTTGTACGGTTACGATGTGTCACGTCTTGGCCTATAGAGCCATTAGTAGGTCTGCTCACTAATACTGTCGAGCCTACACTTAAGATTCTTTCACCCGTCGTTACAGAATCGTTTGTTCCATTATTCGAGTCACGTGTTTTGCTACAGCTCTTTTGAGTCTGCACTCATCATAGGAAGAGGACTCGACCCATTAGAGAGATCGCATCGACTTCGAGAGCTGAGACAGCATCCGCTTTAAAGAAGTAGAAAGGAGATTTGGGTCAATCGCTCCCACTGTGATCACCAGTTCGCCACATTACGAGGAGACATGGAGACGATGAAGGACTCAGAAGGACAGATAGACTGTTATGATGAGCTAGAAGAGCTTGTTAGGAAGATGTTGGACTTCCAGGGATTGAAGCGTTAGTTGTTGATTATTTCTGTTGTTTGTTTCGTATGTCTCATTTAATGAACCCTATTTATGGCTTGCATGCCAAATTTTCAGCTATTTAGAAGGAAATTTCATATAGGCTTGTTAAGGGTGTTGATGTACACACGCCGAATTTTGATTTGGTCTTAGTACTAAAAACAAGCATTGAAAATTTCTGATATAAATATCGAATAGGTTCCTTTTGGCTAAAGATTGTTCTCATTAATACGTGGATATTATACATGCGCAATGTTTGGTCCACTAACATTTAATGATTGAATTATTTTGGAAATCGTCTTAATTTGATGTTATGTTGTAATAATAGAAACGACGAAATGCCGCCAAAAGTGAGACAGGGTTCTGGACTACCTATTACCCCAGAGGAGTTGGCACAACTCATAGCCCAAGATCATTTACTGGTAACCTATGCAATGACATGGCAACGGTATGCATGATGTCGAGCCGTCACAGCGGATCGACCATTCAAATAATTCCGCATTCCGAGCCTAGGTCTAGGGATTCGCGAAATCGAAAGTCTGAAAGTTCGAGGAAAGATACCGATGAGAAGCGTGGTGAGGAACGTAGATTGGAGACAGCGTGTGCAGCTAACCCTAGAGAGTCGGGGAAAGGATAATGCCAGGGATGGCAGGAGTTGTTCTGAGAGGAAGACTCACGAGGATGAGCGGAGAAAGTGCGCCAGATGTGGTCGGACTGGACATATGACTCGCAAGTGTTATGCTAGGAGTACATTGGATGGAGTTACACTCGAGGGATGATACGAGTGTGGTAAGTAAGGACATTTCGAGAGAGAGTGTCTGAAAAATGAAGGGTCAGGATGCCAGGGGTAGAGCGTTCGAGCTAAACGCTGGGAAGGCACGAGACGATCTTGCTATTATTATCGGTATGTTTCGAATCAAAAACCAATCTATGTTCATACTTTTAATACCAAAGCTGACTTGAGTTTTGTTCGAGAAAGTTTGAACCATTTTTGTGTTCACCTACAAGTAAGCTAAGTATAAAGTGCCCGATAGAACTAGTAATTGGAAAGTTGATAGAAACTAGCGAGATCACTTGCGGTTGTAGTATTTAGTTAGGTGATCGTAGTTCTAGTGTTGGTTTCTTTCCAGTGGAGCTGGGAAGCCTAGACGCGGATGTGAGAATGGATTGATTTTCCGAGGATGAAGTGGGGACTATTGCTTGAAGAAGCTAGCTAGGATATCTCGTCCTTATGACGATAGAGAGGTGATAGTTGTTCGGGAGACCGATCGAGTGTCGAGTGTTGATAGTTGAGAGTCGCCAGTGTTATGAGGATGCTCAAGTTGTTGCAAAAGGGTTATCCTGCGTTCTTAGTTAACGTGGTGGATACGAAAGCCGAATGTAGGAATATCGGAGAGATTCCTATTGTTCGCAATTATCCAGAAGTTTTCCTAAAAAGACTTACCTGGATTGCCCCCAGCGAGACAGATCGAAATCCGAATCGATCTGGAACCTGGTGCTGCGCCCAATTGCACAATCTCCTGATAAATTAAGCACTGTCTGAGAATGATAGAAATGTCAAGTCAGTCTCAAGAGCTACTGGACAAGGGTTTCATTCGATCAAGCTACCGGGATCCAGCTGCTACACGAAGATCGATCTACGATTGGGATATTATCAGTTGAAGATTGCTGACGAAGATATGCTGAGGACTGCTTTTCAAACGCGATATGGCCATTACGAGTTATTAGTCATGCCTTTGACTAAATTAATGCGCCATTTATATTCATAAATCTCATGAACAGAGTATGGAAACCCTAATCGGATGAATTCGTGATAATATTCATCGACGACATACTTGCCTATGTGCGAACCAAGGAGAATCATGAGTAACATTTGAAGTTAACCATGGAGTTCGTAAATGATGAGGAGCGCCAAAGACCCCGTCGGGAGTATGATGATCCATATGACTAGCTAGGTGCTACCGTAGATTTATTAAGAATTTCCCTAAATTAGTGCAGCCTTCGACACTAATAACCCTAAAAGGAAAAGGGAAATTGATTGGATAGCAAGATAGTAGGAAGCTTTTCGGACCTTTGAAAGAAAAGTTAGGAGCGTCTATGATGGACTCCGAAGGAAGTTAAGATACTCACATGCCCTTGGCAGAGTTATCTTACAATAATAATTAACACACTAGAATTTAGGTTGCTCCGTTTGAAGCCTTGCATGGATGGAAGTGATGATCACCATTTTGTTGAGCTAACATGACAAAGGACAATTAACCAGACCTTAGTTTATCTAGGAAACCAGCGACAGGATTTGCCTGGATCGAGGGAAGGTTGAAAGTCGCCAATTGATCAACAGAAGGATTACATGGACTATTGAAGGAACTATTGGGATTCCAGATTGAAGTTTTAGTTCTGTTAAAGGAGTTATCTTGAGAGAGATGCTAGTAGGTTTGGTAGAGGAAAGAAAAGCTGAGCCACATTGACTTGGTCCTTTTGAGAGCCCATCTTGAGTTAGATCAGTCGCTTATAGGCTCAAGCTACCATAAGGATGGAGTAGTGTACATGATGTGTTGTTTGGGTTCAGTTGAGAAGGTGTATAGTGGATAATACCCTGATTATGTTCTTTATAGAAGTTTGTTTGGAAGATAAACGAAAGTTTATCGAAGCACCGTAGAAGCAGTACGTATAGCTAGAAGAGTTATGCTAATAACCGGACATGCGATTACAGCATTCTAGCCGTATATGCGATTTATTGATTTGGCGATTTGGGGATATTTGAAATGAATGCGAGAAGGAAGGAAGACGAGTTTATGAGATTTGATTCTTTCGAGAGCCCATCTCGAGTTGGATCAATCGGGTGTAAACTCAGGCTATCTTAGATACGGGGTAATGTATATGTAAATATACGTATGTAGAACCCGAATTGGTGGAATTTTGACTTAATTTTCTTGATTAAGTGCTTGTAAATGTCGAACCTTGGAAAGGGTGGAGAGCGTTGAGATGTGAGATTAGGAATTGACGGTGTATGTAATATAGGTCTACGAAGATTCTTTGTAAGAATCAAAGTTTCTCGCAGAAACTATAAGACTATATTCATTAAACCTGTTTTTGCTGTTTCCACCCAGAGTGAAAACAAAACTTGTAGAGTAAAAATTTCGGGGACGAAATTTCCAAAACAGGGGGAGACTGTGACACCCGGCTTTTCAGGCCGTACCGTACAATTGTAACACGTGTTGTGAATAGATAACAAGGTTGTATTTGACTGGTTATGATGTTTATATGTGAAATTTAATGAGTGGGTAAAATTAAACTTTGATAAAAATTATGTTGGCAACGGTAAGATAAACGCTTATCGCGTAACGGTTAAAATGCGAAATGAACATCGGTGACCACCCGATCAGTGTTAAAATACTAAAAAACGTCTGTTATGATTAGAATAATTATTTTAATCATATCCCTGAGGAAAAATAAATTAAAACGTTAAGAAACTCTATTTTTTGGGTTTAAGCGCCTACCGCGCGATGCAGCGCGTATACCGACAAAATACTGTCAACACAGCCTGTCAAGGAAACTGATAATCATTTTAGTAATAATTTGATGAGTTTATTACTTTAGAATGATAAAAAAATAAAAACGCATAAAACCCTATTTTTGCGATTTTAAGCGCGTACCGCGCAGCACAGCGTGCATACTGCCAAATACCGGCAACGTAGCCAGTCCAGGCAAACAAAATATTGTTCAATAATATTTTGGTGAGTTTATTTTTATAGAGTATTAAAAATAATTTAAAACGCACTAAAACGGGATTAAAATGCTAGATAAAATACCCGGTATTCAGTAAAATACCAGTTTTTGGTCTATATTATATATGTATATGTATATATATTCGAAATATAGGAGAGATAGAGACCAAGTGTTGGCCTCATGGCTGCCCACCTTTTTTCCTTTTTCGTGCATGTATGACATTTGTTGTTCTTGGGAAGATAAGTAATGAAAGGAATCTAGTAAATCTCCTATAATCTTCTCCAAGTCCAAGAATGAAATCAAAACACAAATTTACTCTCTCTCATATAAAGTTACTGCTGAACACCCCTATATTCATACATATTCCAAAATTTCCAACTTGTTCTTGAAGATTCAAACCCATTTCAAAGTGTTTTCAAACCCATATGGTAATCTAGAAGTGATTTCAAGGTGTTTCAAGCCACAATTAAGTCTAATATCACCAAATTTTACTAAAAATCATTCAAGAACTTGAAAGTATAAAATTTAATTTTAGAAACCTTGTTTTTGATTCTTGATGTTCTTAATAATGGAAGTTTCTCTTATTCTTCAAATTAATCACAAACTTGAAATCTAAAAACAAATGGGTTTTTGAATAAATAAAAATGGATGAATATGTGTGTGTGTGTGTGTGTGTGTGTGTGTGTGAGTAGCCGTAGGTATATATGTGTGTATATGTAATCGTGTTTTGATTTTTGGTTGAGTGATTCTTGAATAATATGATTCTTGAATGATAGGATACATGCATGAATAAAAAAAAATGTCATAAAAGAATGATCTAAAAGTGTTTCATGTTTTTGAAAGGGATTTGATGAAAAATTTAACTTTTGGAAGTTCATTTGGGTTAATATATTTCGTGTATATGTATGTATATGTGAATGCATGCATGTAATTTTTGGTCATATAATCATAAATGTAAGAGCACTTGCATTTATGTATGAATGATTATGTGATAATGGATGATATAGGTTATGATTTGTAAGAATATGAATTTAATATGTTCTTGGGTATGACTAAATCGTAAATAATGATGATGATGTTGTATGAGTGCATTAGATGCACATATATGAACATGCATAATGATATGAAAGCATGAAAATGATGATTTAAACATGATTTGATAAAAATGATTTTTGATCAGATTATAAACACTAAAATATGATTATTTTGAAGTGTTTAATGATATAAAAGAGTAAATTGCCATTTTAGTCCCTGAGTTTTGTCCAAATTTGCCAGTTTAGTTCAAATAGTTTTTTTTGTGCATCTGGGTCCCTGACTTTTACATTTTGTTGCCATTTTGATCATTTTGTCTAACTCCATCCAAAAACCCAGTTTGTAACAGTTTGTACTTAATCACTAATGTTTTCAGTTGCCATTTTGATCCAATTCCAAAAAATCAAAAAAATTCCAAAAAATTCAAAAAAAATCTAAAAATCAAAAAAATTCTAAAAAATCCAAAAATCATTAAAAGTTTCGGCACGAACCGTTTCGACCCGTACCGTTTCGAACCGAACCGTTTCGACCCGTACCGTATCGAACCGAACCGTTTCGACGCGAAACGTTTCGAACCCGTACCGTATCGAACCGTACCGTTTCGATCCGTACCGTTTCGAACCCGAACCGTTTCGAGCCGAACCGTTTCGACGCGAAGCGTTTCGAACCGTACCGTTTCGACCCGTACCGTATCGAACCGAACCGTTTCGACGCGAACCGTTTCGAGCCGAAACGTTTCGACACGAACCGTTTCGAGCCGTACCGTTTCGAACTCGAACCGTTTCGAGCCGATCCGTTTCGACCCGCAACGGTTCGACCCGTACCGTTTCGAACCCGAACCGGTTCGAGCCGAACCGTTTCGACGCGAAGCGTTTCGACCCGTACCGTTTCGACCCGTACCATTTCGACGCGAACCGTTTCGGGTTCGATACGGTTCGGTTCGATACGGTACGGGTCGAAACGGTTCGGCTCGAAACGGTTCGGGTTCGAAACGGTACGGGTCAAAACGGTTCGGCTCGAAACGGTTCGCGTCGAAACGGTTCGGTTCGATACGGTACGGGTCGAAACGGTTCGGTTTGAAACGGTACGGGTCGAAACGGTTCGTATCGAAACGGTTCGGCTTGAAACGGTACGGTACGGGTCGAAACGGTTCGGTTCGATACGGTACGGGTCGAAACGGTACGGGTCGAAACGGTTCGGTTCGAAACGGTTCGGGTTCGAAACGGTACGGGTCGAAACGGTTCGCGTCGAAACGGTTCGGTTCGAGACGGTACGGGTCAAAACGGTACGGTTCGAAACAGTTCGCGTTGAAACGGTTCGGTTCGATACGGTATGGGTCGAAACGGTACGGGTCAAAACGGTACGGGTCGAAACGGTACGGGTCGAAACGGTTCGTGCCGAAACATTTAATGATTTTTGGATTTTTTAGAATTTTTTTGATTTTTTAGGATTTTTATGATTTTTTAGAATTTTTTGATTTTTAGATTTTTTTGGATTTTTTAGAATTTTTATGATTTTTTAGAATTTCTTTGATTTTTAGATTTTTTTGGAAATTTTTTGACTTTTTTGGAATTTTTTTGATTTTTTGAATTGGATCAAAATGGCAACTGAAAACATTTTTTAAGGAAATCCCCAAAATACCCCTGTTACAAACTGGGTTTTTGGATGGAGTTAGACAAAATGATCAAAATGGCAACAAAATGTAAAAGTTAGGGACCCAGATGCACAAAAAAAACTATTTGGACTAAACTGGCAAATTTGGACAAAACTCATGGACTAAAATGGCAATTTACTCGATATAAAACTTTGTCATAAAGTTTACTAGTCTTGCATGTTGTACTTGGTGCATTAGGAGTTGTAAAATATGTGAAAATCGCATGATTTATGTGACTTACACAAAAACTGCACTAATCTGATTATGATCACTATTTTAATCATTAAATAACATGTATTGTGTTAAAATATCAAGTCGTTTCGAGTTGAGATGATTATAGTAACGTTTAACGCAAAACTATGCGTTAAAACAGTAAAAAATCGGCTTTTCGGGAGATTTTTGTAAAACTGATTTAGATCAGTAAATAAACTGATGTTTTTAGTTTAAAAACTGGTATTTTAACTAATTTTAAGTTCACTTGGTGTTTGGTTAGTCATACGTGTAGGATCGTGTTCGACCCTGTTTGAGTCGATCAGAAGAATTCCTATCTAAATCAAGAGGCGGAAACTAATGATTTGGTGCGATTTCAGCCGGATTCACTATTAATTGCTGTTGTATTGATCTTGATAACGTTTACAGACTCTGACAGCACTTCGGCAGCACTTCGTGGCTTGCCGGAAGAGAACACCTACTACTATCTTATGATTTCGCTTATTCATCCTGTATATAGGCTCACAGGTTTCGCTTTTATGTACATGACATATAAGCGAAACCACATACATGCCACATAAGCGAAACCTAATCTTGACACATAAGCGAAATCATGTGTATGACACATGAGCGAAATCAGACCTTGACACATGGGCGAAATCACTATCTAACACATGTTTCTTGGATTTCGTGCCCTGATCTAACCAATACAACACTAAACTCGATACAAGATGTAGTCGACAGACGTAGTGCACCAACAAACTCCCCCTCGGATGTTGACGGAGTCTTCAGTGTCGAGTCTTCAATTGTCAACCTACTGTCTTTATCAGTCTTCGATCTTTCTCTGAAGTATTTGTCATTGCAAGAATCCTCATTCTCTATCTCTATCATCAACAAACTCCTCTCTCTCACATGTTGAATATCATGGTGTCTTCAGACTCCCCCTCTCAATCTGCTGGGATCGTAGTCTGGAATTCACAAGATCATAACCTGGCTTTCATCCTGCTCTGGATCTAAACCTGGCCAACCTGCAAAAACTCTACCCAAAAGTAAATTTTCTGATAACCATTTGTGGATAAGATTTTCAAATCTAATTTACCACTTGCAGGAATAACGTTTTATAGCAAAAACTTTTCTCATTTCATTTCAACAATCTTCAAACACTTTTACCCAAACCATTTGTTCATCATGTTTAGCACTCGGAATTTTGAAAATCAGCTTTCCAAAATCAGTTGTCGAAAATCTTTTTGTATTTTTCAAAATTTATGCTAAAACACACTAAAATGTTTTTGGATTTTCTGAAAGAAAATAACTAACACCAATTGTAGAATCAAGAAAATGCAGAAATGAAATATATACAAACAATGTTTTTGTGAGTTCGTGCAAGAGGATCATATCAGTTTTTGAGACAAATCACCAACACCGTTAAGCTTGATTTCATTTTAAGTTTTAAACGATTCACCTAGAGTGTCAGTATACTGGTCCACTTAAATTTTCACACAAAGTTCAACTGTTCCGAGATATGATATTAATGTCTTAAGCACTTAAACTCAATCGCGTATCCCACCTCAGAATATACTCCCGTATCCAGATCCCAATATTCAGTCTTACAGGTAATTATGACACAAATGATATCTGTACATAAATTAGGTAATGCGAGGGCTGAGGGATCTCAGGTCGATACTTCCGTATACGCAGAGAGATATCAGCTTCGACTTTATGGAATGTCCCCTTTAGAGGATCTTTTAGCTACAACAGCAGCGACTATCAATTTTATTGTTTCATCTGCATGCTGAGGGTTTATGCTATGTTTCAAGCATTTGTGGAAAGTATTATTCGAGGACTAGGTCAGAACTTCCATTCAGCAGAAGTCCTGGAATAATACCCCAGATATCACTGAGTATAAAGACCTAGTATATCAGAAAAATGAATCTTTCAAACGAGATTTCGGGGGTTACCCATATATCCGAGAGATGTTTCCCCACGATATAAGCAAGTTTGAATTTTAGGTTTATATCTCGTCACAATCTACTAAATGTGCAAAAATCTACTGGCACATCATCAGTGAGACCGTTTATCACTTTTAACTTTCCAATTCTTTAGCATGCTGTAACCGTCCACTGATGTACTATCATTTCCTCTTTTATACAACAAAACTCATTTTTCATTTTATCATGTTTTTGGCTTTTTCAAATTTTCAAATGTTTTTGGATTTTCAGAAATTTATACTCCCCCTAAAATGCAAACACATTTTAGGAAATTTAAAAATAAACTGTACAAGTAACGTGACAACTGATATCGAATCACTTCAATTCGCCATCCACTTGGCATAAACAATCAGAACTCCCCCTCACAACAAACTATTTTCCCATTGATTTCAAAACACTTAAGTTTGTTTTAATCAAATGGTTTTTCCGGGAAATAAGTTTTGTTGATTGATTTTAACCATTTGTAGGTTAGGGGATAAACTCATCACATTGTTTTTCAACCACTTGTAGGAAATCAGATACAACTTAATGTCCCTGATTTACCACATGTAAGATCAATTCAATCAAGCATTTTCAACCAATCACCATCTGTTGGTTGAATTCTCAAAGTGTCGATTCCTACTCCACACTTACCAACCTGGGAGTTCCGGCTATTCCTGCAGTATGAAATGCCAAAATTTTTCATTATAAAATTCATTCACAAAAACAACTATTAAGAAAGATGCCGATTCATGATCCGCGATTACCAACTTGGGATCTCCGGCAAGTCAGGTTTTTACTGTTTAAAAAATATATCCACCCAAGCCTGACCTTCCTTGGGTGTAACAACATTTTCTTCTTCATCTTTTCTTTCAGCGAACCTGTGAACTCCTCTTTTGGCAGCGTAAAATTCTTTAACACCTTTGGCCTTACCATTTACCATTTTGCCAAAAATATGTTTCACAGTTCCATTGAAAGCCTTATCAACATCAAATTTTTCCTTGTCAGAATAAAATTGATTTGAAATTTCAATTTTCCCAATTTTCTTCTTAAAATTTTCAGCTCGCAAAGGTGGAAAATTCACATCATCCACTTTTGGAACTGATTTTTCAATTCTTTTTACAACATGTGGCTCCTCTGATTTTGTGGAATCAGATTCATCACCAGACCTGTTACCTGAACCTTTCACAACCCATTTTTGATTTTGAACATTTTCTTTTCTTTTCAAAGCCTCTTTTGAACATTCTCCCTTCTCAAAGATTGAATTTTCAAAGCCTGTAAACTTTCGGGTTGAAAGTTCAGTTTTCTCGACCACTTTCTCTTTCAGTTTATCAGAGACTTCCTGTTTTGGTTTGAATGTCTTCGGACAATCCCTAGCAACATGACCAACAGTTTTACACTGAAAACAGGTTCTCTTTTCAATCTTCTTTGGAACAGCATTCTTCTTCAGTTCTTCTTGCTTCTTGGCAAGGAATTCCTGATTTGTATGCTTTCTGAACGCTTGTTCTTTCTCATCATCTAAAGATTTTCCTGAAACAAACACAGTTTTTGGTTTAGAAAATTTTTCATTTTTATAATTTTTCGGTTGATTAAATCCTAATCCTTTGTTTTTGAAATTACAGTTATGGTTTGGTTTTTTATGAATACCAGAACCAGAATTATAACCCTTTTTCTTGTTTAATCTTTGTTGATCTCTTGAAGTGTATTGTTTAGGTTTTCCGATAAGATTTAAATCTTTTATTTCAGAAATATTAATTTCTGTAATTTTGAAAACCTTTTGAATCATTTCAAATCTGACACTTCTTATTGGAAAAGCTTCATCAGAATATAATTTGTCAGAATCTTTCAAAGTATATGCCACTTTGAATGATTCATCATTTAAATTAGATTTTGATATCAAAAACTCTTTATCATAAACCCGTTTGTCCATTTTGACTGTTGACTTTGACGCATCGGACTCAGATTTTGACTTGGATTTGAACTCCGGTTTTGACTCCTCACAGTCATCTTTATCTAACACCTGATCGACCACACTTTTTATCAACTTTGACTCATGATCAGTGTCGGATGACGTGTATGTGACATCAATATTTTCTGGCAAGTTATCCAACGGCCCAGACTCCCATTGTAAGTTTATTGCCTTATCGACTCTTTCGGAATTTGGATTTCGAGGTGAATATCCATTTTCGACCAGGGGTGGACATTTGTTATAGACAACACTTGGTTTCTCACCAGAAATCTTCACTTCATCATCTTCTCTTGTCTCTGACTTCTTTTCTTCGGACGTCTTCACTTCTTCAAATGTCTTCAATTTCTCCCCAACCGGATAAATCCTGTCAACAACAAAAGTAGAACATGAGTAACTTTCTAATAGCTTGTTAACTCTCTCAGTTTCTATCTTTTGTGTTGCTAACTTCAACTCCAGATCAATACATTTCTTTATGTGAAAGTTGACATCATCAAGTTGTCTCAGGTAAGCTCTCTTTAGTGTATTCATTGCCACAACTTGTTCACCGTTTGAATCAGTATACTTGTTGATTTCTCTGTTCATTGTATCATAGGATTCTTTCAATCTGTTTATGTTATGCAGCAACTCATTATTCTGCTTGATTAAAGAATCACAGTTCAAGCATTTTTCAGGAACTTTGACAGGTTCTGCATTAATTTTGACTTTAAATTCAGGAACCTCTTTGACTGTTCTGTTTGATCGTAAAAATTCAGCTCTTCTCTTTTTCTCAGCTTCTGCTTTTAATCATTCTTCCTCTTCTTCCTTTTCTTCAAGCTTTCTCCGTCTTGCTTCAGCAGCTTCCATTACTTTTCTGCACTTTTCGGCACATTTCAAATCGTAGGCATTTGCAATGAAAGCTTTAGCATATGAAGTGTCTTTGGACATCTCTTTGGCCATAAGTTCTTGATCTAGGCAAAAATCATTCCAATTGAATCCTTCAGCTAACTTTTCATCATCTTGTTCTGCCAAACACACTTTGCTGTTTGTTGGAAGATATTTATCCCAGGTAAAATTATCATACTTGCCCTGATTAACTAGACATGCTCTTTTTGAACCTTCAATCACATCTCTTCCGTGTGCAGTTTGTGCCTGATGCGGTGCTGGTGGTGTGACTTGATGATAAATCGCCTTTTTGTGATAATCGTTGTTTCCAAAAGGATTCTGGGCTCCACTAGCTTCACGATTTTTGCACTCCCTCTTGAAATGCCCCTTTTCCCTGCAACGAAAACATGTAACTTTAGATTTATCAAAGCCTAAAGTTGAAACATTTGCATCACGGAAATCATCTCGGCCTGTAATTTGTTTAAACTTTTCGGCTCTTCTCAATACGCTGGCCATGCACCATTTAATATCCATCAATTCCATTTCCTCAGCATCGATTTGATCGTAATCCTCTTTCGCCACAAAACTACTATAGGATTCCAACACCATTCCTAACAAAGACATTTGATTTTTAGCTACTTCTTCAGAATAATCTTGATTACTTTCAAGATTTAATACAATATTGCATTGAAGTTTTCTTCCGTTCTTTGTTGCAGAAATGTTTGGATCGAATGATGAAAATCTTGTGCTGCTTGATCCCTGGGATGATTTCTTTTCAGAAGAATCTTTCACACTGTAAGCAGTTTCGACTTTTGGAGAAAAAATTGTTGTTCCAGTAACACCACTCTTGTAGTACAAGTTGATGTCCTGTTCTCCATCATAGTTCTTCATCCTGGCAATCTTCCTCTGCTCCATCTCTTGAGCTTCCAGGTGTTTGATGAAGTCTCCCAATGTCATATTTTTATAATCTTTTCTGTTGGATCTCAGCATCATCAGAAATGTTCCCCATGTTTCATGTGGTAGCGCATCTGCAAGTTTTTCAATCAATTCATCAGTATCCTTTTTAATACCAAGTTTTGTCATATTTCTCACCATGTTACAATATCTATCAATTATTTGCTTGGTGTTTTCAGATTTCAAACCACGGAATAAATTGAATTCTTTCTTCATTAGTGACATTTTGTTTTTGAGCATATCATCACTTCCAACAAATTTTGCTTCCAATTCTGTCCAGATTGAATAAGCAGTTCCATCATGTTGAAGCAGTATCAAAATATCTTCTTTTATCGCTTGCTGAAGCAGACTCACCATCAGTTTCTCATCTCGATATTTCTTTTTATCTTCCGTACTCATTTCTCTAATTGTTTGTTGCACACCATTTGTTGTGGGTTTAACATAAGGCTCTTCCGTATGTTCCCACGCATCCAAATGATACGCCTCAACCCAATTTCCAAACCGTTCGGACCATCCATTGTAATCATCAATATCCATGAGTTTAGGCGGTTTCTGAGACGTTCCGGTTTCGTTCTCATGCAAAGCATTCTGTGTGATTGTAATCGGGCTAGCAAATGCGTTATAGAATTCAGTGTCCATTGTTCAAATTGTCAAAAGTTCACAAATTTCCGAGTTTGGGCAAAAACAGATTCTTGGAGCGAATTCCCTTATGAGCGAAATCAACTCTTGAGTTGTTCACAAAAGCGAGACCTTAGTTGTCACTGAAGCGAAATCACACTGATCACTGGAGCGAAACCTAAGGTGACTTATGAGCGAAATTCCAAGGTGTCTTATGAGCGAAACCTCAAGTGTTCCTTGGAGCGAAACTAACTGATTGTCACTGGAGCGAAATCACACTTTGTCTTATGAGCGAAATCAAGGTTAATGGTCCACAAAAGAGAAATCTGATTGTACAAATAAGCGAAATCAAGACAAACTAGCTGCTGACATCATCAAATGCACGAGTCCATACGATCGAAACCCTGAAAAACCTAAGTTCTAGATCGATTTTAACTTTGAAAATTTCAAGGGTTTATTATTACGTGATTACGAGTGTTGTGTGTGAATTTGAGCTGGTTTTACCGAGAAAATTTTTCAAAAATGTCAAAGAAGGTGTAGAAAATCAGAATATGCAGCTGAAATGGCAAGAACTCTTCCTCCTGAGCTCTGATACCACTTGTAGGATCGTGTTCGGCCCTGTTTGAGTCGATCAGAAGAATTCCTATCCAAATCAAGAGGCGGAAACTAATGATTTGGTGCGATTTCAGCCGGATTCACTATTAATTGCTGTTGTATTGATCTTGATAACGTTTACAGACTCTGACAGCACTTCGGCAGCACTTCGTGGCTTGCCGAAAGAGAACACCTACTACTATCTTATGATTTCGCTTATTCATCCTATACATAGGCTCACAGGTTTCGCTTTTATGTAATGACATATAAGCGAAACCACATACATGCCACATATGCGAAACCTAATCTTGACACATAAGCGAAATCATGTGTATGACACATGAGCGAAATTAGACCTTGACACATGGGCGAAATCACTATCTAACACATGTTTCTTGGATTTCGTGCCCTAATCTAACCTATACAACACTAGACTCGATACAAGATGTAGTCGACAGACGTAGTGCACCAACAATACGTGACTTCCGACGCCCGAAAACGTCACCGAATCGCCAAAATACGTATTTTTCTAAGTACACTAGTATGGGTAAAATTTTCGGTAAACCTTATGTGTTAAAATGTGTTATGTGATTTAAACATGAGAATGTGAAAATATGCTAAGTTTTTAACATGAAATTAGCAATCTAGCTTACGCATGTATGCTTGTACGTTTTGTGCGGTAGAAACGGTAAAATTGGGGTTAAATGTGTAACTTGTTTGCCGAGCATGAAATTTGATACATATGAGATGTTTTATGTATATTTGCTTTAAAATGACAAAACAGATAAGTTAACAAGAGTTCGCGTGTTCCGATGTTAAATTATGTGAACGTTTATGTATATATATTACGACGCGCAAATCGTAGATATAATGCGTATAAACGAGAGAATTAATGGATTTACACAATAATGGTCACCAATAAAATTGTTCAAGTCGCAAAATCATAAAAATATATATATATGGACTCATATATATATTAACGTGCCAACATAATCAAAAACGATAACTTTTCGAGAAAATCTCAAAGTTATGTGATAATTCTAAGAAACGGAGAAACTTAGGATTTTTGTGTTATGTGTACTGATTTAAAATCGTTCCTTTATATATATATATGTATAATAGGACGTGTAGAAATCAATCTCTGGGATTGCGCTATTTAAAATATGCACCCAAAGGTGAGTGTCACTAAACCCATCTTTTTACTATTTTGTATATATTTTGGGGGTAGAACACGTCGTTAAAAGGGTTTAATAATGTTTTCAAAATAAAACATACCTTTTAATATAAAATATATATTTTTGCTGAAAATATATGAGATTTGATAAGTTATACGTTTCAAAGTAAAACATTTTTGATGAATAAATGTGGGACATTGGGATGGTACGGTGTTTCCGAGGCGAAACAGACCGTAAAGTTGGGACAGATGCCCGCCTGAATTTCGAGTGATGGAGATTCAGGAGATTCGTGCAACTACGTGTATTAAATTGTCATATTAGTAGGATATATATATTGTACGTGAGGCAGACATCATATTGTTCTTCGAGAAAGAACCCTGCGCCCAGGATGTCGTTTAATCAGTTAAGTATTGTACGCGAGGAATTGTTGGTAGATATATCGGGTTGACAACCCCGTCGTGACCGGTCGCCCCATGTCAATGTCAAACGACGAATTAATATTCTGTTCATTGTCTAGTGTTGATTATCCCTGCATGGTTAATATATAGTTCGTATCTTCTAGCTAACATACGAGTCTGAAAATTGACGCTCTAATTTAATATACAAAACCTTGGCAATATATATGACAGTTGTCGGATCGATGAACCGGCGGAAGGCCCATGGATTTTTAATAAGGGAGTAAAATGGACTTTCTAAAATTTATGTGGATGTTTTCAAATAAACACCTAATCAGAATGTTTTCCTTGAAATAAAATTTGGTAGTAAGTGAATACGTGAACTCACCTTCCTTTGTGTTGACACTTGATTTTAACGTGTTCTACAGGTACTTGAGTTCGGCTTCGGGAATTATGGCGTATCTTGTGGTTGATGATGCATGTTTTGTTACTTAAAAATGTTGGACTGTCTTTTAAAACTTTATGGGACGAATGTAATAAGATTCGTAAGGATGAAAACAACTTAACTATGTCTTGGTTGTGTCGTGTCTTAAAACGTAATGTTTAAATAACTTACATTTAAAACATACTAATATGTCCAACAATTTAATGCATCGATCATCAAGATATAAATGGGCACCAGCTTCCGTCACCACTACGTTTTATATTCCGCTGCGACGTTTTTGGGGTGTGACAGTTTGGCCCTTGTTCCTGTAACTTGAATCCTAGCCCGGTATATTCAATTTTAGTTTTACACCATTGTGAACCTTACGCCTTTTTTACTCTCTGATCGAGGTTCTCGGCATTGAAAAATCTTCGTAAACTAAATCACACGTGTATATGTTGACATTTAAAAGATATACAGTCAAGAAATTCAAGAGCAGTGGTGATATATATGCGGATTAGACACCAAAAAATAAACACTCAGAAAATGGCTACAATTTAAGGAATGTGTTTAGTGACGACATCAGATTCCTAATTGATGGAGAGAGGTCTGGTGGCAAGAAAAGCTGCTTCCAGGAGTTTGTCAAGTGTTTTCGCTCGACGATTCCATTCTTTGGTGGTTGGTTTGGCCCTTCTTCCTGTAACTCGAATCCTAGAAACGGAAATTATGATTTTTACAAGTATCACAAAAATATATCGTATTTTTATCAAGTAGAAAATATATTATTTTGAGTAGAGAAAAATATATATATTTTCTTGAACAATTAGAAGATATATTATTTTTGAAGACAATATATATTTTCTTAACAAAGTAAGAATATATTATTTTGGGTGAAAATGAGATTATAAATATTTTCTAAGTTAATCTTGAAAATATATTATTTTTGAGGTTAAATGAAAATATATATTATTTTTTCCAAGCAAAGTTATAGTTATTTTTTTTCTATAAAATTTTTCTTAAAATACATACATTTTAAGGATATAAATTGGTGATTTCTATTTGATTAAAAATGATTTTCCAGAAAGTTTAATAAAAAAATTAAGTATAAAAATACTTAATAAATACAAGAAAATACGTATTCTCGTACGTACAAATACACACCGAAATACGCCACCAATACTTGACAAAATACATAATTACAAGTACACCCATACTTGGGAGAATACATATGTATAAATACATAATATACCAAGTTAAAGTATATTATTTTAATAAATATTCCAAATAATTGATAAATATAATTTAAGATAAATTATTATTATTTTAACCAATAATTACATACTTTGGAATAATGTAATGTACATCAAGACGTAACTCAAAGAATGTTAAGTCATAACAACTAAGACCAAGAGTCGTTACACGACCTAGCCTTCTAATAAAACATAGCACGTCGGTAGGTAGTTGCACGACACCAAGACAAGGCCCTTGAGTTACACCAGACAGCAAGACGCAAGATAGTGAGTTCATGTCCCCTTTTTCTTTTAACTGTTTTCGGTTTATAATTTCGGGGGTGAAATACATGTTTCAATGTTTCAAAAGTTCAAATGTTTCAATGGTATGGTTTAGCTAAGGAATGAACTGTTAGATCACGTGGATGATGTAGTATCTCTCTTAAGTGCCATTAATCTAGTTTAAGACCGAGGGGCATGAGTGGTAGATCTATCTGGGTGTAGCGAGCCCCACCCATGGGTCCTTATATAGCCGCATGTGGTGTCTATGTTGACATTTAAGAGATATACAGTCAAGAAAATCAAGAGCAACGGTGATATATATGTGGATTAGACACCAAAAAATAAACACTCAAAAAATGGCTACAATTTAAGGAATGTGTTTAGTGACGGCATCAGATTCCTAATTAATAGAGAAAGGTCTGGTGGCAAGAAAAGTCGCTTCCAGGAGGTTGTCAAGTGTTTTCGCTAGACGATTTCATTCTTGGGTGGTTGGTTTCGCCCTTGTTCCTCTAACTCGAATCCTAGCCAGGTATATCCCATTTTAGATTTACATCATTGTGAAGCTTACGCCTTTTTTACTCTCTGATCGAGGTTCTCGGCATTGAAAAATCTTCATAAACTAAATCACACGTGTATATGTTGACATTTAAGAGATATGCAATCAAGAAAATCAAGATCAATGGTGATATATATGCGGATTAGACACCAAAAAATAAACACTAAAAAATGGCAACAATTTAAGGAATGTGTTTAGTGACGGCATCAGATTCTTAATTGATGGAGAAAGGTCTGGTGGCAAGAAAAACTGCTTCCAGGAGGTTGTCAAGTGTTTTCGCTCGACGATTCCATTCTTGGGTGGTTGGTTTAGCCCTTGTTCCTGTAACTCGAATCCTAGACCGGTATCCCATTTTAATTTTACACCATTGTGAACCTTACGCCTTTTTTACTCTCTGATTGAGGTTCTCGGCATTGAAAAGTCTTCATAAACTAAATCACACGTGTATATGTTGACATTTAAGACATATACAGTCATGAAAATCAAGAGCAATGGTGATATATATGAGGATTAGACACCAAAAAATAAACACTCAAAAAATGGCTACAATTTAAGGAAGGTGTTTAGTGACGGCATCAGATTCCTAATATATGGAGAAAGGTCTGGTGGCAAGAAAGGCTGCTTCCAGGAGGTCGTCAAGTATTTTCGCTCGACGATTTCATTCATGGGTAGTTGGTTTGGCCCTTGTTCCTGTAACTCGAATCCTAGCCCGGTATATCCCATTTTAGTTTTGCACCATTGTGAACCTTATGCCTTTTTTACTCTCTAATCGAGGTTCTCGGCATTGAAAAATCTCCGTATACTGAATCACACATGTATATGTTGACAATTAAGAGATATACAGTTAAGAAAATCCAGAGCAATGGTGATATATATGCGGATTAGACATCAAGAAATGAACACTCAAAAAATGGCTACAATTTAAGGAATGTGTTTAGTGACGGCATCAGATTCCGAATTGATGGAGAAAGGTCTGGTGTCAAGAAAAGCCACTTCCAGGAGGTTATCAAGTGTTTTTGCTCGACGATTCCATTCTTGGGTGGTTGGTTTGGCCCTTGTTCCTATAACTCGAATCCTAGCCCGGTATATCCCATTTAAGTTTTACACCATTGTGAACCTTACGCCTTTTTTACTCTCTGATCGAGGTTTTCGGTATTGAAAAATCTTCGTAAACTAAATCACACGTGTATATGTTGACATTTAAGAAATATACAGTCAAGAAAATCAAGAGCAATGGTGATATATATGCGGATTAGACACCAAAAAATAAACACTCAAAAAATGGCTACAATTTAAGGAATGTGTTTTGTGACGGCAACCGTTTCCTAATTGATGGAGAAAGGTCTGGTGGCAAGAAAAGCTACTTCCAGATGGTTGTCAAGTGTTTTCGTCGGACGAATCCATTCTTGGGTGGTTGGTTTGGCCCTTGTTCCTGTAACTCGAATCCTAGCCCGGTATATCCCATTTTAGTTTTTCACTATTGTGAACCTTACGCATTTTTTACTCTCTAATCGAGGTTCTCGGCATTGAAAAATCTTCATAAACTATATCACACGTGTATATGTTGACATTTAAGACATATACAGTCCAGAAAATGAAGGGCAATGGTGATATATATGCGGATTAGACACCAAAATATAAACACTCAAAAAATGGCTACAATTTAAGGAATGTGTTTAGTGACGGCATCAGATTCCTAATTGATGGAGAAAGGTCTGGTGGCAAGAAAAGCTACTTCCAGGAGGTTTTCAAGTGTTTTCGCTCGACGATTCCATTCTTGGGTGGTTGGTTTGGCCCTTGTTCCTGTAACTCGAATCCGAGCCCGGTATATCCCATTTTAGTTTTACACCATTGTGAAACTTACGCATTTTTTACTCTCTGATCGAGGTTCTAGGCATTGAAAAATGTTCGTAAACTAATTCACACATGTATATGTTGACATTTAAGAGATATACAGTCAAGAAAATCCAGAGCAATGGTGATATATATGCGGATTAGACACCAAAAAATAAACACTCAAAAAATGGCTACAATTTAAGGAATGTGTTTAATGACGACATCAGATTCCTAATTGATGGAGAAAGGTCTGGTGGCAAGAAAAGCTGCTTCCAAGAGGTTGTCAAATGTTTTCACTCGACGATTCCATTCTTGGGTGGTTGGTTTGGCCCTTGTTCCTGTAACTCGAATCCTAGCCGGGTATATCCCATTTTAGTTTTAGAACATTGTGAACCTTACGCCATTTTTACTCTCTGATCGAGGTTATCGGCATTGAAAAATCTTCGTAAACTAAATCACACGTGTATATGTTTAAATTTAAGAGATATACAGTCAAGAAAATCAAGAGCAATGGTGATATATATGCGGATTAGACACCAAAAAATAAAAATAAAAAAATGGCTACAATTTAAGGAATGTATTTAGTGACGGCATCAAATTCCTAATTGTTGGAAAATGGTCTGGTGGCAAGAAAAGCTGCTTCCAGGATGTTGTCAAGTGTTTTCGTCGACGATTCCATTCTTGGGTGGTTGGTTTGGCCGTTCTTCATTTAACTTTAATCCTAGCCCAGTATATCCCATTTTAGTTTTACACCATTGTGAACCTTACTCTCTAATCGAGGTTCTCGGCATTGAAAAATCTTCGTAAACCAAATAACACGTGTCTATGTTGACATTTAAGAGATATACAGTCAAGAAAATCAAGAGCAATGTGGATATATATGTGGATTAGACACCACAAAATAAACACTCAAAAAATGGCTACAATTTAAGGAACGTGTTTAGTGACGGCATCAGATTCCTAATTAATGGAGAAAGGTCTGGTGACAAGAAAAGTCGCTTCCAGGAGGTTGTCAATTGTTTTCGCTCGACGATTCCATTCTTGGGTGGTTGGTTTCGCCCTTTTTCCTCTAACTCGAATCCTAGCCAGGTATATCCCATTTTAGTTTTACATCATTGTGAACCTTACGCCTTTTTACCCTCTCATCGAGGTTCTCGGCATTGAAAAATTTTCAAAAACTAAATCACACGTGTATATGTTGACATTTAAGAGATATACAATCTAGAAAATCAAGAGCAATGGTGATATGTATGTGGATTAGAGACCAAAAAATAAACACTAAAAACATGGCAACAATTTAAGGAATGTGTTTAGTGACGGCATCAGATTCTTAATTGATGGAAAAAGGTCTAGTGGCAAGAAAAACTTCTTCCAGGAGGTTGTCAAGTGTTTTCGCTCGACGATTCCATTCTTGGGTGGTTGGTTTGGCCCTTGTTCCTGTAACTCGAATCCTAGACCGGTATCCCATTTTAATTTTACACCATTGTGAACCTTACGCCTATTTTACTCTCTGATCGAGGTTCTCGGCATTGAAAAATCTTCATAAACTAAATCACACGTGTATATGTTGACATTTAAGACATATACAGTCATGAAAATCAAGAGCAATGGTGATATATATGCAGATTAGACACCAAAAAATAAACACTCAAAAAATGGCTACAATTTAAGGAAGGTGTTTAGTGACGGCATCAGATTCCTAATATATGGAGAAAGGTCTGGTGGCAAGAAAGGCTGCTTCCAGGAGGTTGTCATGTATTTTCGCTCGACGATTTCATTCTTGAGTAGTTGGTTTGGCCCTTGTTCCTGTAACTCGAATCCTAGCCCGGTATATCCCATTTTAGTTTTGCACCATTGTGAACCTTATGCCTTTTTTAATCTCTAATCGAGGTTCTCGAAATTGAAAAATCTTCGTATACTAAATCACAAATGTATATGTTGACATTTAAGAGATATATACAGTTAAGAAAATGCAGAGTAATGGTGATATATATGCGGATTAGACACCAAGAAATAAACACTCAAAAAATGGCTACAATTTTAGGAATGTGTTTAGTGACGGCATCAGATTCCTAATTGATGGAGAAAGGTCTGGTGGCAAGAAAAGCCGCTTCCAGGAGGTTATCAAGTGTTTTCGCTTGACGATTCCATTCTTGGGTGGTTGGTTTGGCCCTTGTTCCTATAACTCGAATCCTAGCCCGGTATATCCCATTTAAGTTTTACACCATTGTGAACCTTACACCTTTTTTACTCTCTGATCGAGGTTTTCGGTATTGAAAAATCTTCGTAAACTAAATCACACGTGTATATGTTGACATTTAAGAAATATACAGTCAAGAAAATCAAGAGCAATGGTGATATATAGGCGGATTAGACACCAAAAAATAAACACTCAAAAAATGGCTATCATTTAAGGAATGTGTTTAGTGACGGCTTCAGATTCCTAATTGATGGAGAAAGGTCTGGTGGCAAGAAAAGCTACTTCCAGGAGGCTGTCAAGTGTTTTCGCTCAACGATTCCATTCTTGGGTGGTTGGTTTGGCCCTTGTTCCTGTAACTCGAATCCGAGCCCGGTATATCCCATTTTAGTTTTACACCATTGTGAACCTTACGCATTTTTTACTCTCTGATTGAGGTTCTAGGCATTGAAAAATGTTCGTAAACTAATTCACACATGTATATGTTGACATTTAAGAGATATACAGTCAAGAAAATCCAGAGCAATGGTGATATATATGCGGATTAGACACCAAAAAATAAACACTCAAAAAATGGCTACAATTTAAGGAATGTGTTTAGTGACGGCATCAGATTCCTAATTGATGGAGAAAGGTCTGGTGGCAAGAAAAGCTGCTTCCGGGAGGTTGTCAAGTGTTTTCGCTCGACGATTCCATTCTTGGGTGGTTGGTTTGGCCCTTGTTCATGTAACTCGAATCCTAGCCCGGTATATCCCATTTTAGTTTTACACCATTGTGAACCTTACGCATTTTTTACTCTCTGATCGAGGTTCTAGGCATTGAAAAATCTTCGTAAACTAAATCACACATGTATATGTTGACATTTAAGAGATATACAGTCAAGAAAATTTAGAGCAATGGTGATATATATGCGGATTAGACACCAAGAAATAAACCCTCAAAAAATGGCTACAATTTAAGGAATGTGTTTAGTGACGGCATTAGTTTCCTAATTGATAGAGAAAGATCTGGTGGCAAGAAAAGCTGCTTCCAGGAGGTTGTCAAGTGTTTTCGCTCGACTATTCTATTCTTCGGTGGTTGGTTTGGCCCTTGTTCCTATAACTTGAATCCTAGCCCGGTATATCTCATTTATTTTTACACCATTGTGAACCTTACGCCATTTTTACTCTCTGATCAAGGTTCTCGGCATTGAAAAATCTTCATAAACTAAATCACATATGTATATGTTGACATTTAAGAGATATACAGTCAAAAAAATCCAGAGCAATGGTGATATATATGCGGATTAGACACCAAAAAAAAAACACTCAAAAAATGGCTACAATTTAAGGAATGTGTTTAGTGACGACATCAGATTCCTAATTGATGGAGAAAGGTCTGGTGGCAAGAAAAGCTGCTTCGAGTAGGTTGTCAAGTGTTTTCGCTCGACGATTCCATTCTTGGGTGGTTGGTTTGTCCCTTGTGTTGGACTCTGTATGCCCAAGACACATATTAAATTGATGTGGCTTGTACGATAAGATCCAAGTCGAGTCATACCCAAATACAAGCTAGACAAACAATTATAATATTTATTTGTGATATGATCAAACAAATAAATATTAACACTTAAAATAATTAGAAATTAGTTTTCTAAATAATTGCACTTGACAAACTAATAAATTATATGGATAATTTATTTCGAGAGAATATTTTATTTTGTTATTTAATGGGTTAAATAACATAATAAAAGGTTATATAAGTCTTATAACATATGATGTTATATTTTATAAATTTATAAAATATATATAAGACTTAAATTGTTTAAAATAAAATTTTGAATTTTTTTTAAATAAAAGAGTGGGTCCAATGAGATAGCATGCAAGTTGTCATATTTGCATAAATTTTGATTGGGTGAAACAGTGGCTATCATCTCTCACATTCTTTTAAGATCTTTGTATGACAAAAATCACAAAGAAGACTTGAGAAAAACACTCTCAAAATTTCGGCCATAGTGTGCCATACTAGAGGGTTTTTCAAGTTTAAATTTAAAGTCTAAAAACTCTAGATAATTCCCTCTCTAATTTTCGGCCATGATATGGTTGATTATGAGGAATTTTTCAAACGAGTTCATGAGTGTAAAATCCTAGCTAAAATCAAAGTGTTTGTTGGAAGGCTTGGGGTATACAAGCTTGAGGTCTTCTACACTTGAAGGCAACCGTTCAAGAAGCATCATCTTCTTCATTTCTTCTTACGCCAAGAAGGTAGTATTCTTGAAACACTTTATGGTTGTGTTTTAATTTTGATAGCATGAATGTTCGTATATGGATTCGGGAATTGGGTTTTACATATAAAATGGGTTTTATATCTTGTAAATAACATGTTTTAAATATATTTTTTTGCTGCGTTTTTATTTTATATGGATAAAATACTTCGATAAACATGTGAAAAAACCCAACAATGGCATCAAGAACCGCTTATATGAGTGCATGCGTCAATAAACTTAAAATTTTCGGGTTTCGGGTTTGGTGAAAAACATATGGCCGAAATTTTAAGTATGGTTCTCCCTTTGTTTTTCAAGACTATTTTTTTTAAATGCATAAAAGTATCTTGAAAAATTATGTCATTTGGATGATTGTTTTGTTTGGACAAAAACCCACATTTATCGGTTTTTTCATTCTTGGCCGAAAAGTAGGTTATAAAAAGGAAACCATTTTTGCTTCTTGATTTTTTTATATATTTGTGGACATATATTTCAGTGTTCATAACCTAGCCATGATCTTGTGTGTATATGTTGAATGTTTGTGTTTATGATTTATATTTAATTATTTCAAAGGGTTGTAATAATTATTATCTTTGTTCTTCCATTTGTGAAATATGTAATTTATTTATTTTCATTTGGTATGTAAATAAATAGATTAGGTGTATTTTATTTTTGCTAGAAAAATGTATTAGGATACCTTTTGTAAGAAAGATGCACACAAAAATGCGGTTTTGGTTTTGGCTAATTTCGGGCCTAAAGGACTTCATAGTTCTTAACGGGATTTTAGCCCGATAACCAAAACAGATTTTTGAAGTCCAAAGGAGTTTGGAGCTGAATATAAAAGACATTCGGAAGCCCAAAGAATGTGAAGAAATCACGACACAAGAAGAAGACTTGAAGCATTTGGATGTGGGATCAAGTGGGAGTTCAACGACATATTTTTTGTGTCAATATTCACCCTTTAGGAAGGACCTTTTGACACACTTGTTTCGACTAACAAGTGTGGTCAAAATAGTTGGCTATGGTTATGCACCTATTGATATGTGTGTTTTTCTTATGTGGTTACTTATTTATATTGTTTTAATGATATTTGGATATGCATGCTTAACAAACTAATAATCAATAACAAGCTTAAAATTGGTTCTTTAAAAATCATTAAAATTGGTTAATAAAAGGTTTTATTAAAAATTAATGATTTTATAATAAAATGGGTTTTATTAAAAAGAACTTTGAAAATTGGTTTTCACTAAGGTACCAAGGATTTGAATGCATGCAAATGTATGGTACATAATATTTTCTAAAACTAGAATTTTGAAATATTAAAAACCCCTTTTATAAAACAAGTCAAACACCATCCTTTTATACAACACTCGAATCACTTGGGAACTTGTTTGTGGGATAAAGGTCACCTAACCACATTTGAGGGAACTTGTATGTTTGAGGTGGGGTTACAATGTTTGTGGGATAAAGGTCACCTAACCACTTATATGTGTAAACTCACACGTGTGTGTAAGTTGGACGACTTGATTTGGAAACCATGAACTTAGGGTCACCGAAGCATGGCGGACAAAGGTGTTGATGGGATTAAACATACCAACTAAACATAAAGATATTTAACCGATCCCATATGGCTAGAAATTGCAAAGAGTTGCAATTGTCAAACGTTGACTACCTTGTTAATTTAAATAGAGGGATAAAGGTCACCTAACCAATATTAAAATGTATTGTTGGATTCTAGATTTTAATTATTAATTGTCTATGAGACATAAAAGGGTATTAATGGTTAAAATATAATAATATCGAAAATACTAAAATTGAACCTTGTTAAAATTTTGTAGATGGTCGCTAAGAATATTACCCAAACCGTCCGTAACCTATCACTAAACACAATCCTTGAAAAGGATCATCTTAATCAAAACACTTTATGGATTAATATCGATACTTAACAATCGTTCTCAAGTAAGAAAAGATATCCTATGTGTTGAACGATCCTAATCCCGATGAACATCTTATGGAACATAACAATGCTAATAACGATTGGATTAAGTATATCGAGGATACTATACAAGCCTCTTGCCTCATGTTAGGAATTAAGATTCCCGAGATTCAAAAGGATTTTGAACATCATGAGCATACGACATGATTACCCAATTGAAGGAAATGTTCCTACAATATGCAAGGGTAGAACGCTTCGAGTGCTTCGAGCATGTCGAATAGAGGAAACCCAATCGGTCTCGTCTTATTTCTTTAGGATGATAAGTCACATTAATCACCTCGAAAGGCTCAATATGGGTAAAAGGGCTTTACCCATTCTAACGATCAATAAGGATGGCAACAAGAAAGGGCATTACCCCGACACCAAAGCAAATGTTGCAAATGGTAACGTGAAATTCAAAGGGAAAAAGAAAAGAAAGACTAAAGCGAAACCACCGAAACCAAAAGAAAAGAAGGCAAAGGTTGCCATGAACGATCCATGCTTTGAATATGGTGAGATAGGACATTGGAAAAGGAATTGTCCAACCTATCTCAAGGAGTTGAAAACCAAGAGGGATGCGGGGCAAACCTCAGGTACAATCTTTATGTTACATATTGACCTTAATGTTATTTCTTCAAACATGTGGGTATTAGATACCGGATGTGGAACTCATGTTTGCAATTTGTTGCAAATGGTTCAAAATAAATAAGCATTACAAGAAAGGAGACTATGTTTTGAAACTTTCAAATGGTTTGGAAATTGTTTTAAAAATGTTTTGAATGCTCCTAGTTTGACTAGGAACATTATTCAAGTTTCCCATTTAAGACAATATGGTTTTGATTTAAAGTTTGTAAACAATGACATTTATATTTCGATGAATGACATGTTTTACTTTAAAGCTATGCCTTCAAATGGTGTTTATGAATTGGTTCATAATAATACGGCATTTGATGGTTCAATGTACCAAGCAATCACCAATAGACTCAAAATGGATTTGAGTGAGACCTATCTTTGGCATTATCGCCTTGGTCATATAAACAGAAGTCGCATGTAAACACTTCGAAAGAATGGTCTTTTGGAGACAAATGAAGTTGGTTCATTTAATACATGTGAATCTTGTTTACAAGGTAAAATGACCAACAAACCCTTTAGTGGTACCAACCAAAGGGCAAAAGATTTATTAGGTATCATACATTCAGATGTATGTGATCCTTTTAAGCCAATGACTAGGAATGGTGAAAGATACTTCATTACTTTTACCGACAACTATAGTAGTTATGGTTATGTGTACTTGCTAAGACACAAAGATGAAGTTTTGAAATGTTTAAAGCCTTCAAAAGGTGAAGTACTAAATCAACTCAATCAAAGTTCTTCGTTCCGATAGAGGAGGAATCGAACTCTATTTGGATATGGTTCGATCTATGATGGCTAGGAGCGCATTATCTCTATCATTTTGGGTTACGCTTTGCTCTCCGCGGCCTGTACATTCAATGTGGCCCAAACCAAGAAAGTGGATAAGACACCTTTTGAAATATGGCATGGAAGGGCCCATCATTATCATATTTTAAGGTATGGGTTGTGAAGCTTATGTGAAGCAATACAACCCAAACAAATTAGAAGTACGATCCACTAAGTGTATCTTTGTAGGATATCCTAAAGATGGTATAGGATATTATTTCTACAATCCAACAGAGCAAAAGGTATTCGTTGCTCAAAAGGCTAAGTTCTTGAAAGCTAAGTTCCTTATGGAAGGAACTAGTAGAACAGTGGAACTTGATAAGGATCAAGAACCATAAGCCGATACACGTTTGGTTGAAACTAGCACTCAACAAGAGGTTGTTGAAAATGATGAAGTGGTTGATCAATACACACAAAAACGTTTGAAGATCTGGTAGAATTAGTAGTCCACATGAAAGACATGGATTTTTCATGGATGGATGCTACGTGATAGATTCAGGTGAATCAACCACATACCATGATGCAATGTCAAAATCCAATTGTGACAAATGGCTTGAAGCCATGAACGTAGAGATGCAATCCATGTATAACAACCAAGTATGAGAATTGGTTATGCAACCTCTTAACTCCAAAGTGGTTAGAAATAAGTGGGTTTTCAGGAAGAGAACAAATATGCATGGAAACTTGGATACTTATAAAGGGAGACTTGTAGCAAAAGGTTTCACTCAAACTCAAAGGGTTGATTATGATGAGACATTCTCGCCCATGGCAATGCTAAAGTCATTTAGGATATTATTTGCCATACCTGCATAATATGATTATGAGATTTGGCAAATGGATATCAAAACGGCTTTCCTTAATGGATATCTTGAGGAAGATGTCTATATGGTTCAGCCTGAAGGTTTTGTCTATCCAAAACATCTTAACAAAGTATGCAAGTTAAAGAAATCAATGTGTGGATTGAAACAAACATCTAGAAGTTGGAATCACCGTTTTGATGAAGAGATTAAGGAATATGGATTCATCAAGAACGGTGATGAAGCTTGTGTGTATAAGAAGGCTAGTGTGAGCATCATCACTTTCTTAGTATTATATGTCGATGACATTCTACTATTTGGAAACGACACTCCAAACAAGGAAGGTGTAAAAACCTGACTTGGAAGTTGTTTTTCCATTAAGGATCTTGGTAAAGTCGCCTATATTTTGGGAATAAAGATCTATAAGGATAGATCAAGGCGCTTGATAGGTTTAAACTAAAGTGCATATATTGACAAAGTCTTGAAAAGGTTCCAGATGGAGAACTCTAAGAGAGGTCTGGTACCTATTCAAAAAGGGACAATATTGAATGCGTCTCAATGTCCAAGCTCAAAGGATGAGCAATAAAGAATGAAAGGAATCCCGTATGCGTCTGCTATAGGATCCATTATGTATGTAATGATATGCACTAGACCGGACATATCATGCGCTTTAAGCATGACGAGAAGATACCAGCGAAACTCAAGTAACGGTCATTGGATGATTGTTAAAAATATATTGAAATACCTTAGAAGGACTAAGGATATATTTCTAATATATGGATCTGGTGAAGAAGAACTCGATGTAAAGGGTTACAGGGATGCGAGTTTTGGAACTCATTATAAAGGGTTACACGGATATGAGTTTCCAAACTGATCGAGATGATTCTCGGTCACAATCAGGGTAGCATTGTCCACTACAGAATCAGAATACATCGCCCAATTATTGATCAAGATAATTCATATGGATCTGCCACTTGAATTATTTCCGATCTAGGGGTAGTCCCTACCATTCAGGACCCCTAGAAATCTTTGTGATAACGATGGTGCGATTGCTCAAATCAAGGAACCTCGTGCACATCAAAAGAGTAGGCACATTGAGCGGAGTTTCAACTACATAAGGGATGAAGCTGAAAAAGGGGAAGATATGTATTCGCAAAGTTCACACTGATCAAAATATTGTGGATCCACTCACGAAGCTCCTTGAACGGGCAAAGCATGAATGGTCATACTTGTGCCTTAGGACTTCGATATTCTAGTGATTGGATTTGATCTATTTTGTATTTGGATATTGGCATAATTGTTATTATGACTCTTTATGGTATTTTAAGTTATGTTCCATTTTAGCATGTTTAAATCCATGAATAAGTTACTTATTCTAAATGTCCATAGTCGATCATACTTGTGGGAACAAATAGGAATGTAAGACTATTATGAAATTGGATTGGTGGATATTCATTAGGTATGAATATAGAGCAAAGTGTTGCTGCCAAAGTTATAGATATTTGTGGGATACATATATTGGACTGACTCACTCTCAAATATTACTGCATGGAATCATTTGTGATTGATCAAAAGTAAATTTGATTAAAGTAGAATATCATAGTATCCTCTGACCTGAGATACATATTGGGTCTTGATATTCACCAAATATTATGCCTTGACTTATTTCTTCGCTGTCAGTAATATGACAGTACACGAGACTAAACTCAGGTGTGGTACAAGGTGATTGTGAGAGACGTATGTAGTCAAGAAGAGATTTGTTCCTCTTATTCGTTGAGAGTAAGATGTCTAAGGCCTGCTAAAGTTAAATCAACAGAGAGTGATCACTCTATATCTCTGGATTTGACATGACATCTGTAACAAATGGATAAATGATAGATTCACCTAAATCATGTTCAAGTAAGGGACTTGAAGGGGATGATATTATTGAATGGGACATATAGCCATACGTATTAGGGGTAGTAAACTATAGTTAGGTGGTCTTTACTACTTGCATCAATCTTCTATGTATCTTGTGCAAGTGGGAGATTGTTGGACTCTGTATGCCCAAGACACATATTAAATTGATGTAGCTAGTACGTTATGATCCAAGTCGAGTCATACCCAAATACAAGCTAGACAAACACTTATAATGTTTATTTGTGATATGATCAAACAAATAAATATTAACACTTACAATATTTAGAAATTGGTTTTCTAAATAATTGCACTTGACAAACTAATAAATTAAATGTATAATTTATTTTGAGAGAATATTTTATTTTGTTATTTAATGGGTTAAATAACATAATAAAAGGTTATATAAGTCTTATAACATATGATGTTATATTTTATAAAAGTTATAAAATATATATAAGACTTAATGTTTAAAAGAAAAAAATTGATTTTTTTTTAAATAAAAGAGTGGGCCGTCCCCCTCTTCCCAAGATTGTTGGTCCAATGAGATAGCATGCAAGTTTTCATATTTGCATGAATTTTAATTGGGTGAAAGGGTGGCTATCATCTCTCACATTCTTTTAAGATCTTTGTATGACAAAAATCACAAAGAAGACTTGAGAAAAACACTCTCAAAATTTCGGCCATAGTGTGCCATACTAGAGGGTTTTTCAAGTTTAAATTTAAAGTCTAAAAACTCTAGATAATTCCCTCTCTGATTTTCGGCCATGATATGGTTGATTATGAGGAATTTTTCAAGTGAGTTCATGAGTGTAAAATCCTACCTAAAATCAAAGTGTTTGTTGGAAGGCTTGGGGTATACAAGCTTGAGGTCTTCTACACTTGAAGGCAACCGTTCAAGAAGCATCATCTTCTTCATTTCTTCTTACTCCAAGAAGGTAGTATTTTTGACACACTCTATGGTTGTGCTTTAATTTTGATAGCATGCATGTTCGTATATGGATCCGGGAATTGGGTTTTACATATAAAGTGGGTTTTATATCTTGTAAATAACATGTTTTAAATATATTTTTTCAATGCGTTTTTATTTTATATGGATAAAATATTTGATAAACATGTGAAAAACCCAACACCTTGTTCCTGTAACTCGAATCCAAGCCCAGTATATCCCATTTTAGTTTTACACCATTGTGAACATTACGCCTTTTATACTCTCTGATCGAGGTTCCTGGCATTGAAAAATCTTTGTAAACTAAATCACACGTGTATATGTTGAAATTTAAGAGATATACAGTCAAGAAAATCAAGAGCAATGGTGATATATATGCGGATTAGACACCAAAAAATAAACACTCAAAAAATGGCTACAATTTAAGGAATGTGTTTAGTGACGGCAACCGTTTCCTAATTGATGGAGAAAGGTCTGGTGGCAAGAAAAGCTGCTTCCGGGAGGTTGTCAAGTGTTTTCGCTCGACGATTCCATTCTTGGGTGGTTGGTTCGGCCCTTGGTCCTGTAACTTGAATCCTAGCCTGGTATATCCCATTTTAGTTTTACAACATTGTGAACCTTACGCCGTTTTTACTCTCTGATCAAGCTTCCCGGCATTGAAAAATCTTCGTAAACTAAATCACACATGTATATGTTGACATTTAAGAAATATACAGTCAAGAAAATCCAGAGCAATGGTGATATATATGCGGATTAGACACCAAAAAATAAACACTCAAAAAATAGCTACAATTTAAGGAATGTGTTTAGTGACGACATCAAATTTCTAGTTGATGGAGAAAGGTCTGGTGGCAAGAAAAACTACTTCCAGGAGGTTGTCAAGTGTTTTCGCTCGACGATTCCATTCTTAGGTGGTTGGTTTGGCCCTTGTTCCTGTAACTCGAATCCAAGCCCGGTATATCACATTTTAGTTTCACAGCACTGTGAACCTTACGCATTTTTTACTCTCTAATCGAGGTTCTCTGCATTGAAAAATCTTCATAAGCTAAAGCACACGTGTATATGTTGAAATTTAAGAGATATATACAGTCAAGAAAATCAAGAGCAATGGTGATATATTTGCGGATTAGACACCAAAAAATAAACATTCAAAAAATGGCTACAATTTAAGGAATGTGTTTAATGATGTCATCAGATTTCTAATTGATGGAGAAATGTCTGGTGGCAAGAAAAGCTGCTTCCAGGAGGTTGTCAAGTGTTTTCGCTCGACGATTCCATTCTTGGGTGGTTGGTTTGGCCCTTCTTCCTGTAACTTGTATCCTTGCCCGGTATATCCCATTTTAGTTTTACACCATTGTGAACCTTACTGTCTGATCGAGGTTCTCAGCATTGAAAAATCTTGGTAAACTAAATCACACGTGTCTATGTTGACATTTAAGAGATATACAGTCAAGAAAAAAAAGAGCAATGGTGATATATATGCGGATTAGACACCAAAAAATAAACACTCAAAAAGTGGCTAAAATTTAAGGAATGTGTTTCGTGACGGCATTAGATTCCAAATTGACGGAGAAAGGTCTGGTGGCAAGAAAAGCCGCTTCAAGGAGGTTGTCAAGTGTTTTTGCTCGACGATTCCATTCTTGGGTGGTTGGTTTGGCCCTTGTTCCTATAACTCAAATCCTAGCCCGGTATATCCCATTTTAGGTGTCAAGTCTTATATATTTAAAATGGTTTTAATACATACTATGCGTTTAAAACGCGTAAAAGGCGATTTTAAGCGATTTCCGGGTTTTATAATGAGAGCTGGTAATTTTATGATTCCAGAAGGCTTAAAATATTTTATTTATCATATAAGATCAGTAGAAGAAGGTTTGGTATCAAAATGATTTGTAAAACTCATTTTATAGGCCCAAAGGGCAAAACCGACGATTACCGAATCAAAGGTATAACTCTATGTTATGCTCATCCTAAAAATAAATAAAAATCTTCAAAAATCCCAAAATATTATTTTACATCAGTAGGTAAAAATTTTGGTTTCAAAATTTTGGTTTAGATAGGCTTTATGCTAATTACGCTATTTAATTAATAAAGAGCTTTCTAATTACGCTATTGAGCATAACTCCTAATCTAGACCTCAAACTGATTCAAATTTTAAGGACAAGTTTATAAATCAGTAATAAAGATTATTGTCCTCTCACATTTTCAAAATTCTCGTTTTAAGGTCAAAAGGGCATAATAGTCAACATTTAGGCATTCAACGGAAACATGCATATGAATCGGATAACTAAGGAACCAAGTTGTATAACCTCAGAGGGTTACACTAACCTATAATCTGGTCCCAAAGGAATCCTAAGGCATATCTAAACTAAGCTAAATCAGGTCAGAACTGAAAGTCAAAGCGAAAATCAACTTTTGCGACTTTCGGTTCCGAACCGAGCCTATACTTAGAATTGTCGGGTTGAACATGCTTAAACATGTTATTATATTAATTACTAAGTTATTTAAGTGTTAAAACATGTTCCATAACTTTAGTATTATTAGTTATGAATTTATTTGTAAAAACTGACTCGTTTGACTTTTTATTAAGAAGTTTGACCCGACAATTGACTGAGTAAACATGGTAATTAGGAGGTGCCCTTTTGAGGGTTTAACACCTACCTAATTACGGTCACGTAGCCATGTTCGTTGCGAACAATGACTCAACCGTTTAAAAGTCAAAGCGTTCATCACAAACGCTTGACTTTTCCGCTATAAACGCTAAATAATTTAAACTAAGCACGAAAGGACACTTACAAAGGGTCCAAAGGACTGAATGGAGGTTCCTACAAGCTTAGAATCCTCCTTGAATCAGTGAACAAGATCAGAATGGAAGAGGTGCAAGTTGAATGAAGTGGGGGAGGGGTATTTATAGGTTTTTCAAGACCATTAAGATCGTTCATCGATAAACAAGCCTTGATCTAGAGCGTACACCTTATACCCACTGTTTTGGCAATCTATGGGCGCCCAAAACAGCCCATAGGAAGAAGAAAAACCACTTGCAACACCTGGAAACAGCTGGAACAGGCTGTAAATAACTTTCAGCAGGTATGTGGGTCGCTCGTGCCCCGCATACGAGCTAGGCTGCTTTTACGCGGCCCGCGACCGCCTGCAGATCAGCAACAAAGTTCGAGAAATTACAGAATTGGTCCCTGTGAGCAATTATGGTCATTTTAGGCACGTTTAAGGCCCGTTAAGCCATTTCCAAGGCTCTACAATGATGTCTAAATATGAGGGACATGAAACATGCTCAAAAACATGTCGGATGTCGGCTCATTTGGCCGTACGGTCACGTTGTTCGTCTAATTACGACGAAACACGAACGGACGCGATAAACGATCCAAATTACGCGACGAATGAAATTTTATCACCCTAAACACTAAAATAAAATATTTTAGTGCTTACATAAATTTTGGATGTCCGGATATATTCATAATGTGAGATATGCGCGAAAATACAAACTTGTGCACTTTTTGACACTTTTAGTCCCTGCATGACTTAAAAGTTTATTTTTGCGCACGAAACACCTCCAAGCCTATTTCTAAGCTAGGTAAGGGATATTTAGGGTATGTTTAACTTACGAACATATTCCGGAATGTTCGATACCCTACGGATAGGTATACTTTTGCAGTTTGACGCAAATAGTCCCTTAATCGCACAAAGTAGCGCGAAACGTCGTTTACTGACATTCAAGCCTTCCATAGCCCATATTGATCATTCCCAAGTATATATTTAATTATTTCTATGCTCTCGATCGCTTAAATGGTCACCAAAAGGCGTAGATTCAAAAGTTGACGCTTTAGGTCCCTCTATTGCGCAAACTTGCGCATCTCATCATTTAATAGCATTGAAGCCTCATCTAATCTATATTAGGCATTCTTGAAAGTATTATTAAACATTACGGTGCTTCGGGTTCACTAAAAGGTCATTCAGAGGTATAATTAAACATATTGACACTTTTTGCCCCTCTAATTTGCAATGTTGCGCGTAACTTTACTTATAGGCATAAAAACCTTAGACGACCAATAGTTGGCATTCCCGAGAGTATAATCAAATATCATGAAGCTCCCGATTTATTAAAAGGTCACTCAGAGGTAAGAATTATCATGTTGACGCTTTTAACCCTTCATTGCGCAAACTTTCAATTAATTACGCAAACGGCTACACTCGATCGACAAGTGGCTCATTTGTGAATATAATCATCGTGAGAGGTTATTTAGAAACTTATTTTTAGGTATAAAAATACTTCCAGTCCTTTCTTAATCAAGGTTTTTGATTTTTCGAAAAAAAGTAGTCCCTTAAATTCAATATTTGACTTCATTAGGGTTTATTACACGTGTCAATACATCATTGGACGTGATTTTACAAGGTGTTACATCCTCACCCCCTTAAAAGAAATCTCGACCTCGAGATTTGATAAAATGCTGGAAGTATTTTTGGTCGCATAATGGACTTAGCTTCTATTGCATATCTGGAGCCTCTCCAAGCTCCCAAGTTGACCTCTATAATAGGTACATGTATCCTTTTTGGAGCTTCTTAACCTGTCGATCCTCAATCGATACAGGTTTCTCCTCATATCATAATTCTGCATATCATTATGTGATAATGCTCCTCGACTTATTGGTGAAACACATCCTTAAATCATTAGTGTGTAATGCATTGCGAGCTCCGCCACGTTCCTTAAATAGGTTTTAGCTTATAAGTTATTTGATCTTGATACATTCGATTCCCTCGAATGATTCTATATATTCAGAGCTTAAGTAGCCTGATAATTAACAAATTGGCACACCCTTCCAGGGTGATATCTTTTGTTGAACCTTATTCCTTAACAAGAACTTAGGAGGGTTGCTACTTTCATTAATCCTTGATTTTCTGCCGAACACTGGCAACTTACAGATGATTTTATTCGTTGTTTCCAAGGCAACTTTCAGATCCTAATAATTGGACTTACTAATCTTCTGTCTAACAATAGATGTTTAACATTCCATCTATACAAGGTCCCCAAAGGAGCAGCCTTGATACTTATATAACAACTATCATAGAAAAGCTTATTTTAAGGTGAGATGGTTATTCCAACCATTGCTTAAAACTAATTTTAAGGAGTAGCTAATCCTTGCCGTTAGTCGAACAAATCGACGATCCTGGGCAGCTGATGGAAATTCTTAATTGTTGCCTAAATAGGGTTGCGGTAATCAATACATAAGCAAGATGAACCGTCTTTCTTAATTAACTATACCGAATTCTCATAATATTGAGTTAGGCTATATGAATCCTCTATTTTAAAACTTACTTAATCAGGGCTTCGATTCTTCCAATGATGGTACTAGCCATCTTGGAGATTTCATAGTAATATAGCCCTAAATGGGATATAAATCTTAACTCTACTTGCTTCTCAGGAGGTAAACAGGGTAATCTTAGGAGAAGATAAACAAGATACAAGGAGGTTGCAGAGATTTTCCAAATCTCAGGCTCCAGTTCATCCATCATTGCTTGTGTCAAATAAGTGACACATTTATGTTACGAGTCTACGTATTCCTTACTCAGAGACATTTACTTGGACAATTCCATTCTGGATATCTTCTTTGAATACCATTAGCTGACTTTAGTACCATATGACCATCGGAATATCTTTGTGGTCCCATGCATTAAACCTCCATACTGATCAGGCATGGAAGCAATCTATGGAACATATTTAGATACACCAATCCTCATATGGCGCTTTTATCATCCCGTCTGGTATTCACAATCGATAGAGATCAAGGAGATATCAACTATATATGCTGACACACTTCTTCTAGAGAGAGGATACTTCTAGAATTCTACGATTGGAGGTTTCTGATAGGAAGAGAAGAAATGGTTCTTATGATTTCGCATGTAAGTTTTACCTTACTCTTAATTTCTAGGGTTCTTACGGGAGAATTTCTAAAAGTTTGCCAAGCTTATGGTCTTATGAGAGACTCAGCAGCACCTGAAACCAAACTTAACTCCTAGTAATAAAATCGCAATAAGGGATTTATCTGGTGTCATTATTAATGTGAACTGCCTCTAACCACACATCAGGAGGGTTAAACGCCTCCATTCTTAATCTTTTTAAACTTAGCTGCAAAATCTTTGACAACTTTAGGGCAGTCTCAGCTTTTACTGGTTTTTTCTTAATCTATATAACATGAGTAGCTGAGGTAGATCCATAATGGATATATAATAAGCAGACTTTGAAACCTTAATGTGCCCTCTTATTTCCGATGCTAACCACCAATAATTATTGCATTAAGCTTAGATTTTTGGGTAAGTGGAATAGGGTACTATCTCAGCCAATGAATTAAAATTTGCAACATACTGTCGACAGTCTAAAACTTTTATGGTGAGAGTCAGAAATTTCGTATTCCGTCTTTTTCCATTTCGTGATGCGGATAATAGGTTATCCTAATAAGGTCCCTAAAACTTGGACCATCCCATATTGTATAAGGGGATATTTCTTGTGGACTTCATTAATGTCCTCACTAATTAAGGGTATTGCCATTGAATGACTGTGATGCATACCTCACCGTGTCCTTTCCAGCATAACCGCTGATACACCTAATGGTTTCTACTTCATTCAACAATTCCCTGCAATCGATGGCCCCTTTTTACTATTGAAGTCTCTTGACTTCCAAGAGACGAAGTACTTTTACGTACATCCTAAAAATAATGGGCTCCTTTCCATATATGATTTTGTTGAGTTTATTCTTTGCGTTTGAAGTATGAATATAGCTCTTCTCATGAGCAGCGACATGTGTTTTAAGACGAGCAGCATTCGACTTCTTGAACCTTTTCATGACTTTTCTCATAGCCTTCCTAACAGCTGCGTTAATTACAGTTTTGGAGATTAACTCCATTAACATTGATGTTCACATTTGATGCACCATTAACATTTGTCGCATCTCTAGCATTGCGACTGTTGTTTGTCTCTTCTGAGTTTTCCATACTCGAAGCTTTGGTATTAAACTCCGAATTCAACAAGTGCTTAGGCGATCCGTACCATGCGTCTCCTTGAATTGCCAAAAGGCTCACCATAAGGAGTCTTGATAATTACTTGCTTCTTATCACACATCATGTGGGCTTGGTTACTAGACGACCAATCCATTCCTATCACTATATCGAGTCCTTCTATTTTAACGGATACAAGGACAACGGAAAAGAATGATTCCTAATGGATATAAAACATCCATCTAATATCGCTGAAGTAATCCCTAAGGTACCATCAGCCAATTCTACTTCATACTTAACGCTTAGAGTTTTTTTTTTTTTTTAACAGGCATATTTAATAATTTACAAAATCCATTGTCTATGAAAGACTTATCTGCACCTGGATCAAATAATACTCTAGCATAAACGTCATTGATCAGGAAAGTACCTGTTGTGACGTTGTTATCTTGAACGGCCTCTTGAGCATTCATTTGAGAGTCCTCAGCTTTGGTCTTCTTAGCCTCTCCAGGCTTCTTGGTTTTATTTGGGCAATTAGTTTTGATGTGCCCTTTTTCATTGCAACCATAGCAGGTCGCATCTTCCAACTTCTTGCAATCCAAGGTCTTATGCCCCTTGGACTTGCAGATTCCACAAGGTAAAGGTTGGGATTCAAATCTGCATTTCCCGAGGTGGTATTTCCTACAGGTTTTGCATCTGGTCTTTTCACCTGACTGCTGGTTGTCCTTCAAGTCCCTGCATTCATGGGTCTTGTGATCCACCTCTTTAAATATGACACATCCCCTAGTCTGCTCATAGAAACATTTTCCAAAGTGTTTCTTCCCGCAGGTTTTACATTTGGGTTTTGCCTCCTTTGGCTTGGACTGGTTATAGTTTGAAGCGGTCTTACCCTTTTTGTAACCCTTATTTGGGTTATTATCGCACTTTCGCTTATGATCCTTTAATACACGGTCCACGGCTTTGTTTACGGCTGTATCTAACATAGCCTGTAACTCGGTGCCCGTTAAGTTCAGTCTTGCATCATCATTCTGATCAACTGGATGATTGTGAGCTTCAGAGGAGTCAGCCATGGTGATGCTTTGAAGGCTACAAACCAAGTAGTAATAATTTGCTTAATTATAGTGAATTGTCGAACTTGATGATTAAATAGCCATGGTGTAAATCAACCATATAGGCCAATAGATAGTATTAAATTTATTTGATTATGTTTTGCCTAGGTTTTTAAATAAACCATCTTTTGCGTTTAAACGGAATATAATCCTTCATATTTATTAGACAGGGAACATAAATCACGACTGTCAATGTCGTACCGACATTTTATATATAGCACAAGGGCTTGTTCCAAAGGACTTTTCGATGGCACAGAGGCCTTGTCACTAAGGAAATTTTAAAACATAATCAATGATTCCTTTAGATCGGAAAATTTCATAATTCATTGTCTTGACAAGAAGTTATGAAATAAAACTATCTTTTCATGTATACATCTTTGCCCGAAGGTATTCATCCCAATGTATGTTTCGATGTGTACATCACGTTTGACGTTTATTAGCCATGATTCCTATTGATCTTTTAGGCTAAATAAGGGATTTGGAAAAATCCTAATATAAAGATGACAAGTGTGATTTTATTGCATCACTGTTGTCAGGAGCGTTAACATGTTTTCAGATGTTAACGAGGATCTGAGTTTCTTTTAACCAGGTCTTACCATCATAGCTAGGTCTTTAATGACATTCAAGCTAGGTTATACCTTTTAAGATTCTCTTTTAATATGTATACTGGAAGGAAAGGAATGATATTTATTTTATTCAGGATTTTCATTATAATTATCCTAGATTTAATTAAAATATAACTATGGCACAAACAGGCCAAATCACAAGGGCAACTTTAAATTGTAAACCATGATTTTGTAGAATCAAGGTATTTAGGCTTGAACGTTGTTCATTGCCTTTTCTTGACAGGGAGTTGTAGGCTACGACTGTCGTTTGTCTTATATGACAATGAATATGGCCCGTAAGCATTACATCCCTAATGGATGCTTAATTCTCAAAATAAGAAAGGATTTCGGGAGAATCCAGTATAAGAATGATTTATGTGTTTTTAGTGAATCACATTTGCCAGGAATGTTAACATGTTTACAGATGTTAACAAGGATTTGAATCTTTTGAATAGGTTCTACCATCTTGGCCTTGTTTGAAATGACATATAGGCTAGGTTGTACCTTTAAGATTCTTTTTAATATTTAACACAGAACAAATCCTAATTTGAGATATTAATAAGGATCTGAATCTAATTGAGGAACTACATATTGGCCCTGTCTTAAAATGACACATGGGCTAGGTCTTGTCCTTTTTAGAATTTGCCATTTTATTATAATGGTAGATCTTATAAAAGGAATGTTATTATTCATATTTTATGTTCATATATAATGATGTAAATAACATTTAGATAAAACATTCCAAGGATTTTTAAAAGAGGTACAGAATTGCCCTGAACGGGACTTGAAAGGAATAATGTTGTCCACGAAGGGACTGAAAGATAGGAATGCCCTTATAAGGGCTTACTAAGGAAATGGACTTCAGCAAAAGGAGTTTCTTCTTCATTTTATTTCCGAATGTCTTCTCCTTGGTTGCACGTTAATCATAGTCGCAGTACGAAGCTCGGCCTTTCTTAGGCTTCAAATGGGGAGAATTTCCATTACGGCTTCTTTGCTTGGCGACATATTAAAATATATAGAATTGAAGGCAATAATTCTCCGAATAGAGATGAAAGTAATCCTATGTTAAGTCTAGACTCAGAAGGTCAAGGAATGTGCTACTGTGTTATTGAGATTAAACACAAAAGGTTAGTGTTTAATTCACTCAACCTGGTTCTGATACCAACCTGTCACACCCCGATATTTCCACGTATTACCGGTGGGCCCGGTGGGGGTATCGTGACGTAGTTGATATCGTCATAGGCAAACAACACAATTTAATGCACAGCGAAAGCAAAAGATAAAATATTACAAACCGATATAAAGTAATATCAAAGTATTACAAACGGAATGTAAAGGATCCACAGGCGGATCGAATAAAAAGAAACTTTGTTCAACAGACTTTAAGGCATCTAAGCTTGCGAGACTTTTATTTGATGCTAGGAGAGGCCAGCCTATTCCGATTAGTACCTGCACTTAGCCTTTTTGGGAAAATACGTCAGTTTACACTGGTAAATACAATTTAACTGACTCATTTTGAAAATGTTTAAGAAAATTGATTTGAATGCACAAGGCACAAAACATTTTATAACTTGGGATAATTATTTATATATAAACTTGTAAAAGAATTACATGTTTCTTATACGTTCAGTAGCCCAGATTGATATCGGGTTAAAGATTAATAGACACACCACATGATATAGTCCCGCGGCGAGTTATTCCCGTAACCGGCGGTTATACCTTATTATTTATATATGCACTGTCGGGTGTACGCCTACACCCCGTGCTTAGGTCGTGGCCATTTCTTAAAATGATGCCAAGGATATCGGGGACATGGTCATTAACCCCCCAAAGGCTTTAACCAAACAAAACAATTTAAACGGGTCATATCAATAAATTAACCTTCATACGATCAAAAATTCAATGCCCGAACAAGCGGTATTTTATATACCGTACCCCAAGCCCGAATAGGGAAAATAAGTTAAAAGTATTTACCTGAGCAAATTTATACAATTTATCCAGTCGTATACCACCAAGCAAGTACAGATAGCTTTTACTGGGCTCCTAAATCTGGAACGAAGGTTTTTAATAACCTATTAGATTCCTAACGGGTCTTAATTAAGCCTTTGCTTAGACCGGTTAGTTTTAAAGGAGGATACGGTTCAAAACGCTTGATTAAGAGAGAACCAGACTAGAATGTGGTTTAGACCCGACAAGCTTGTATACTTGTGTAACAAGGGTAAACTAAACACATTCTGGATTTTGAGATAAAAATGATAAGGTTTGACCCGTTTCGGCTAATTTGTGCAAACTAGTTACATAAGCCGATCCGAACGCGAAAAGTGTGTAACGGGTAACCAAAAGAGTCATGAACAGGTTTCCTAAGTTAATATGTCTTAAATATGTTGTGATATCAGTAGGATACCTTCCATTATGCCCAAAACGAATTTAAACTCAAATTATACCCCGTAGGGGTATTTTGGTCATTTAAAAGGTTATAAAAGAGGTTTAAAAATAAATCTGAGTTTCAGGTCTGATATAAATAGTAAAAATACTTACTTTAATAAGTTATATCAGTATGGTATTGCATATATGTGAAATTTATTAATTATAACCAAACTATGCACCGAATGGGCATTTTGGTAATTTCACATAAGCTTTAAAGGTCAAAATTAGAATTCAGAGTTTAAAAATTTTGCCTACTGTTTAATTATGAAAATTTACTAAAAATATCAGTAGGTGTCAAGTCTTATATATTTAAAATGGTTTTATTACATACTATGCGTTTAAAATGTCTAAAAGGCGATTTTAAGCGATTTCCGGGTTTTATAATGAAAGCTGATAATTTTATGATTCCAGAAGGATTAAAATATTTTATTTATCATATAAGATCAGTAGAAAAAGGTTTGGAATCAAAATGATTTGTAAAACTCATTTTATAGGCCCAAAGGGCAAAACCGACGATTACCGAATCAAAGGTATAACTCTATGTTATGCTCATCCTAAAAATAAATAAAAATCTTCAAAAATCCCAAAATATTATTTTAGATCAGTAGGTAAAAATTTTGGTTTCAAAAATTTGGTTTATATAGGCTTTATGCTAATTACGCCGTTTAATTAATAAAGAGCTTTCTAATTACGCTATTGAGCATAACTCCTAATCTAGACCTCAAACTGATGTCAAATTTTAAGGACAAGTTTATAAATCAGTAATAAAGATTATTGTCCTCTCACATTTTCAAAATTCTCGTTTTAAGGTCAAAAGGGCATAATAGTCAACATTTAGGCATTTAACGGAAACATGCATATGAATCGGATAACTAAGGAACCAAGTTGTATAACCTTAGAGGATTGCACTAACCTATAACCTGGTCCCAAAGGAATCCTAAGGCATATCTAAACTACGCTAAATCAGGTCAGAACTGAAAGTCAAAGCAAAAATCAACTTTTGCGACTTTCGGTTCCGAACCGAGCCTATACTTAGAATTGTCGGGTTGAACATGCTTATACATGTTCTTATATTAATTACTAAGTTATTTAAGTGTTAAAACATGTTCCATAACTTCAGTATTATTAGTTATGAATTTATTTGTAAAAACTGACTCGTTTGACTTTTTATTAAGAAGTTTGACCCGACAATTGACTGAGTAACCGTGGTAATTAGGAGGTGCCCTTTTGAGGGTTTAACACCTACCTAATTACTGTCACGTAGCCATGTTCGTTGCGAACAATGGCGCAACCGTTTAAAATTCAAAGCGTACATCGCAAACTCTTGACTTTTCGGCTATAAACTCTAAATAATTTAAACTAAGCACGAAAGGACACTTAAAAAGGGTCCAAAGGACTGAATGGAGGTTCCTACATGGTTAGAATCCTCCTTGAATCAGAGAACAAGATCAGAATGGGAGAGGTGCAAGTTGAATGAAGTGGGGGAGGGGTATTTATAGGTTTTTCAAGACCGTTAAGATCGTTCATCGATAAACGAGCCTTGATCTGGACCGTACACCTTATACCCACTGTTTTGGCAATCTATTGATGCCCAAAACAGCCCATAGGAAGAAGAAAAACCACTTGCAACACCTGGAAACAGCTGGAATAGGCTGTAAACAACTTTCAGCAAGTCTGTGGGTCGCTCGCGCCCTGCGTACGAGCTAGGCTACTTTTACGCGGCCCGCGACCGCCTGCAGATCAGCAACAAAGTTCCAAAAATTACAGAATTGGTCCCTGTGAGCAATTAAGGTCATTTTAGGCACGTTTAAGGCCCGTTAAGCCATTTACAAGGCTCTACAATGATGTCTAAATATGAGGGACATGAAACATGCTCAAAAACATGTCGGATGTCGGCTCGTTTGGCCGTACGGTCACGTTGTTCGTCTAATTACGACGAAACACGAACGGACGCGATAAACGATCCAAATTACGCGACGAATGAAATTTTATCATTCTAAACACTAAAATAAAATATTTTAGTGATTACATAATTTTTTGGATGTCCGGATATATTCAGAATGTGAGATATGCGCGAAAATGCAAACTTGTGCACTTTTTGACACTTTTAGTCCCTGCATGACTTAAAAGTTTATTTTTGCACACGAAACACCTCCAAGCCTATTTCTAATCTAGGAAAGGGATATTTAGGGTATGTTTAACTTAAGATCATATTCCGGAATGTTCGATACCCTACGGATAGGTATACTTTTGCAGTTTGACGCAAATAGTCCTTTAATCGCACAAAGTAGCGCGAAACGTCGTTTACTGACATCCAAGCCTTCCATAGCCCATATTGATCATTCACAAGTATATATTTAATTATTTCTATGCTCTCGATCGCTTAAATGGTCACCAAAAGGCGTAGATTCAAAAGTTGACGCTTTAGGTCCCTCTATTGCGCAAACTTGCGCATCTCATCATTTAATAGCATTGAAGCCTCATCTAATCCATATTAGGCATTCTTGAAAGTATTATTAAACATTACGGTGCTTCGGGTTCGCTAAAAGGTCATTCAGAGGTATAATTAAACATATTGACACTTTTAGCCCCTCTAACTTGCAATGTTGTGCGTAACTTTACTTATAGGCATAAAAACCTTAGACGACCAATAGTTGGCATTCCCGAGAGTATAATCAAATATCATGAAGCTCTTGATTTGTTAAAAGGTCACTCAGAGGTAAGAATTAACATGTTGACGCTTTTAACCCTTCATTGCGCAAACTTTCAATTAATTACGCAAACGGCTACACTCGATCGGCAAGTGGCTCATTTGTGAATATAATCATCATGAGAGGTTATTTACAAACTTATTTTTAGGTATACAAACACTTCTAGTCCTTTCTTAATCAAGGTTTTTGATTTTTCAAAAAAAAGTTGTCCCTTAAATTCAATATTTGACTTCATTAGGGTTTATTACACGTGTCAATACATCATTGGACGTGATTTTACGAGGTGTTACACCTAGGCATTGAAAAATCTTCATAAACTAAATCACACGTGTATATGTTGACATTTAAGAGATATACAATCAAGAAAATCAAGAGCAATGGTGATATATATGCGGATTAGACACAAAAAAAACACTCAAAAAATTGCTACAATTTAAGGAATGTGTTTAGTGATGGCATCAGATTCCTAATTGATGGAGAATGGTCTGGTGGCAAGAAAAGCTGCTTCTAGGAGGTTATCAAGTGTTTTCGCTCTACGATTCCATTCTTGGGTGGCTGGTTTGGCCCTTGTTCCTGTAACTCGAATCCTAGCCCGGTATATCCCATTTTAGTATTACACCATTGTGAACCTTACGCATTTTTTGCTCCCTGGTCGAGGTTCTCGACACTGAAAAATCTTCGTAAACTAAATCACACGTGTATATGTTGACATTTAAGAGATATACAGTCAAGAAAATCAAGAGAAATGGTGATATATATGCGAATTAGACACCAAAAAATAAGCACTTAAAAAATGGCTACAATTTAAGGAATGTGTTTAGTTACGGCGTCAGATTCCTAATTGATGGAGAAAGGTCCGGTGGCAAGAAAATATGCATCCCTGAGGTTGTCAAGTGTTTTCGCTCGACGATTCCATTCTTGGGTGGTTGGTTTGGCCCTTGTTCCTGTAACTCGGATCCTAGCCCGGTATATCCCATTTTAGTTTTACAACATTGTGAACCTTACGCCTCTTTTACTCTCTGATCGAGGTTCTCAGCATTGAAAAATCTTAGTAAACTAAATCACACGTGCATATGTTGACATTTAAGAGATATACAGTCAAGAAAATCAAGAGCAATGGTGATATATATGCGGTTTAGACACCAAAAAATAAACACTCAAAAAATGGCTACAATGTAAGGAATGTGTTTAGTGACGGCATCAGATTTCTAATTGATGGAGAAATGTCTGGTGGCAAGAAAAGGTGCTTCTAAGAGGTTGTCAAGTGTTTTCGCTTGACGATTCCATTCTTGGGTTGTTGGTTTGGCCCTTGTTCCTGTGACGGCATCAGATTCCTAATTTATGAAGAAAGCTCTGGTGGCTAGAAAAGCTGCTTCCAGGAGGTTGTCAATTGTTTTTGGCTCGACGATTCCATTCTTGGGTGGTTAGTTTGGCCCTTGTTCCTGTAACTCGAATCCTAGCTCGGTATATCCCATTTTAGTTTTACACCATTGTGAACCTTACACCTTTTTTACTCTCTGATTAAGGTTCTCGGCATTGAAAAATCTTCGTAAACTAAATCACACATGTATTGGTTGACATTTAAGAGATGCAGTCAAGAAAATCAAGAGCAATGGTGATATATATATGCGGATTGGACACCAAAAATGAAACACTCAAAAAATTGCTACAATTTAAGGAATGTTTTTGGTGACGGCATCGGATTCCTAATTGATGGAGAAAGGTCTGGTGGCTAGAAAAGCTGCTTCCAGGAGGTTGTCAATTGTTTTTGGCTCGACGATTCCATTCTTGGGTGGTTAGTTTGGCCCTTGTTCCTGTAACTCGAATCCTAACTCGGTATATCCCATTTTAGTTTTACACCATTGTGAACCTTACACCTTTTTTACTCTCTGATCGAGGTTCTCAGCATTGAAAAATCTTCGTAAACTAAATCACACAAGTATATGTTGACAATTAAGAGATATACACTCAAGAAAATCAACAGCAATGGTGATATATATGCGGATTAGACACCAAAAAATAAACACTCAAAAAATGGCTACAATGTAAGGAATGTGTTTAGTGACGGCATCAGATTTCTAATTGATGGAGAAATGTCTGGTGGCAAGAAAAGGTGCTTCCAAGAGGTTGTCAAGTGTTTTCGCTTGACGATTCCATTCTTGGGTTGTTGGTTTGGCCCTTGTTCCTGTAACTCGATTCATAGCCTGGTATGTCCCATTTTCGTTTTACACCATTGTGAACCTTACGCCTTTTTTACTCTCTGATCGAGGTTCTCGGCATTGAAAAATCTTCGGAAACTGAATCACACGTGTATATGTTTACATTTAAGAGATACACAGTCAAGAAAATCAAGAGCAATGGTGATATATATGCAGATTAGACACAAAAAAATAAACACTCAAAAAAAGGCTACAATTTAAGGAATGTGTTTACTGACGGCATCAGATTCCTAATTGATGGAAAAAGGTCTGGTGGCAAGACAAGCTGCTTCTAGGAGATTGTCAAGTGTTTTCGCTCGACGATTCCATTCATGGATGGTTGGTTTGACCCTTGTTCATGTAACTTGAATCCTAGCCCAGTATATCCCGTTTTAGTTTTACACCATTGTGAACCTTACGCCTTTTTTACTCTCTGATCGAGGTTCTCGGCATTGAAAAATCTCTGTAAACTAAATCACACGTGTATATATGTTGACATTTAAGAGATATACAGTGAAGAAAATCAAGAGTAATGGTGATATATATGCGGATTAGACACCAAAAATAAACACTCAAAAAATGGCTACAATTTAAGGAATGTGTTTAGTGACGGCATCAGATACCTAATTGTTGGAGAAAGGTCTGGTGGCAAGAAAAGCTGCTTCCAGGAGGTTTTCAAGTGTTTTCGCTCGACGATTCCATTCTTGGGTGGTTGGTTTGGCCCTTGTTCCTGTAACTCGAATCCTTGCCCTGTATATCCCATTTAAGTTTTACACCTTTGTGAACCTTACGCCTTTTTACTCCCTGATTGAGGTTCTCGGCATTGAAAATTTTTCATAAACTAAAACACACGTGTATATGTTGACATTATACATTCAAGAAAATCAAGAGCAATGGTGATATATATGCGGATTAGACACCAACAAATAAACACCCAAAAAATGGCTACAATTTAAGGAATCTGTTTAGTGACGGCATCAGATTCCTAATTGATAGAGAAAGGTCTAGTGGCAAGAAAAGCTGCTTCCAGGAGGTTGTTAAGTGTTTTCGCTCAACGGTTCCATTCTTGGGTGGTTGGTTTGGCCCTTGTTCCTGTAACTCGAATCCTATCCCGATATATCCCATTTTAGTTTTACACCATTGTGAACCTTACGCCTTTTTTACTCTCTGATTAAGGTTCTCGGCATTGAAAAATCTTCGTAAACTAAATCACACATGTATTGGTTGACATTTAAGAGATGCAGTCAAGAAAATCAAGAGCAATGGTGATATATATATATATATATATATATGCGGATTAGACACCAAAAATGAAACACTCAAAAAATGGCTACAATTTAAGGAATGTTTTTGGTGACGGCATCAGATTCCTAATTGATGGAGAAAGGTCTGGAGGCAAGAAATGCTGCTTCCAGGAGGTTGTCAAGTGTTTTCGCTCGACGATTCCATTCTTGGGTGGTTGGTTGTGTGACAAACCGAACTTTCAAGGTAGTGTTATTTCGTTTAGTAAATCTGATTTCTCTTTATTCTTTTCCGTTCCTTATGTGATTAATTTGTAAACGCTCCTAACCAAAATATACAGGTATAATGTAAAACATATTGCGGTAAGTTGAGTGTATAGTTGGGCTATCCTTAGTGGCTAATTGTCTGATTTGAGCTGCACTTGTTAGGGGCCGCATACCCTTACCTCGGCCCACACACATGCCAGGCCCAAGTTCTCGAGTCCAACCCTATTGGGTTTCGCATACTATTAAGTTTAGGATGTAAACATATTTTGTTTTGGAACAATCATGGTAACCCTAGAACTCCTTCTGGAACCCGACGTCAACACCCCCCTCTCTCGTGAAGCTTTTCTTCGATTCCATTTAATATTCCGGTTAGTATGTTATCCTCCTTGGTTGTTTTAGTCCCTATTATATGCGATATTTTGAATATGTAATGGCTAAGGTGTTTACGATTTAAGAACTTGGATTAAATGAATAACATGATTTAGCATGGATTGGGACTTAGGTTGTTATAAGTTGGAATTTTGTATACGTGATGATGATTATATGTTGTGATCTTTGATGCTTGTGCCTTGACTTTTGTGTCTCTCCCTTTTCGTCCAATGATGATGTTCCATCCTTGCTTAATATTGTTGATTGATGTCATATATTAATAATCCACTTCCTAGTTGCCTTTTTCCAAGTCTGCATGTGCCGCCCCCTTTTAAGAGTTAGGGTTAAACCTTTTTTTTATTTCTTTCACAATAAAGTCCACGAGCTCCCTTATACATTCAACGTAACCTACGAAATAAACGACAACGGCGATCCATTGGTGTTGTATTGAGTGATCAAGATTCATAGGAGTCGAGGTTGTAATTATTTAATTGGAATTGAGTAACTGGTTGTTGTTGGTGTGTAACAAAATGGAACAATGTTAATCATGGTAAATAAATGTTAAGGAATCAAAAGGCTAATTGTTTTTTGTACACTTCTCTGATCACATACACATCGGGTCCATCAGGCCGCATACATGTATGGGCCTGGACATGTGGATGGGCCATAGACTGGACAGTTGTGTGACACCTGTGCCTCCACGGCCATCAAACAAATACTGTATCAATGAAATATTGTATTTCATACTTGGGATTTGTATAAATATGTGTATCCTTTGCACATATCAATTCTTGTTCGATTTCAAGCTTTAAATCGCTTTCTTGAAGGTTATACGCGCACCGATGCGTAAATATAACCCGTTTAATGCAACGAACACTTTGGAATAGTGAAATAGGCTTAACATACCTTAAATAACATTTACATAACTTAGAAATAAGTTTTGAAGGCTTTGGTATGGCAAAATCGAGTTGAATCGCTTACAGGGACTAAAGTTGACAAACTGCGAAAGTATGCCAATTTGAACTGTAACGGACATTCCGGAACTTGACCATAAGTTAAACATACCATAAATATCCTTTACATAGCTTAGAAATAGGCTTTAAGGGGTTCGGTGTGCTAAAATAAACTTTTGGGTCATTCAGGGACTAAAAGCGTCAAAAAGTGCACAAGTTTGCACTTTCGCGCATAACTTACGTTCTGAAAACATCCGGACATCCAAAAATTTATGTAAGCACTAAAATATTTAATTTTAGTGTTTGGCAAGAGAAAAATCCATTCGTCACGCCATTTGGATCGTTTTTCGCTTATGCGCATTCCGTCGTATTTAACCGAACATCGCAACCGTACGGCCAAACGAACCGACATCCGAGATGTTTTCAAGCATATTTCATGTTCCCTATGTCTTAACATCATTTTGGAGCTTAAAATTGGGTTTGACGGGTGTTAGAAGTGCCGTTACGCAACGCAACGAAACGAAACAAGGTGCAGGGACTGAAAGTGTAATTCTACCAAAGATAATGGCTTACGGACCGTAAGCCATGACCCTTACGATCCGTAAGGGGTCTCCAGCAGATCAGAAGCTTCTAATCCAGCTGTTAACAGCTGTTAACCACTCCCTAATCCTTTGCCACATGTTGATCTCTTATGGTGGGGGGCCATTTTGGGTTCCATAACATTCCGACAAGTGTACGGGTGAGATCAAGGCACGATATTCAAGAAACGATCCTAACAGTTGTCCATTTACTATAAATACCCAACCCCATTCTACTCAAAACCCACTTGAAATCTGATTTTCTCGAAGTTGAGGTGTAAGAACGCTTCATACCTGAGAAATATTTGGAAATCAAACCTTTCGGGGACCCTTTGTAAGTGTTCCTTCATTCTTTTTATTCTTTTTATTCTTTTTAAAAGTCAAACTTTGTTTGACTTTCTGCGTTGACCAGTTTATGGTCAATGCGAAGTTCGTTTGAACTTCATAACGTGAGCGTAATCACGATGGTTATAGTCCCTAGTAACTATACCTACTGATTACCACGTTATCTAGGCTCAGTGACGAGTCGTAGTTTCGGCCAAAATACGTATTATTGCGTATTTTGTAACCAAACTACTCTTAGGTATCAAAACCGTTTGTTTTGATACCAAACCTGTTTTCTAAACTTAGTTAAGCATGTTTTAACATGCTTAGCTTGTCACTTTTAGTTTAGTGCTTATATAGGGTCGTAAGGTAAGCGATCTAAACAATCGCTTATATTTTCGAACCCGACCCGTTTGGTTGATCATTAGGATCCGACCAAACACATTAGGTGACCATAGTATATAGGGAATAACCTTCCAAGGTTATGCCTTATGGTCACGATGTTTAGTTAGTTGTATGATAGGTAGTTTATATGCCTTAGGTAAATGACCAAAATGCCCTTTTTACGCCAAAATTCATTTTAAGCATATGTAACATAACTTTTGGTATCTAAACTGATTTGGTAACAATATTAGACATGTTAAGGCATATTTTACTTATCATAGGGCTAGTTAGGCGTTCCGAACGCGTTTTACGCGAACGACGCGTTAAAGTAGCATAAGCTACTTAAACGGGTCGTAATGGGTCGTAAGCACTTAGGTTAGGTTTCATTGTAGTATGTAGGCCTTGTTAAACCATACTACATGAGTTCCCATACTCATTTGGATTACGAGCCCTCATTCTATCCGATCTTTCGATTATAGGTCCGTTTTATTAATGTAGTTACCTATATTAGGTGCCGTTTGATATCCGTGATCTCTAGCATTGTTTGGTTGTTACTCAAGGACTACTAAGCAATCTCAAGTGAGTACATAGACCCCTCTTTTACTCTTTTCCAAACATTTTGGGGTGGAACACATGTGCCTACTTGTTACTTTCATGCTTTCCTGTTTTCACATCATATACTTGCTATGTTCATTAGTACATTTATAGTACATGATTTCATTGTGTTTTATGCTATGTATGCCCATTGTGTGCGTACTTAGTACATTATTTTACATTACATTTTATGCTATGTATGCCCATTATGTGCGTACTTAGTACATTATTTTACATTACACTTTATGCTATGTATGCCCATTGTGTGCGTACTTAGTACATTATTTTACATTACATTTTATGCTATGTATGCCCATTGTGTGCGTACTTAGTACATTATTTTACATTACACTTTATGCTATGTATGCCCATTGTGTGCGTACTTAGTACGTTATTTTACATTACATTTTATGCTATGTATGCCCATTGTGTGCGTACTTAGTACATTATTTTACATTACATTCTATGCTATGTATGCCCATTGTGTGCATACTTAGTACATTTATTATTCATCACATGCTTACATTTTGATATGATATTTGGTTTGTTTTGATGGATCAATATACATTCATTAACACCGATCACGTCGTTCGTTAGTAGGTAGTGGTACCATAGGAATTGACAACTCCCGTTCCGGACATCCTAGGTAGGTTTGGATGAAAGGAATGACCGAATTCGATTTTCATAACTTAGATAAACCTTTAATTTGTTTAAGGGTTTATCGCCTCAGTCTCAAGGCTTGGATGTATGCATTCTCACAATACCGCATAGATGTTTATATCAGTATAGCATGCATTCTTTTTCACAAAACATAACTTTGATTTAAACCATGTTTTACTTCAATACCTTGTTTTGTGCATTTTACATATGGTTTAGTTGATATATTTCACTTACCATACATAAACATTTTGACATTTACATACACAATTCATGATTTACATTAGACATAAACATTAGACATAGACATTAGACATGGTTTTCACATAAACATTTTGACATTTGATTATACATAAACATTTTACTTTGGTGGTTTGGTTTGAGTAAGTGATTTAAGTAACGAGGCGTGTGTAATATGATACAAGCATGGTGGATACGCCGCTGGTACTTCCTATATATTAGTGTTTGTATGGTATTACATATCGTAGCGTTATTTGAATCATTTCAATATGAGACATATAACATTTTATACAAATAACATACTTTTCACAAGACATTGTTTTACAAACAACTTATCTTATACAAACTCATTTTACTTGGTTATTCATTTAACCATACATTATTCTCTTATTTATACATATCATCTGAACTTATTGTTTTTCAAATGATTTACAAAACAAATCAATTTACAAGGTTCATGACTGACTTTTGCTAAACAACTTTTTTTCTAAACTTACAAGTCATGAATCCTATTTTCACAAAACCTATGTATCTCACAGGCATTTTTTTGCTGGCGTACCTATTTTCACATGTGTTTCAGGATATGATGCATAGGATTTATCAAGATACACTTAGGCGGACTTGGGCCTTAGTGACAATAAAAGATGCAAGACTAGTTATTTATGTTATGTTTCTTTGATTGTCAAGACAATGTAACTCTTTTATTTAATAAAACAATATTTCAATTTCCATGTGTTATGAAACAATGATTATGTTACAACACTCCCCGACGTTTCCGCCACGTTTTGTTGTTTTACGTGGTTGGGGTGTGACAGAAAAGTTGGTATCAGAGCTCATGGTTATAAGTAATTAGGTTATTAGTAATACTTTGACCTAGTCTATAACCTTCCTAGGACCCTAACGCGAGTTTACTTGCGTTCAGTCATAAAACAATACTGTCACCTATCCTTAGGCGACAACCACAACAAGAACACAAATTTCAAAACCGCTTTGAAAACTAATCATCTGTTCTAGGATGATTGATTACTAGGTTTTGAACCCTCTGTTATAAGGTTTTGAACCCTCTAAGTTTTCAAATCTCGTCAAAGTTTGGGTCGTATAATGTGAACACATGCAAACTGGAAGAGCGAATGCCTGTACCCTGAGTTTTCTGTCGAAGGCTAGAGTGTTCGTACAAATCCGCAGTATCGGACCAGTCACTCTTACCTGGGAACTCTTGGGGTGAGTGTTCACTTATAGGCGAGCATGTCTTCAGTGATACATTAATATGATCCGTTTACTTTGATTTGTCACCGTCTCATCTGTTTGCCTTAGGTAACAAACAAATGATCGCAAATTCTTATGCATTGTCATTCTGTTTTGATTATCCGATAACCTTTCACCTGTTTCTCCCTATGTCCTTCATTTTATTCTAGAATGTCTCTTCCTCTTAGCAACGGTCAAATGTCCGAGCGAACAGCCAAATTTGCCCAGCGAATAGGCGAAGTGATTCTGAAGACTGTGGATTTAGGCATTGCCGTGTCTCGTCTCAACAATGAAGCCTCTCGTCTCAACATTGAAACCAATCAAGTAATCAAAGACCATGGATGAACAGACTGGATCCCCTAAGAAGTCAAAGAAGCGAAAGGCTTCTCAGAACTTCGCCGTGGTCGCTCACAATGGTCAAGCCTTCCCCAACCAACCAGCTCAACCCCCTGCTAGGAAGCCATACAAGGGAATGGCACCAATATGCGAAAAATGTAATGGGCATCACCAAGCTTACTTACCGTGTCGTCTGTGTGTATCATGTGGGCGAGTTGGTCACCTGGCAAGTGCTTGTCGATGTAACCCGAACCAAGGTGGTCCAAACCAACCACAAGCCGACTCTGCTCAAGCTCGCTTCCCGCCTGGATCGTGCTACAACTGTAGCGAGATGGGCCATTTCCTAAGGGATTGCCCAAAGCTTGCTAATGCAAATCCAACCCACGGATGAGCAGTTGGCTGATTAGAAGATGTTGTTGTCTTATGCTTTTGTTTCTTCTATTTCTTGTAATGTGAAAAAAAAAACTGTTTTGTTTATAAATAAATTATTGTTCACAATTCTGATATGCGAGTGTAGTTACATGTGTGTATGACTTTTCCTATGATACCTACATCAAGGAACTATATTCCTTACAAACTACTCTTGCGATTTTTTTCCCATTCTTGCGTTTGCTCATGATTCCCTTGGACAAATTCTAAGTACTCGTTTCATTCTAAGATACGAAGTACAGAAAATAAAGTGACATTATGAGTAATCATGCTTCTGCACATCTGTGCCTTTGAATCCTTGGTTAGATAACTAAGGGTATTTTCAAAACTCATACCCATTACGTTTTGATTTTTCAACATACACAGTACAAGTATTTCAAAAACAATCTTCATGATCTCAAAACATTTCATATAGTTTAAAACAATTTTTTTTAAATGCATTGTCTATGTTATTTCAAAAACATTGGCTATGTTTTCAAAAACAACCTTCATAATTTCAAAATGTTTCATATAGTCTGAAGACAATATTAACACAGTACATTTTCTTATCAAGTGCACGATTTCAAAAGCATCATTCATGTTTTCAAAAACCTTATACATAATTTCAAAATTCATCTCGCATGATTTTTAAAACATTTTTATAAATATACCTACCTAATACACCTACTTTATGATTTCAAAGGTATTATATATAAGGTTTCAAAAACATTGAACACATTTTTTTTAAGAACCCCATGCATAGTTTTCAAAAATATTTTTCCTCATACATTGACTTAACTTTCAGATTCTGCTTCATATGTCGCCTTGACATATCTAGCATCTCAACTTCATAAGCATTTTTACTTCATGTTTTGACCTAAGCACATCCAGTGCAAGGTTTCAAAACAGGTTTCAAAACATCTTCAACTTCTAAAATCCATATGGGATCTTTTTATCTTCACATTTAGACCCTTGTGGATGATTATCATTCAAATCAGAGTCCTTAATTGGATTCCTTATGTACCTAAATTCGAACATTTCGGTTCCTTATAATCGAAATCGAATTTTTCTTTTAAAAATCTTTCTATCTTTATAGTTAGATTCTTGATAATGTTTAAAGTACCTAATGAAATCCACGAGATGGATTCCTAGTGTGCTTTAAATACATGTGCTCTGTTAGCAAAACAAATTAACAAATTAAAGATCTAGATAAACAATCTTTGTGGTTATATGACTATGTGTTTATGCATCTTGTGTTTTCTTTTATGCATTTTGTGTTTTTATACTCTGGGTATTCGTTATCCAAATCCTCGTAGAATCTATCATATCTTCATATGAGGGATTCGTAGTAGGATATTCAAAAAGGTACTACCTTAAATCCTTAATGGGCTTCTATGTAATAGTTAAGACCCTTGGATTATATAGTACCACTCCATGATTCATAAGAGACCCTTTTAGGGGTCTAGTCAAAAAGATTGATTCAAAAATCTGGTTAAGAATGACATGTGATGATATAAGCTGAAAAGACTCCTTGGTTGTCTATTAAAATCATTTATTGATTTAATAAAAGGGACCCTATGGTGGTCTAGTCACACTCATCACAGGTTTGTTCATTTGGTTTTCCCTACACATTATAAAATAGACTGTGTGAACTATGCAAGGAATTGTCTAATTATGGACGCGTACATAATTATGAAATTTAGTGCACAGAAACCCAGTAAGATTTATTATGTGTAAGAACCGATAGTGACAACAATAACAAAATGAGAACGATGTAATGGAGGTACGGTGGACGCACCAATGACGCTTCATATACTTGTATATAAGTATCCCTCTTTGTTGGTGCACGGAATGTCTGTTGACTTCGTCTGCATTAAGTCTTAGGTCAAGATAAGTCAAGATTGGAGCATGGAAGTCAAAATTAGGGTTTAATATTGTAATTTCGTTTATATGAATATATAGATAGGTGATTTCGCTCATTAGGTTAGTTAGGGATTTCGCTTATATGGTTCATTGTGATTTCGCTTATTAGTCATCAAGGGATTTCGCTTTTCTGTCATGTCATATAAGTGAAATCACTGATACTATATAAAGGCATTATAAGCGAAACCTAGTGATTCAGTTGTGAACTTGGAGCGAAATCATCTCTTGCTTGTGGTGTCGACTTTGTCAAAACTGATTCAAAAAGCATCAATAAAGAAGAAATTGAAAGAGAAAAGCTGTTGTAACTTCGTGTATACTGATTCCGCCTTTATACGTGAAGATGAACTGCTTTGACTGACTTTTCAGGGTCGGAACACGGTCCAACAAGTGGTATCAGAGGTCAGGACAAGGAGCTCATACTACTACAGCTTGATTCTACACGATTTTCTTATTTCTACTCACTTTCTTTCATATTTTTTCGATTTGAACTGGTTCCTACGGTTGAAATGGCCTGATTTTTTAGTATAACGTGTGAAACATACAATTAACTAACCCTAGAAAGATTCAGGCTAAAACACGACTTAAAAATGGTAAAAATCAGTTGAAAACCATATTTCGCTTTTACGGACAATCGAAGGATTTCGCTCATAAAGACATTCTACTGGTTTCGCTCATAAGAACATTGCTATTTCGCTTATCTGTCACATTGCTATTTCGCTTATTTGTCATTTAGTCAACATTAGTCAGTTTTATCAGTAGCACTTATCGAAACAAGAAATCTATCTGGTTTAGAGTGATCATGCATGTGAAGTGTAATTAATAGTTCAGTATTTGCATGTGAAACTTTCATATAATTATCGGCTTATAATTCATTGTCATCGGCCCATGTGACTCTCTTACATAATGACAGAAGCCCATGCGATGTCCACTTAGTGTAACGGCCCAATGAGAATTTAGATAACATTGAGATTGTCGGCCAGCTTTAATTGTTTGATATTAAGATTGCATGTGAACTGACAATGAGCATATTGAAATTTGTGAAGTAATCTGTTTGTCGGCCAAGATCAATTGAGTAAATCAAGGTTGCATGAGAGTTTAATCATTACAAACAATTTGTTATTAGTGATATATCTTTAATTGATACTAGGTCGAACAGCAAATTTGTCAAGTAGTGCCATATTTTAAATACTACACGATCGAACAACAAGTTGACTTGTGTTGATTCACTTGATTGGATATCCGTCCGATTCATTTGTTTGATATTGATTAAACTCATTGTGTTTGTTTGTTCTCAGGTAATTGAAGATGTCAAGCAACGGTGAAGAATTCTACAACACATTCTACAACGCGTTCACTTCCGAATCGTCAGATAGAAGATCTGAGATGAAAGAATATTCAAGAGAGATTTCGGAGAATTTGAAGTTTGAGAACATGTACGGAAGCCAACAGAAGCCACCAAAGCTAATGAAAGTTGAAGATTATCACTGGTGGAAAAACAGATTTGAGGGTTGGGTAAAAGCTTTCGCTCCTGAAAGCTGGATAAAACTGACAAATGGATACACTGAACCAGTAAAAGAGGGAGGAGAGTTAATAGATGCGAAAGATTTCACAGACATAGACATAAAAAATGTTGTGGCTGAATATAAAATGATTACATTTATCAAACAGTCAGTGAGAGAGGATATTATCTCGTTACTTGAACAAGAGAAAACTTCAAAGAGTTTGTGGGAAGCGTTAGGGAGAAAGTGTGTAGGAAGTAATGAAATTGTTAAAAATAAAAAGAAGTTGTTGCGTAAAGAGTTTGATCTTTTCAGTTGTATGAAAAATGAATTTGTTTATAAAATGATCGAGAGATTTGGACATCTGAAAATGGAGCTAACCAGACATGAAATCAAAAATTCTGAAGAGGAGCTGGTGGATAAATTGTTTTATTCATTGCCAAATGATCAAGAGTGGAAATACTTCGCTCTAATGTTAAAAAATACAATCAAGCCTGAAGATTTAAAAGTGGATTTGCTGATTGAAAGGCTTGAAAGCCATGAGTTGGAGATAAAGAGATCTAAAGTCAACAATTCGGCTTATCAGTAGAATGTAGAGCTTTACTACAGAGGAAATGTACCGCAAGCTGGGTCTCCAAGAACAGCGTTTTCTGCAGAAAGCTCAAGTTCAGTGAACAATGAAAGTCTTCACAGTGGTTTTCACAGTGGATCTTCTTCAAACAATTCAAGTCAATCTGCTTCCAGGAATTTGTTTCAGTGTAATATCGCAGTGGATCTGAAGAATGGGCAGAATTTCAACGAAGAGTCGGCAAAACAACAGATGGTTTTCTTGGCATCTGTACTTGAATCGTATGAAAGCCTCGTTGCAGGGAAGATTGGCAACACCAACTTGACGAAAGAAGATTATGATCAATTAGACCCCGAGGAGATGGAACTAATGGATATACGATGGTGCATGGCCAGTGCTGTTCGTCGAGCACAGCGGTTCATGGAGATCACGGGGAGAAAGTCAATTGGTGGACCATCTACCAAACTGGGATTTGATAAATCTAAGGTGACATGCTTCAAATGCAAACAAAGAGGTCACTTTAAGCGCGAGTGCAGAAATGCGTATGCTGATGATGATTCTGCAAACCCGTTCAACGAAGATTATTACAAGAAAGCGATTTACCATCAGAACAAGTCTGAGCCACCAAGGTTGAAACAGCCTGAAGAAAAATCAAGGGCACTTGCAGTTATATATGACGATGAAGGCTACGACTGGAGTCAGGTTTGCCCAGAAGAAGATGCAGTTGGATATGCATTTGTGGCTGATGCTGATCCTGATAGATGGTGGAAAGCAGATTATGCAAGATGGGAAATCGGAAAATTAAACGAACCATTCAAAGAAGCCCAGAGAGCAAAAAGATGGAATGAAGAGTAGGAATGTTACATGGATCCACGGGGTAATCCAGTTGCTGACCCATCAAAAGTGGATTTCAAAGCTGTAACAAATTTGCTTCCAAGGCAAGCTACTTTCAACACACGAAGGTTATCTGATAAAGCATATCTGCCTGATTTGGAAAAGAAGATAAGAGAGGTTTGTGAAGCAAGTCTACCGAAGGTGGTAGAAATGAAGAAGAGAAAAGAAGAAGAATTGAAGAAGATGATTGAAGAAGTAAAGAATGTTGTGAAGATTGCTGCTGAACAAGACCAGAAAGCTGAAGAAGAACAGAAGATAGAAGAAGCACAGAAAGAAGAAAAAGTGGAGAACAAAGAGGAAGATCAGAAAGCTAAGACAGAAGAACTGGTGCTGAAAAAGACTGACGTAAATGAATCTTCTGATTTATCGAATGTTGAATTGGTTGATGAAAAAGAAAACAAATGCAGGAATTGCATAGAAATGTGCAAAGCCTGTACTGAAAAAGATGACATCATAAAAACAAAAGACAATGACATAGTTAAACTTGAAAATGGTTTCACAAGAAAATGTAAAGATATGATTGAAAAAGAAGAAATTTTGAAACTAAAAGTTGAAAAATTGACACAGAAATGTCAAGGTCTTGAAAAGGATAATGATGTTTATAGACAACTGTGTTCAGTAAAATGCGTCGATTATGTTGAAAAAGAATCTAAATTTCAAGATTTACAAAAACAGTATGATTCTTTGAAGTGGTCGAGTCAGAGAGTACAGGAAGCTTATGATACTTTGAAGAGCCAAGTCAAAAGTTTTGATCAAAGATTGTCTGAAACTTTAGTCACTAAAGAAATGTATGAAAGAAGGTTTAAAGAAAAGCAAATTGAATTGAACAAGTGTGTTGATGAAATTGCTAATCTTAAACAAGTTTTGGCTGAAAAAGAAAAGATTGTTACAAAACTTCAAAGTTATCATAACTCTTCGTACATTCTTAAACGCATTTTCAACATCACACTAGATGACAAAGATACTGAAAATTGCAAAAAGAGTATTGGTTCAGAATTTCATCAGGTACCACCACCATTGAGAAACAATTATACTTTTTATGATGAGGAAAAGGTGGCAAAGGGTTTGAACATAGCTGACCAGTTACCTGAAAGTATCGATGTGACTTACTCCAAATTTGATGATGTTAATGATTCAGAGGTGGTAAGTAAGGTTGTTGAAAGCGTTTTGAAAGATGAGTCTACAAAAGGTAAGTCTGAATCACAGGATGAAGATGAAGGAAATCTTTATGATGGTTATCTGAAAAACACAAAATCCGAGAAAAATTTGAATGATGATTCAAAAGGATTGGTTTATACCATGATTGGATCGGACAAATTATTCTTAGATGTTGTATTCCCGATTCAGAATGTGATTTCAGAAAAGGTTGATAAAGATTTTAAAATGGTTGAGATTGAGAAGTCTAAGATTCCAAAGTTTGCTGGTAAAGGTCATAAATATTTTTATAACAAGCCTGGTTTTAAGAAGAAAAACATGAAGGCTGGTTTGGGTTATAAAAAGAAACGGAATTGGAATCAAAGTAAAAGACCAAATTTGCAACAAAAGATGAATTTTGTTCAAGGAAAAAGTTTGAAAGAAGAGGAAAAACTCAAATTTAGACAACATTCTAATGAGGAGTTTGAGACTATGAAAAAGAAACAACAACAGGCCAAGGATGTTTCAAAGAAAGTGTGTTTTAAATGTGATCAGATTGGACATGTTGCACGAAAGTGTCCAAATCCAAAGCCTGTTGATGTTGAAAAACATAAATCTGAGGATGTGAAACCAAGGTCAACCATATTTGATTCGAAACAAACTTGGAGGTACAATACAAACAAGTTTGCTTCAAATCAAAATTGGAAATCAAACCCGAACAGGTTTGATTCAAGACAGACCTGGAATTCTCACGCACCCAGATTTAGAACAACACAGAGTTGGAAAACTTCTGTTGATATGATAAAACCTCAAGAGTTTTGGAAACCTAAAAATGTTATTCAAAATCAAAAGGTTCAAAAAGAGACAAACTTTTACAAAAGAGGTACTCCGGAATGTCAAATGTGGAGTGCTAAGAAACAAGTGATGTTGGGAAAAGATGAGAAAGTTAAATCAAAGTTGAAAAAGTTTTAAGTGATAAAGAATTTCCAAAATTGAATGAAAATTATTGTGTTGAAATGCCTAAGGTCCAACAGACCTGGGCTAAATTGTTCAAATGATTGATAAAGTTTGAATGTGCAGGTGCTCAATGAAGCTGAAGATTGTGAGAATGGTAGTTGGAGCAGCCTGGCACAGGAAGAGGTTGCAGAACCCTGGTTTGGTTAAACAGGGAGTTTATAAATTTCTGTACATAAATAAACAATATTTTCAAAATCCTAAAAATTGAAAAATTGAAAATCAAAAATATGTTTGTTTTTAATTTTGTTTGAATAAATGTTGATTGAATACGCCGAAACCCTCACGGCTGAACAAACATGATTACTTTCATCAGATTGAAAAACGGTTTTCAAACTGTAAAATATCAATGTGTTGTAAATCATGGGGGTATATATATTTTCTGCAAATCAGAGCACTTTAAGCAGAAAATGGATGGCGAGACAAAGCTATCAGTATTGGTTGTCAAATTTTCTTTAGAATGGTTTTGCATTTTAGGGGGAGAAAATTTGTCATTAGAAAATCCAAAAACATTAGAAAATTTGAAAAAGCCAAAAACATGATAAAAATTTGAAAATTTGAGTTTTGCGTAAAAAGAGGAAATGATAGTACATCAGTAGACAGTTACAGTATGCTAAAGATTTGTAAAGAATTAAAAAGCGTTAAACAGTCTCACTGATGATATGTCGATAGGTTTTCGCACATTTAGTAAATTTATTTGGGATATAAACCTAAAATTTCAAATTTGTGAAATTCGTGGGGAACACTACTTGGATATATAGGTAACCCCTGAAATCTCGTTTGAAAGGTCTCATAATCTGATATACTAGGTTTTTATACTCAATGATGTCTGGGGTATTATTCCGGGACTTCTACTGAATGGAAGTTCTGACCTAGTCCTTGGATAATACTTTCCACAAATGCTTGAAACATAGCATAAACCCTCAGCATGCAGATGAAACAATAAAATTGATAGTCGCTGCTGTTGTAGCTAAAAGATCCTCTAAAGGGGACATACCGTAAAGTCGAAGCTGATATCTCTCTGCGTATACGGAAGTATCGACCTGAGATCCCTCGACCCTCGCATTACCTAATTTATGTACAGATATCATTGTAGTATACTCACCTGTAAGACTGAATATTGGGATTCTGGATACGGGAGTATATTCAAGAGGTGGGACACATGAATGAGCTAAGTTCATAAAATACATAATTAGTATCCTGAATCAGTTGAAATTTGTATGAAAATTTAAGTGGACCAGTATATCGACAATCTAAGTGAATTGTTTAATTCTTAATGTGAAAATTAAGCTCAACGGTACTTGTGACTTGTCAAAAACTGATATGATCCTCTGATGCATACTCAAACAAAAATATTGTCTGTAAATATGTTTGCAAATATTTCTTTACTGCTTTATGTTTTCAGAAAATACAAAAAGATTTTGATTTCTGCTTTATTTTCGACAACCGATGTCTGATTGCTGAGTTTCAAAATCTAAGTAAGCTGATTGTGTTTCTGAGAATAAAACAAGTTCATTAATTTGAAACTTGTATTAAAAAACAAAAATTCAAAAACAGTTTGTGATATCTCCAAGGTCATTAAATTGGACTTGGATGATTAACTGTGGGGGATTTGGATGTTTATATTGTTATAGAGCTAGTTTCCGATACGATTCGATGAAACTGCCAAATTTATGAGAAATGATTTTGAGGAGATTGAATTGTCAGATTACGATATCTGGAAGATTAAAATGTTGTTACTTATAGTTGTATGAGTGATTGCAGGTAATCCAGACTACGATCCCGAGAGCAGAGTCTAAGGGGGAGTCTGAAGACAAGCTTGATTGTAGCTGGAAAGCTAGGTGTCGATCCCTAAAAGCACGGAAGCTTGACGAAAGGGAGAGCCTGCTGATGATAAAGTTGTTGATGATAGAGCCAGTGATGAGATCCTGGTGTAAGAATCAAAGTATGAATCTGATCAAGAAAGTGATGGATGCTTACAATGTTACAATCTGAATGAGAAGGCAAAATGACCAAGACTAAAGACTCAGAGCTGAAGACTTCGTCAACATCCAAGGGAGAGTCTGTTGGTGCACGGAATGTCTGTTGACTTCGTCTGCATTAAGTCTTAGGTCAAGATAAGTCAAGATTAGAGCTTGGAAGTCAAAATTAGGGTTTAATATTGTAATTTCGTTTATATGAATATATAGATAGGTGATTTCGCTCATTAGGTTAGTTAGGGATTTCGCTTATATGGTTCATTGTGATTTCGCTTATTAGTCATCAAGGGATTTCGCTTTTCTGTCATGTCATATAAGCGAAATCACTGATACTATATAAAGGCATTATAAGCGAAACCTAGTGATTCAGTTGTGAACTTGGAGCGAAATCATCTCTTGCTTGTGGTGTCGAAACTTTGTCAAAACTGATTCAAAAAGCATCAATAAAGAAGAAATTGAAAGAGAAAAGCTGTTGTAACTTCGTGTATACTGATTCCGCCTTTATACGTGAAGATGAACTGCTTTGACTGACTTTTCAGGGTCGGAACACGGTCCAACACTCTTACTTTGCAAGCATGATGTTATTAAAGTCACTAGAAGTTCAGAACCCTAACCAATGTTGTTCGATCTTTTCAACTTCATGTTTTAAACTCTCACAAGTTTCCTCTAAATAAAATTTCGGGACGAAATTTCCTAAAGTAGGGGAGACTGTGACACCTGTGCCTCCACGACCATCAAACAAATACTGTATCAATGAAATATTGTATTTCATACTTGGGGATTTGTATAAATATGTGTATCCTTTGCACATATCAATTCTTGTTCTATTTCAAGCTTTAAATCGCTTTCTGGAAGGTTATACGCGCACTGATGCGTAAATATAACCCGTTTAATGCAACGAACACTCCGGAATAGTGAAATAGGCTTAACATACCTTAAATAACCTTTACATAACTTAGAAATAAGTTTTGAAGGTTTTTGTATGGCAAAATCGAGTTAAATCGCTTACAGGGACTAAAGTTGACAAACTGCGAAAGTATGCCAATTTGAACTGTAACGGACATTCCAGAACCTGACCATAAGTTAAACATACCATAAATATCCTTTACATAGCTTAGAAATAGGCTTTAAGGGGTTCGGTGTGCTAAAATAAACTTTTGGGTCATTCAGGGACTAAAAGCGTCAAAAAGTGCACAAGTTTGCACTTTCGCGCATAACTTACGTTCTGAATACATCCGGACATCCAAAAATTTATGTAAGCACTAAAATATTTTCTTTTAGTGTTTGGCATGAGAAAAATCCATTCGTCACGCCATTTGGATCGTTTTTCACGCTTATGCGCATTCTGTCGTAATTAACAGAACATCGCAACCGTACGGCCAAACGAACCGACATCCGAGATGTTTTCAAGCATATTTCATGTTCCCTATGTCTTAACATCATTGTGGAGCTTGAAATTGGGTTTGACGGGTGTTAGAAGTACCGTTACGCAACGAAACAAGGTGCAGGGACTGAAAGTGTAATTCTGCCAAAGATAATGGCTTACGGACCGTAAGCCATGACCCTTACGGTCCGTAAGGGGTCTCCAGCAGATCAGAAGCTTCTAATCCAGCTGTTAACAGCTGTTAACCACTCCCTAATCCTTTGCCACATGTTGATCTCTTATGGTGGGGGGCCATTTTGGGTTCCATAACATTCCGACAAGTGTACGGGTGAGATCAAGGCACGATATTCAAGAAACGATCCTAACGGTTGTCCATTTACTATAAATACCCAACCCCATTCTACTCAAAACCCACTTGAAATCTGATTTTCTCTAAGTTGACGTGTAAGAACGCTTCATACCTGAGAAATATTTGGAAATCAAACCTTTCCGGGACCCTTTGTAAGTGTTCCTTCGTTCTTTTTATTCTTTAGCGTTAAAAGTCAAACTTTGTTTGACTTTCTGCGTTGACCAGTTTATGGTCAATGCGAAGTTCGTTTGAACTTCATAACGTGAGTGTAATCACGATGGTTATAGTCTCTAGTAACTATACCTACTGATTACCACGTTATCTAGGCTCAGTGACGAGTCGTAGTTTCGGCCAAAATACGTATTATTGCATATTTTGTAACCAAACTACTCTTAGGTATCAAAACCGTTTGTTTTTATACCAAACCTGTTTTCTAAACTTAGTTAAGCATGTTTTAACATGCTTAGCTCGTCACTTTTAGTTTAGTGCTTATATAGGGTCGTAAGGTAAGCGATCTAAACAATCGCTATACTTTCGAACCCGACCCGTTTGGTTGATCATTAGGATCCGACCAAACACATTAGGTGACCATAGTATATAGGGAATAACCTTCCGAGGTTATGCCTTATGGTCACGATGTTTAGTTAGTTGTATGATAGGTAGTTTATATGCCTTAGGTAAATGACCAAAATGCCCTTTTTACGCCAAAATTCATTTTAAGCATATGTAACATAACTTTTGGTATCTAAACTGATTTGGTAACAATATTAGACATGTTAAGGCATATTTTACTTATCATAGGGCTAGTTAGGCGTTCCGAACGCTTTTTACGCGAACGATGCGTTAAAGTAGCATAAGCTACCTAAACGGGTCGTAATGGGTCGTAAGCACATAGGTTAGGTTTCATTGTAGTATGTAGGCCTTGTTAAACCATACTACATGAGTTCCCATACTCATTTGGTTTACGAGCCCTCATTCTATCCGATCTTCCGATTATAGGTCCGGTTTATTAATGTAGTTACCTATATTAGGTGCCGTTTGATATCCGTGATCTCTAGCATTGTTTGGTTGTTACTCAAGGACTACTAAGAAATCTCAAGTGAGTACATAGACCCCTCTTTTACTGTTTTCCAAACATTTTGGGGTGGAACACATGTGCCTACTTGTTACTTTCATGCTTTCTTGTTTTCACATTATATACTTGCTATGTTCATTAGTACATTTATAGTACATGATTTCATTGTGTTTTATGCTATGTATGCCCATTGTGTGCGTACTTAGTACATTATTTTACATTACATTTTATGCTATGTATGCCCATTGTGTGCGTACTTAGTACATTATTTTACATTACACTTTATGCTATGTATGCCCATTGTGTGCGTACTTAGTACATTATTTTACATTACATTTTATGCTATGTATGCCCATTGTGTGCGTACTTAGTACATTATTTTACATTACACTTTATGCTATGTATGCCCATTGTGTGCGTACTTAGTACATTATTTTACATTACATTTTATGCTATGTATGCCCATTGTGTGCGTACTTAGTACATTATTTTACATTACATTTTATGCTATGTATGCCCATTGTGTGCGTACTTAGTACATTATTTTACATTACACTTTATGCTTTGTATGCCCATTGTGTGCGTACTTAGTACATTATTTTACATTACATTTTATGCTATGTATGCCCATTGTGTGCGTACTTAGTACATTATTTTACATTACACTTTATGCTATGTATGCCCATTGTGTGCGTACTTAGTACATTATTTTACATTACATTTTATGCTATGTATGCCCATTGTGTGCGTACTTATTACATTATTTTACATTACATTTTATGCTATGTATGCCCATTGTGTGCGTACTTAGTACATTATTTTACATTACATTCTATGCTATGTATGCCCATTGTGTGCATACTTAGTACATTTATTATTCATCACATGCTTACATTTTGATATGATATTTGGTTTGTTTTGATGGATCAATATACATTCATTAACACCGATCACGTCGTTCGTTAGTAGGTAGTGGTACCATAGGAATTGACAACTCACGTTCCGGACATCCTAGGTAGGTTTGGATGAAAGGAATGACCGAATTCGATTTTCATAACTTAGATAAACCTTTAATTTGTTTAAGGGTTTATCGCCTCAGTCTCAAGGCTTGGATGTATGCATTCTCACAATACCGCATAGATGTTTATATCAGTATAGCATGCATTCTTTTTCACAAAACATAACTTTGAAACCATGTTTTACTTCAATACCTTGTTTTGTGCATTTTACATATGGTTTAGTTTATATATTTCACTTACCATACATAAACATTTTGACATTTACATACACAATTCATGATTTACATTAGACATAAACATTAGACATAGACATTAGACATGGTTTTCACATAAACATTTTGACATTTGATTATACATAAACATTTTACTTTGGTGGTTTGGTTTGAGTAAGTGATTTAAGTAACGAGGCGTGTGTAATATGATACAAGCATGGTGGATACGCCGCTGGTACTTCCTATATATAAGTGTTTGTATGGTATTACATATCGTAGCGTTATTTGAATCATTTCAATATGAGACATATAACATTTTATACAAATAACATACTTTTCACAAGACATTGTTTTACAAACAACTTATCTTATACAAACTCATTTTACTTGGTTATTCATTTAACCATACATTATTCTCTTATTTATACATATCATCTGAACTTATTGTTTTTCAAACGATTTACAAAACAAATCAATTTACAAGGTTCATTACTGACTTTTGCTAAACAACTTTTTTTCTAAACTTACAAGTCATGAATCCTATTTTCACAAAACCTATGTATCTCACAGGCATTTTTATGCTGACGTACCTATTTTCACATGTGTTTCAGGATATGATGCATAGGATTTATCAAGATACACTTAGGCGGACTTGGGCCTTTGTGACAATAAAAGATGCAAGACTAGTTATTTATGTTATGTTTCTTTGATTGTCAAGACAATGTAACTCTTTTATTTAATAAAACAATATTTCAATTTCCATGTGTTATGAAACAATGATTCTGTTACAACACTCCCCGACGTTTCCGCCACGTTTTGTTGTTTTACGTGGTCGGGGTATGACAAGTTGGGCCGAGTTACACTAGCTGGGCCGGTAATGTCTGGGCCACGAGCTAAGTTGGAGGGTTGGGCTAGAGGCGTAGGTCAGGCGGTTCTGGATTGGGCCGAAACATAAGTGGGCTATTGCAACGTTAATTTGTGAACTAGCATCATCACTTAAGATGGGATATAGATTTAACTTGGGCCGAAGTATAATGGTAGATTGCCTAAATCTTACGTGAATTATTATCTGGATTAATAAATTACATATTCTTGTATTGAGAGATTGAGGGATTATATGTCCCGAAAATATGAAGTTAAGAGATGAATCTGCTTATGGATCAAATAACATGCTAAGTGACTACTTGGTGACACTGGGTTAATAGATTAACTGTTATGACATGAATCATATATGTATACTACATGTACCTTAGTTGTGTATTATGTGAACAAGGAGTACATGAATTAATTGTACGGGAAATATGTGGATTATGTGCACTCGAAACTGATTAATGTCGGTAACCATGATAGGACGTGTGTAATCAATTGACAAACAAGTAACTAGTCTTACCGAGCAAATCTAAGGTGAGTTCATTCCTCTTGAGCATGCGTCCCGGTGGTTGGGACAGTCATTGGGTATCCCTGAGAGGGATAGGTTTTTGGGTAAATCAATTGGGTATTCCTGAGAGGAATACGTCTCATGGGTAAAATCGGGAATGTTGGATAATATACTCATCCTATCACCATTAAAGTCCGTCCTTGTTGTTTGTTACCTGAGAGGTAACGGAGTATTAGTTGGTAACGCTATCTAGGTTTGGCACCCTCACCCCGTACCTGAGAGGACGGGTGTGAACTAATGACTCAGTCATGCCCAATGTTTTGATAGGAACATTGGGGAAAGGGCAAAATAAAACAGGAGCCGTCTTATATTCGAGGTATTATCAACATTGTAATCAATGAACTGAACTAAACACTTAGTAACAAACGTTTTCGTAAAACTATGAACTCACCAGCGTTGTCTGATATACGTGTGTGCATGCTCGCAGGTTATAGATATGTGGAACATGGGAACTTCCTGTCTGGGATGCTGGACTGGTCATGGGTCGAGAAACATGGAAACTTGAAACGAGACTAGCTGATTACATACACTTGGGATTTGGTTAAACTTTGTATTATGCTTCTGCTAAACATAACGAGTTATAAATTATGATTTGTATCACTTATTTGAAATGAATGAAAGCTTTTTATTTGAAATCTTGTTATGAGTTCAATGTGATTAGTGGCTAGATCCTGGTACGTCACACGCCTCGCGGGGGATCCCGTATGTGGTATTTTGTGGGTGTGACAGGTTGGCCCTTGTTCCTGTAACTCGAATCCTAGCCCGGAATATCCCATTTTAGTTTGACACCATTGTGAATCTTACGCCTTTTTTACTCTCTGATCGAGGTTCTCGGCATTGAAAAATCTGCGTAAACTAAATCACACGTGTATATGTTGACATTTAAGAGATATACAGTCAAGAAAATCAAGAGCAAAGGTGATATATATGCGGATTAGACACCAAGAAATAAACACTCAAAAAATGGCTACAATTTAAGGAATGTGTTTAGTGACGGCATCAAATTCCTAATTGATGGAGAAAGGTCTGGTGGCAAGAAAAGCTGCATCCAGGAGGTTGTCAAGTGTTTTCGCTCGACGATTCCATTCTTCGGTAGTTGGTTTGGCCCTTGTTCCTGTAACTCGAATCCTAGCCCTGTATAACTCATTTTAGTTTTACACCATTGTGATCCTTACGCCTTTTTTACTCTCTGATCGAGGTTCTCGGCATTGAAAAATCTTCGTAAACTAAATCACACGTGTATATGTTGACATTTAAGAGATATACAGTCAAGAAAATCAAGAGCAATGGTGATATATATGCGGATTGGACACCAAAAAATAAACACTCAAAAATGGCTACAATTTAAGGAATGTGTTTAGTGACAGCATCAGACTCCTAATTGATGAGGAAAGGTCTGGTGGCAAGAAAAGTTGTTTCCTGGAGGTTGTCAAATGTTTTCGCTCGACGATTCCATTGTTGGGTGGTTGGTATGGACCTTGTTCCTGTCACTCGAATCCTAGCCCGGTATATCTCATTTTAGTTTTACACCATTGTGAACCTTACGCCTTTTTTACTCTCTGATCGAGGTTCTCTGCATTGAAAAATCTTCATAAACTAAATAACATGTGTATATGTTGACATTTAAGAGATATACAGTAAAGAAATCAAGAGCAATGGTGATATATATGCGGATTAGACATCAAAAAATAAACACTCAAAAAATGGCTACAATTTAAGGAATGGGTTTAGTGACGACATCAGATTCCAAATTGATGGAGAAAGGTCTGGTGGCAAGAAAAGCTGCTTCCAGGAGGTTGTCAAGTGTTTTCGCTCGACGATTCCATTCTTGGGTGGTTGGTTTGGCCCTTGTTCCTGTAACTCGAATCCTAGCCCGGTATATCCCATTTTAGTTTTACACCATTGTGAACCTTACACCTTTTTTACAATCTGATCGAGGTTCTCAGCAATGAAAAATCTTCGTAAACTTAATCACACTTGTATATGTAGACATTTAAGAGATATACATTAAAGAAAATAAAGAGCAATGGTGTTATATAAGCGGATTAGACACGAAAAAATAAACACTTAAAAATTGGCAACAATTTAAGGAATGTGTTTACTGATGGCATCAGATTCCTAATTGATAGAGAAAGGTCTCGTGCCAAGAAAAGCTGCTTCCAGGAGGTTGTCAAGTGTTTTCACTCGTAGATTCCATTCTTGGTTGGTTAGTTTGGCCCTTGTTCCTGTAACTCGAATCCTAGCCCGGAATATCCCATTTTAGTTTTACACAAATGTGAACCTTACGCCTTTTTAACTCTCTTATCGAGGTTCTCGGCATTGAAAAATCTTCTTAAACTAAATCACACGTGCAAATGTTGACATTTAAGAGATATACAGTCAAGAAAATCAAGAGCAATAGCGATATATATATGCGTATTAGACACCAATAAATAAACACTCAAAAATGGCTACAATTTAAGGAATGTGTTTAGTGACGGCATCAGATTCCTAATTGATTGAGAATGGTCTGGTGGCAAGAAAACCTGCTTCCAGGAGGTTGTCAAGTGTTGTCGCTTGACGATTCCATTCTTGGGTGGTTGGTTTGGCCCTTGTTCCTGTAACTCGAATCCTTGCCCTGTATATCCCATTTTATTTTACACCATTGTGAATCTTACGAATTTTTACTCCCTGATCGAGGTTCTCGGCATTGAAAATTTTCCGTAAACTAAAACACACGTGTATATGTTGACATTATACATTCAAGAAAATCAAGAGCAATGCTGATATATATGCAGATTAGACACCAAAAAATAAACACTCAAAAAATGGCTACAATTTAAGGAATGTGTTTAGTGACGGCATCAGATTCCTAATTCATAGAGAAAGGTCTAGTGGCAAGAAAAGTTGCTTCCAGGAGGTTGTCAAGTGTTTTCGCTCGAAGATTCCATTCTTGGGTGGTTGGTTTGGCCCTTGTTCCTGTAACTCGAATCCTAGCCCGGAATATCCCATTTTCGTTTTACACCATTGTGAACCTTACGCCTTTTTTACTCTCTGATCGAGGTTCTCGGCATTGAAAAATCTTCGTAAACTAAATCACACATGTATATGTTGACATTTAAGAGATATACAGTGAAGAAAATCAAGAGAAAAGGTGATATATATGCGGATTAGACACCAAGAAATAAACACTCAAAAAATGGCTACAATTTAAGTAATGTCTTTAGTGACGGCATCAGATTCCAAATTGATGGAGAAAGGTCTGGTGGCAGGAAAAGCTGCTTCCAGGAGGTTGTCAAGTGTTTTCGCTCGACGATTCCATTCTTGGGTGGTTGGTTTGGCCCTTGTTCCTGTAACTCGAATCCTAGCCCGGTATATCCCATTTTAGTTTTACACCATTGTGAACCTTAAGCCTTTTTAACAATCTGATCGAGGTTCTCGGCAATGAAAAATCTTAGTAAACTTAATCACACGTGTATATGTAGACATTGAAGATATATACAGTCAAGAAAATAAAGAGTAGTGGTGTTATTTAAGCGGATTAGACACGAAAAAATAAACACTCAAAAATTGGCAACAATTTAAGGAATGTGTTTAGTGATGGCATCAGATTCCTAATTGATGGAGAAAGGTCTCGTGGCAAGAAAAGCTGCTTCCAGGAGGTTGTCAAGTGTTTTCGCTCGTAGATTCCATTCTTGGTTGGTTGGTTTGCCCCTTGTTCCTGTAACTCGAATCCTAGCCCGGAATATCCCATTTTAGTTTTACACCAATGTGAACCTTACGCCTTTTTAACTCTCTGATCGAGGTTCTCGGCATTGAAAAATCTTCTTAAACTAAATCACACGTGCAAATGTTGACATTTAAGAGATATACAGTCAAGAAAATCAAGAGCAATGGTGATATATATGCATATTAGACACCAAAAAATAAACACTCAAAAAATGGCTACAATTTAAGGAATGTGTTTATTGACGACATCAGATTCTTAATTGCTGGAGAAAGGTCTGGTGGCAAGAAAAGCTGCTTCCAGGACGTTGTCAGGTGTTTTTGCTCGACGATTCCATTCTTGCGTGGTTGGTTTGGCCCTTGTTCCTGTAACTCGAATCCTAGCCCGGTATATCCCATTTTACTTTTACAGCATTGTGAACCGTACGCCTTTTTTACTCTCTGCTCGAGGTTCTCGGCATTGAAAAATCTTCGTAAACTAAATCACCCGTGTATATGTTGACATTTAAGAGATATACAGTCAAGAAAATCAAGAGCAATGGTGATATATATGCGTATTAGACACCAAAAAATAAACAATCAAAAAATGGCTACAATTTAAGGAATGTGTTTAGTGACGACATTAGATTCCTGATTGATCGAGACAGATCTGGTGGCAAGAAAATCTGCTTCCATGACGTTGTCAAGTGTTTTCATTCAACGATTCCATTCTTGGGTGGTTGGTCAGGCCTTTGTTCCTGTAACTCGAATCCTAGCCCGATATTTCCTATTTTAGTTTTACACCATTGTGAACCTTACGCCTTTTTTACTATATGATCGAGGTTCTCGGCATTGAAAAATCTTCGTAAACTAAATCACACATGTATAGGGTGACATTTAAGGGATATACAGTCAAGAAAATTAAGAGCAATGGTGATATATATATTCGGATTAGACACCAAGAAATAAACACTCAAAAAATGGCAACAATTTAAGGAATGTTTTTGGTGACGGCATCATGTTCCTAATTGATGGAGAAAGGTCTGGTGGTAAGAAAAGCTGCTTCTAGGAGGTTGTCAAGTGTTTTCGCTCGATGATTCCATTCTTGCGTGGTTGGTTAGCCCTTGTTCCTGTAACTCGAATCCTATCCTGGTATATCCCATGTTAGTTTTACACCATTGTGAACCTTACGACTTTTTTACTCTCTGATCGGGGTTCTCGGCATTGAAAAATCTACGTAAACTAAATCACACGTGTATATGTTGACATTTAAGAGATATACAGTCAAGAAAATCAAGAGCAATGGTCATATATATGTATATTAGACACCAAAAAATAAACACTCAAAAAATGGCTACAATTTAAGGAATGTGTTTATTGACGACATCAGATTCCTAATTAATGGAGAATGGTCTGGTGGAAAGAAAAGTTGCTTCCAGGACGTTTTCAGGTGTTTTCGCTCGACGATTCCATTCTTCTGTGGTTGGTTTAGCCCTTATTCCTGTAACTCGAATCCTAGCCCGGTACATCCCATTTTAGTTTTACACCATTGTGAACCTTTCGCCTTTTTACTCCCTGATCGAGGTTCTCAGCATTGAAAAATCTTCGTAAACAAAAGCACACGTGTATTTGTTGACATTTAAGAGATATACAGTCAAGAAAATCAAGAGCAATAGTGATATATATGCGGAATAGACACAAAAAAAATAAGCACTCAAAAAATGGATACAATTTAAGGAATGTGTTAAGTGATGGCATCAGATTCCTAATTAATGGAGAAAGTTCTGTTGGCAAAAAAAGCTGCTTCTAGGAGGTGGTCAAGTGTTTTCGCTTGACGATTTCATTCTTGGGTGGTTGGTTAGGCCTTTCTTCCTGTAACCCGAATCCTAGCCCGGTATATCCCATTTTAGTTTTACACCATTGTGAACCTTATGCCTTTTTTACTCTCTGATCGAGGTTCTTGGCATTGAAAAATATTCGTAAACTAAATGACACGTGTATATATTGACATTTAAGAGATATACAGTCAAGAAAATCAAGAGCAATGGTGATATATATGCATATTAGACACCAAAAAATAAACACTCAAAAAATGGCTACAGTTTAAGGAATGTGTTTATTGACGACATCAGATTCCTAATTGATGGAGAAAGGTCTGGTGGCAAGAAAAGCTGCTTCTAGGACGTTGTTAGGTGTTTTCCATCGACGATTTCATTCTTGCGTGGTTGGTTTAGCCCTTGTTCCTGTAACTCGAATCCTAGCCCGGTATATCTCATTTTAGTTTTACACCATTATGAACTTTACGCCTTTTATACTCTCTGATCGAGATTCTCGGCATTGAAAAATCTTCGTAAACTAAATCACACGTGTATATGTTGACATTTAAGAGATATACAGTCAAGAAAATCAAGAGCAATGGTGATATATATGCGTATTAGACACTAAAAAATAAACACTCAAAAAATGGCAACAATTTAAGGAATGTGTTTAGTGACGACATCAGATTCCTGATTGATCGAGACAGATCTGGTGGCAAGAAAAGCTGCTTCCATGACGTTGTCAAGTGTTTTTGTTCAACGATTCCATTCTTGGGTGGTTGGTTTGGCCCTTGTTCCTGTAACTCGAATCCTAGCCCGGTATATCCCATTTTAGTTTTACACCATTGTGAACCTTACGCCTTTTTTACTCTTTGATCGAGGTTCTCGGCATTGAAAAATCTTCATAAACTAAATCACACATGTATAGGGTGACATTTAAGAGATATACAGTCAAGAAAATTAAGAGCAATGGTGATTTATATATTCGGATTAGACACCAAGAAATAAACACTTAAAAAATGGCTTCAATTTAAGGAATGTTTTTGGTGACGGCTTCATGTTCCTAATTGATGGAGAAAGGTCTGGTGGCAAGAAAAGCTGCTTCCGGGAGGTTGTCAAGTGTTTTCCCTCGACGATTCCTTTCTTGCGTGGTTGGTTTGGCCCTTGTTCCTGTAACTCGAATCCTAGCCCGGTATATCCCATTTTAGTTTTACACCATTGTGAACCTTACAAGTTTTTTACTCTCTGAACGGGTTTCTCGGCATTGAAAAGTCTCCGTCAACTAAATCACACGTGTATATGTTGACATTTAAGAGATATACAGTCAAGAAAATCAAGAGTAATGGTGATATATATGTATATTAGACACCAAAAAATAAACACTCAAAAAATGGCTACAATTTAAGGAATGTGTTTATGACGACATAAGATTCCTAATTGATAGAGAAAGGTCTGGTGGCAAGAAAGGCTGCTTCTAGGACGTTGTCAGGTGTTTTCTCTTGACGATTCCATTCTTGCGTTGTTGGTTTGGCCCTTATTCCTATAACTCGAATCCTAGCCCGGTATATCCCATTTTAGTTTTACCCCATTGTGAACCTTACGCCTTTTTTACTCTCTGATCGAGGTTCTCGGCATTGAAAAATCTTCATAAACTAAATCACACGTGTATATTTTGACATTTAAGAGATATACAATCAAGAAAATCAAGAGCAATCGTGATATATATGCGTATTAGACACCAAAAAATAAACACTCAAAAAATGGCTACAATTTAAGGAATGTGTTTAGTGACGACATCAGATTCCTGATTGATCGAGACAGGTCTGGTGGCAAGAAAAGCTGCTTCCATGACGTTGTCAAGTGTTTTCGTTCGACGATTCCATTCATGGGTGGTTGGTTTGGCCCTTGTTCCTGTAACTCGAATCCTAGCCCGGTATATCCCATTTTAGTTTTACACCATTGTGAACCTTACGCCTTTTTTACTATCTGATCGAGGTTCTCGGCATTGAAAAATCTACGTAAACTAAATCACACGTGTATATGTTGACATTTAAGAGATATACAGTCAAGAAAATCAAGAGCAATGGTGATATATATATATATATATATATATATATATATATATATATATATATATATGCGTATTAGACACCACAAAATAAACACTCAAAAAATGGCTACAATTTAAGAAATATGTTTAGTGACGACATCAGATTCCTGAATGATCGAGACAGGTCTGGTGGCAAGAAAAGCTTCTTCCATGACGTTTTCAAGTGTTTTCGTTCGACGATTCCATTCTTGGGTGGTTGGTTTGGCCCTTGTTCCTGTAACTCGAAGCCTAGCCCGGTATATCCCATTTTAGTTGTACACCATTGTTAACCTTACGCCTTTTTTACTCTCTGATCGAGGTTCTCGGCATTGAAAAATCTTTGTAAACTAAATCACACGTGTATATGTTGACATTTAAGAGATATACAGTCAAGAAAATCAAGAGCAATGGTGATATATATGTGTATTAGACACCAAAAAATAAACACTCAAAAAATGGCTACAATTTAAGGAATGTGTTTAGTGACGACATCAGATTCCTGGTTGATCGAGACAGGTCTGGTGGCAAGAAAAGCTGCTTCCATGACGTTGTCAAGTGTTTTCGTTCGACGATTCCATTCTTGGGTGGTTGGTTTGGCCCTTGTTCCTGTAACTCGAATCCTAGCCCGGTATATCCCATTTTTGTTTTACACCATTGTGAACCTTTCGACTTTTTACTCCCTGATCGAGGTTCTCAACAGTGAAAAATCTTCGTAAACAAAAGCACACGTGTATTTGTTGACATTTAAGAGATATACAGTCAAGAAAATCAAGAGCAATAGTGATATATATGCGGTTTAGACACAAAAAAATAAACACTCAAAAAATGGCTACAATTTAAGGAATGTGTTTAGTGATGGCATCAGATTCCTAATTAATGCAGAAAGTTCTGGTGGCGAGAAAAGCTGCTTCTAGGAGGTGTTCAAGTGTTTTCGCTTGACGATTCCATTCTTGGGTGGTTGGTTTGGCCTTTCTTCCTGTAACTCGAATCCTAGCCAGGTATATCCCATTTTAGTTTTACACCATTGTGAACCTTTTGCCTTTTTTACTCTCTGATTGAAGTTCTTGACATTGAAAAATCTTCGTAAACTAAATCACACATGTATATGTTGACATTTAAGAGGTATACAGTCAAGAAAATCAAGAGCAATGGAGATATGTATGCGGATTAGACACCAAAATATAAACACTCAAAAAATGGCTACAATTTAAGGAATGTGTTTAGTGACGACATCAGATTCCTAATTTATGGAGAAAGGTCTGGTGGCAAGAAAAGCTGCTTCCAGGTGGTTGTCAAGTGTTTCGCTCGATGATTCCATTCTTGGGTGGTTGGTTTTGCCCTTGTTCCTGTAACTCGAATCCTATCTCGGTATATCCCATTTTAGTTTTACACCATTGTGAACCTTACGCCTTTTTTACTCTCTGATCGAGGTTCTCGGCATTGAAAAATCTTCGTAAACTAAATCACACGTGTATATTTTGACATTTAAGAGATATACAGTCTATAAAATCAAGAGCAATGGTTATATATATGCGTATTAGACACCAAAAAATAAACACTCAAAAAATGGCAACAATTTAAGGAATGTGTTTAGTGATGGCATGATATTCCTAATTGATGGAGAAAGGTCTAGTGGCAAGAAAAGCTGCTTCCAGGAGGTTGTCAAGTGTTTTCGCTCGAAGATTCCATTCTTGGGTGGTTGGTTTGGCCTTTGTTCCTGTAACTCGAATCCTAGCCCGGTATATCCCATTTTAGTTTTACACCATTGTGAACCTTATGCCTTTTTACTCCCTGATCGAGGTTCTCGGCATTGAAAAATCTTCGTAAACTAAAACACACGTGTATATGTTGACATTTAAGAGATATACTGTCAAGAAAATCAAGTGCAATGGTGATATATATGCGGATTAGACACCAAAAAATAAACACTCAAAAAATGGCTACAATTTAAGGAATGTGTTTAGTGACGGCATCAGATTCCTAATTGATGGACAAAGGTCTGGTAGCAAGAAAAGCTGCTTCCTGGAGGTTGTCAAGTGTTTTCGCTCGACGACTCCATTCTTGGGTGGTTGGTTTGGCCCTTTTTCTTGTAACTCGAATCATAGCCTAGAATATCCCATTTTAGTTTTACACCAATGTGAACCTTGGGCCTTTTTTACTCTCTGATCGAGCTTCTCGGCATTGAAAAATCTTCGTAAACTAAATCAAACTTGTATATGCTGACATTTAAGAGATATACAGTCAAGAAAATCAAGAGCAATAGTGATGTATATGTGGATTAGACAACAAAACATAAACACTCAAAAAATGGCTACAATTTAAGGAATCTGTTAAGTGACGGCATCAGATTCCTAATTGATGGAGAAAGGTCTGGTGGCAAGAAAAGCTGATTCCAGGAGGTTGTCAAGTGTTTTCGCTCGACGAATCCATTCTTGGGTGGTTGGTTTAGCCCGTGTTCCTGTAACTCGAATCCTGGCCCGGTATATCCCATTTTACTTTTGCACCATTGTGAACCTTACGCCTTTTTTACTCTTTGATCGAGGTTCTCGGCATTGAAAAATCTTCATAAACTAAATCACACATGTATATGTTGACATTTAAGAGATATACAGTCATGAACATCAAGATCAATGGTGATATATATGAGGATTAGATACCAAGAAATAAACACTCAAAAATGGCTACAATTTAAGGAATGTGTTTAGTGACGGCATCAGATTCCTAATTGTTGGAGATAGGTCTGGTGGCAAGAAAAGCTTCTTCTAGGAGGTTGTCAAGTGTTTTCGCTTGACAATTCCATTCTTGGGTGGTTGGTTTGGCCCTTCTTCCTGTAACTCGAATCCTAGCCCGGTATATCCCATTTTAGTTTTACACCATTGTGAACCTTACACCTTTTTTACTCTCAGATCGAGGTTCTCGGCATTGAAAAATCTTCGTAAACTAAATCACACGTGTAATGTTGACTTTTAAGAGATATACAGTCTGCAAAATCAAGAGCAATGGTGATATATATGCGGATTAGACACCAAAAATAAACACTCAAAAAATGGCTACAATTTAAGGAATGCGTTTAGTGACGGCATCAGATTCCTAATTGATGGACAAAGGTCTGGTGGCAAGAAAAGCTGCTTCCTGGAGGTTGTCAAGTGTTTTCGGTCGACGACTCCATTCTTGGGTGGTTGGTTTGGCCCTTTTTCCTGTAACTCGAATCATAGCCTAGTAAATCCCATTTTAGTTTTACACCAATGTGAACCTTGCGCCTTTTTTACTCTCTGTTCGAGGTTCTCGGCATTGAAAAATCTTTGTAAACTAAATCAAACGTGTATATGTTGACATTTAAGAGATATACAGTCTAGAAAATCAAGAGCAATAGTGATGTATATGTGGATTAGACAACAAAAAATAAACACTCAAAAAATGGCTACAATTTAAGGAATGTGTTAAGTGACGGCATCAGATTCCTAATTGATGGAGAAAGGTCTGGTGGCAAGAAAAGCTGCTTCCAGGAGGTTGTCAAGTGTTTTCGCTCGACGAATCCATTCTTGGGTGGTTGGTTTGGCCCTTGTTCCTGTAACTCGAATCCTGGCCCGGTATATCCCATTTTACTTTTACACCATTGTGAACCTTACGCCTTTTTTACTCTTTGATCGAGGTTCTCGACATTGAAAAATCTTCATAAACTAAATCACACGTGTATATGTTGACATTTAAGAGATATACAGTCATGAAAATCAAGATCAATGGTGATATATATGAGGATTAGATACCAAGAAATAAACACTCAAAAATGGCTACAATTTGAGGAATGTGTTTAGTAACGGCATCAGATTCCTTATTGTTGGAGATAGGTCTGGTGGCAAGAAAAGCTTCTTCTAGGAGGTTGTCAAGTGTTTTCGCTCGTCGATTCCATTCTTGGGTGGTTGGTTTGGCCCTTCTTCCTGTAACTCGAATCCTAGCCCGGTATATCCCACTTTAGTTTTACACCATTGTGAACCTTACACCTTTTTTACTCTCTGATCGAGGTTCTCGGCATTGAAAAATCTTAGTAAACTAAATCACACGTCTATATGTTGACATTAAAGAAATCTACAGTCAAGAAAATTAAGAGCAATGGTGATATATATGTGGATTAGACAACAAAAAATAAATCCTCAAAAAATGGCTACAATTTAAGGCATGTGTTTAGTGACGGTATCATATTCCTAATTGATGGAGAAAGGTCTAGGGGCATGAAAAGCTGCTTACAGGAGGTTGTCAAGTGTTTCGCTCGACGATTCCATTCTTGGGTGGTTGGTTTGGCCCTTGTTCCTGTAACTCAAATCCTAGCCCGATATATCTCGTTTTAGTTTTACACCGTTGTGAACCTTACGCCTTTTTTACTCTCTGATCGAGGTTCTCGGCATTGAAAAATCTTCGTAAACTAAATCACACGTGTAATGTTGACTTTTAAGAGATATACAGTCTTCAAAATCAAGAGCAATGGTGATATATATGCGGATTAGACACCAAGAAATAAACACTCAATAATGGCTACAATTTAAGGAATGTGTTTAGTGACGGCATCGGATTCCTAATTGATCGAGAATGGTCTGGTGGCATGAAAAGCTGCTTACAGGAGGTTGTCAAGTGTTTCGCTCGACGATTCCATTCTTGGGTGGTTGGTTTGGCCCTTGTTCCTGTAACTCGAATCCTAGCCCGATATATCCCATTTTAGTTTTACACCATTGCGAACCTTACGCCTTTTTTACTCCCTGATCGAGGTTCTCGGCATTGAAAAATCTTCGTAAACTAAATCACACGTGTAATGTTGACTTTTAAGAGATATACAGTCTGCAAAATCAAGATCAATGGTGATATATATGAGGATTAGATACCAAGAAATAAACACTCAAAAATGGCTACAATTTAAGGAATGTGTTTAGTGACGGCATCAGATTCCTAATTGTTGGAGATAGGTCTGGTGGCAAGAAAAGCTTCTTCTAGGAGGTTGTCAAGTGTTTTCGCTCGACGATTCCATTCTTGGGTGGTTGGTTTTGCCCTTCTTCCTGTAACTCAAATCCTAGCCCGATATATCCCATTTTAGTTTTACACCATTGTGAACCTTTTTTACTCACTGATCGAGGTTCTCGGCATTGAAAAATCTTCGTAAACTAAATTACACGTGTAATGTTGACATTTAAGAGATATACAATCATAAAAATCAAGATCAATGGTGATATATATGAGGAATAGATACCAAGAAAGAAACACTCAAAAATGGCTACAATTTAAGGAATGTGTTTAGTGACGGCATCAGAATCCTAATTGTTGGAGATAGGTCTGGTGGCAAGAAAAGCTTCTTCTAGGAGGTTGTCAAGTGTTTTCGCTCGACGATTCCATTCTTTGGTGGTTGGTTTGGCCCTTCTTCCTGTAACTTGAATCCTAGCCCGGTATATCCCATTTTAGTTTTACACCATTGTGAACCTTACACCTTTTTTACTCTCTGTTCGAGGTTCTCGGCATTGAAAAATCTTTGTAAACTAAATCACAAGTCTATATGTTGACATTTAAGAAATCTACAGTCAAGAAAATTAATAGCAATGGTGATATATATGTGGATTAGACAGAAAAAAATAAACACTCAAAAAATGGCTACAATTTAAGGCATGTGTTTAGTGACGGCATCAGATTCCTAATTGATGGAGAAAGGTCTGGTGGCAAGAAAAGCTGCTTCCAGGAGGTTGTCAAGTGTTTCGCTCGACGATTCCATTCTTGGGTGGTTGGTTTGGCCCTTGTTCCTGTAACTCGAATCCTAGCCCGATATATCCCATTTTAGTTTTACACCATTGCGAACCTTACGCCTTTTTTACTCTCTGATCGAGGTTCTCGGCATTGAAAAATCTTCGTAAACAAAATCACACGTGTAATGTTGACTTTTAAGAGATATACAGTCTGCAAAATTAAGATCAATGGTGATATATTTGAGGATTAGATACCAAGAAATAAACACTCAAAAATGGCTACAATTTAAGGAATGTGTTTAGTGACGGCATCAGATTCCTAATTGTTGGAGATAGGTCTAGTGGCAAGAAAAGCTTCTTCTAGGAGGTTGTCAAGTGTTTTCGCTCGACGATTCCATTCTTAGGTGGTTGGTTTGGCCCTTCTTCCTGTAACTCGAATCCTAGCCCGCTATATCCCATTTTAATTTTACACCATTGTGAACCTTACACCTTTTTTACTATCTGATCGAGGTTCTCGGCATTGAAAAATCTTCGTAAACTAAATCACACATCTATATGTTGACATTTAAGAAATCTACAGTCAAGAAAATTAAGAGCAATGGTGATATATATGTGGATTAGACACCAAAAAATAAACACTTAAAAAATTGCTACAATTTAAGGCATGTGTTTAGTGACGGCATCAGATTCCTAATTGATGGAGAAAGGTCTGGTGGCATGAAAAGCTGCTTACAGGAGGTTGTCAAGTGTTTCGCTCGACGATTCCCTTCTTGGGTGGTTGGTTTGACCCTTGTTCCTGTAACTCGAATCCTAGACTGATATATCCCATTTTAGTTTTACACCATTGTGAACCTTACGCCTTTTTTACTCTCTGATCGAGGTTCTCGGCATTGAAAAATCTTCGTAAACTAAATCACACGTGTATATGTTGACATTTAATAGATATACATTCAAGAAAATCAAGAGCAATGGTGATATATATGCGGATTAGACAACAAAAAATAAACACTCAAAAATGGCTACAATTTAAGGAATGTGTTTAGTGACGGCATCAGATTCCTAATTGTTGGAGATAGGTCTGGTGGCAAGAAAAGCTTCTTCTAGGAGGTTGTCAAGTGTTTTCGCTCGACGGTTCCATTCTTGGGTGGTTGGTTTTGCCCTTCTTCCTGTAACTCGAATCCTAGCCCGGTATATCCCATTTTAGTTTTACACCATTGTGAACCTTACGCCTTTTTTACTCTCTGATCGAGGTTCTCGGCATTGAAAAATATTCGTAAACTAAATCACACATGTAATGTTGACATTTAAGAGATATACAGTCATGAAAATCAAGATCAATGGTGATATATATGAGGAATAGATACCAAGAAATAAACACTCAAAAATGGCTACAATTTAAGGAATGTGTTTAGTGACGGCATCAGATTCCTAATTGTTGGAGATAGGTCTGGTGGCAAGAAAACCTTCTTCTAGGAGGTTGTCAAGTGTTTTCGCTCGACGATTCCATTCTTGGGTTGTTGGTTTGACCCTTCTTCCTTTAACTTGAAACCTAGCCCGGTATATCCCATTTAATTTTACACCATTGTGAACCTTACACCTTTTTTACTCTCTGATTGAGGTTCTCGGCATTGAAAAATCTTCGTAAACTAAATCACACGTCTATATGTTGACATTTAAGAAATCTACAGTCAAGAAAATTAAGAGCAATGGTGATATATATGTGGATTAGACACAAAAAAATAAACACTCAAAAAATGGCTACAATTTAAGGCATGTGTTTAGTGACGGCATCAGATTCCTAATTGATGGAGAAAGGTCTGGTGGCAAGAAAAGCTGCTTCCAGGAGGTTGTCAAGTGTTTCGCTCGACGATTCCATTCTTGGGTGGTTGGTTTGGCCATTGTTCCTGTAACTCGAATCCTAGCCCGATATATCCCATTTTAGTTTTACACCATTGCGAACCTTACGCCTTTTTTACTCTCTGATCGAGGTGCTCGGCCTTGAAAAATCTTCGTAAACTAAATCACACGTGTAATGTTGACTTTTAAGAGATATACAGTCTGCAAAATCAAGATCAATGGTGATATATATGAGGATTAGACACCAAGAAATAAACACACAAAAATGGCTACAATTTAAGGAATGTGTTTAGTGACGGCATCATATTCCTAATTGTTGGAGATAGGTCTGGTGGCAAGAAAAGCTTCTTCTAGGAGGTTGTCAAGTGTTTTCGCTCGACGATTCCATTCTTGGGTGGTTGGTTTGGCTCTTCTTCCTGTAACTCGAATCCTAGCCCGGTATATCCCATTTAGTTTTACACCATTGTGAACCTTACACCTTTTTTACTATCTGATCGAGGTTCTCGGCATTGAAAAATCTTCGTAAACTAAATCACACTTCTATATGTTGACATTTAAGAAATCTACAGTCAAGAAAATTAAGAGCAATGGTGATATATATGTGGATTAGACACCAAAAAATAAACACTCAAAAAATGGCTACAATTTAAGGCATGTGTTTAGTGACGGCATCAGATTCCTAATTGATGGAGAAAGGTCTGGTGGCAAGAAAAGCTGCTTCTAGGAGGTTGTCAAGTTTTCGCTCGACGATTCCATTCTTGGGTGGTTGGTTTGGCCCTTGTTCCTGTAACTCAAATCCTTGCCCGATATATCCCATTTTAGTTTTACACAATTGTGAACCTTACGCCTTTTTTACTCTCTGATCGAGGTTCTCGGCATTGAAAAATCTTGGTAAACTAAATCACACGTGTAATGTAGACTTTTAAGAGATATACAGTCTGCAAAATCAAGAGCAATGGTGATATATATGCGGATTAGACACCAAAAAATAAACACTCAAAAAATGGCTACAATTTAAGGAATGTGTTTAGTGACGGCCTGAGATAACTAGTTGATGGAGAAAGGTCTGTTGCAAGAAAAGCTGTTTCCAGGTGGTTGTCAAGTGTTTTCGCTCGACGATTCCATTCTTGTGCGGTTGGTTTGGCCCTTGTTCCTGTAACTCGAATCCTAGCCCGATATATATCCCATTTAATTTTACACCATTGTGAACCTTACGCCTTTTTTACTCTCTGATCGAGGTTCTCGGCATTGAAAAATCTTCGTAAACTAAATCACACGTGTTTATGTTGACATTTAATAGATATACATTCAAGAAAATCAAGAGCAATGGTGATATATATGCGGATTAGATAACAAAAAATAAACACTAAAAATTGGCTACAATTTAAGGAATGTGTTTAGTGACGGCATCAGATTCCTAATTGATGGAGAAAGGTCTGGTGGCAAGAAAAGCTGCTTCTAGGAGGTTGTCAAGTGTTTTCGCTCAACGATTCCATTCTTCGGTGGTTGGTTTGGCCCTTGTTCCTGTAACTCGAATCCTAGCCCGGTATATCCCATTTTAGCTTTACACCATTGTGAACCTTACGCCTTTTTTACTCTCTGATCGAGGTTCTCGGCATTGAAAAATCTTCGTAAACTAAATCACACGTGTATATGTTGACATTTAAGAGATATACATTCAAGAAAATCAAGAGCAATGGTGATCTATATGTGGATTAGACACTAAAAAATAAACACTCAAAAAATGGCTACAATTTAAGGAATGTGTTTAGTGACGTCATCAAATTCCTAATTGATGGAGAAAGGTCTCGTGGTAAGAAAAGTTGCTTCCAGTTGGTTGTCAAGTGTTTTCGCTCGACGATTCCATTATTCGGTGGTTGGTTTGGCCCTTGTTCCTGTAACTCGAATCCTTGCCTGTTATATCCCATTTTAGTTTTACATCATTGTGAACCTTACGCCTTTTTTTACTCTCTGATTGAGCTTCTCGGCATTGAAAAATCTTCGTAAACTAAATCACACGTGTATATGTTGACATTTAAGAAATATACAGTCAACAAAATCAAGAGCAATGGTGATATATATGCGGATTAGACACCAAAAAATAAACACTCAAAAATGGCTACAATTTAAGGAATGTGTTTAGTGACGACATCAGATTCCTAATTGGCTACTTAGTATCTTATTAGATTAGTTGTACTTTTATTTTCCTTCATGACCAACCGGGTTATCAAGTATGTTGATAATTTTATGCTTTGGTGATTCATACAACGAGGTTTATTGTATGTTTATCATCCTACCCCCATGCTTGACCTACATAATATCTGTGATTATTACATGATGGACTAAATAAACAACCTATAATATATCCTATGTAAAATATAATATACTTGACCGAATTCTTGATGTTAACCGGGTTATGGTTATATGCCATGAAGGTAGGTTATATTATCTTTGTTCTATATTCCTTGTCTAATGGGCTTGTTAGGACCCATGAAACACCTTAAAACTTAGTGTCCAAACTTGTGTATAGACGAGGTATATTTTTATACATATACTTTTTGTACTTAATTCCGAATCCGAATACTCACACACCTTCGTTTCCCCTATGTAGGGTAGCCTCGGTGTTCTCATCTTAACTACTTATCAATTCGCAGTTTACTCGGAAAGCTTGCAAAATCGTGAGTGTACATGACCCCTTTTTATTTTAACACTTTTGGGTGCAATACGTGTAACTTATCAAAAACGAACACATACACTTATAAACATGCTAACAAACAAACAATCCAATATACATGCTTGATATGATATACTAGAAATCATACATGGTACTTGTTGCTTTATACTTGTCATTAACTTCATACGAGCCTCCCTAAACATGTCTAACGCTATCGGATTAATGCACCGCCCATATTCTTGAGGTTATATTAAGTAAAAAACGATCTTATCATTGCTATGATAGGATTATGTTGGCGGGAATCTTTGGGTTGACGACTATAAATTGCATGATAGTATTGCCATGTTAGGTCTTAGTATCCGAATTTTGCCACGTGGATTCGTTTAAACATTTATACTTATGCTAGTAATCAAACTTGTTCACTCGCTAATACTTCTGTGTTGACATGTACTTAATATGTAATGCAAGGTGTTGATGATGATGAACGGAATCTAGTAGGATTGACTAGAAACCCATTTTTAATTTTGGTACTTGTTGTATTTTGTTTTCTTTGTTCAAGTGTTGTATCTTTGCTTCCAAACATTGTACTTTATTTTAGTATGAATGAAATCTTGATTATTAAATATTGTCACAATTAGCGTTTTGAAGTCTCTTGCAATCTCGTTTTCATCTCACTTCGATGTTTCCGCCATCGTTGTGGTGTGACACATAGTTCGCCACTCCCACATAATTTGATGACCAGTTGACAATTGGTTGGCTTGCGCCAAAACATGGGAGTGGTAGAGCTAATCATGTTTGAGGTTTTTCTGATGATTCACTTCAGCACGAGGGAAGGTCCCCATGAACTATTCACGACAGGTAGCAAAAGTACCAAAGGTGCTTCAATTTCCAGACAGGGGCATGGATCTCACCGGCGTGACTATCGTCATATGAACGATAATAATGGTCGCCTAGAGTATCTTCAGGGCGGATAGGAGAAGGTTCTTTATGTTGAGTAGCGAAAGTGCTAGTCTCCTCATCCCTCGCGCTCGAACCTACAGGTTGTTGCACATTGGCCTGGCTACCATCAACGGCCTCACCAACAACTGCCCCTGTTTCCTTGACAATTTTTTCACCTCTCCGATAGGCTTTTCAACCTCAGCATCTCGAGGGGGAGTAGGATTTTATGCTGGTTGCTCCAAGCGCTCAATATGCCCAGTATCCATATGGGGCCTACCACTCGGGGTGCCGCCTTAGTAATAGGGGTTTCAACAGAGGTAGTCACCTCAACATCCATTTCCACTGACTTCTCGTGCGTACTCACAGGTGCACCTTCCAACTGTTTAGTGGCATCAGCAGGAGGAGTTGGAGCTGGCTGAGGCGCAGATTTTTAATGAATTAATCCTGAATTTCGGTTGCACAACCCTTGGCTCTGCAATACGTACAAAATGTTAAGGCTAGCGGAATAAAACACAAAGTTTAGAAAAGCATAAAGGCCGCACAAGCGCTTACCAAGAGAGATCTTCGATGAGGGGGATCTAAGGTGTGACCACCTTGGTTTTCACACTCGTATTTGTTTGACTTTCATTGTAACAAATACCGTATTTAGAATAAAACTTATTTGAACATACTTGCTTTGTGCTTATACATGCTTATACCAATACAAACACGTGAAACAATTGCAAATTTGTTGAGTTTTATGCTATTAAACAAGGTTACATAAACTATAAGGGCCTATTGTGACATTTTGTGAAACTACAATCTAAAGGACCTATTTGACATTCTTTGGAACTTGCTTGAAGTTATTATTATTTATTAATTTCGAGGACTAAAACCGGCATTATTTGAAAGTACAAAGTTTAGGGACTAAAACTGACTTTTTGAAACTCATTTTAACTAAATATCCTAACCTGGTTAACTTTCATACAAAGAATTCCTTCTTTAAACTTAACTCAGTTAGTATATTTAACTGAACTATTACAGGGACCATTAGTGTCAATTTTGAAACCTCAGGGACCAGATCTGCCAATTATCAAACTACAAGGACTAAAGTGTAAATATTCAAAAAAAATCAGTTAAAAACGGGGTCTCCTATGATGAGAACCGGCCCTGCCGGGTTTCGAACTCGCGACCTCTCGGTTGTAACACAAACGACTTAACCAGTTTATCCTCTGTACAGAGCTGTTAAGATATGGATTTTAATTCCTTATATATACTAATTAGATTTAATAATATTTGATTTATTTTAATCAGAAATTAAATAGGGTTTTAAACCCAAAGAATCGGCCCGGAACGGGACTCGAACCCGCGCCCTTTCAGACAACAACAACACGCGCAACCAGTTGAGCTATCATCTTGGATGCGATATATTCTGAAATGTATTATATATATATTGACTTTCAATTAGATCTGAATTATAAGAACAGCAACAGTAACTCACGGATTTCGCCAAAAGTTCACCAAAAACGATTTTTAAACCATCCTTTCGACCTGTAAAGCTACCCACATGATACCCAACCTATCCCAACTAATCCCAATCATTCAAACGACACAAATTCGTGCTATAACAACTGTGAATCGGAACTTTTTTAAAAGAATTTTTATAAAAATAAAAGTAGATCAAATCCACTAATTTGTGTCGAATTTGAGTGCTATTTAAACTCCCTGGACTCCTACGAATCTCCTGCACCCTACACAATTCTCTAAAAACCTCTCTAATAAGCTTTCGGAGCTCGTCGGAAAACTCGCTGGAATACTCACTTTTTCGCCGGAATTTAGTCGGTTCACTGTTCCAGCCGATACCGGTTCGTTTTTATTGTTTCAATTAGTTCATTTATGCTTATACAATGTTTCCCCAAAGTTAATTAAATTATAAACCAGTTTTGATCATGAATTGCGAGGGTTGACTTTTCTGTTGACTCTATTTGGGGAAGATGACTAAATTCATTTCTGTATTTAATTTAATTAAACTAAACATAAACACAAGCCACCAGGCTAGCCTAGTGGTTGTGTGTATGCTTGCCTTCAGTATAGACCCGGGTTCGAACCCAGGGGTCTGCATTTCTTTTTAATCAATTAATTTTTAATATTTTCATCATTCCAATAATTTTTATAAGATTATTAATCAATGTTGCTTTTATTAAAAATGTGAAATTAGTCAATTTATTTATAAAACTAATTTTTACAATATTAAAACAGTTTATTATTAAATAATTAATAATAAATCGATTTTTAGGAATTAAATTCTGAAATTTTCAGATTAATTATTTTAAGTGTTGATCTTTACAAAAATAATGTTGCTACTGATATTTTCTATAATTTCAATATTTATATAATTAAATCAGTAATATTCAAGTTCAATAATTAAAAATGTTATTTTTAATTATTATGATATAAATTAATCATATCACTTGTACAATATTTTGCCAATAATCATTATATTTAATTATGATACTAGTTAAATATATTTGATTTATTATTACAAATGTTTATATTAAATCGATTGTACTTTTTTTTGCAATTTAATTATTTATGATAAATAAATATTTTTCATAAATAATTCCTCTATATTATGATCATTTTTCCGAGCCCTCTAAACATATAATTCACAAGATCCTTCTGTTAATCTAAACACTATCAAATACAATAAATACTCAACAAATCCCGTCAACACTATACGACCTCAATATTGATACATTATTCTTGTACGATTCATTAGGACAACTTGAGTTTCCTTATTATCAGACACCTTAATCTTGACTTGCGTATTCGGAATCGCCTGAAAAATAAAGTGAGTACATAGATCCCCTCTTTTTACTATTTTCGATTATTTTTGGGTGATTCATATGTATCAAAATGATTTCGATATTCTAACGATGGTTTCAAAACGATTGAGATGGTTTATACTAAACTAATAACGATTTCGATAATGTGAATGAACTTGTTGGTGGTAATTACATAACGAATGACATTCATTAATTTTGCCCGAACCAACCAGTATTAGGTTATGGTACCATAGGATCCGACAAATCCCGTTATCAAACTAGACCCACGGTTATGTGTGGGTTCGGTGGGTAACGACTGAATCTGATGATTGTTAACTTACCCTTTGGAGGTTTGTTAATGCAAGAACGAGTTGAACGATGAACGAGTCACAAAGGTTTGAATGTTATTAGCAAGACGACCAAAAGTAGTTTTCACAATTAAAACGAGAACGATTTAAACGAGTGAATGAATTGTACGATTTGGAACGATTTAAACGAATGAACGATGTTCTATAACAAGAACGAGTTAAACAATATTACACGACGATGTTTACGAAACTATATAAACCATACGAGTTTTATTATAAGAACGATTTATGATTTGGTTTACATAAACAAATGTTTTGGGTTAAGATTCATGGCAAGGGTTATAAATTATAACCAATCTATTTTGACTTGGTTATTCATTTACAATACAAACATTTTACAAAATAAGGTTTTCTAATATCAATTAACGAAGTTGTACAAGTTGTTTCAACATACAAACGAGCCATGAATCTGACACTCTCACAAAACCTATGTACTCGCCAGAATTTCTTTGCTGACTTTGTTTTTACATATGTTTCAGGTGATGTTGCTTAATGTTGATTGCGAATAGGATGCATGCTCACTTAGGACCGGACGAGGCCTTAGTGATTTAATTACGATGATAAACTATGTTTGAATTGCTTGTTTAACTTTGAGACAATGTTTAATATTCAATAAAACGAAACTCTTGTATCCATGGTTTGAAACAATAATTCTGTTACAACACTCCCCGACGTTTCCGCCACGATTTGTTGTTTTACGTAGTCGGGGTGTGACAGAAAAGTTGGTATCAGAGCCAATGGTTATAGAGAATTAGGTTATTAGTAAAACTTTGACCTAGACTATAACTTTCTAGGACCCCAACGCAAGTTGATTTGTGTTTAGAATTTAAAAAAAAAAAAAACAAAATCCGAATCTGCTTCTAAAATTAGTCATCCGTTCTAGGATGATTGATTACTAGGTTTTGAACCCTCTGTTATAAGGTTTTGAACCCTTCTAGTTTGACTCATTTTTGGCTTAGTGCCTTTTGAGTTTTCAAAATCTCGTCAGAGTTTGGGTCTAAATAATATGAACACGTGCAAACTGGAAGAGTGAATGCCTGTACCCTGAGTTTTCTGTCTAAGGCTAGAGTGTTCGTACAAATCCACATAATCGGACCAGTCACTCTTACCTAGGAACTCTTGGGGTGAGTGTTCACTTATAGGCGAGCATGTCTTCGCGATACATTATTTTGATTCATTACTTTGATTAGTCACTGCGTGTCGTTTGTTTGTTCGAGGTAACAAACAAATGATCGCCTTCCTTGTGTTTTGTCGATACCTCTTTTGTTTTTCCTAATTTTCAATCTCACTCGATTCTCCTGTTTCCTTACTAGACAATGCCTCCTCGACGTGAAGCACAATCTTTTACTATTGAAGAAATCGCAGCCCTGGTCTCTCAGCAAGTGGCTGCTGTGCTTCCCGGTGTTGTGACCCAAGTCCACGAGATATACAACAACAACAACAATAATGCACCGTGTAATTTCAAGAATTTCAATTCTGCTAAGCCGCTAAAGTTTTCTGGGTCACAAGGAGCAACTGCACTTCTTCAATGGTTCGAGAGTATCAAGAACACATTCAGACATGTGCAATGTCCGAATGGGCGTAAGGTTGAATTTGCTTCGAGTGTGTTTGAGAAGCGTGCTCTTACGTGGTGGAACGGAGTGATGCGCGACAGGGGTGCCGAAGTGGCGTTGGCACAAACATGGGAAGAGCTTCGAGCTCTCATGATGAGAGAGTTCTGTCCCCATCACGAAATTCGAGCTTTGGAACGAGAGTTTGACGATCTGAAACAAGATGGGGGAAAACACCGTGTGTATACGGATCGATTTGAGGAGCTCAGTCTTTTGTGTCCTACTATGGTTACCCCGTTGGAGAAAGCGATAGAGAGGTATATCGATGGTCTACCCGATTCTATTCTGGATATAGTGACTGGTATTAATCCTACCACCCTTCGCCAAGCAATCGAGCTGTCTGCTACCCTGACTGAGTCTCAAGTCAGGAAGGGTAAACTCACCCGCAATGGTGATAAAAAGAAGGCGACTGATTCTGGGAAGGACAAGAATAAAGGTAAGGGTAAAGAAGGTGAGTCATCGAAGAAGTCGAGAAAGCGAAAGGGTTCCCATAATTTTGCAGTAACTGCACAAACTGCTCAGAACCCTCAGAACCCGCCAGCTCAACCTCCTGCGAAGAAAGCGTATGCTGGTACCGCACCTCATTGTGCTCGCTGCAATGGTCATCATGTTGCACAACAAGCTTGTAGGCAATGTACAACGTGTGGTAAGCTTGGGCATCTGGCCAACCTCTGTCGTTCGGGTCAGAATCAGATTGTTCGGAATCAAGCTCCAGTTCAAGGGAATGCTGCTAGATTCCCACCAGGTACATGTTTCAATTGTGGAGAGCTTGGTCACTACCACAACAACTGTCCGAGGTTGGCAAATGCAAATATAAATCCAAACGTGAATGTCAATGCAAATGCAAATGCAAATGCGAATCCCGCTCGTGGGCGAGCGTACAATCTGAATGCTAACGAAGCAAGGGCTGACAACGAGGTGGTTAATGGTACGTTTCTTGTTAACAATCGACCTGCATATATTCTTTTTGATTCTGGCGCCGATAGAAGTTTTGTTTCATTATCTTTTGAACCTTTGCTTGCGATACCTAGAACTAAACTGAGGAAACCCTTATCTGTCGAAGTTGCTACTGGTAAACCTCTCGTTCTTGATTCTGTTATTCGTGATTGTCGGTTAAACCTTGATAACCATCTTTTTCCCATTGACCTCACACCGATGCAACTTGGGAGTTTTGATATTTTCGTGGGGATGGATTGGTTAACCAAACATCATGCTGAGGTGGTTTGTTTTGATAAGATTGTTCGTATTCCTCTTCCGTCTGGCGATGTTCTGGAAGTTCGTGGCGAAAAACCATCTGGTGGATTGAAGCTTATGTCTTGTACAAAGGCCCAAAGATATTTACGAAAAGGATATGTTGCTTTCCTGGCACATGTCACCGAGGAGAAAGGCAAGAGTAAGAGTATTCAGGATATTCCGATTGTTCGGGATTATCCAGAGGTGTTTCCCGGTGAACTGCCTGGTTTGCCTCCAGTTCGTCAAGTCAAGTTTCATATTGACCTTGTACCCAATGCCAACCCGATTGCGAAAGCACCTTATCGTCTTGCACCGTCAGATATGCAAGAGTTATCGAAACAGCTTCAAGAGTTGTCTGATAAAGGATTCATCAGTCTGAGCTATTCGCCTTGGGGAGCTTGTCACACCCCGAATTTCCACGTGTCACCGGTGGGCCCGGTGGGGAGTATCGTGACGTCATGGTCGGCAACATAATAGTCAAACAACACAATATTAATATGCACAGCGGAAGCAATTGAAAATATAATACAACCGAATTTATTATTGTAATATCAACTGTCACAATATTCGGAAGTTTATCCACAGAAGGATCGAACATAAAATGGAAACAATAGTTCAACAGACTTTTAGGCATCTTAAGCTTGCGAGACTTCTATTGATGCTAAGGAGAAATATCCAGCCAATTTCGTATAGTACCTGCATTTAGCCTTTTTGGAAAATACGTCAGTTTACACTGGTAAATACAATCAACTGACTCATTTTGAAAAATGTTTGAAAATTGGTTTGGATGCACATGGCATAAACATTTTTATAACTTGATTAAAATGCACAGAGGCAAGATTAATCTTTTTAACTTGGGAGAATTATTTAATATTATAATCTTGTGAACGAATTACATGTTCCTTGTGCGTTCAGTAGCCCGGATCTTGTCCGGGTTAAAGATCAATAGACACACCACAATGTTCTTTTGTGCACTGACGGGTGTACGCCTACACCCCGCGTTTAAGTCGTGGCCATTTCGTAAAATGATGCCGAGGATATCCGGGACATGGTCATTAACCCCCCAAAGGCTTTAAGTAACAAGACTGTTTAAACGAGCCGATCAAATTTATTCAACTACCCACTCAATCGGTGGAGAATTTGATGCCCGATCAAGCGGTATGCTATATACCGTAACCCAAGCCCGTATAGGGAAAATAAGTTAAAAGTATTTACCTGAGCTAAATATAAATTCAATCCCAGTCGTATATCAAATCAGCAAGTACAGATAGCTTTTACTGGGCTCCTAATCTGGAACGAAGGTTTTTAATAACCTATTAGAATCCTAACGGGTCTTTAGTTAAGCTTAAGCTTAGACCGGTTAGTTTCAAAGACACGGTTCGTACGCACGATTAAGCGAAGACCGGATAGAATGTGATTTAGACTCGACAAATTTAGAGACTTGTTTAATATGGGTATTTCATACACATTCTGTATTTTGAGATAAAACCGATAAGGTTTGACCCGTTTCGGCTAATTTATGTAAACTTGTTACATAAACCGAACCGTACGCGTAATAAGCGTGACGGGCATTCATGAGAGCTATATACAGGTTTCCTAAGTTAATTATGCCTCAAATATGTTGTGACATCAGTAAGATGTCTTTCATTATGCCCGAAACGTGTTTAAACACAAACTAGGCCCCGTAGGGGTAGTTTGGTCATTTAAAAGTTTATAAAGGAGTTTAAGTAACAACCTGAGTTACCGGTCTGATGTAATCAGCAAAAATACATAATTTTCTAAGTTATATCAGTAGGATAAAGCATATATGTGAAATTTATCATTTTTTTAACCAAGCTATGCCCCGTAGGGGTATTTTGGTAATTTCACATAAGCCGAAAAGCTCAAAACTGAAGTCTGAGTTTATCAATCCTTTCTTACTGTTAAAATATTATAATTTGCCTCATTTATCAGTAGGTATCAACCCGGGTATGTCTAATATAATTTTAATACATACTTTGCATTAAAAACGCTTAATAAGGCGATTAAAGGCCATTTCCGGGTTCGATACTTAAATCTGATATTTTTATATTTCCAGAAGGCTTTAAATAATTTATTTATCATATGTGATCAGTAGCAAAAGGTTTGGAGTCGTTTAGATATGTAAAACTCATTTTATAGCCCGTAAGGGTAAAACCGACCATTACCGGATTAAGCCTACGACTATGAGTTATGCTCAGCCTAAAATTAATTAAAAATATTTAAAAATCTCAAAATATTATATAACATCAGTGGGTAAAAAGTTTGATATCAAAAAGTGGGTTTAAATAGGCTATTTGCTAATTACGCCATTTAATTAACATAAAGCTTTCAAATTACGATAATGAGCATAACTCTTAATCTAGACCTCAAACTGATATCAAATTTTAGGTGCAAGTTTATAAATCAGTAACAAATGTTTCTACTCTTTCACTTTTTCAAAAATCACGTTTTATAGTCAAAAGGGCATAATAGTCAACTTTAAGCATAAATCGGAAACATGCATATGAATCGGATAAGTGTTGAACCAAGTTGTAAAATCTCAGAGAGTTAAACTTATATGAAAATTGGTCCAAAATAAGCTCTAAGACAGATCTCAAACATGCATGAACGGATCAGAACTGAAAGTCAAAGAAAAGTC